>JAECWT010000264.1:4145000-4745000 GCA_018150885.1 Drosophila tristis
AAATTGCTAGAAAGGTATTTCGCCACTTCTAATAGAGACATAAATTTATCGAATTTAATCAGCGACAACTTTGAGCTGAAAGGAAAGGCGATAAAAGAAAATGTTGCAAATATTATGGCATTTGCAGATTTGAATGATGTTAAAGCTCACCCAATACATTATCTAACCACCGTAGTGGGAAATGTAATAAACCTTTTAGAATGGAACGAACGTTCCGTAAAAAGGAAATGCATATTAATGAATTGAATTAAAAATAAAAATCTTGTCTTTACGAGATAAAAATCTTGTCTTTACGAGATAAAAAATCTTGTCTTTACGAGATAAAAATCTTGTCTTTACGAGATAAAAATCTCGTTATTATGAGAAAAGCTGTCCGATCGACCTCATTTTCCTTATTTGGAAATGAAAGATCGCTGATGAGGAAGAGTGGTTTCTTCCGAAACAGTTTCATTATTATTATTATATTATATATATATATATGACAGATTTCACGGCTCTTGTGTGGGCGTGACCAAGTCCATGGGCATTAAACTGTCGGCAAAAAGCGTAATATGGAAGTGTACCAAATGTGTCGGTCCGACAGATCGCGCTGCAGATGAGGCAGCGGATATCCTCGGCCATTTGGAGGAGTCGGATCAACACAGCGATGCATGTGATGAGGTCTCACCTATTCAAACAGCAAGTATGAAAAAATTATGTTTAAAATATTTACAAAATATTCCAAACAGGTAAAGTTTCCCAAAATGGAAATTCAAGATTCCATAATACAAATGCTCTCAATGAGCTCTCATTTGGTTGAGGAGGGGATTATAGATCTCAGGGATAATTTACGGCTTTTTGAGAACAAAAAGTTTGTTATATATTTTGATGAGTATCATTTGTACCATTTTAAGTATATGAACAAAGTTTTGCATAAAGTTAAAATCATGGCAGTTGCCGCATTTAATTTGAAAGGAAAAAAATTCAAATATCTTTATTTGAAATTAGTTGCTTTAAAGAAAGGATCTAAATTGGGTTCTATCATAATAAATGAAGCCGTGCAAACTGTTTTAGAACAAATTGCTATTAATGAAATGGAAAGTAACATAATGGCGATCATTTCTGACAAATGCCGTGCAAATTCCTTTGCAATTTCCACAGCTGGTACATATTTCCCAGTATTGGCAGATAAAGATCACTTAAAGAGAGTGCATATCAGGCACCCACTCAATGTAGACGTGGCGTTAGAGTTTACGTATAGTCAAATATTTGCAAAACCCACTTATTTTAGAGTTTGCACAGATATAAAAGAACGGATATCTAGATTAAATGAGCATCAATTGTCGGAAAAACTTAGAAAAAGTGCCATCGTTCAAGTAGATAATATAAAAAAATTGCTAGAAAGGTATTTCGCCACTTCTAATAGAGACATAAATTTATCGAATTTAATCAGCGACAACTTTGAGCTGAAAGGAAAGGCGATAAAAGAAAATGTTGCAAATATTATGGCATTTGCAGATTTGACAGATTTCACGGCTCTTGTGTGGGCGTGACCAAGTCCATGGGCATTAAACTGTCGGCAAAAAGCGTAATATGGAAGTGTACCAAATGTGTCGGTCCGACAGATCGCGCTGCAGATGAGGCAGCGGATATCCTCGGCCATTTGGAGGAGTCGGATCAACACAGCGATGCATGTGATGAGGTCTCACCTATTCAAACAGCAAGTATGAAAAAAATTATGTTTAAAATATTTACAAAATATTCCAAACAGGTAAAGTTTCCCAAAATGGAAATTCAAGATTCCATAATACAAATGCTCTCAATGAGCTCTCATTTGGTTGAGGAGGGGATTATAGATCTCAGGGATAATTTACGGCTTTTTGAGAACAAAAAAGTTTGTTATATATTTTGATGAGTATCATTTGTACCATTTTAAGTATATGAACAAAGTTTTGCATAAAGTTAAAATCATGGCAGTTGCCGCATTTAATTTGAAAGGAAAAAAATTCAAATATCTTTATTTGAAATTAGTTGCTTTAAAGAAAGGATCTAAATTGGGTTCTATCATAATAAATGAAGCCGTGCAAACTGTTTTAGAACAAATTGCTATTAATGAAATGGAAAGTAACTTAATGGCGATCATTTCTGACAAATGCCGTGCAAATTCCTTTGCAATTTCCACAGCTGGTACATATTTCCCAGTATTGGCAGATAAAGATCACTTAAAGAGAGTGCATATCAGGCACCCACTCAATGTAGACGTGGCGTTAGAGTTTACGTATAGTCAAATATTTGCAAAAACCACTTATTTTAGAGTTTGCACAGATATAAAAGAACGGATATCTAGATTAAATGAGCATCAATTGTCGGAAAAACTTAGAAAAAGTGCCATCGTTCAAGTAGATAATATAAAAAAATTGCTAGAAAGGTATTTCGCCACTTCTAATAGAGACATAAATTTATCGAATTTAATCAGCGACAACTTTGAGCTGAAAGGAAAGGCGATAAAAGAAAATGTTGCAAATATTATGGCATTTGCAGATTTGACAGATTTCTCGGCTCTTGTGTGGGCGTGACCAAGTCCATGGGCATTAAACTGTCGGCAAAAAGCGTAATATGGAAGTGTACCAAATGTGTCGGTCCGACAGATCGCGCTGCAGATGAGGCAGCGGATATCCTCGGCCATTTGAGGAGTCGAGTCGGATCAACACAGCGATGCATGTGATGAGGTCTCACCTATTCAAACAGCAAGTATGAAAAAAATTATGTTTAAAATATTTACAAAATATTCCAAACAGGTAAAGTTTCCCAAAATGGAAATTCAAGATTCCATAATACAAATGCTCTCAATGAGCTCTCATTTGGTTGAGGGGGGATTATAGATCTCAGGGATAATTTACGGCTTTTTGAGAACAAAAAGTTTGTTATATATTTTGATGAGTATCATTTGTACCATTTTAAGTATATGAACAAAGTTTTGCATAAAGTTAAAATCATGGCAGTTGCCGCATTTAATTTGAAAGGAAAAAAATTCAAATATCTTTATTTGAAATTAGTTGCTTTAAAGAAAGGATCTAAATTGGGTTCTATCATAATAAATGAAGCCGTGCAAACTGTTTTAGAACAAATTGCTATTAATGAAATGGAAAGTAACTTAATGGCGATCATTTCTGACAAATGCCGTGCAAATTCCTTTGCAATTTCCACAGCTGGTACATATTTCCCAGTATTGGCAGATAAAGATCACTTAAAGAGAGTGCATATCAGGCACCCACTCAATGTAGACGTGGCGTTAGAGTTTACGTATAGTCAAATATTTGCAAAAACCACTTATTTTAGAGTTTGCACAGATATAAAAGAACGGATATCTAGATTAAATGAGCATCAATTGTCGGAAAAACTTAGAAAAAGTGCCATCGTTCAAGTAGATAATATAAAAAAATTGCTAGAAAGGTATTTCGCCACTTCTAATAGAGACATAAATTTATCGAATTTAATCAGCGACAACTTTGAGCTGAAAGGAAAGGCGATAAAAGAAAATGTTGCAAATATTATGGCATTTGCAGATTTGAATGATGTTAAAGCTCACCCAATACATTATCTAACCACCGTAGTGGGAAATGTAATAAACCTTTTAGAATGGAACGAACGTTCCGTAAAAAGGAAATGCATATTAATGAATTGAATTAAAAATAAAAATCTTGTCTTTACGAGATAAAAATCTTGTCTTTACGAGATAAAAAATCTTGTCTTTACGAGATAAAAATCTTGTCTTTACGAGATAAAAATCTCGTTATTATGAGAAAAGCTGTCCGATCGACCTCATTTTCCTTATTTGGAAATGAAAGATCGCTGATGAGGAAGAGTGGTTTCTTCCGAAACAGTTTCATTATTATTATTATATTATATATATATATATGACAGATTTCACGGCTCTTGTGTGGGCGTGACCAAGTCCATGGGCATTAAACTGTCGGCAAAAAGCGTAATATGGAAGTGTACCAAATGTGTCGGTCCGACAGATCGCGCTGCAGATGAGGCAGCGGATATCCTCGGCCATTTGGAGGAGTCGGATCAACACAGCGATGCATGTGATGAGGTCTCACCTATTCAAACAGCAAGTATGAAAAAAATTATGTTTAAAATATTTACAAAATATTCCAAACAGGTAAAGTTTCCCAAAATGGAAATTCAAGATTCCATAATACAAATGCTCTCAATGAGCTCTCATTTGGTTGAGGAGGGGATTATAGATCTCAGGGATAATTTACGGCTTTTTGAGAACAAAAAGTTTGTTATATATTTTGATGAGTATCATTTGTACCATTTTAAGTATATGAACAAAGTTTTGCATAAAGTTAAAATCATGGCAGTTGCCGCATTTAATTTGAAAGGAAAAAAATTCAAATATCTTTATTTGAAATTAGTTGCTTTAAAGAAAGGATCTAAATTGGGTTCTATCATAATAAATGAAGCCGTGCAAACTGTTTTAGAACAAATTGCTATTAATGAAATGGAAAGTAACATAATGGCGATCATTTCTGACAAATGCTATAATACAAATGCTCTCAATGAGCTCTCATTTGGTTGAGGAGGGGATTATAGATCTCAGGGATAATTTACGGCTTTTTGAGAACAAAAAGTTTGTTATATATTTTGATGAGTATCATTTGTACCATTTTAAGTATATGAACAAAGTTTTGCATAAAGTTAAAATCATGGCAGTTGCCGCATTTAATTTTAAAGGAAAAAAATTCAAAAATCTTTATTTGAAATTAGTTGCTTTAAAGAAAGGATCTAAATTGGGTTCTATCATAATAAATGAAGCCGTGCAAACTGTTTTAGAACAAATTGCTATTAATGAAATGGAAAGTAACTTAATGGCGATCATTTCTGACAAATGCCGTGCAAATTCCTTTGCAATTTCCACAGCTGGTACATATTTCCCAGTATTGGCAGATAAAGATCACTTAAAGAGAGTGCATATCAGGCACCCACTCAATGTAGACGTGGCGTTAGAGTTTACGTATAGTCAAATATTTGCAAAAACCACTTATTTTAGAGTTTGCACAGATATAAAAGAACGGATATCTAGATTAAATGAGCATCAATTGTCGGAAAAACTTAGAAAAAGTGCCATCGTTCAAGTAGATAATATAAAAAAATTGCTAGAAAGGTATTTCGCCACTTCTAATAGAGACATAAATTTATCGAATTTAATCAGCGACAACTTTGAGCTGAAAGGAAAGGCGATAAAAGAAAATGTTGCAAATATTATGGCATTTGCAGATTTGAATGATGTTAAAGCTCACCCAATACATTATCTAACCACCGTAGTGGGAAATGTAATAAACCTTTTAGAATGGAACGAACGTTCCGTAAAAAGGGAAATGCATATTAATGAATTGAATTAAAAATAAAAATCTTGTCTTTACGAGATAAAAATCTTGTCTTTACGAGATAAAAAATCTTGTCTTTACGAGATAAAAATCTTGTCTTTACGAGATAAAAATCTCGTTATTATGAGAAAAGCTGTCCGATCGACCTCATTTTCCTTATTTGGAAATGAAAGATCGCTGATGAGGAAGAGTGGTTTCTTCCGAAACAGTTTCATTATTATTATTATATTATATATATATATATGACAGATTTCACGGCTCTTGTGTGGGCGTGACCAAGTCCATGGGCATTAAACTGTCGGCAAAAAGCGTAATATGGAAGTGTACCAAATGTGTCGGTCCGACAGATCGCGCTGCAGATGAGGCAGCGGATATCCTCGGCCATTTGGAGGAGTCGGATCAACACAGCGATGCATGTGATGAGGTCTCACCTATTCAAACAGCAAGTATGAAAAAATTATGTTTAAAATATTTACAAAATATTCCAAACAGGTAAAGTTTCCCAAAATGGAAATTCAAGATTCCATAATACAAATGCTCTCAATGAGCTCTCATTTGGTTGAGGAGGGGATTATAGATCTCAGGGATAATTTACGGCTTTTTGAGAACAAAAAGTTTGTTATATATTTTGATGAGTATCATTTGTACCATTTTAAGTATATGAACAAAGTTTTGCATAAAGTTAAAATCATGGCAGTTGCCGCATTTAATTTGAAAGGAAAAAAATTCAAATATCTTTATTTGAAATTAGTTGCTTTAAAGAAAGGATCTAAATTGGGTTCTATCATAATAAATGAAGCCGTGCAAACTGTTTTAGAACAAATTGCTATTAATGAAATGGAAAGTAACATAATGGCGATCATTTCTGACAAATGCCGTGCAAATTCCTTTGCAATTTCCACAGCTGGTACATATTTCCCAGTATTGGCAGATAAAGATCACTTAAAGAGAGTGCATATCAGGCACCCACTCAATGTAGACGTGGCGTTAGAGTTTACGTATAGTCAAATATTTGCAAAACCCACTTATTTTAGAGTTTGCACAGATATAAAAGAACGGATATCTAGATTAAATGAGCATCAATTGTCGGAAAAACTTAGAAAAAGTGCCATCGTTCAAGTAGATAATATAAAAAAATTGCTAGAAAGGTATTTCGCCACTTCTAATAGAGACATAAATTTATCGAATTTAATCAGCGACAACTTTGAGCTGAAAGGAAAGGCGATAAAAGAAAATGTTGCAAATATTATGGCATTTGCAGATTTGACAGATTTCACGGCTCTTGTGTGGGCGTGACCAAGTCCATGGGCATTAAACTGTCGGCAAAAAGCGTAATATGGAAGTGTACCAAATGTGTCGGTCCGACAGATCGCGCTGCAGATGAGGCAGCGGATATCCTCGGCCATTTGGAGGAGTCGGATCAACACAGCGATGCATGTGATGAGGTCTCACCTATTCAAACAGCAAGTATGAAAAAATTATGTTTAAAATATTTACAAAATATTCCAAACAGGTAAAGTTTCCCAAAATGGAAATTCAAGATTCCATAATACAAATGCTCTCAATGAGCTCTCATTTGGTTGAGGAGGGGATTATAGATCTCAGGGATAATTTACGGCTTTTTGAGAACAAAAAGTTTGTTATATATTTTGATGAGTATCATTTGTACCATTTTAAGTATATGAACAAAGTTTTGCATAAAGTTAAAATCATGGCAGTTGCCGCATTTAATTTGAAAGGAAAAAATTCAAATATCTTTATTTGAAACTAGTTGCTTTAAAGAAAGGATCTAAATTGGGTTCTATCATAATAAATGAAGCCGTGCAAACTGTTTTAGAACAAATTGCTATTAATGAAATGGAAAGTAACTTAATGGCGATCATTTCTGACAAATGCCGTGCAAATTCCTTTGCAATTTCCACAGCTGGTACATATTTCCCAGTATTGGCAGATAAAGATCACTTAAAGAGAGTGCATATCAGGCACCCACTCAATGTAGACGTGGCGTTAGAGTTTACGTATAGTCAAATATTTGCAAAAACCACTTATTTTAGAGTTTGCACAGATATAAAAGAACGGATATCTAGATTAAATGAGCATCAATTGTCGGAAAAACTTAGAAAAAGTGCCATCGTTCAAGTAGATAATATAAAAAAATTGCTAGAAAGGTATTTCGCCACTTCTAATAGAGACATAAATTTATCGAATTTAATCAGCGACAACTTTGAGCTGAAAGGAAAGGCGATAAAAGAAAATGTTGCAAATATTATGGCATTTGCAGATTTGACAGATTTCTCGGCTCTTGTGTGGGCGTGACCAAGTCCATGGGCATTAAACTGTCGGCAAAAAGCGTAATATGGAAGTGTACCAAATGTGTCGGTCCGACAGATCGCGCTGCAGATGAGGCAGCGGATATCCTCGGCCATTTGGAGGAGTCGGATCAACACAGCGATGCATGTGATGAGGTCTCACCTATTCAAACAGCAAGTATGAAAAAAATTATGTTTAAAATATTTACAAAATATTCCAAACAGGTAAAGTTTCCCAAAATGGAAATTCAAGATTCCATAATACAAATGCTCTCAATGAGCTCTCATTTGGTTGAGGAGGGGATTATAGATCTCAGGGATAATTTACGGCTTTTTGAGAACAAAAAGTTTGTTATATATTTTGATGAGTATCATTTGTACCATTTTAAGTATATGAACAAAGTTTTGCATAAAGTTAAAATCATGGCAGTTGCCGCATTTAATTTGAAAGGAAAAAATTCAAATATCTTTATTTGAAATTAGTTGCTTTAAAGAAAGGATCTAAATTGGGTTCTATCATAATAAATGAAGCCGTGCAAACTGTTTTAGAACAAATTGCTATTAATGAAATGGAAAGTAACTTAATGGCGATCATTTCTGACAAATGCCGTGCAAATTCCTTTGCAATTTCCACAGCTGGTACATATTTCCCAGTATTGGCAGATAAAGATCACTTAAAGAGAGTGCATATCAGGCACCCACTCAATGTAGACGTGGCGTTAGAGTTTACGTATAGTCAAATATTTGCAAAAACCACTTATTTTAGAGTTTGCACAGATATAAAAGAACGGATATCTAGATTAAATGAGCATCAATTGTCGGAAAAACTTAGAAAAAGTGCCATCGTTCAAGTAGATAATATAAAAAATTGCTAGAAAGGTATTTCGCCACTTCTAATAGAGACATAAATTTATCGAATTTAATCAGCGACAACTTTGAGCTGAAAGGAAAGGCGATAAAAGAAAATGTTGCAAATATTATGGCATTTGCAGATTTGAATGATGTTAAAGCTCACCCAATACATTATCTAACCACCGTAGTGGGAAATGTAATAAACCTTTTAGAATGGAACGAACGTTCCGTAAAAAGGAAATGCATATTAATGAATTGAATTAAAAATAAAAATCTTGTCTTTACGAGATAAAAATCTTGTCTTTACGAGATAAAAAATCTTGTCTTTACGAGATAAAAATCTTGTCTTTACGAGATAAAAATCTCGTTATTATGAGAAAAGCTGTCCGATCGACCTCATTTTCCTTATTTGGAAATGAAAGATCGCTGATGAGGAAGAGTGGTTTCTTCCGAAACAGTTTCATTATTATTATTATATTATATATATATATATGACAGATTTCACGGCTCTTGTGTGGGCGTGACCAAGTCCATGGGCATTAAACTGTCGGCAAAAAGCGTAATATGGAAGTGTACCAAATGTGTCGGTCCGACAGATCGCGCTGCAGATGAGGCAGCGGATATCCTCGGCCATTTGGAGGAGTCGGATCAACACAGCGATGCATGTGATGAGGTCTCACCTATTCAAACAGCAAGTATGAAAAAATTATGTTTAAAATATTTACAAAATATTCCAAACAGGTAAAGTTTCCCAAAATGGAAATTCAAGATTCCATAATACAAATGCTCTCAATGAGCTCTCATTTGGTTGAGGAGGGGATTATAGATCTCAGGGATAATTTACGGCTTTTTGAGAACAAAAAGTTTGTTATATATTTTGATGAGTATCATTTGTACCATTTTAAGTATATGAACAAAGTTTTGCATAAAGTTAAAATCATGGCAGTTGCCGCATTTAATTTGAAAGGAAAAAAATTCAAATATCTTTATTTGAAATTAGTTGCTTTAAAGAAAGGATCTAAATTAGGTTCTATCATAATAAATGAAGCCGTGCAAACTGTTTTAGAACAAATTGCTATTAATGAAATGGAAAGTAACTTAATGGCGATCATTTCTGACAAATGCCGTGCAAATTCCTTTGCAATTTCCACAGCTGGTACATATTTCCCAGTATTGGCAGATAAAGATCACTTAAAGAGAGTGCATATCAGGCACCCACTCAATGTAGACGTGGCGTTAGAGTTTACGTATAGTCAAATATTTGCAAAAACCACTTATTTTAGAGTTTGCACAGATATAAAAGAACGGATATCTAGATTAAATGAGCATCAATTGTCGGAAAAACTTAGAAAAAGTGCCATCGTTCAAGTAGATAATATAAAAAAATTGCTAGAAAGGTATTTCGCCACTTCTAATAGAGACATAAATTTATCGAATTTAATCAGCGACAACTTTGAGCTGAAAGGAAAGGCGATAAAAGAAAATGTTGCAAATATTATGGCATTTGCAGATTTGAATGATGTTAAAGCTCACCCAATACATTATCTAACCACCGTAGTGGGAAATGTAATAAACCTTTTAGAATGGAACGAACGTTCCGTAAAAAGGGAAATGCATATTAATGAATTGAATTAAAAATAAAAATCTTGTCTTTACGAGATAAAAATCTTGTCTTTACGAGATAAAAAATCTTGTCTTTACGAGATAAAAATCTTGTCTTTACGAGATAAAAATCTCGTTATTATGAGAAAAGCTGTCCGATCGACCTCATTTTCCTTATTTGGAAATGAAAGATCGCTGATGAGGAAGAGTGGTTTCTTCCGAAACAGTTTCATTATTATTATTATATTATATATATATATATGACAGATTTCACGGCTCTTGTGTGGGCGTGACCAAGTCCATGGGCATTAAACTGTCGGCAAAAAGCGTAATATGGAAGTGTACCAAATGTGTCGGTCCGACAGATCGCGCTGCAGATGAGGCAGCGGATATCCTCGGCCATTTGGAGGAGTCGGATCAACACAGCGATGCATGTGATGAGGTCTCACCTATTCAAACAGCAAGTATGAAAAAAATTATGTTTAAAATATTTACAAAATATTCCAAACAGGTAAAGTTTCCCAAAATGGAAATTCAAGATTCCATAATACAAATGCTCTCAATGAGCTGTCATTTGGTTGAGGAGGGGATTATAGATCTCAGGGATAATTTACGGCTTTTTGAGAACAAAAAGTTTGTTATATATTTTGATGAGTATCATTTGTACCATTTTAAGTATATGAACAAAGTTTTGCATAAAGTTAAAATCATGGCAGTTGCCGCATTTAATTTGAAAGGAAAAAAATTCAAATATCTTTATTTGAAATTAGTTGCTTTAAAGAAAGGATCTAAATTGGGTTCTATCATAATAAATGAAGCCGTGCAAACTGTTTTAGAACAAATTGCTATTAATGAAATGGAAAGTAACTTAATGGCGATCATTTCTGACAAATGCCGTGCAAATTCCTTTGCAATTTCCACAGCTGGTACATATTTCCCAGTATTGGCAGATAAAGATCACTTAAAGAGAGTGCATATCAGGCACCCACTCAATGTAGACGTGGCGTTAGAGTTTACGTATAGTCAAATATTTGCAAAAACCACTTATTTTAGAGTTTGCACAGATATAAAAGAACGGATATCTAGATTAAATGAGCATCAATTGTCGGAAAAACTTAGAAAAAGTGCCATCGTTCAAGTAGATAATATAAAAAAATTGCTAGAAAGGTATTTCGCCACTTCTAATAGAGACATAAATTTATCGAATTTAATCAGCGACAACTTTGAGCTGAAAGGAAAGGCGATAAAAGAAAATGTTGCAAATATTATGGCATTTGCAGATTTGACTTTTTTTAGATTTCTCGGCTCTTGTGTGGGCGTGACCAAGTCCATGGGCATTAAACTGTCGGCAAAAAGCGTAATATGGAAGTGTACCAATTATGTGTCGGTCCGACAGATCGCGCTGCAGTTGAGGCAGCGGATATCCTCGGCCATTTGGAGGAGTCGGATCAACACAGCGATGCATGTGATGAGGTCTCACCTATTCAAACAGCAAGTATGAAAAAAATTATGTTTAAAATATTTACAAAATATTCCAAACAGGTAAAGTTTCCCAAAATGGAAATTCAAGATTCCATAATACAAATGCTCTCAATGAGCTCTCATTTGGTTGAGGGGGGGATTATAGATCTCAGGGATAATTTACGGCTTTTTGAGAACAAAAGTTTGTTATATATTTTGATGAGTATCATTTGTACCATTTTAAGTATATGAACAAAGTTTTGCATAAAGTTAAAATCATGGCAGTTGCCGCATTTAATTTGAAAGGAAAAATTCAAATATCTTTATTTGAAATTAGTTGCTTTAAAGAAAGGATCTAAATTGGGTTCTATCATAATAAATGAAGCCGTGCAAACTGTTTTAGAACAAATTGCTATTAATGAAATGGAAAGTAACATAATGGCGATCATTTCTGACAAATGCTATAATACAAATGCTCTCAATGAGCTCTCATTTGGTTGAGGAGGGGATTATAGATCTCAGGGATAATTTACGGCTTTTTGAGAACAAAAAGTTTGTTATATATTTTGATGAGTATCATTTGTACCATTTTAAGTATATGAACAAAGTTTTGCATAAAGTTAAAATCATGGCAGTTGCCGCATTTAATTTTAAAGGAAAAAAATTCAAATATCTTTATTTGAAATTAGTTGCTTTAAAGAAAGGATCTAAATTGGGTTCTATCATAATAAATGAAGCCGTGCAAACTGTTTTAGAACAAATTGCTATTAATGAAATGGAAAGTAACTTAATGGCGATCATTTCTGACAAATGCCGTGCAAATTCCTTTGCAATTTCCACAGCTGGTACATATTTCCCAGTATTGGCAGATAAAGATCACTTAAAGAGAGTGCATATCAGGCACCCACTCAATGTAGACGTGGCGTTAGAGTTTACGTATAGTCAAATATTTGCAAAAACCACTTATTTTAGAGTTTGCACAGATATAAAAGAACGGATATCTAGATTAAATGAGCATCAATTGTCGGAAAAACTTAGAAAAAGTGCCATCGTTCAAGTAGATAATATAAAAAAATTGCTAGAAAGGTATTTCGCCACTTCTAATAGAGACATAAATTTATCGAATTTAATCAGCGACAACTTTGAGCTGAAAGGAAAGGCGATAAAAGAAAATGTTGCAAATATTATGGCATTTGCAGATTTGAATGATGTTAAAGCTCACCCAATACATTATCTAACCACCGTAGTGGGAAATGTAATAAACCTTTTAGAATGGAACGAACGTTCCGTAAAAAGGGAAATGCATATTAATGAATTGAATTAAAAATAAAAATCTTGTCTTTACGAGATAAAAATCTTGTCTTTACGAGATAAAAAATCTTGTCTTTACGAGATAAAAATCTTGTCTTTACGAGATAAAAATCTCGTTATTATGAGAAAAGCTGTCCGATCGACCTCATTTTCCTTATTTGGAAATGAAAGATCGCTGATGAGGAAGAGTGGTTTCTTCCGAAACAGTTTCATTATTATTATTATATTATATATATATATATATGACAGATTTCACGGCTCTTGTGTGGGCGTGACCAAGTCCATGGGCATTAAACTGTCGGCAAAAAGCGTAATATGGAAGTGTACCAAATGTGTCGGTCCGACAGATCGCGCTGCAGATGAGGCAGCGGATATCCTCGGCCATTTGGAGGAGTCGGATCAACACAGCGATGCATGTGATGAGGTCTCACCTATTCAAACAGCAAGTATGAAAAAAATTATGTTTAAAATATTTACAAAATATTCCAAACAGGTAAAGTTTCCCAAAATGGAAATTCAAGATTCCATAATACAAATGCTCTCAATGAGCTGTCATTTGGTTGAGGAGGGGATTATAGATCTCAGGGATAATTTACGGCTTTTTGAGAACAAAAAGTTTGTTATATATTTTGATGAGTATCATTTGTACCATTTTAAGTATATGAACAAAGTTTTGCATAAAGTTAAAATCATGGCAGTTGCCGCATTTAATTTGAAAGGAAAAAATTCAAATATCTTTATTTGAAATTAGTTGCTTTAAAGAAAGGATCTAAATTGGGTTCTATCATAATAAATGAAGCCGTGCAAACTGTTTTAGAACAAATTGCTATTAATGAAATGGAAAGTAACTTAATGGCGATCATTTCTGACAAATGCCGTGCAAATTCCTTTGCAATTTCCACAGCTGGTACATATTTCCCAGTATTGGCAGATAAAGATCACTTAAAGAGAGTGCATATCAGGCATCCACTCAATGTAGACGTGGCGTTAGAGTTTACGTATAGTCAAATATTTGCAAAACCCACTTATTTTAGAGTTTGCACAGATATAAAAGAACGGATATCTAGATTAAATGAGCATCAATTGTCGGAAAAACTTAGAAAAAGTGCCATCGTTCAAGTAGATAATATAAAAAAATTGCTAGAAAGGTATTTCGCCACTTCTAATAGAGACATAAATTTATCGAATTTAATCAGCGACAACTTTGAGCTGAAAGGAAAGGCGATAAAAGAAAATGTTGCAAATATTATGGCATTTGCAGATTTGACAGATTTCTCGGCTCTTGTGTGGGCGTGACCAAGTCCATGGGCATTAAACTGTCGGCAAAAAGCGTAATATGGAAGTGTACCAAATGTGTCGGTCCGACAGATCGCGCTGCAGATGAGGCAGCGGATATCCTCGGCCATTTGGAGGAGTCGGATCAACAGAGCGATGCATGTGATGAGGTCTCACCTATTCAAACAGCAAGTATGAAAAAATTATGTTTAAAATATTTACAAAATATTCCAAACAGGTAAAGTTTCCCAAAATGGAAATTCAAGATTCCATAATACAAATGCTCTCAATGAGCTCTCATTTGGTTGAGGAGGGGATTATAGATCTCAGGGATAATTTACGGCTTTTTGAGAACAAAAAGTTTGTTATATATTTTGATGAGTATCATTTGTACCATTTTAAGTATATGAACAAAGTTTTGCATAAAGTTAAAATCATGGCAGTTGCCGCATTTAATTTGAAAGGAAAAAATTCAAATATCTTTATTTGAAATTAGTTGCTTTAAAGAAAGGATCTAAATTGGGTTCTATCATAATAAATGAAGCCGTGCAAACTGTTTTAGAACAAATTGCTATTAATGAAATGGAAAGTAACATAATGGCGATCATTTCTGACAAATGCTATAATACAAATGCTCTCAATGAGCTCTCATTTGGTTGAGGAGGGGATTATAGATCTCAGGGATAATTTACGGCTTTTTGAGAACAAAAAGTTTGTTATATATTTTGATGAGTATCATTTGTACCATTTTAAGTATATGAACAAAGTTTTGCATAAAGTTAAAATCATGGCAGTTGCCGCATTTAATTTGAAAGGAAAAAAATTCAAATATCTTTATTTGAAATTAGTTGCTTTAAAGAAAGGATCTAAATTGGGTTCTATCATAATAAATGAAGCCGTGCAAACTGTTTTAGAACAAATTGCTATTAATGAAATGGAAAGTAACTTAATGGCGATCATTTCTGACAAATGCCGTGCAAATTCCTTTGCAATTTCCACAGCTGGTACATATTTCCCAGTATTGGCAGATAAAGATCACTTAAAGAGAGTGCATATCAGGCACCCACTCAATGTAGACGTGGCGTTAGAGTTTACGTATAGTCAAATATTTGCAAAAACCACTTATTTTAGAGTTTGCACAGATATAAAAGAACGGATATCTAGATTAAATGAGCATCAATTGTCGGAAAAACTTAGAAAAAGTGCCATCGTTCAAGTAGATAATATAAAAAAATTGCTAGAAAGGTATTTCGCCACTTCTAATAGAGACATAAATTTATCGAATTTAATCAGCGACAACTTTGAGCTGAAAGGAAAGGCGATAAAAGAAAATGTTGCAAATATTATGGCATTTGCAGATTTGAATGATGTTAAAGCTCACCCAATACATTATCTAACCACCGTAGTGGGAAATGTAATAAACCTTTTAGAATGGAACGAACGTTCCGTAAAAAGGGAAATGCATATTAATGAATTGAATTAAAAATAAAAATCTTGTCTTTACGAGATAAAAATCTTGTCTTTACGAGATAAAAAATCTTGTCTTTACGAGATAAAAATCTTGTCTTTACGAGATAAAAATCTCGTTATTATGAGAAAAGCTGTCCGATCGACCTCATTTTCCTTATTTGGAAATGAAAGATCGCTGATGAGGAAGAGTGGTTTCTTCCGAAACAGTTTCATTATTATTATTATATTATATATATATATATGACAGATTTCACGGCTCTTGTGTGGGCGTGACCAAGTCCATGGGCATTAAACTGTCGGCAAAAAGCGTAATATGGAAGTGTACCAAATGTGTCGGTCCGACAGATCGCGCTGCAGATGAGGCAGCGGATATCCTCGGCCATTTGGAGGAGTCGGATCAACACAGCGATGCATGTGATGAGGTCTCACCTATTCAAACAGCAAGTATGAAAAAAATTATGTTTAAAATATTTACAAAATATTCCAAACAGGTAAAGTTTCCCAAAATGGAAATTCAAGATTCCATAATACAAATGCTCTCAATGAGCTCTCATTTGGTTGAGGAGGGGATTATAGATCTCAGGGATAATTTACGGCTTTTTGAGAACAAAAAGTTTGTTATATATTTTGATGAGTATCATTTGTACCATTTTAAGTATATGAACAAAGTTTTGCATAAAGTTAAAATCATGGCAGTTGCCGCATTTAATTTGAAAGGAAAAAAATTCAAATATCTTTATTTGAAATTAGTTGCTTTAAAGAAAGGATCTAAATTGGGTTCTATCATAATAAATGAAGCCGTGCAAACTGTTTTAGAACAAATTGCTATTAATGAAATGGAAAGTAACTTAATGGCGATCATTTCTGACAAATGCCGTGCAAATTCCTTTGCAATTTCCACAGCTGGTACATATTTCCCAGTATTGGCAGATAAAGATCACTTAAAGAGAGTGCATATCAGGCACCCACTCAATGTAGACGTGGCGTTAGAGTTTACGTATAGTCAAATATTTGCAAAACCCACTTATTTTAGAGTTTGCACAGATATAAAAGAACGGATATCTAGATTAAATGAGCATCAATTGTCGGAAAAACTTAGAAAAAGTGCCATCGTTCAAGTAGATAATATAAAAAAATTGCTAGAAAGGTATTTCGCCACTTCTAATAGAGACATAAATTTATCGAATTTAATCAGCGACAACTTTGAGCTGAAAGGAAAGGCGATAAAAGAAAATGTTGCAAATATTATGGCATTTGCAGATTTGACAGATTTCTCGGCTCTTGTGTGGGCGTGACCAAGTCCATGGGCATTAAACTGTCGGCAAAAAGCGTAATATGGAAGTGTACCAAATGTGTCGGTCCGACAGATCGCGCTGCAGATGAGGCAGCGGATATCCTCGGCCATTTGGAGGAGTCGGATCAACACAGCGATGCATGTGATGAGGTCTCACCTATTCAAACAGCAAGTATGAAAAAAATTATGTTTAAAATATTTACAAAATATTCCAAACAGGTAAAGTTTCCCAAAATGGAAATTCAAGATTCCATAATACAAATGCTCTCAATGAGCTCTCATTTGGTTGAGGAGGGGATTATAGATCTCAGGGATAATTTACGGCTTTTTGAGAACAAAAAGTTTGTTATATATTTTGATGAGTATCATTTGTACCATTTTAAGTATATGAACAAAGTTTTGCATAAAGTTAAAATCATGGCAGTTGCCGCATTTAATTTGAAAGGAAAAAAATTCAAATATCTTTATTTGAAATTAGTTGCTTTAAAGAAAGGATCTAAATTGGGTTCTATCATAATAAATGAAGCCGTGCAAACTGTTTTAGAACAAATTGCTATTAATGAAATGGAAAGTAACATAATGGCGATCATTTCTGACAAATGCTATAATACAAATGCTCTCAATGAGCTCTCATTTGGTTGAGGAGGGGATTATAGATCTCAGGGATAATTTACGGCTTTTTGAGAACAAAAAGTTTGTTATATATTTTGATGAGTATCATTTGTACCATTTTAAGTATATGAACAAAGTTTTGCATAAAGTTAAAATCATGGCAGTTGCCGCATTTAATTTTAAAGGAAAAAAATTCAAATATCTTTATTTGAAATTAGTTGCTTTAAAGAAAGGATCTAAATTGGGTTCTATCATAATAAATGAAGCCGTGCAAACTGTTTTAGAACAAATTGCTATTAATGAAATGGAAAGTAACTTAATGGCGATCATTTCTGACAAATGCCGTGCAAATTCCTTTGCAATTTCCACAGCTGGTACATATTTCCCAGTATTGGCAGATAAAGATCACTTAAAGAGAGTGCATATCAGGCACCCACTCAATGTAGACGTGGCGTTAGAGTTTACGTATAGTCAAATATTTGCAAAAACCACTTATTTTAGAGTTTGCACAGATATAAAAGAACGGATATCTAGATTAAATGAGCATCAATTGTCGGAAAAACTTAGAAAAAGTGCCATCGTTCAAGTAGATAATATAAAAAAATTGCTAGAAAGGTATTTCGCCACTTCTAATAGAGACATAAATTTATCGAATTTAATCAGCGACAACTTTGAGCTGAAAGGAAAGGCGATAAAGAAAATGTTGCAAATATTATGGCATTTGCAGATTTGAATGATGTTAAAGCTCACCCAATACATTATCTAACCACCGTAGTGGGAAATGTAATAAACCTTTTAGAATGGAACGAACGTTCCGTAAAAAGGGAAATGCATATTAATGAATTGAATTAAAAATAAAAATCTTGTCTTTACGAGATAAAAATCTTGTCTTTACGAGATAAAAAATCTTGTCTTTACGAGATAAAAATCTTGTCTTTACGAGATAAAAATCTCGTTATTATGAGAAAAGCTGTCCGATCGACCTCATTTTCCTTATTTGGAAATGAAAGATCGCTGATGAGGAAGAGTGGTTTCTTCCGAAACAGTTTCATTATTATTATTATATTATATATATATATATATGACAGATTTCACGGCTCTTGTGTGGGCGTGACCAAGTCCATGGGCATTAAACTGTCGGCAAAAAGCGTAATATGGAAGTGTACCAAATGTGTCGGTCCGACAGATCGCGCTGCAGATGAGGCAGCGGATATCCTCGGCCATTTGGAGGAGTCGGATCAACACAGCGATGCATGTGATGAGGTCTCACCTATTCAAACAGCAAGTATGAAAAAATTATGTTTAAAATATTTACAAAATATTCCAAACAGGTAAAGTTTCCCAAAATGGAAATTCAAGATTCCATAATACAAATGCTCTCAATGAGCTGTCATTTGGTTGAGGAGGGGATTATAGATCTCAGGGATAATTTACGGCTTTTTGAGAACAAAAAGTTTGTTATATATTTTGATGAGTATCATTTGTACCATTTTAAGTATATGAACAAAGTTTTGCATAAAGTTAAAATCATGGCAGTTGCCGCATTTAATTTGAAAGGAAAAAATTCAAATATCTTTATTTGAAATTAGTTGCTTTAAAGAAAGGATCTAAATTAGGTTCTATCATAATAAATGAAGCCGTGCAAACTGTTTTAGAACAAATTGCTATTAATGAAATGGAAAGTAACTTAATGGCGATCATTTCTGACAAATGCCGTGCAAATTCCTTTGCAATTTCCACAGCTGGTACATATTTCCCAGTATTGGCAGATAAAGATCACTTAAAGAGAGTGCATATCAGGCATCCACTCAATGTAGACGTGGCGTTAGAGTTTACGTATAGTCAAATATTTGCAAAACCCACTTATTTTAGAGTTTGCACAGATATAAAAGAACGGATATCTAGATTAAATGAGCATCAATTGTCGGAAAAACTTAGAAAAAGTGCCATCGTTCAAGTAGATAATATAAAAAAATTGCTAGAAAGGTATTTCGCCACTTCTAATAGAGACATAAATTTATCGAATTTAATCAGCGACAACTTTGAGCTGAAAGGAAAGGCGATAAAGAAAATGTTGCAAATATTATGGCATTTGCAGATTTGACAGATTTCTCGGCTCTTGTGTGGGCGTGACCAAGTCCATGGGCATTAAACTGTCGGCAAAAAGCGTAATATGGAAGTGTACCAAATGTGTCGGTCCGACAGATCGCGCTGCAGATGAGGCAGCGGATATCCTCGGCCATTTGGAGGAGTCGGATCAACACAGCGATGCATGTGATGAGGTCTCACCTATTCAAACAGCAAGTATGAAAAAAATTATGTTTAAAATATTTACAAAATATTCCAAACAGGTAAAGTTTCCCAAAATGGAAATTCAAGATTCCATAATACAAATGCTCTCAATGAGCTCTCATTTGGTTGAGGAGGGGATTATAGATCTCAGGGATAATTTACGGCTTTTTGAGAACAAAAAGTTTGTTATATATTTTGATGAGTATCATTTGTACCATTTTAAGTATATGAACAAAGTTTTGCATAAAGTTAAAATCATGGCAGTTGCCGCATTTAATTTGAAAGGAAAAAAATTCAAATATCTTTATTTGAAATTAGTTGCTTTAAAGAAAGGATCTAAATTGGGTTCTATCATAATAAATGAAGCCGTGCAAACTGTTTTAGAACAAATTGCTATTAATGAAATGGAAAGTAACATAATGGCGATCATTTCTGACAAATGCTATAATACAAATGCTCTCAATGAGCTCTCATTTGGTTGAGGAGGGGATTATAGATCTCAGGGATAATTTACGGCTTTTTGAGAACAAAAAGTTTGTTATATATTTTGATGAGTATCATTTGTACCATTTTAAGTATATGAACAAAGTTTTGCATAAAGTTAAAATCATGGCAGTTGCCGCATTTAATTTTAAAGGAAAAAAATTCAAATATCTTTATTTGAAATTAGTTGCTTTAAAGAAAGGATCTAAATTGGGTTCTATCATAATAAATGAAGCCGTGCAAACTGTTTTAGAACAAATTGCTATTAATGAAATGGAAAGTAACTTAATGGCGATCATTTCTGACAAATGCCGTGCAAATTCCTTTGCAATTTCCACAGCTGGTACATATTTCCCAGTATTGGCAGATAAAGATCACTTAAAGAGAGTGCATATCAGGCACCCACTCAATGTAGACGTGGCGTTAGAGTTTACGTATAGTCAAATATTTGCAAAAACCACTTATTTTAGAGTTTGCACAGATATAAAAGAACGGATATCTAGATTAAATGAGCATCAATTGTCGGAAAAACTTAGAAAAAGTGCCATCGTTCAAGTAGATAATATAAAAAAATTGCTAGAAAGGTATTTCGCCACTTCTAATAGAGACATAAATTTATCGAATTTAATCAGCGACAACTTTGAGCTGAAAGGAAAGGCGATAAAAGAAAATGTTGCAAATATTATGGCATTTGCAGATTTGAATGATGTTAAAGCTCACCCAATACATTATCTAACCACCGTAGTGGGAAATGTAATAAACCTTTTAGAATGGAACGAACGTTCCGTAAAAAGGGAAATGCATATTAATGAATTGAATTAAAAATAAAAATCTTGTCTTTACGAGATAAAAATCTTGTCTTTACGAGATAAAAAATCTTGTCTTTACGAGATAAAAATCTTGTCTTTACGAGATAAAAATCTCGTTATTATGAGAAAAGCTGTCCGATCGACCTCATTTTCCTTATTTGGAAATGAAAGATCGCTGATGAGGAAGAGTGGTTTCTTCCGAAACAGTTTCATTATTATTATTATATTATATATATATATATATGACAGATTTCACGGCTCTTGTGTGGGCGTGACCAAGTCCATGGGCATTAAACTGTCGGCAAAAAGCGTAATATGGAAGTGTACCAAATGTGTCGGTCCGACAGATCGCGCTGCAGATGAGGCAGCGGATATCCTCGGCCATTTGGAGGAGTCGGATCAACACAGCGATGCATGTGATGAGGTCTCACCTATTCAAACAGCAAGTATGAAAAAAATTATGTTTAAAATATTTACAAAATATTCCAAACAGGTAAAGTTTCCCAAAATGGAAATTCAAGATTCCATAATACAAATGCTCTCAATGAGCTCTCATTTGGTTGAGGAGGGGATTATAGATCTCAGGGATAATTTACGGCTTTTTGAGAACAAAAAGTTTGTTATATATTTTGATGAGTATCATTTGTACCATTTTAAGTATATGAACAAAGTTTTGCATAAAGTTAAAATCATGGCAGTTGCCGCATTTAATTTGAAAGGAAAAAAATTCAAATATCTTTATTTGAAATTAGTTGCTTTAAAGAAAGGATCTAAATTAGGTTCTATCATAATAAATGAAGCCGTGCAAACTGTTTTAGAACAAATTGCTATTAATGAAATGGAAAGTAACTTAATGGCGATCATTTCTGACAAATGCCGTGCAAATTCCTTTGCAATTTCCACAGCTGGTACATATTTCCCAGTATTGGCAGATAAAGATCACTTAAAGAGAGTGCATATCAGGCATCCACTCAATGTAGACGTGGCGTTAGAGTTTACGTATAGTCAAATATTTGCAAAACCCACTTATTTTAGAGTTTGCACAGATATAAAAGAACGGATATCTAGATTAAATGAGCATCAATTGTCGGAAAAACTTAGAAAAAGTGCCATCGTTCAAGTAGATAATATAAAAAAATTGCTAGAAAGGTATTTCGCCACTTCTAATAGAGACATAAATTTATCGAATTTAATCAGCGACAACTTTGAGCTGAAAGGAAAGGCGATAAAAGAAAATGTTGCAAATATTATGGCATTTGCAGATTTGACAGATTTCACGGCTCTTGTGTGGGCGTGACCAAGTCCATGGGCATTAAACTGTCGGCAAAAAGCGTAATATGGAAGTGTACCAAATGTGTCGGTCCGACAGATCGCGCTGCAGATGAGGCAGCGGATATCCTCGGCCATTTGGAGGAGTCGGATCAACACAGCGATGCATGTGATGAGGTCTCACCTATTCAAACAGCAAGTATGAAAAAATTATGTTTAAAATATTTACAAAATATTCCAAACAGGTAAAGTTTCCCAAAATGGAAATTCAAGATTCCATAATACAAATGCTCTCAATGAGCTCTCATTTGGTTGAGGAGGGGATTATAGATCTCAGGGATAATTTACGGCTTTTTGAGAACAAAAAGTTTGTTATATATTTTGATGAGTACCATTTGTACCATTTTAAGTATATGAACAAAGTTTTGCATAAAGTTAAAATCATGGCAGTTGCCGCATTTAATTTGAAAGGAAAAAAATTCAAATATCTTTATTTGAAATTAGTTGCTTTAAAGAAAGGATCTAAATTGGGTTCTATCATAATAAATGAAGCCGTGCAAACTGTTTTAGAACAAATTGCTATTAATGAAATGGAAAGTAACTTAATGGCGATCATTTCTGACAAATGCCGTGCAAATTCCTTTGCAATTTCCACAGCTGGTACATATTTCCCAGTATTGGCAGATAAAGATCACTTAAAGAGAGTGCATATCAGGCACCCACTCAATGTAGACGTGGCGTTAGAGTTTACGTATAGTCAAATATTTGCAAAAACCACTTATTTTAGAGTTTGCACAGATATAAAAGAACGGATATCTAGATTAAATGAGCATCAATTGTCGGAAAAACTTAGAAAAAGTGCCATCGTTCAAGTAGATAATATAAAAAAATTGCTAGAAAGGTATTTCGCCACTTCTAATAGAGACATAAATTTATCGAATTTAATCAGCGACAACTTTGAGCTGAAAGGAAAGGCGATAAAAGAAAATGTTGCAAATATTATGGCATTTGCAGATTTGAATGATGTTAAGCTCACCCAATACATTATCTACCACCGTAGTGGAATGTAATAAACCTTTTAGAATGGAACGAACGTTCCGGGAAATGCATATTAATGAATTGAATTAAAAATAAAAATCTTGTCTTTACGATAAAATCTTGTCTTTACGGATAAAAATCTTGTCTTTACGAGATAAAACTTGTCTTTACGAGATAAAAATCTCGTTATTATGAGAAAAGCTGTCCGATCGACCTCATTTTCCTTATTTGGAAATGAAAGAGTGAGGAAGGGGTTCTTCCGAAACAGTTTCATTATTTTATATATATTTTGACAGATTTCACGGCTCTTGTGTGGGCGTGACCAAGTCCATGGGCATTAAACTGTCGGCAAAAAGCGTAATATGGAAGTGTACCAAATGTGTCGGTCCGACAGATCGCGCTGCAGTTGAGGCAGCGGATATCCTCGGCCATTTGGAGGAGTCGGATCAACACAGCGATGCATGTGATGAGGTCTCACCTATTCAAACAGCAAGTATGAAAAAATTATGTTTAAAATATTTACAAAATATTCCAAACAGGTAAAGTTTCCCAAAATGGAAATTCAAGATTCCATAATACAAATGCTCTCAATGAGCTCTCATTTGGTTGAGGAGGGGATTATAGATCTCAGGGATAATTTACGGCTTTTTGAGAACAAAAAGTTTGTTATATATTTTGATGAGTACCATTTGTACCATTTTAAGTATATGAACAAAGTTTTGCATAAAGTTAAAATCATGGCAGTTGCCGCATTTAATTTGAAAGGAAAAAAATTCAAATATCTTTATTTGAAATTAGTTGCTTTAAAGAAAGGATCTAAATTGGGTTCTATCATAATAAATGAAGCCGTGCAAACTGTTTTAGAACAAATTGCTATTAATGAAATGGAAAGTAACTTAATGGCGATCATTTCTGACAAATGCCGTGCAAATTCCTTTGCAATTTCCACAGCTGGTACATATTTCCCAGTATTGGCAGATAAAGATCACTTAAAGAGAGTGCATATCAGGCACCCACTCAATGTAGACGTGGCGTTAGAGTTTACGTATAGTCAAATATTTGCAAAAACCACTTATTTTAGAGTTTGCACAGATATAAAAGAACGGATATCTAGATTAAATGAGCATCAATTGTCGGAAAAACTTAGAAAAAGTGCCATCGTTCAAGTAGATAATATAAAAAAATTGCTAGAAAGGTATTTCGCCACTTCTAATAGAGACATAAATTTATCGAATTTAATCAGCGACAACTTTGAGCTGAAAGGAAAGGCGATAAAGAAAATGTTGCAAATATTATGGCATTTGCAGATTTGAATGATGTTAAAGCTCACCCAATACATTATCTAACCACCGTAGTGGGAAATGTAATAAACCTTTTAGAATGGAACGAACGTTCCGTAAAAAGGGAAATGCATATTAATGAATTGAATTAAAAAATCTTGTCTTTACGAGATAAAAAATCTTGTCTTTACGAGATAAAAATCTCGTTATTATGAGAAAAGCTGTCCGATCGACCTCATTTTCCTTATTTGGAAATGAAAGATCGCTGATGAGGAAGAGTGGTTTCTTCCGAAACAGTTTCATTATTATTATTATATTATATATATATATATATATATATATATATAATATATATCTTATATAAACAGGCGACCGACCACCACAAAGGGAACAGATTTCGTGGCACAGGCCTGATTCTCCGTTCTGGATTGGGGGGAAACATCCAATGTCATCCCGTGCTCCCTCACCAGCGATATTGCATTGCTGCTGCTATGTCCATTGCCGTTGGCAGACACTCTTATGGATTCTGTGAGCTGTCTGCGGTAGTGCTTGGAGCGCTCCAGTACAGAGTGAATCATGTGGCAGGCCTGCCGAATCTCGGACAAAAATGTGCTGCTCTCCGTGCAGTCATTGAAGGGAGCGAACAGAGATCCATTGGCTATGTCAATGTACACATAGTAAAGCACACAGGTATATATATATATATATACTAAACGAAAACCGACGCCGGCTTGCAGAAAAATGAGTGTGACCAGATAGGTAGATGAGATGATGCCAACTCGGTGGAAAAAGGATGGACGCAAAGTGCTCAAAATGAGCCATTTATAAATGGCTGACTTTGCGGGTAATTTTAAATTTACCTTAAAGTTTGTTCGCTCTAGAAAATATAAACAAATGAAAATAAAATGATATGTAATCCAACAATATATGATATGTAGCTTGGCAGGTCAATTTAAAAATAAAATATATATATTTATTTTGTGCTCAATAATTGAGCCGCGCCGCTCATTTAGCTCAACTGAACGGCGTCGACGGCGGCCGGGGTCTTCTAGGTTTTTTTGGCGGGAGTTATTGACCATACGGAAAGCACGTGGCTTCAACTACAGAAGGTTTTTCTCATTTTCCTTTTTTTTCGTTTTCTCAACGTAAGTATTACCATATATATAATATATATATATCATATTTTCCTTTCCAGATGTCCCTTCACCAACATTTTCATTTTGGCGGCGCTGGCGGTGGTGGCCGTGGAGGTAGCGGCCGTGGAGGTAGCGGTGGCCGCACAAACACCGTAAGGGAAAGGCAGGATCGCAGGCAGCAGATCTGCGACAGAGCGTTCGCCATGATGATGGCCGCCCACCGTGGCGAAACGGGCGGCATGGCAGCCGACGGGCGCGCCTTGTTGGAGCGCCTGAGGCAGCATAATGTGCTGCCATACGTTTCGGTGGCCCCCCAGCAGGCCCAGGCACCACTCCAATACAACGTAAGTATTACCATATATATAATATATATATTATATATATATATAATATTTAATATTGGAAAATGCCATGCCGCTAATCTCAATCTAAATCTAAATCTTAGATTTGGTTAATCTCCAGTGTTTATTTATTATTTATTTGACCTTTTTAGCATACAAATTAAACAAAACATAAAACCGTCGCCCGTTTTCAGAAAATGAGTGTGACCATTCCATCATGTCACGATGTTTGGAACGGAACGGATAATATAATATAATATAATTTTTGCAATCTACGAATTAAAGTCTGCTTTCAAAAGTAAGCCGGAAATTTTTTGCGACCGAGGGCTTATCTTATCTTATTATTATTTACTTTATAGACCTACAAAATGCAAATTTTTTTCAACCGATAAAAGTAACGATAAATCCGATATGGATGCTATCGAAAGTTGTATGAATATTTTTAAGACAAAAAAAAACACGCGCAACGCAACCCGTTCCGTTTAGTTCAGTGTTAAAGTTTAAAGTTTACAGTTTAATAAAATGGAAAAGGAATCGAAGTCAGGAGAAGCCGGCAAGAAGAAGCTCAATCACAATGCGGGCATAAGATGTAAGATTATAAACATAAATATACATATATATATAAAATAAATTCACAAATAATTTTTATTTCAGATGGCTCTGAACGGATGTTCATCCATAAATTGTGGGAAAATGGGAAGGTGAGTTGTGTGTTAGTTGTTTAGTTCAGTACGTACATATGTACGTACATATCACACTGCTACAAGAAATAGAAATATGAGAAATATGAAACGAAACTGAAACTCAAAACCGGGAAACCAGGTGAGCCAGGAGCCAATGATTCCAGCATTGGCACGACTTTGGACAGGGCTCACATATTTCATATTAATTATCGTGGCCACTCTCTTGTACAGCAGTCCGAGACCCGCATTCTCTCGTATAACAGAGAAAAACTCGTACTCCTGTAGCCGAACTGAACTTCATGTAGATGGTTTTTATGAACTGACTGCATGCATACGGTTTTTTACAGCGCTGTCCAAATATATGTGCATGGTGGTATGATACTTTTCGTAGACGCTTGCCGTCCAATATAAAAAATTGTATATTGTTTGTATATATTTTATGTACAGTTTGTTTTTAAAATATAGAATGTATGAATATATTGTGCGGATATATGTACATACATATGTAAATATACATTCATAAAACATTTAATACATGACTTCACACACCAGCAATTGTCATTAGGGTATAGCCATGTCTGTCTGTCCGTCTGTCTGTCTGTCTGTCTGTCTGTGTGTCTGTGTGTCTGTGTGTTGTGTCTGTCCGTCTTGTTGAGCGCCTAGATCTCAGAGACTATAAGAGCCAGGGCAACCAAGTTTGGTTTCCAGACTCATGTGATATCACACTGCTACAAGTGTATTTCAAAATTTTGCCCCGCCCCCTTCCGACCCCACGAAGAACGAAAATATGTGGCAGGCACAATTTTAAAGATACGCTAAAACTAAAAACGCAGTATCGTAGAGAATGACCATATCTACCAGACCACTGAATCTGAATCAGATCGGATCATAATTATAGCCAGAATGAAGAAATTAATTTTCTGTTGGTTCCCCCGCCTCTTCCAGCCAGAGACACGATACTCATTCTCCTTCTCGCTCGCACACTCTGCCGCGTTCAGTGCGCGAGCAACCCCTAACGGAGGAGATAAAATTAATAATAAAAATTAATAAAATTAAGCAGCACCGCTCGAAAATAACGAAATCGGATAGAAGGGATAGGATTATTTTTCTTTGAGCCGCGTTTGAAGTCGACATGGATTCTTTTGGACGCAAGAATGTCAGCGAGGGGAAGACTCCCTTGGGGAATTCAGAGAAGATTTCTGGGCAAGCTGAATCGCAACGCCACGCCAGATTGCTTGAAAAACACGGGGACGGTGACTTGCAGAAGCGGAAAATCCCAGACATTGTACTGGTCAGTTGGCAAATTGAATATAATGCGCAGAAGAATCTCGCTGACACAGGGCGTTTGTCTGTTGCGCAGGGGAATCAGTTGCCGTGGGAACAGAAGAAGACAAACCACGATGATATTAAACGCTGGATGTTTCATCAGGACAATCTGTCAGCGGAGACAAAGAGGCAAATGAAACACAATGAAATCAAACGCTGGGTGTTTTCGCAGAACAAACACTTAAAGCTGGGGTCGAATGAGAAGCCCAGCGATAAGACAATGCTCGATGGTCCCCAAAATGAATATGAGGTCCTGACGGCGATCGATGAAGCTGAACGTACCTTGATTGCGCAGGAACAACTTTTGTTTGGACTTTCGCCTCTCCGGCAGGAAACTTCGTCCTTTGATGCCTATTTCCACATGACATCTTCGGAGGACTGTGACATCAACATGGGTGACCTCAAGTTGACTGGCGATCAACCTAAGGAAGCTGCTAAGAATCAGCACAGCTTGGCAGAAGAGCACGTGGACGGGGACGTGCCGAAGAGTACGATCCCAGAGATGTCTGGGCTTTCGCCGCTTGTGGATATCATCCGAAATCTATCAAAACAGTACAGAACGAAAGAGACACACAGTATGGATCTATCCGCAGGGATTTTGACAAAACGTATTCCCGTTAACCGTCAAATTGAATATGAGCCAGAAAATTCGGGCAACAACATGGGTGACCTCAAGTTGGGTGGCGAGCAGCCCAAGGAAACTGCAAATAATCAGCACCAAGGCGGTTGGCATTACATTTTGCATTCACCAACAATGGATGGGGAATCTCCCAATATCGAAAAGCCCGTGCAGTATGTGTCCCCACTTCCGCTCCCATCGTAATCCGACCATTGGACCAATGCAAACTAAACGATGCAAGCTGTAGTCGATGGTGCAATCATACAGAAACGCTGCTCGATTCAAATCAATACTTGAACCATTTCTTCTTGCACTTCGAAGATTATTCCTCTGTTCATCTGTACGATAAGCTCGACGACAGGTCTGGTCACTGACAGAGGCATTTAATAAATAGATTTGTCAGTGGAAAAAGCTCCCAGATGAAACTAGGAATCGTTTTCCTGAGAGTGACTTTGGAAAAATGTGGAAGATGTAGATGTTTTCAAATAGCTCTGAAAAGCAATGGCTGAAAGATTTTCCATGACAGTAACTGTCCGATCTACCAGCTTTTTCTTTTGGGGATAAAAACAGATCGCTGATGAGGAAAAGTGATTTCTTCCGAAACAGTTTTGTATTGACATTTATATATAGCTCCTATATTTATGCCGAAATATTCCAAACAGCTTTACCACATGCTATTTACAGCAAAGAGCCGAGAGCACAAACACATCAATCAGAGTTAGATGTTAACTGTTCAAAATTTTATTTCAAATGACGCTTTGTTGCAGCTGCGCTTCCTTTTTATAAGCAATCGGCAGCGCCGCCATTTGCAAAAAGGCGCAGTAGTGCTGCCATTTTAGCTTGTTTCACGCTAGGTTTCTTTTTATTATACCCGTACTCAAAAAGAGTTAAGGGGTATATTAGATTTGTGGTAAAAGTGGATGTGTGTAACGCAGAGAAGGAAAATTTTCCGACCCCATAAAGTATTTTTGATCAGCATCAATAGCCGAGTCGATAGAGCCATGTCTGTCTGTCCGTCCGTCCGTCTATCCGTCTGTCCGTCTTGTTTGACGCCTGGATCTCAGAGACTATAAAAGCTAGGGCAACCAAAATTGGTTTGCTGACTCATGTGATATCACACTGCTACAAGTGTATTTAAAAATTTCGCCCCGCCCCCTTCCGCACCCACAAAGGACGAAAATCTGTGGCAGGCACAATTTTAAAGATACGACCATATCTACCAGATTGCTGAATATGAATCAGATCGGAACATAATTATAGCCAGAATGAAGAAATTAATTTTCTGTTGGTTCCCCCGCCTCTTCCAGCCAGAGACACGATACTCATTCTCCTTCTCGCTCGCACACTCTGCCGCGTTCAGTGCGCGAGCAACCCCTAGCGGAGGAGATGTAGAATACAAATTTTTTTCAACCGATAAAACTAACGATAAATCCGATATGGATGCTATCGAAAGTTGTATGAATATTTTTAAGACAAAAAAAAAACACGCGCAACGCAACCCGTTCCGTTTAGTTCAGTGTTAAAGTTTAAAGTTTACAGTTTAATAAAATGGAAAAGGAATCGAAGTCAGGAGAAGCCGGCAAGAAGAAGCTCAATCACAATGCGGGCATAAGATGTAAGATTATAAACATAAATATACATATATATATAAAATAAATTCACAAATAATTTTTATTTCAGATGGCTCTGAACGGATGTTCATCCATAAATTGTGGGAAAGTGGGAAGGTGAGTTGTGTGTTAGTTGTTTAGTTCAGTACGTACATATTACACTGCTACAAGAAATAGAAATATGAGAAATATGAAACGAAACTGAAACTCAAAACCGGGAAACCAGGTGAGCCAGGAGCCAATGATTCCAGCATTGGCACGACTTTGGACAGGGCTCACATATTTCATATTAATTATCGTGGCCACTCTCTTGTACAGCAGTCCGAGACCCGCATTCTCTCGTATAACAGAGAAAAACTCGTACTCCTGTAGCCGAACTGAACTTCATGTCGATGGTTTTTATGAACTGACTGCATGCATACGGTTTTTTACAGCGCTGTCCAAATATATGTGCATGGTGGTATGATACTTTTCGTAGACGCTTGCCGTCCAATATAAAAAATTGTATATTGTTTGTATATATTTTATGTACAGTTTGTTTTTAAAATATAGAATGTATGAATATATTGTGCGGATATATGTACATACATATGTAAATATACATTCATAAAACATTTAATACATGACTTCACACACCAGCAATTGTCATTAGGGTATAGCCATGTCTGTCTGTCCGTCTGTCTGTCTGCCTGTGTGTCTGTGTGTCTGTCCGTCTTGTTGAGCGCCTAGATCTCAGAGACTATAAGAGCCAGGGCAACCAAGTTTGGTTTCCAGACTCATGTGATATCACACTGCTACAAGTGTATTTCAAAATTTCGCCCCGCCCCCTTCCGCCCTCACAAAGGACGAAAATCTGTGGCAGGCACATTTTTAAAGATACGATAAAACTAAAAACGCAGTATCGTAGAAAATGCCCATATCTACCAGATTGCCGAATTTGAACTAGATCAGATTATAATTATAGCCAGAATGAAGAAATTAATTTTCTGTTGGTTCCCCCGCCTCTTCCAGCCAGAGACACGATACTCATTCTCCTTCTCGCTCGCACACTCTGCCGCGTTCAGTGCGCGAGCAACCCCTAACGGAGGAGATAAAAATTAATAATAACGAGAAGGAACGTGTGAGTCGCTTCTGGGGACGCGACTCTACTTATACCCGTACTCAGTCAGTAAATACATTTTTGAGATATTATTTTTTAGAATTTTAGAATAAAAAAAAATTTTACATTTTACATTTTTTTGCTACATCTGTTATCTACATCTACATCTACAATGTATATTTTACATCTAACATGTAGATTATGCATGTACCATTTAGAGTCTACATCACCACCGCTAGGGGTTGCTCGCGCACTGAACGCGGCAGAGTGTGCGAGCGAGAGAGAGAATGAGTTGTGTGTCTCTGGCTGAAAGAGGCGGGGGAACCAACAGAAAATTAATTTCTTCATTCTGGCTATAATTATAATCTGATCTAGTTCAAATTCGGCAATCTGGTAGATATGGGCATTTTCTACGATACTGCGTTTTTAGTTTTATCGTATCTTTAAAAATGTGCCTGCCACAGATTTTCGTCCTTTGTGAGGGCGGAAGGGGGCGGGGCGAAATTTTGAAATACACTTGTAGCAGTGTGATATCACATGAGTCTTGAAACCAAATTTGGTTGCCCTAGCTCTTATAGTCTCTGAGATCCAGGCGCTCAACAAGACGGACAGTCGGACAGACGGACAGACGGACGGACAGACGGACATGGCTATATCGACTCGGCTATTGATGCTGATCAAGAATATATATACTTTATGGGGTCGGAAACGTTTCCTTCTCTGCGTTGCACACATCCACTTTTACCACAAATCTAATATACCCCTTAACTCTTTTTTGAGTACGGGTATAAAAATTAATAAAATTAAGCAGCACCGCTCGAAAATAACGAAATCGGATAGAAGGGATAGGATTATTTTTCTTTGAGCCGCGTTTGTAGTCGACATGGATTCTTTTGGACGCAAGAATGTCAGCGAGGGGAAGACTCCCTTGGGGAATTCAGAGAAGATTTCTGGGCAAGCTGCATCGCAACGCCACGCCAGATTGCTTGAAAAACACGGGGACGGGGACTTGCAGAAGCGGAAAATCCCAGACATTGTACTGGTCAGTTGGCAAATTGAATATAATGCGCAGAAGAATCTCGCTGACACAGGGCGCTTGTCTGTTGCGCAGGGGAATCAGTTGCCGTGGGAACAGAAGAAGACAAACCACGATGATATTAAACGCTGGATGTTTCATCAGGACAATCTGTCAGCGGAGACAAAGAGGCAAATGAAACACAATGAAATCAAACGCTGGGTGTTTTCGCAGAACAAACACTTAAAGCTGGGGTCGAATGAGAAGCCCAGCGATAAGACAATGCTCGATGGTCCCCAAAATGAATATGAGGCTGAACGTACCTTGATTGCGCAGCAACAACTTTTGTTTGGACTTTCGCCTCTCCGGCAGGAAACTTCGTCCTTTGATGCCTATTTCCACATGACATCTTCGGAGGACTGTGACATCAACATGGGTGACCTCAAGTTGACTGGCGATCAACCTAAGGAAGCTGCTAAGAATCAGCACAGCTTGGCAGAAGAGCACGTGGACGGGGACGTGCCGAAGAGTACGATCCCAGAGATGTCTGGGCTTTCGCCGCTTGTGGATATCATCCGAAATCTATCAAAACAGTACAGAACGAAAGAGACACACAGTATGGATCTATCCGCAGGGATTTTGACAAAACGTATTCCCGTTAACCGTCAAATTGAATATGAGCCAGAAAATTCGGGCAACAACATGGGTGACCTCAAGTTGGGTGGCGAGCAGCCCAAGGAAACTGCAAATAATCAGCTCCAAGGCGGTTGGCATTACATTTTGCATTCACCAACAATGGATGGGGAATCTCCCAATATCGAAAAGCCCGTGCAGTATGTGTCCCCACTTCCGCTCCCATCGTAATCCGACCATTGGACCAATGCAAACTAAACGATGCAAGCTGTAGTCGATGGTGCAATCATACAGAAACGCTGCTCGATTCAAATCAATACTTGAACCATTTCTTCTTGCACTTCGAAGATTATTCCTCTGTTCATCTGTACGATAAGCTCGACGATTTCTCGACGACAGGTCTGGTCACTGACAGAGGCATTTAATAAATAGATTTGTCAGTGGAAAAAGCTCCCAGATGAAACTAGGAATCGTTTTCCTGAGAGTGACTTTGGAAAAATGTGGAAGATGTAGATGTTTTCAAATAGCTCTGAAAAGCAATGGCTGAAAGATTTTCCATGACAGTAACTGTCCGATCTACCAGCTTTTTCTTTTGGGGATAAAAACAGATCGCTGATGAGGAAAAGTGATTTCTTTCGAAACAGTTTTGTATTGACATTTATATATAGCTCCTATATTTATGCCGAAATATTCCAAACAGCTTTACCACATGCTATTTACAGCAAAGAGCCGAGAGCACAAACACATCAATCAGAGTTAGATGTTAACTGTTCAAAATTTTATTTCAAATGACGCTTTGTTGCAGCTGCGCTTCCCTTTTTATAAGCAATCGGCAGCGCCGCCATTTGCAAAAAGGCGCAGTAGTGCTGCCATTTTAGCTTGTTTCACGCTAGGTTTCTTTTTATTATACCCGTACTCAAAAAAGAGTTAAGGGGTATATTAGATTTGTGGTAAAAGTGGATGTGTGTAACGCAGAGAAGGAAAATTTTCCGACCCCATAAAGTATTTTTGATCAGCATCAATAGCCGAGTCGATAGAGCCATGTCTGTCTGTCCGTCCGTCCGTCTATCCGTCTGTCCGTCTTGTTTGACGCCTGGATCTCAGAGACTATAAAAGCTAGGGCAACCAAAATTGGTTTGCTGACTCATGTGATATCACACTGCTACAAGTGTATTTAAAAATTTCGCCCCGCCCCCTTCCGCACCCACAAAGGACGAAAATCTGTGGCAGGCACAATTTTAAAGATACGACCATATCTACCAGATTGCTGAATATGAATCAGATCGGAACATAATTATAGCCAGAATGAAGAAATTAATTTTCTGTTGGTTCCCCCGCCTCTTCCAGCCAGAGACACGATACTCATTCTCCTTCTCGCTCGCACACTCTGCCGCGTTCAGTGCGCGAGCAACCCCTAGCGGAGGAGATGTAGAATACAAATTTTTTCAACCGATAAAACTAACGATAAATCCGATATGGATGCTATCGAAAGTTGTATGAATATTTTTAAGACAAAAAAAAACACGCGCAACGCAACCCGTTCCGTTTAGTTCAGTGTTAAAGTTTAAAGTTTACAGTTTAATAAAATGGAAAAGGAATCGAAGTCAGGAGAAGCCGGCAAGAAGAAGCTCAATCACAATGCGGGCATAAGATGTAAGATTATAAACATAAATATACATATATATATAAAATAAATTCACAAATAATTTTTATTTCAGATGGCTCTGAACGGATGTTCATCCATAAATTGTGGGAAAGTGGGAAGGTGAGTTGTGTGTTAGTTGTTTAGTTCAGTACGTACATATGTACGTACATATTACACTGCTACAAGAAATAGAAATATGAGAAATATGAAACGAAACTGAAACTCAAAACCGGGAAACCAGGTGAGCCAGGAGCCAATGATTCCAGCATTGGCACGACTTTGGACAGGGCTACTTTCATATTAATTATCGTGGCCACTTCTTGTACAGCAGTCCGAGACCCGCATTCTCTCGTATAACAGAGAAAAACTCTACTCTAGCCGAACTGAACTTCATGTCGATGGTTTTTATGAACTGACTGCATGCATACGGTTTTTTACAGCGCTGTCCAAATATATGTGCATGGTGGTATGATACTTTTCGTAGACGCTTGCCGTCCAATATAAAAAATTGTATATTGTTTGTATATATTTTATGTACAGTTTGTTTTTAAAATATAGAATGTATGAATATATTGTGCGGATATATGTACATACATATGTAAATATACATTCATAAAAAATTTAATACATGACTTCACACACCAGCAATTGTCATTAGGGTATAGCCATGTCTTTCTGTCCGTCTGTCTGTCTGTCTGCCTGTGTGTCTGTGTGTCTGTCCGTCTTGTTGAGCGCCTAGATCTCAGAGACTATAAGAGCCAGGGCAACCAAGTTTGGTTTCCAGACTCATGTGATATCACACTGCTACAAGTGTATTTCAAAATTTCGCCCCGCCCCCTTCCGCCCCCGCGAAGAACGAAAATATGTGGCAGGCACAATTTTAAAGATACGCTAAAACTAAAAACGCAGTATCGTAGAGAATGCCCATATCTACCAGATTGCCGAATATGAATCAGATCGGATCATAAATATAGCCAGAATGAAGAAATTAATTTTCTGTTGGTTCCCCCGCCTCTTCCAGCCAGAGACACGATACTCATTCTCCTTCTCGCTCGCACACTCTGCCGCGTTCAGTGCGCGAGCAACCCCTAACGGAGGAGAAAAAAATTAATAAAATTAAGCAGCACCGCTCGAAAATAACGAAATCGGTTAGAAGGGATAGGATTATTTTTCTTTGAGCCGCGTTTGAAGTGGACATGGATTCTTTTGGACGCAAGAATGTCAGCGAGGGGAAGACTCCCTTGGGGAATTCAGAGAAGATTTCTGGGCAAGCTGAATCGCAACGCCACGCCAGATTGCTTGAAAAACACGGGGACGGGGACTTGCAGAAGCGGAAAATCCCAGACATTGTACTGGTCAGTTGGCAAATTGAATATAATGCGCAGAAGAATCTCGCTGACACAGGGCGCTTGTCTGTTGCGCAGGGGAATCAGTTGCCGTGGGAACAGAAGAAGACAAACCACGATGATATTAAACGCTGGATGTTTCATCAGGACAATCTGTCAGCGGAGACAAAGAGGCAAATGAAACACAATGAAATCAAACGCTGGGTGTTTTCGCAGAACAAACACTTAAAGCTGGGGTCGAATGAGAAGCCCAGCGATAAGACAATGCTCGATGGTCCCCAAAATGAATATGAGGCTGAACGTACCTTGATTGCTCAGCAACAACTTTTGTTTGGACTTTCGCCTCTCCGGCAGAAAACTTCGTCCTTTGATGCCTATTTCCACATGACATCTTCGGAGGACTGTGACATCAACATGGGTGACCTCAAGTTGACTGGCGATCAACCTAAGGAAGCTGCTAAGAATCAGCACAGCTTGGCAGAAGAGCACGTGGACGGGGACGTGCCGAAGAGTACGATCCCAGAGATGTCTGGGCTTTCGCCGCTTGTGGATATCATCCGAAATCTATCAAAACAGTACAGAACGAAAGAGACACACAGTATGGATCTATCCGCAGGGATTTTGACAAAACGTATTCCCGTTAACCGTCAAATTGAATATGAGCCAGAAAATTCGGGCAACAACATGGGTGACCTCAAGTTGGGTGGCGAGCAGCCCAAGGAAACTGCAAATAATCAGCTCCAAGGCGGTTGGCATTACATTTTGCATTCACCAACAATGGATGGGGAATCTCCCAATATCGAAAAGCCCGTGCAGTATGTGTCCCCACTTCCGCTCCCATCGTAATCCGACCATTGGACCAATGCAAACTAAACGATGCAAGCTGTAGTCGATGGTGCAATCATACAGAAACGCTGCTCGATTCAAATCAATACTTGAACCATTTCTTCTTGCACTTCGAAGATTATTCCTCTGTTCATCTGTACGATAAGCTCGACGACAGGTCTGGTCACTGACAGAGGCATTTATAAATAGATTTGTCAGTGGAAAAAGCTCCCAGATGAAACTAGGAATCGTTTTCCTGAGAGTGACTTTGGAAAAATGTGGAAGATGTAGATGTTTTCAAATAGCTCTGAAAAGCAATGGCTGAAAGATTTTCCATGACAATAACTGTCCGATCTACCAGCTTTTTCTTTTGGGGATAAAAACAGATCGCTGATGAGGAAAAGTGATTTCTTCCGAAACAGTTTTGTATTGACATTTATATATAGCTCCTATATTTATGCCGAAATATTCCAAACAGCTTTACCACATGCTATTTACAGCAAAGAGCCGAGAGCACAAACACATCAATCAGAGTTAGATGTTAACTGTTCAAAATTTTATTTCAAATGACGCTTTGTTGCAGCTGCGCTTCCCTTTTTATAAGCAATCGGCAGCGCCGCCATTTGCAAAAAGGCGCAGTAGTGCTGCCATTTTAGCTTGTTTCACGCTAGGTTTCTTTTTATTATACCCGTACTCAAAAAAGAGTTAAGGGGTATATTAGATTTGTGGTAAAAGTGGATGTGTGTAACGCAGAGAAGGAAAATTTTCCGACCCCATAAAGTATTTTTGATCAGCATCAATAGCCGAGTCGATAGAGCCATGTCTGTCTGTCCGTCCGTCCGTCTATCCGTCTGTCCGTCTTGTTTGACGCCTGGATCTCAGAGACTATAAAAGCTAGGGCAACCAAAATTGGTTTGCTGACTCATGTGATATCACACTGCTACAAGTGTATTTAAAAATTTCGCCCCGCCCCCTTCCGCACCCACAAAGGACGAAAATCTGTGGCAGGCACAATTTTAAAGATACGACCATATCTACCAGATTGCTGAATATGAATCAGATCGGAACATAATTATAGCCAGAATGAAGAAATTAATTTTCTGTTGGTTCCCCCGCCTCTTCCAGCCAGAGACACGATACTCATTCTCCTTCTCGCTCGCACACTCTGCCGCGTTCAGTGCGCGAGCAACCCCTAGCGGAGGAGATGTAGAATACAAATTTTTTTCAACCGATAAAACTAACGATAAATCCGATATGGATGCTATCGAAAGTTGTATGAATATTTTTAAGACAAAAAAAAAAACACGCGCAACGCAACCCGTTCAGTTCAGTGTTAAAGTTTAAAGTTTACAGTTTAATAAAATGGAAAAGGAATCGAAGTCAGGAGAAGCCGGCAAGAAGAAGCTCAATCACAATGCGGGCATAAGATGTAAGATTATAAACATAAATATACATATATATATAAAATAAATTCACAAATAATTTTTATTTCAGATGGCTCTGAACGGATGTTCATCCATAAATTGTGGGAAAGTGGGAAGGTGAGTTGTGTGTTAGTTGTTTAGTTCAGTACGTACATATGTACGTACATATTACACTGCTACAAGAAATAGAAATATGAGAAATATGAAACGAAACTGAAACTCAAAACCGGGAAACCAGGTGAGCCAGGAGCCAATGATTCCAGCATTGGCACGACTTTGGACAGGGCTCACATATTTCATATTAATTATCGTGGCCACTCTCTTGTACAGCAGTCCGAGACCCGCATTCTCTCGTATAACAGAGAAAAACTCGTACTCCTGTAGCCGAACTGAACTTCATGTCGATGGTTTTTATGAACTGACTGCATGCATACGGTTTTTTACAGCGCTGTCCAAATATATGTGCATGGTGGTATGATACTTTTCGTAGACGCTTGCCGTCCAATATAAAAAATTGTATATTGTTTGTATATATTTTATGTACAGTTTGTTTTTAAAATATAGAATGTATGAATATATTGTGCGGATATATGTACATACATATGTAAATATACATTCATAAAACATTTAATACATGACTTCACACACCAGCAATTGTCATTAGGGTATAGCCATGTCTGTCTGTCCGTCTGTCTGTCTGTCTGCCTGTGTGTCTGTCCGTCTTGTTGAGCGCCTAGATCTCAGAGACTATAAGAGCCAGGGCAACCAAGTTTGGTTTCCAGACTCATGTGATATCACACTGCTACAAGTGTATTTCAGAAGACCAGGGGACCCTGGACAGAAAACTCAGCTGCGCCCCTTTCGTTGTATGAAATGGCACATCTATATACTGTATGGTTAGTGTTTCGAGTTATGTTAATTTCGATTAATGTTATTTTAAGGATACTATCGTAACACTATCGTAATACCATCCATAGTAGCGGATAGCAGCTAAACACCGATCCTATCGAAGATAGTCACAGTGACACAAATGTTTATATTTATTATTTTTTTATTTTATTTTATTTAATTTTTTTTATAACTAAGAAGAAGAACTTAACAGTATTTGCTTATGTTATGCTTTGTTATATGGTTAGTGCTCAAGTAGTGCCAGAGCTCCCACAAGCAGGGTGGTATAAAGTAGGGCATCCTCTTGAAATTCAGTTTCTTCTCCCATATGAAATGCGAAATTTATTATATTCCCGGCAAGTATTTTAATGACAGAACCAGATGTTTCCAAATGGTTGCAGTTAGCCTTGTTCAATTGCAATACCATTCCAGTTTCACGTGGATTTGTAAAGTATCTTTCTACCAATTTTTGCAGATTCGTAAGTTCTGAAGGGTAGTGCGTTTGAAACTTTATAGGTACTGTGTCCAAGCTTGGCAAATTACGAAATATTTCCCTCCAGTTTTCAACGGTAAAAGTTGCGTCGTACAGCTGTTTAAGAATTCGATCAGTGAATGGTACAATCTTGTTTTCAGAGAATAACCTTGTAAGGTGCGTTATGTCCCACAAGACAGGATACTTCAAGCTGACAAGGCATGCGGCTAAGTGGTTGGCATTGCGGCCATCGCAAATAATTGCCAATACATTTTTTTCCAAGTCCATATCTTCGATCCTCTTTAAGACTTTGCTTATCTCCGTGTATGTATATTATATCAGAGCCCAGCATGGAACGGGCATGCGGTATCGTCTCTGGCTGTATGGGCTTCACGCGTAAGCTGAGAAACCGGAATAAACTCCATCAGCTTTAAAACATGCTATAGCCAGCACCTTCCAGCGCTCCCGACAATAATTGATGGGGAAGCAAGTCGAGAATTGCAAATGTATGTGTGGTACACAGACACGACAAAATATCAATTCTTATTTTCCGAAAGCGTTTTGAGTTTGTTTTGAGTTTCGTTTCTAAGTTGCGTAAATGTGTGTGTGCCATGTATTCACACATACTATGCTTGTGTGGGTTCTACAATTTTTAGCCGCTTGAATTGGTTTTTCGTTTTGTTTTGAGGGCTGATGATAAATTTCGGCCTATTCAGGGCCGGATCAACCCTCAACCGGGCCCTGTGCAACCATCAATCTGGGCCCTCTATTTTTACACGCCAGTTCCCTCTCTTTTCATTTGAAATAAAAAACAAATTAATCAAACAAACATTAAATTTATATGTTTATCAGTGGCAGGCACAATTTTAAATATGCGATAAAAATAAAAACGCAGTATCGTAGAGAATGACCATATCTGAATCTGAATCAGATCGGATCATAATTATAGCCAGAATGAAGAAATTAATTTTCTGTTGGTTCCCCCGCCTCTTTCAGCCAGAGACACGATACTCATTCTCCTTCTCGCTCGCACACTCTGCCGCGTTCAGTGCGCGAGCAACCCCTAACGGAGGAGATAAAAATTAGCCGTTAACTGAAGATTTTTTCGGTCATATCATATGTTTTGCATGCAAAATAATTAAATATAAAAATGCCTTTAGAAAAAGCTAAAAGTGAAGAAATCACATTTTTCAAGTTTTCAGGCAAATTTTCTCATGAAAACCACTGAGATATTCCATAAAACCATTGCATTATCAAAATTTGGACATTTCTTTATACAGTCTTTTGTTTAAACAGTGGTTTTAATGAACGGTTTCAAAACTAATATATAATCTTTAGGGTGTAATTTAATGTTTTTGAAATCAATGGTATGTATTGCAGGCTTCAAACGAAAATATTTGAAAAGAATAGAAATTATTCAGGAATTAAGGCGGCAACAAAAATAGCACTGATTTCCAAAAATTAAAAAAAATACAAATTTAAAAGAAGCTTTCCAAAAATTTCATTAAAGTAGGTTACTTTAGTTGTATTCAAAGGTTAATATTTTGTTGTAAAGCCTTTGGAAGCAACCACAGTGTCTCAGCGTCTTGTCATGAAAGTTCACCTCATTTTCGTATCTTTCCTGGGAGATATGGCTCCACCAATAATGCCTGATACCACAAAGATCAATATTGTTCCTTGGTTTCGTATTGGAAACATATTTTTTAGCTTTAGCGCAAAGATTTTTCAGGGTGTTCATATCTGGCGACTAAGCAGGCCAACGCATTACATTAAATGCACTGATCTCGAACCACCTTCGAGCTTCCTTGCTGGTCTGTTTTAGATCATTGTCCTGATGGCAGACACAAAACAACGGCATTTTCTATTCCATATACGGCAGCATCATTGTTTTCTAATATTTTAAAATAGACATGTTGATCCATCATGTATGTAAAGAGTAAGGGTATCAAGCGGATAAGACATGACATTAATCTTAAGATACTATCGGTAAGATGTACCGATATAAGGTAGAAGGCGATAGCGCAAGGCGATAGGAAGAAGTCGATAGTCAGAGTCGGTTTTTGGAAGCAGCAGCGGAAAGTTGTACGAGAGTTATAAGAACAATTAATCAAGTTGAACTATTTTCTAAATCATGTAATCTCTAACTGTATTTGAACTATAAGCATAATAAACAATTCTATATTATAAATCTTACATTTATTTGTGGCATGTATTGAACCACCTTAATTATACGAAAAGCATGCCCATGCAATGATACTTATCCCTGAGTTTTTAATGGTTTTATATATTAGCCAGGGGTTTTTATTCTGCATTAGGTGTCGTCATACATAAGATTGATAGCCTTTTCCACAAAAAAAAAATAATTTGACTTTCTTCGGACCACATGATGTTTCTTTGGGACAACTCCAGTGCTATTTGCATACTGCACTCACTTTGCCCCATGGCTTTCTTTCTAAAGTGGTTTTCAGAAGTCCGTTTTATTGGATTATTTACATATTAGGGTTCAAAAAAAAGAACATAAAACGAATGTGTGGCGCTGCCAGACTCGTGCAATTCGTAGTTGCAGCGGGCTGCCATACCATGATATTTTGTGATATGAAATTCGTAAATTTTGATATTCAGTTTAATATTACTAGATAGTTGGCCCTCTCAGCCATAAAAAATAAATTTAACCAACTCCTCAATGAATTTTATTTCGAATTGGCTAGTTTTCAGAACTATTTTTAATGGGATTGTTTAGATAATAGGGTTCAAACAAAAATGGCCAACGTAAATGTTGACTAAATGTGACGTCATTGTTGCTGGTCAACCTAGTTTCTTCTATGCGTATGGACTTTTGTATAACTGTTTTGATGTTAAATGTTTTGTTCCAAGCTCCATTGAAACATTATTTGATTTGATCCTGGATTGACATGTTTTTTACCTCTTAATGCATATGTTTTTGTTTTATATATACATTTATCCCGGTTCTGCAACCTATTATTGGAACCCGTCAGCTGAACAATTTCGTTAATATCTTGAAAACAGTGACTGAGTAGTTTCTGCATTAATTGGAGCCTGAAATTACAAACAATATCTCCAGTCCATAATATCCATTTTCCCAAGGTATGCAGATTGTTGCTCATTCCGGGCCAAAAATGCACAACACTGCTGTTCAGAGTGAGGAGGGTGCTGGGGGGCAACAGCTCTGTGGGCATTCCAGCCACACCACTGTTAGCAATCCAGCTACGCAAGCTGTTGCCCTCGCTCTCGCTCTCACGCTTATGAGCGGTTTTCCCCCCGGTGAAGCGCGCTCGCGCGCATATTCACCACGCTTGCGCTCCCGCCCACGCTCACGCTCCCGCTCTCGCCTCCGACAGCCCTCGGCAGCTGGAGTACAACCGATCGAGCATTAATTCGCTTTTCCACCCAACGCAAAACGGCCGAATTTTGCTCGCGACATAAATACATATACATATACATAAGCACAGAACAAACCCCCGAAATATATACGAGACGAAATTGGAATTTACCGCCTTTTATCTTGGGACTATCTGGTGGACACCCTGAGACGCCTCTTCGCTCAAACATTGGTCCTTCGAGCCGGATCTACTTCGCCTTCCCCACGCATATCCAGCATTCGAGCACGGCATCGCCTTCACCACTACGATCCTAAGATAAGTACTACTTTCGTGTGCCACAAATCCCTTCCATTCGCGATTTGTGTTTCCAATTTCCGCAGAGTCCGAGTTCCGCGATATAGGTACATATATATATTCTTATATATGTACTTATTTCTTCTTACTGTGCCATCCGTTTTCCGTGTCGCTTCGTTCTTTTCGACGCCGCCATATTATCGGCGATTCAGGCCGTTCTCCGTTGTCCAACTCCAACTACCAGTGCTACTGTAGTTTTTCAATTCCGTTTTGTTTAATTGTGACAACAATTAAACCAAAACGAGAAGGAACGTGTGAGTCGCTTCTGGGGACGCGACACTACTTATACCCGTACTCAGTCAGTATTTACATTTTGGAGCATGATTTTTTAGAATTTTAGAATTAAAAAAAAATTTTTAATTTTACATTTTTTTGCTACATCTGTTATCTACATCTACATCTACAATGTATATTTGACATCTAACATGTAGATTATAGATGTACCATTTATATTCTGCATCTCCACCGCTAGGGGTTGCTCGCGCACTGAACGCGGCAGAGTGTGCGAGCGAGAAAGAGATATAGTAGCGTGTCTCTGGCTGGAGGAGGCGGGGGAATCAACAGAAAATTAATTTCTTCATTCTGGCTATAATTATGTTCCGATCTGATTCATATTCAGCAATCTGGTAGATATGGTCATTCTGTACGATACTGCGTTTTTAGTTTTATCGTATCTTCAAAATTGTGCCTGCCACAGATTTTCGTCCTTTGTGGGGGCGGAAGGGGGCGGGGCGAAATTTTGAAATACACTTGTAGCAGTGTGATATCACATGAGTCTTGAAACCAAATTTGGTTGCCCTAACTCTTATAGTCTCTGAGATCCAGGCGCTCAACAAGACGGACAGACGGACATGGCTATATCGACTCGGCTATTGATGCTGATCAAGAATATATATACTTTATGGGGTCGGAAACGTTTCCTTCTCTGCGTTGCACACATCCACTTTTACCACAAATCTAATATACCCCTTAACTCTTTTTTGAGTACGGGTATAAAAAATAGTGCATTCCGAGCATCTGTATGTACGCACATTCCAGCCCATAAGAGCGGCTTGCGTACATGCACACACATCTACATCCGTGTCTCTACAGGTGCATTCCAGCACGACCCACCCCAATAAAATATATACTTTGGCACACTCCGAGTGCAACTACAATCACATCAAGTGTTTTATTTCCATACATATAAACACATATATATTTATTTCCATACATTCATACATTTATTTCCATAGTTGGCCGCAATATATTGCCAACTATATCCATAACAATATTCCATACAAAAAAAATACCACTCCCCGTAGAAAAATACCGCACTCCATACTACATACATACTGCGCGAAAGTGCCAAATTTAATATAAAATTCGCGATTTTGTACAATCCGTGCACTCCAGCCACTTTTCACGATCGCTACCCCAACTCCAAAATTCTCCACTTTCCAAATAAATTACTCGCGACTAAAGCACTGCGCAATTATAATAATTATTTGGCAATTTCCACTGCCAATTGGCAAATTGTTGTTTCGATCTTTTGTTGTTGTTTTTTTGTTCCGTTCATTAGAGGTGGCGCAATCCAAAAATATCGGTATCGTAACCAAGTTTTGCGTTCGACCAAAAATAAATAAAAAAAAAAAAATATAAAAAAAAGACAATTTCCAAACAAACACACCGACACTATAGATATAAATTGAACGATCCACGATTTCTAATCTAAACCGTTTCGTCATCCTTTTTCCGATTTTTTCTTTTTTCCTTCGGTATTTCTCCCGATAGTTCTCCAGCGCCCATCCACAGTCATATTCTTGACTGTAGGTTCCGGTAACGATTACGGCGACTAGGTTTATCTGCACTTTGTCGATCCAAACTGACATAAAGAGCAAACTATCGCCCATTCCAATCAACTATCGAGGATATAAATGCCATTCCGTCCGCCGTCCATCCGCAAATAACCCCGTTCTGATCACGACTGCGTCAAAGAGGTAAACGGAGGAGCCCGCACTAACAATATTTGCAAAATATTGCCAAAATCAGTGTGACCGGTCCTCTCCTCGGCTCAGTGCTTCACTTTCACTTCACGGTGATCTCAAACAATCCGAGTCGACCCGACTATTGTTTTCCAACAAGCTCGAGGCCTTTTTCCTGACAGCCTTCCATAAGTGGGTTATATTTGTTTCACTCAGATCATTCTTCTGTCCCTCCAAGACTTCCAAGTCCGATTTTCTGTGCGTGTGTGAGTTCGGAATATGCCAACAGGTCACAAGGACGGCAACCAGCTTTTGCCTGCGACCTCTTCCAACCGGCTACGCACCTCGTCCGCCTCCGGAACTACGCCGACTCAGAAAATCAAGGCACCCCTCACCCCGAGAGCAGCCAGTAGCAGCCCTGCGGCAAGGACCAAATCGGTCCTGTTCCCGTCTCCTGTCACTCTGAAAGTTCCAGCTGTGACCAAACAAGATCCGAAGGGCTCCTTCGTCAGCAGCCCCGTCAGCTCTCGCCACTGTATCACAATGGCTCAATCCGCCACCCCATCCGCCTCCTTGTCCGAGGTCCGTCGAGGCCAAATCCTCAGCATGTGGACGGACGTCGAGGCCGAATATAAGGCCTGCTCCGCGGCGATGACGGACGAGGAGCCAGAAATCCAAGCGGACATCCGTGACACCTCAATGCCCAACTGACCACATCCACAGTTCTTCCTCCTTCACAGCCAGTCCAACTGGGCGGCTGTCGCCTGCCTCCCGTCAACATTGAGGCATTCTCAGGGGACTACGTCCGCTGGCCTACATTCCGGGATCTGTTCACTGCGGTCGTGATCAACAATCCTAGATTGTCTCCGGTAGAGAGGCTGTACTATCTCACCGAGAAGACCCGGGGCGATCCGAAGGCCATCGTAGAGAAATCCCCCCTGACTAATGACGGTTTCGAGTCCGCATGGTTGGCTCTCCGCAGCCGATATGAAAATAATCGGCTTCTGGTGACCAACCAAATCAACATCCTCCTCTTTTTGCCCCGCGTAACATCCGAATGCAGTCGTGCCTTGAAGGATCTTCAAAGTACGATGCAAGGAGTCCTAAATGCGCTAGCGGTCTCCAACGTCTGCACGGACAACTGGGATAGTCTGCTTGTGACCATCTGCGCTTCCAAATTGCCGAAGTTGAGCCGGGCGTTGTGGGAAGCGTCCGTAACGGACAAAAAGGAGGTGCCGCCCTGGAAGGAAATCGACTCCTTCTTGACTCAGCGATACCTAACGCTAGAGGCTATCGAGTGCGACCCTTCCACTTCCCAAGGCGCTCCGAATCCGCCACCCGCCAAAGGCAGTCAGAATCCGCCATCCTCCCGAAGCCAGTCCAATCCGTTCCTTTCCCAAGGCAATCCTGTTCCAAGGACAGCGCACTCGTTCCAAAGCAACATGAATCCGAGCAAGAGCACATGTGATCTCTGTTCCAAGGAGAATCACCCAATCCGACTATGTCCTCATTTCCTACAAATGACCGTTGATGCTCGCTCCAGCTGCATAAGGCAAAAGCAGCTCTGCTTAAATTGCTTCGCAAAAGGCCATTTGCTTCGAGAATGTCAAAGTTCCCACAATTGCAACACTTGTGGAGGACGACACCACACGCTTCTGCATCGTGGCGATCCAGCTACCAGCGAGTCACATTCCACATCCGTACCCAATTCCACATCCTTACTTAATTCCACAGCTTGGCCAGACGTAAGACGGCAAGCACCCGCCGCACAAAATTCAAATTCTTCCGAACCTTCGACGAATGTTCAAACGTATTTCGCTTCCGGCACAAGTTCTGTCCTTCTCGGCACGGCAATTATTAATATTTGCCACCTTGGGAAAACTTTCCGCGCCCGCGCTCTGATCGACTCGGGCTCCGAGGCAACGTTCATTACGGAACGCCTTTTCAACACGATTCAATTGCCTTTCCAACGAATTCAGACACAGATCTCCAGCATCAATCAGACAGTATCCGCTCAGTCCGATAAGCTCTGTCAGTTTTCCATTCGCTCTCCAACGAGGCCTGGTTTACAATTAAACGCCAAAGCCTATGTTATCCCCGAATTGGCAAAGAACCTTCCGTTGCATCCTATCTCGCCAAGTTTCTTGAAAGATTTGCCGAGTCTTCCATTGGCGGATCCTACATTCTTCGAGAGCTCACCAATCGATGTCCTGATTGGAGCCGATATCCTACCATCGGTAATGTCAAGCGGCTTACAGCCCAACATATGTGGCTCTCTTCTCGGCCAAGAAACCATTTTTGGTTGGGTGCTCACTGGTCCCGTGTCCAATACGGCGAGCCATCAAGTTGCATCCTTTTCTTGTCAAATTTCCAGAGTAGCTTCTAATGTCCCAAATGTGCCCGTCATCCGTTCCAAGCTCACTTCTAATGCTTCTTCGACTTTTTCATTTTGCCCTAGCCATTCACATACAGACATGGGTTCTCGACCCCGTTTCGACCGCACCGTGGAGAGCAGACGTTCACGGGGTATTAAGTCCTACCAATGCCGAGTCTGCTCTGAAATCCATCCTCTACGGAAATGCCGCCGCTTTGCCTGGCTCACCGACATTCCGCCCAGGATTGCCGAAGCGGTGATCGGTGTAAGGTGTGTAACCGGAGCCACCACACGTTACTCCACCTTCCCGAGTCTCGGCACCCATCTGGCTCCTCTGCGGCACCGTCGCCTTCATCTTCAGCGTACAGCGCCGATGTGCGCCCTCGTCTTCCTGTGAGCCGCCCCGTCATAGGAATCCCGGATTCATCAGCAACCTCCTTGCTTTTAAATCGGAGCATGTAGGGTCTTTGCAATCCTGCAAGGGGGGGGAGAATGTTCAGAGTGAGGAGGGTGCTGGGGGGGGCACCAGCTCTGTGGGCATTCCAGCCACACCACTGTTAGCAATCCAGCTACGCAAGCTGTTGCCCTCGCTCTCGCTCTCACGCTTATGAGCGGTTTTCCCCCCGGTGAAGCGCGCTCGCGCGCATATTCACCACGCTTGCGCTCCCGCCCACGCTCACGCTCCCGCTCTCGCCTCCGACAGCCCTCGGCAGCTGGAGTACAACCGATCGAGCATTAATTCGCTTTTCCACCCAACGCAAAACGGCCGGCTTTTGCTCGCGACATAAATACATATACATAAGCACAGAACAAACCTCCGAAATATATACGAGACGAAATTGGAATTTACCGCCTTTTTAATTTGGGATTCTGACTTGTGGAACTCCAAGCCTCTACGCTCCAACAACTGCTGCTACTTCATTTCTTCATGTTGCTGAAAGTTTTCCCATACAAATCAAATGCATCTTACGGGAATCGTAGATTCATTGCTACCGACGTTCACGTAAGATACATGCTGCTCACACCACGAAAAGGAGGGGAAAGTCACCACGAAAACGCTCTCTTCACCTATAAAAAGAGAGAAAATTTTTAAAACGAATTGAGAGCGAATTTTATCGATATTTTTGTACTGTAAGTGGAGTTTGGCGGTCATTTTTTGTTTTTTTAAAATGTACATACATGGAAAAATAAATGATATGAAACGAAAAATTCTAATTGCTCGCTGACAAAAGCTGACTAATATGAAAAAATTATATATAATTGCTCGCTGACAAATGCTGACTGATATGTTTTAAAGACCACCATTCCATAAAAGAAATCAACCAATTTTTGTGTATGTTTTAATATAATTATATTTATCCATATTGTTTACAGTTTAAATGGTAGTTAATGCTAATGTGTATATTTTTGTATATTGATGACTAAATTGCCATGGCGCAAATGCAAAATGTTGAATGTAAATCTTTCAGATTTTGACTATGTATGTATGTACTTGTATATGCCTACATGCCTAGGTTATGTACGTAAATAAATGTGTACATATAATATGGTACGACTATTATCTCTAGGGTATACAAATATAATAGTATTCACGCTGAAATGCTTCACTGGCACAACATTGTTTGTGCGCATGGCGTGGGGTATGAGCGGGGCTGATGCTGGCGGATGATGTGCACTAGGGCTACGTCTAGGGCTAAGGCTAGGGCTAGGAAGATGGACATTTACAAAAGTCTTAAGCTAATATGGGCGAAACACTATGTACAGGAATCGAAACTAAAACTAGGCGACTGACTTTCTGATGGATATTTCACAATAGGGATTTAAATCGTATATAGTTTTAGTCGGGCTCGTGCGGAGATCGTGCGATCGAAGGGTTGATGATGCTGCTGCTGCTGGGGTGCTGTGCATTTTCAGATGTTTTGCTCAAAAATATCACAATGCAAAATAAAAGCGACAGACGACTCTGTCTGCTGTAGGGATATGCCAATTTTAGATGTACATGCATCTCTATATAGAGGGATGTGCCGGGAATAATGCATGGACGAAGCATGAAGGAACATTGCGCTGCCAGGCTGGAAGACTCTGGGCAAGTCTACGCGATCGCTAGACATTGATCCTGTGCCCATAACGGACAGGGCTACTGTGAAGCTGCACCAGTTGGTAATACTGTGCCGTGATGACGGACGATAGGGTTGTTCAAGCTCCCACTCCGGCCACCGTTGACAGATGCACCGCCTGCAGCATGACCGTCTTGAGCTCCCTGGCCAAGCTATTGATGTGCACCACCGAGTCGACCATCTCCTGCACGGCGCTGCCGCTGGGGAAGTGGGCCGCCGCCTTCTTCGACTTGAGGACACAGGTCTTTAGGGCATCGGAGAGGCCATTGGTGCAGTGGAGGATCTTCTCGCGCAGCGCCTCCTTCGAAATGTTGCGATGCACGTTGTCGCCGATGGTCACCAGGTTGTGGGCACTGACCACAACGAATTTTCCGTAGGCAATGAAGAATTTGGGCGGCTGATTCTTTTCCACGGTCTCCAGGAACGAGTCGATCGCCTGCATCAGGTTGCCCATGTGCGTGGAGATCTGCTGGGCGTAGTAGCGCACCAGCTTCTTGTCCTTGTCCGTCATCTCCGGCGACTTGCAGGGCGTGGCCGCCGTCGGTGTGGTGGGCACTGAGCTCACTCCTCCCGTCGTTCCCATGGCCGTGCTCTCGGCGGTCCGGATCACCGTGTCGAACTGCGTCTTCAGGCCAACGGGAATGGCCTCGCGCAACGATTGGTTCTTCTTGGCCGCTGCATCCTTGGACTCGAAGGCCACGTAGTCGTAGTCTTCCAGCCACTCAGCACTGCCTCGAATGCATCCATCGCTGGACGCGGGGGCTCCGTTTCCTCCGTTCTGTTCAGAGGGCAGCAGACGCTTGAAGAGCAGCGATGCATTGCCCTGAATAAAGCTGGTGGTCGAGCGTACGTCCTCGGTGAGGGTCTGGGCGCAGGCCATCAGCTGATCAAGCGAATCTGGCGGCCGGCAGCCGTGCTTCTCGTCGCTCCGCGCCAGCACATCCACGGACCATCCGCCCTGAGCGTCCAGGGCTTCGCTGGAATCGTGTATCAGCTTGTTAGCGTCCCGCAGGGCCCGGACCAAAGGCCGCAACTTCAACGCCAGATTGCGATCCTCCGAGCGCGTAGCATTGCCAAGGGCTCCCTCTCCGAATTCGGCCAGGTCGTGCAGGGCGGTGCGTAGGCGAAGTGCCGCCAGCTTCAGCTCCATTATGGCCGGTTCAAGCTGGCTGCGGATGCGCCAATTGGGGACCACAAAGCTGAGCAGCCGCGTGATGGCCGTCGTGGTCTGGGACTGCAGCTTGGCCAGCGTCTCGAGGGCGGAGCTCAGCTCCAGGGGCAGCTCCTTGACGGCGGCCGGGCTGCTGCTGCCGTTACTCTGGACGCTGGTCAGGCGCTGCTCCTGCTCCTGCAGCGGCGGCAGGGGGAAGTCGTAGGTCAGGCCACTCGGCTGAAGGGGTGTGCGACGCACGGGCAGCGGATTGCGGCGCGGGATATCGTAGTCGGGCATGTTGGCCAGCGAGGAGCGGTTCGAGCTGGAGAAGCTAAGGGACAGGCTGTCGCTGGTCAGCAGGGACGAGGCCGAGCTGCTCGGCGTCATCTGCTGCTGCAGAAGGCTGCTGCTGCTGATGAGTGGTCGCGGCACATCGTAAGACTCCTCCTCGATGGAGGCGGCCACGCTCTTCAGCGACTCGAAGCGCGCCCCCAGTCCGGAGATCGATGTGGGTGTCCTCGGGTGTCCGCCCTTGGGACTGTCGTAGTTCAGCGGCACGGGCGTGGCAGGTTTGGGTATGTCGTACGTCTCGAACTCGCTGCCACTACCACCGTTCTGATTCTGCTGGGCTGCTGCCATCATGGAGAGGTTCTGGTATATGCTTTGGTTGCTGTAGATCTGCTGGTGCGATGTGCGGACTCCTGTTCCCCCGCCTGTTCCAGGCAATGATGTGGGCGAGCAGTTGTAGATGTAGACATCACCGTGTCTCTGTGGTGTAATTACCTGAAGAGAAGCCAGAGAGCAAAACGTATAGATTAGTCGCTATTGAGGCACTTATGGGTGGTTCTACTACTACTACTACGACGACTACTACAAGTCGCATTCCACGCTGCAACCCACACCCGTGGCTTATCGATTTTCTTTGCTGCTGCTGCTGCTGCTGTTTCGGTCTGCCTGTCTGGCGATTCCTGTGAATGAACCACCGCCTACCACGACGAAAGTGTTTCTCTTGCTGGTTGTGGTTTGCTGGTTCCGTGGTCTCTCTTACCTGCTGTCTGATTATCACATCTTGTTTCTCAATTATTGCATAAATGCACTAGTATAAAAAGTTGTAAAAAAAATAGGGGAAAACTCTGGCGTACAAAAAACGTCGCTGTTCAAAGGGAAAAACGCGACTGTGACTGCAGCCCCCAAAAAGAGAGTTGCAAACGGACGGAGTCGTACGTCTGCCAAGTGGGGAAATTTTACAAAATGGGAATTTAGTGGCACATGCGCCCTGAAAGCAAATGGGAAGGACATTTCCACTGCCGATTGCAGTTCAAGGCAGTTCAGTGTCAAGGTAAAGGACCCCCCGTAGAAGAACAATAAATGCAAGTAATAATTAATGGAAATTATATGGACAATTATGGTAACTGTGAACTGTAACCAGAATGAACAATTCATGCTTGGATAAAATATGAAATGATGGCAAACTCATTTCCTGCAGAACAAAAGGAACTAAGTATAATAGAAACGAAAAATAATATATATAAATGCCATCCAATTATATATCAAACAACCCTTCACCAAATTGCTTTTCAGGCCATATTGATTTGCCATAAAGAAGGGACTAGAGACTAGACAAAAAGTTAATCTTTCAGCGCAAACTGCATAACAATAAAGTCACATAATCCAAATTGGAAAACTAATACCGAGTACAACATGAACGTTAAGTTTCTAAATATATGCCAAGGCCTAGCCCTAACCTAACCCTCCCCATAAGCCTAGTCTAGGCCTGAGGGGATGCGATCTGTGGCCATATGCTGCCGCCGGCGAATGATGAAATATTATTGCGGCATATGTGAAATTTATTTGATTGAGCGAGGCACGTACCACCGCAGAGTTCCCTCTGACACGCCTACCGCCGCAGCCCAGCGAAATGAATCGATTCCTAATTAAGTAAACCGTTACGCCAGGAAGTAACCCCTCTAAAAGAGAGGATCGATCTGTGGAAAGGGGAATAGAGGAACAAACAAATAAATAAAGAATGCTACCTGAAGTGGACACTCGTGGCTGTGGCTGTGGCTGCAGTCCCCCCGCCATTTCGTATCGGGTTGCCAGAGTTCTGTTTCCCCCTTTGTTCTAACCAGCCATTGAAGTGCCAATTGACGCGTAACACGAGTCAACAAAATGCAGAAAAAAAAATAAAGAAAAAGGGATACGCATACGATGCGATGCGATGGGATAGAGAACAGCTGAGGCTGCACAAACTGCGGGATGGTTTCGTTAAAAGCGTATCAACATTCCCTCTTTTATCTTTTATCTAATCGGGGGCATCGGAGCAGCTGAATGGACAGCTGGAGGCCGGCGGTGAATGTGAATGCCATTTGAAGTACCAACAAAAACAGAACTCAAGATCATCAAAGACTTGACCACCTGAAAAGTGGCTATTGGGTTTTGGGTTCGGCAATTGCACAACCGAACTCCAAGAAGAACACAACCCAGCAGGGGGTTTGGTTTGGTTTTGGTTGATTTTCTTTGTTTTTCCTTTTGTGGGCTTGGTTTTTCCCTGTGACCCATATTTTTTGCCTGACTTTTCTTTCTGGCGAAAATTTCCTTTTTGTTTTTATATTTGTGTGACCCAAATGAGCAACATTTCCGGGGCATATATCACGAGATTTATGACACATTTGGGGCATTCCATGGGCTTGGATTTGGGTTGGGTTGGGTCCGCCCTGGGGGCTGATTGTTCCCTCATTTAATTGCCTTTTGATAGTCGAAAGATGTGCTGTAGTATTCCCCACACGTCAAGGAGTAATTCCAGATTCTTCGAGTGTACACAGACACGGCGGAGATGTGTATGCCGATACACATCTCAGGAGAACAAATCTTTTTATGTTCTCGTTTAAATTCCACTCCCGAAAACAGTAGCAAACGAGGAGATAATCATCTCGGGAGTTTCGCAGTTTCGTTCGTTGAATGCATTTCAATGCTCCCTTCCTCCCCCCCTCCAGTTCTTCTGATCAACGGACACCTGCCCCCTGGAGAGAGAGTCGGAGAAGGAGCGGGGGAGTAGCGGGGCAGAGGCCCACGCAGTTCTTGAGTTCTTTGGGATTTCAACATTTTCTCACGTACCGAAAACAGAAAACAAAACAACAAACATTTGTATGGAAAATGTTAATTATCCAAAGAAAAGAAAGAGGAGAAAGAATGAACGATCACTGGGAAGGGATCTGAGGATCTGCTGGGTAGCTGGGGAGAACTGTCTCTGTTGCTGTTGTCGAATGCGGTAATCCCCCCGACTGCCTGCCTAACACTAACGACCTTGCTGCGGACGGATCTCCTCCGCTTTTGTAAAGACTTTTCACCGCTTTCCACATACTGGACACATTCAGCAATGAATCCGCATTGCCCGATCCGATGGCCCATCCACACACTCTGGCCATAACTTTGGTCACGCACAAATCTCGGCAGAATCCGAAATACGAAAAAAGAGTTATTGTGGCTGCTCTGATGCTCTGCTGCGGCACTCGGGGCCTGCATTTGTAACCATTTTTGGGCAATAAAATAAAAATGACATGTTTTGCTCAAGCTCAAAGAGTCGTCGGCTCTCCCTCTCTCCCGCTCTGGCTCTGGCTCTCGCTCTCTGCTTTTGGATCTGGCCATAAATCTTCATTGGCTTTTGCAGCAGCGGTTGCATTTGGCCACCACCTGACTTTGGTTCGGCTTGGTTCGGTTTGCTTTTGGCTTTTGGCTTGGTTCGAATGGGTTTTTGCTTTTGGCTTTATGGTCAGTGCGTGACCAAGAAGGAGCCAAAGCCGGAGACGGAGACGCAGGCGCAGACAGAGTTGGAGTCTGCTCCAAAGAGCAGTCTGTATGTGGGCTCAAGGAACTTGAAGTTGTCACACAATGTTGTTGGCGCTGCCGCTGCTGTTTGTGCTGCTGTTGCTGCTGCTGCTGCCGCCCGTCCATCGTCTAACGGTGGAGGCGAGTTTTTCCGAAACCACCAACAGCTTGGGTTTCTGCCATAAAGTATACTTAAGTATGTGGGTTGTGGGATGCTGGAAGTATAATACGAATAGCACGAGTAGTATCCGTGGCGTTGGGCAGTCCAACGATTGCACAACATTAGACGAGACATTTCCGTTCTCAATTAGCCCCAAGGAATGTCTGTCGCTGGGCAAAGGCGTTGCAGCTTGAGAGTTTTGTAATTTTCAGGTGGTTACTATGTGGGATATGGGATACATTTCAGGCGACTGTTCTATTTTAAATATCTATGCATTTCTTTAGCAATCAATCTCTTATCCAATCGATCTAATCTTATTAATCTTTCTACAACTATCTATCAATGCATAGATCTCTCATTCTTTTCGTATATCTTCACATCTACCCATACAAATATTTTCCCATCTGTAGACCACAATTCGAACTTCGTTCTTGTCGAAAAGCAACAAAATGTAAAGTTCGATCAACCTGCAACCCGAAAATAGGTCAATGGGAATGCCGCAGAGATTCACTCTTTCATTTCGAGTGTTCGAATGGGGGTAAAGTGTGTGGTGTGTGTGCTCAAAGCTCTATTCGAACATCCCATTTGACGCCTTCGAGTGACAGCTGCAACTTCGCACGCGGTGATTTCCAGAGTCAATCAAATCGAACAAACGAGTGAACAACGGCCGGGCAGCATTTACTGTTTTGTCAGACTTTTATGACTAGCACAGCAGCAGCAGCAGCAGCCAAGGGGAAAAGGTTTCTCCCGAAACTTCGACTTCAGCTACAGCTACAGCTACAGCTCTGGCAATGCAATTCGCAGTTTTGGGCCTCCAATGAAATGGCAGCTGGGGCGTGCAGCAATTTGTGGCTTGCCCCCTCCAGCTTACACTGCCACGACTGCTCTCCCCGCATAGCGTTTACTTTGAATTCGGATTTGAATTTGAATTTATGGTTTCACTTGCCTCCAGTTAAGATTGATAGCTGCCGATAATGCGAGGAAATGTTTACGACTCTGTAATTTGGGTTTCATTTTATTTGATTTGCCTGCGAGCCCCCAGCCCCCAACCACCAGCTCCAGAGTGCGCTGGGAAAGCGAAAGTCCACCGCATCAAAAATCACTGACCATCCCATCCCATCCATCCATCGATCCATTGGAACGACCCCATCCCACCATGGATGGTGGGCGTATTGGATGCCAAAGTTCAGGCAGCGCTCTCGAAGGCCGCCGCTTGCATGCGGTGCTAATGATGATCGGGGATCCGATCGTCAATTAAGTTTAAGCATTATGCAATCTCGAGAGTCGAAGAATGGACAATGGGGAATCCCCAAAAGCCCCACGAAAGCGAAAGGTTTGCTAGATTGCTCTAGCTATGATCCAAAGTGTCATAGATCTCTCTTTGCAGCCATCCAAAAATATCTTCTGTACTTCTCCAATCGACTCTTGGTCTCCCATTGCCTTACCAGAGATAGAGGCAGCGATCTACTTCTTTCCCCATCAATCTCTTCGATGTTTTTCCCATCTCGTGGCATCATTTATGATCTTTCTCTATTGATCTTTCGATGTGCTCTTCCGCTGGCAAATTGTTCGTTTCCTTTAATTTCCAAATCAAACCAAATCAAAGTGAAAGAAATGCAAATAAAACGCATGTCCAGCTGACAAATTGGCAAATTACAAGACCGAATGCAAAGAGGGGAAACCCGTTGGACAGCAGCTGCAGCAGAGCCCCCAGAGTGCTGCCCCACGAGCACCAGAGGAGCCACAGACAGAGTCACGAGGCACAGCCTCGACTTGCAACCGAGGATCGACTCTTGCAACTCTTATTAATTGCACAATTACGACACGCAGTTGACGTGAGGAGAGGAGAGTTGAAAGGGGAGTATCGAGTGTGGGGTATGGGGTATGGGGGGGAGATGGTGAACGATGAACGATGGACCCCTCAAAGCGTAATGATGGACCGAAGGAGCCACAGAAATTACTTTCTTTCACTTTCCCGACAAATATCATAATTCAGTAGCCACCGGAGAAGCCGCAGAGCAGCCACAGGAGGATGTAAATGTTGCAGAAAGAAACGAAATCAATTAGCCCCAGAGCCCCAGAGCCCCAGACTCCCTACCGGAGTTCCAGAGTCTGACGAAGCGAAAAATTAAGAAATTGACAAACCAACTGGAACGGGAACCAGGATTATACATATTGGGTCGGGGATTGTGTTGGGGGAACGGAACGGAAGAGATATTTACCTTGTTCGGTGAGACATGCCACGATCGTCTCGCGCCGCGTCCCTGCGTGCCAGATGAGGACTCCTGGCCATTCGTTCCTTGGCCATTTGTCAAACCAGCGCCACAGCCACCGCCACCGCCACCACCTGAGGACGAGGCCGCACTGATGATGGACCCATTCTCATAGATTTCCGCGGAGCAGATGGAGCTGTTCAGCGTCGCAGTGCTGGCCGCCAGCGAGGGTATCGGGGAGCTGGCCGGCGATGGCGAGAAGCAGCCCGAATCGTACGAGTTCAAAATGCGTAACCGGTTGCCGGGGCATAGACCCTGAAAATAGAGAGAAATTTAGTGAAAATTTGCAACAACAACAACAACAAAATAATGCATATAAGCAATTGGTTAGGGAAACTCGATCAAGTCAAAGGGAAAGCCAAGAAAAGCCACAAAACAAACAAAATTCCAAAAGAGATGGAAACCGCATGGAATTTTGAATGTTTTTGCATCCTCAATTCTCAAGTTCTTTCTTTGCTTTTATTAGCAGAATTCTTCTTCGATTTTTCCGCAACTTTTAGCCTTCCTCCCCCCTCATTCCACCCCACTCATTGTTCAATGTCTGCGCTCAATGATCTCAATTGATTTTGATTGCTTTTTAATCAACTCAATGCTGAATGAATTATTAATGAAAAATATATACGAGTATGTACATATGTATCGGCAGTGCAAAAAATAAAATGGCTAAGGAAAACATATTGCAATAATTTTTCGCTTGTTTTTAATTGCCAGACGCATTCCTTGCCATTCTATTTAAGATCTGTTGCAGATCATTGCTGTCCCACATGTTTAATGCAATTTTCCGACACCGATCGGTAGTGTGAGATGTTCTCCAAAAAAAAATGTTCCCATTGCTGTGTGCTGTGTGCTGTGGATGCTGAATGCTGGTGCTGCCCCCCTCGGCCAACATCAAAGTCTACCATAAAATCTTGTCAACATGTGTTTTTCGCGATCGAAATTTATGCCAAAAGTTGATTTTTATTTATAACACAACACCAACACTATTTATCTTCATTTTTCTTTTTTGAGTCGTTTCTACTGCTCTGTTGTCAGCAGGCACTCAATTGTCCGTTTTTGGGTTAATTGTTTCCATTAAAAAGTTGCAGCTACTTTTTAATTAGAGACAATTGGCGGCCAGCAACGGACCGTGGCATAGTATCTACTACATAGTAGTATCTGTATCTATAACGCTTGCCTGCCAATTTTGATTTCCATTTTGATATATGTTTTGACACCATCATCATCAGCATCGCCAGCCACCCCGTTCCGCCCCGCCAATGGGTTGGTTGGTTGTTTTTTTCTATCTAGTGGCGGCGCCAATTGAGTTGTTAATTAAAAATTGCCACCGAACGACGTGCAGAAATTTGAAAATTTTGCGATCATTTTTGTGATCTGAAATTTGAAAAGTTGTTTCTGCAGCGGGGTGCTAGTTGGTGGGGTTAATCAGCCACAGAAGGGAGGGAGGCGTTCAAGGTTGCCTCGGGGCGAATTTGTGCGAGTGGGAGATTAAATCATTAACAAGTTCGCAAATTGAGGTTGAAGTTTGCTATGGGAAAAGGTTCGCCAGAAGAAGGTTTTGGATGTGCCATTGATAAATGAGATTTCGTTTAGAAAGCGTTGCTCAAAGAAGGGGCTACTGGGGTTATAGAGAAAGAAATGGTTGGAATGGGAAATAACTGGTTGAAGAATTAAATTAAATTCAGGTACTTCCCATTTCTAAAAGAGAACTCTTTCATATCGCAAGTATGGACCCCATTTCAGTCTGAATTTCTTTATCTGCCCCTATGGATTTCCTTGGAAAAGTTATATCACTTTGTTTACCATCGAAATCGAAGCGAGGCGAGGCGAAGCAAACAACTTCGACCTCTTTATCCACTCCACACATTTGCCGAGGCATGATAATGTTGTATGCCCCACAGTTGGTTTCCTTTCGGTGTGGTGTGGTCTGGCAAGATAATGCTGTATGCACTTTGGAAATCTGTAATCGTCTGGTAATGCTCATATCCCCCTTTCTGGCATTAGAGGGCCATCATTTTGATGGTGATGATTATTATAGGAGGCTGTTGCAGACACAATTAAAGTGCCAAAAAATATGTGTAATTTATATGGGCGCTCAGCCTCTCGGGGGATGTGGCATCTCCCGCATGCTGCATGCAACGCCATCAATTGGGCCACGTGCCAGCGATGATGAAGCGTTGAAACAATTACAGAAATTAAATTAAAAATTTAAATGATTTTTTTGTTTCTTTTCCCCCCCTCGGGAGGAGCGGAAGAATGGGCAAATGGAAATGGAAAAAGTTATGCAAATGACTTCGGATTGCTTAATTAAAAATGCAGACAGAACCCAGACACAGCAGAACCCAACGGATACTCGTAATTTAAGAACAAGAAAAGGAACGAAAAATACAAGAAAACATGAAAACAAGAAAAAGAAGGCGTTTCCCTGTTAGCCCTTGATGGGCGCTCGGTTCGGCTCGGCCCCAAAGATGTTTCGACTTGATTTGGGTTCTCGTTCTCCCAAGATCCCTCTAAATATTCCACTCACCTGTCGGTTCTTCAGCGTGCAGAGCCACCATCCCTGGATACCCTCCGTGTCCTGTTCGATGACGGTGAGGATGTCCCCCTTCTTGAAGGGCAGCTCGTCGGGGCTGTCTGCATAATTATCATATATGGCCTTGGCATAAAGTTTCTGCAAATAAATCAACGAACAAAAATGAAACAATTAAGAAAAAAAGATACTCCAGTTTTATCAGCGGAATGAGGCGATTTATGCTGTGTGTTTTTTTCACTTCTAAGAGAAGCCGCAAGCGAAGCAACAATTTCAATGGAATTTCAAAGAAGTTTTGTTTTCTCGGGGGCTTGACCAGCCACTGACCCTGTGCTGCCACTGTCCCGTCCCGTCCCTGTCTCGATCTACTGCTTTGCCATACCCAAAAACTTCCATCATTCATAAGAACTTGGTCGTTTGCTGATCTTTAGCTTTTACGTACACTCACACATATTTCTCTTCTTTTTAGGTAGCGAAATGTTTTGCGGGAATGGAACACAAAGAACTGCAGAAAAACTGCAAAGACCAAAACCAAAAGAAAGACAAAAAGACAAAACAATGCCAATTTTGTTGTTGTTGTTGCTTCAGCCCATGCGGCGCTCGCTTCATTAGTTTAGCTGGAATTTCAGGTCAACTTGGGTTGGTTTTTTCGGTTTTTATTTGGGTTTGCCTCTAACAGTAGAGTAGAGATATCCCAGATACCCACACAGGCGGGGATAGTTGTCTAGAACTCATGGAATCTCAGAGGATGTGAGCAAGCAGCTTCCAAGAGCCAGAGAGGGAGAGAGATTGGAATCAGACATTTGTTGATCATTTCCCTAGCACTCCCTTGAACCGATAGCAATCATAAAACTCCAACACACTCTGCTAGCCATTCGGGCCACAATTCACTCTATGGCAGGGGAACATTCATCATCTGCACGAACGATAACATTCCTTCAATCGGATTTAATCACTTGAAATGAAACACTTTGCAGCCTTCCTCTGTTTCTTTTGTCTCTAAATCACTGACCACGAGTGTGCAGCGTTTGGGGGGTGGGGTAGCCAAGAGCTAGATGGAGCGAAAGAGCGAGTGGGGCAAAGGTTTGCTTTGCTTTTCTTCTTCTCAATGAATGTCCCGTGTCCATGTGTAATTGCTGTGCATGTGTTGGTGTGTGCAGGTATTTGTGGTCGCGGGTTAAGCGTTGTCTGCTTTTAATTTCGTAAAGAAATCCAAAACGAACCATTTTGAACTCGAACTCAAAGCCGAAGCCGAAGCCAAAGCGCGGCAGCGACAAAAGCCGTGACTGCTCCTTCCTCCTGTACTTTTTGTGGTACCCCGTAGTCATAGAGTGGGAAAGGGCATACTGAGTTGGCTCAAGTAGAAGCGTTTTAGATCACAGAAACTGATCATAATTACTGCCAGAATGAAGAAGCTCCTTTGTAGTATGAAAAGCATAGCAACTTTTCGTAGTGTTAATGCAATTTCTTTTTGACTTATTCCAAGAGGTCTTTGATTAGATAATCCCCCAGTACTGGGTATCGCATGGTCGCAATGCTGAAACTCTTTACGGTTCTTGCTTGTTTTACCTACCCTACTCCACGCTCGCATTCTCCCCCGCTCTCTTTGTAGTGTACCACTCACTCTCCTACTATACGCTCACTATCCCTCTTCCACTACGACGACTAATATGAGCTTTGGCGGATATTGTGCTTAGCAAGAGGGCGGGGAAGCGGCGGTTAAAGCGCGAGAGAGAGCTGCGATCGGCAAGCGAAGCGATTACAATATCGAGCGTACAATCGCGAGTGAACTTTCAACTCGGGGTTTCAGCGTTTGATACTCGTATGTCTGTGGGTAAGTGGAGGTACGTTTCGAAACCCGTTTCGCCAGGCCAGACCACGGACGGAGACGGGGGCGGGGGCTATTCTACTTTTCAATTTCGAAAGCGCGATGGAAGCGCGTTCAAATGTCAAAAAGGAAAATGAGCGCACTTGAAGTTCAACGTCAGACGTCAGAGTGACACTTGAACGATGTTAAAGCACAGGAAAGCAAACAATACAAATGTTTGTTGGTCTGAGCGCCAGGGTTGTCACCGTATCTCAACGGTATTTTCGTATTTTCGTTGCTTTCTTCACTGCTATCTCTCGCACTCTTTTAACACCACGCTAATTGAAGGGGCAAATATTTAAAGTTGAGAATTGGAAGATTGAAGTTCCGCCTGCGGTCCGATCCCCGTTCGAAGCAAACAAAAATCAAATTTCTGTTTGTGTGTGGGTTAGGAAAAATTAGGCTTAGCCCCATGGCCAAGGCAGTTGTTTCTTGACAGAGGTTTATTTGTTTGTTCGAGGAGAGTGACTTTAATTGGTTTGCTTAGTGCATTTTTCTTGTCTATCCATCCGTCTGTGCGACGAGAAACGGAACTGAAAAGAGCTAACATTTTGTATCGTAGTGTCCATTCCTAGATTTCCAACCCATGCACATGATATATCCCTCCTCTGTCCAGGGCTGTGGCCATAAATGCTGTCATAAATCACCGAAAAAAAGTCAAGTAAATTTAATAAAAGTAATTTCTGCCTTTGGGCTCTGTATCTGCTTCTTTTTTCCTTTCGTTTCGGACCCCGAATTTCGAACAGTGAGAGAGTTGCCAGGTCATATATTGCTTTTAATGGCTCCAGCAAATGGCCCATAGCTGTGGCTGTGGCCCCCAGACGAGGTTTTAATTCGCACAAGCAACATACTCGGCAAAACAAACTTCATTTTCGGTTATTTATGCTCGAGTGTTCTTTGAGGTATTGCCGAGTGGCACTGATCCATGCCAAAAGATCATTCAATTACTCAATTCCAACATTCTTTATCCTCCCCTTTTTTTTTGCACGTTGTGGCCCATAAATAATCAAGTCCGAAAGCGAAGAAGCCGCCAACAAACAGCTTAATGAGCACTCAGAAACTCACAAACAACACAAAACCTCGTTGGTTACGCCGATCCACGGCTCAGAGACCTGACAGAGATGACAATTTGCTTTTGGCTTTACGGCGCTCCAAGAGAGACCATTAACCGCATTAGAGGGGCCTGGTACCCTGGAGGGTATGCCCGTACTCGACGCCAATCAATGGCCCCTGTCTTGGCAATATTTCCTATAGAAATTGTAGCAATTTTCCTTCGATTTTTTTTTTTGGCAATGACAGTTCGCCCAATTGATAACCCAACCCCCGGAGAGCTGATAAGTGGCTATAGTCTAAAGTCAAGCGGTGGCTTGCGTGACAGATAATATTTTTTGTCAATTTTAATTAACAGAATTTGACGAAATTGAAAAATAGAAGGGAAGCGCTGGGGTAGCGTAGTCCGGGAGGGGCGGCTCTGTCCTCAGCAAGAAACCTCTCTAAGAGTGGGGAATGATGAAAGAAAACTTTCCGAGTGGAGAATCTTTTTGGGCTTAATCACCAAAGTGACTCCCAATAGAGAATTATTGCTTTTGGGTCAATGAAGAACACTTTTGACGCAACTTTACACGGTATCTCCATGCAGAAAGAAGCTCTGCAAAGACGCGACTAAATACTAAATAGATTTAAATTTTCTTAACTATTCAAAAGAATGTAGAAACGAAGGAACTCTGCCAACTACAAATGTAGAATATCCACTCGCGAGGTAACTCTACTTTCCGATATCCATGCAATATTTCGCACCTGAGAGCCCCCACCCTTCGTATTGTTTAACCTGGTTAGGCGTTCATCTATTTTTAGCACCTGAATGCGTCACTTTCCTTCAAGGTTCGTTTGTGGGTAAACTTTGGACTTCGACGAAGACTGTGACTGATTAAAAGGTTTTCTGTGGCAGCAGCAATCCAACTTTTCAGCAGCGGGCAAGTTGGGGAAGTTTTCGGAACAAAATATTTTTGTTGGTTTATAATAAAACGCCATATGTCGTCGCGTTGAACTGGTTTCTTTTTCAGCAAAAATATAAAAATAAACAAAATGTTTACTGCTCTCGCGCTCACATGTGGCGGCGGCCTTTTCGTCACATTTCGTCAAGTTGTGTGCAAAAAATACATAAAATATAAAACAGAAATAAAGAAAAAGAAAAAAACAATCTGTATAAGACTCTCGGTGTGACAATAAAACTTAAAAAGCAGGCCAACTCAATCGGAGAGAAACACGTTCCTGAGATATCCGAGAGATGGAGAAGCGAGACGCGAGACTGGGTCGAAAGCCGTTTGCCATTGATGCTAAATTGCATTGACAAGTGCACGAAATCAAATTTAGCATCTCCTCCACATAGCAGCCACATGTCGCAGCAAGACAGGCATTGTGCGGACCACTGGGCTGTAAGCGAGTCAATGGAAGCGAAATTGATCCAAACAATCACCATCCACCCATTCGAACCTGCTCCAGCTCCAGCTCCACCCTTTAACAATGGGGATGCAGCGCGAGAGTGAGGCAAAAGTCAATTGCATTTTGCATTCCTTCAATAGACGACAACGCCCCACCCCCCAAGTATTTCTCATTCAATTTGCATTCTTATTGCTCAACTCTGGGGGGCAAGTCGCTCTCAGGCTCTCTAGCTTTGGCTTTTGATCTTTTTACTAGATATACGTAGAATATTCTTATGGAATCTTTGGGTTTATTAAGCAAATCATAGAAGTGTGGGGTCAAGTAGAGTTAAGGAAAAGATTGAAGAAGCTAAGAGACTAAGAGCTATTCTAAGAGAAAAGTAGGAAAACTACAATGTAGTGCGAGATATTCAAGCTCATTTTACCATGATCTATCCATAAATCTCATAAGTCACCAAATAAACCCACGGCACGGGAATTTTTCGTTCCGATTCTTCCCCGAAAAATGCAAATTTACCACAAAAGTGGATCGCTGGTGGATCGTAAGCCCAACGTTGCCCAGCCGAAGGGAAATGACTCACAAAACCGAATCATCAGTGCAAACACATGCCAATTTCAATTAACTTAAGTAACTTCTGTGCAAAATAATAAACGCAAACGCAAAGAAGTAAAGCGAGATCCAATAACAAAGGAAAATACCCAAATTGTTGACTTTTAAATATTAAAGAACAAATATAAATACACGGCAAAAGTATTGCCGACCTTCGCAGCAAATTTTCAAGTGAAATACGGCAAAAACGTTGCAAAATTACTTCCCCACGAGAAATCGAGAAAAATGGCACCGAACCGGCATTGTAGTAGTACGTACATTGTATGCCTCTCTATAGAGAGGGAGCGAGACCCAACCAATCAGCCCAAGCGTTCGATGAATCAACGGAAATAACAACCGGGCTAAAATCAATTTTCAAGCGTGTCTGTAAAGCATTTTTTGTTGCTGTACGAGTAGAGTACTCGTACAAATAGTTTTGTTGTATACTTATTTTTATGGCTTAGAGCGTGTTTCATAATGGATTTATTCACATGCAATGAGATGAGTGTAGAAGCACGAGAACCCAACCCCTAGACATAAAATATCTTTGAAAGCCAATCAAAACAAAAGATCAATCATTTGATAGCCAACAAAAAGATTAACACAGAATGTTGTCTACAGAAAAAACATTAAATAATAAATCTCTGGGGTAAAACAAAAAACACAAAAAGAAATGTCCCCCCAGGCAATGCAAGTGCCAATTAAAATAAATGCATAGGAAAGAACTTGAAAGCATAAAAAAACCAAAGAAAAACAAAATAAAATATGAGTAAAACAACGAAAATTAAGAAAGAAAAAAACCATTTAAATTTAAGCAATTTGTTCAAGAGATTTCATTCCATTCCATTCATTCAATCAGCCTTCTCGACAGCATTTTACGAGATTTATTTTGTGTTCAAGACTTTGGGTGTTTGTTGTGGCTCGGGCTTCTCCTCCCCTCTGAGTCGTGGAAGAAGTCATTAAGTGGACTTTGAGATTAGGTCTGAAGTGAGGAATACCCGGACGTGACTCATGCGAGAGGTATGATTGGAGTTTGCTTATGGCTTTTGTTACGGCCTGGAGTTCCGTATCCAAACTCTTTCCTCTAACCAGTTTGTTCTCTCTCTCTCTCTCTCTCTCTCTGAAGAAGATCTCTTCTCCCACGTGAAATGAGTGTGTGTGTTGCCTTGAACCCTGAATGGAAATGGACGAGCATCTAAGGCACTTTTATCGTTCGTTAGGCGACTTATGATGGATTACTGTTTCGGGGTCTATTTATAAGCCGACTTCTGAGGCATTGGCCCACGCAAAATGATGGTTAATGAACGAAAGTGAGCTCACAAGACGTTGGATGGACGATGGCTTGACGGATGAAGAGGAAATGACATCTTAAAGAGGGATCATCAGATCAGATCAGTGGAGTTTCTTCTGGGAAGTGATGAATAATCAGCAGTATCGCACCAGTAAATGACTCTCTTGTAAGTTATTCAATCAACGCTTAGGCCCATGCACTTTTCCCCATCCAAAAAGCCAATTCAATCCAATACAATTCATTCGCCGCCAGGCAACTCTGGTAGCCCATCCGTAAGTTTGGTGTAAATGGGCCCATTATGTGTCTTCTGAGCCATGTGATGTGTTGTGATGTGATGTGATGTGAGGAGCAGTAACCGCAGGCTGAGACACTCTGAAATCACTGCACTGCGAGCTGTGAGCTGCGAACGGCGATGATGGCCTAGCCCACTTACGAGCCACAATATAAGTTTTATTGCTGCTGCTCTGCTCTGATGGAGCAGTCGCTCGCTTACGACCAGTTTTGCCTCCAGTCCTTATCTAGAGAGAGAGAGAAGAAGACTCCCCCCACAGTACTGCTGCCTCTCGCTCTCTGTCTCTCTCTGTGTTGGCCATAAACGATGACAAGCTCATTCCATAACACATTTCCGGTGTGGCTGGGGGCCCATTAACTAAAGACTCAGATACGGCCAGAGAGTACAGAGTACAGAGAGCAATGTAGTGCAAATTATCAGTTGCCTTTAAGGCCAATTTGCAACTGTTTATCCGTAGTAAACACTCGCAACAATACAGTCTCGACCTCAGCCTCAATGTTGCACCTGGGGTTCTACGACTTTTGAAGGACTCCTCCAACTGCATCTCCGATTCGTAGACCAATTAGTCAAGTCAGTCTCTCAGTCTTTCTCTCTCTCCCTCTCCCGCTCTTTCGAAGGGAGGTGTGAGTGAGGTCCTGGACGTGACATGACATATTCATATTTCACAATGTAAACTTGTGCACGTACTCTCCCCTCCTGTCCTCTCCGCTCCATCCACACACCATTGAGAGTCGGACAAACAATGCGCATTCGTATCCCATAGATACTTACACAAAAGAACAAATAAGAAGGAGAAATACTCAACATTCCCGACTGTGGAGATACCTTGGGATAGAACCCTTCTATAAAGAGTTTCTGGCAATGCAATGCCGGAAAGAACGGCACATACAGAGAGAGAGAGGGATTGCTTGTAACTGAGAACTTGTTTTATTAGTTCTGCTGCGATCGTTATATTTAGAGAATATTTTATAGACATTTCTGCAATTTACATTCACCATTTGAAGCTGAAAAGAAATCAATTCAAGGTGGGGAAAAAGAGTGGTAGCAGGGCAATCCTCATTGTTAGACAATCCTCGCTTTTCGCACATATTTGCTGATGTATTCGCGTCATGTTTACATGGCAGCAGGCAGAGACAGCACACAGGGGCGGCGCTCTTATCACATGCCTCTTATCGACAGTGGCCCGCGGGCAGTGCATTTGGCTCACGTTTCTGCATGGCCAGCGGGAAAATGGCAACGCAAAGCAGAAAGAGGCAGTAGGAGGCAGTAAGAGTGAGGTGCCAAAGGCCAAGACACACTCACAGACACACCACCTGAGCGACCAGTGCTTATGGTCGTATTTTCCTCATTATCGACACTCTCTTGGCCATAATTTCCCGTGTGTACGTCTCTCTAATCCATTTGGCTGACATGTTTGCTTCGGCAAAAATGATAAGCAGTGTGTAGAGACGTAGAGGTTCGTTAGGTTGGCAGCACATGACTCTGCCTGCCACTGTCGCTGCCACTGCCAGTGCCAGTGCCAGTGCCACCAATTGTTAGATAATACAATATGTGAATATATAGCCAAACGCAACGCAACGCAATCTCAACTTTAACTTCAACTCAAGTGTCGAGTGCGACTGCGAGAGATAAAATACCTTTGAACACAAAAAAGCGAAAGTTTTTCTTCTCCGTTGGGTTTGGGTTTTGTTTTGAAAAGGCCTATAGAAAAAACCATATTTGATATAGCGGAAAAGCTGTTGAAAAGGCTGCTGAGGTTATGGAATAGTTGTGTGTAAAACTCTTGAATGTCTGTCTGTCTATTTATCTATTCTCCGCAGGTCGCCTGATAGTCGGACACATTTAATGACAGATTCCTTCATTAATCTCTGATCCCTCTCTCCTTTAGCCTCCACCTGCAGCTCATTCCTTACCTTAACCTTGCCTCCCATTCATCAATTGCCAGCTGCCTGCCTGCCAATAGCTTGGCCGGACAACCTGTTAAACAAATTTGAATTTGCAAAATGTTTGCACCACTTGAGCACTGAAATAAATTAGCTTACTTACGACTTCAGAGCTCGCTGTCCCTGTATCTGTCCCTGTCTTCGTCTCTGGCTTTTACACGAGTAAAGTGTGTCTGGCCATCAAGTGGGGTAAGGGGGTAGGGGGGAGACAGCAGCTCCCCAAGAGCACAGATGTAAATGCAAATGCAAATGCACTCCACACAACACTCTACCCTGTAGCTGTGCCTGTACCTGTACCTGCTGCCAGTTGTACTCGCCACTCAATATTCTGTGGCTGTGGCCTGTCGTTGTCGTTATTAAGCTTGAAATTAAATAAACAACAACGGCTAATTACAAGAGTCGTGTCTGGAGTCCTGTTTTGGTTACTTGTTCCCTGGTCTAACAGTCGCTGACACAAAGTATGGGCCATAATTGAAGGGCTGCCCGAGGGGACGGAGCATCTCTGGCACCGCAGATGCATCCATCACAGAGATCGAGAGACCAAACACAGGGGCGACACAGGGACAGCGGCGCAGGGAGGGAGACACAGGTGAGATTAAAATAAATGTGCTCCAAATGCGCACAAATGCGAAAAGTAATTGACGCTGGAGCGTGTCTTGAGATGTCTGGCAAGAAGCCGGTTCCAGTTCTCAGCTTAGATTTCAAAATGCAAACAGCGGAAAACATTCGAAGATGGCTTTCCGACACAATCTCTGGCTCGGGCTGGGGCTGTTGTGCCCATGTGGCCCATGTCTTTGAATGTAGAGATGGCAGCGTGATGCACTCACGATGCACTTGAGAGGCCTACAGGCCGGCCTAGAGAGCCTGCCCTTGTATCCCCTATCATCTGTGATCCACCACAACTTGGAATTCACTTCCAGTCGTGTCACGCTTCCACCGCTAGACAGCCAATAGTAAATCCTCCAAAGGGTCCCAAAGGGTTTATTAGCATGCCGCTGACTGATGGCAATTAATAGTTCTCCCTCTAGACTCTAGACTCCAGCTCGAATGCATCCCATCCCGAGGACGTGCGCCTGACTGAAGGCCCGCAATTAAGGGGAGACTAATGGAGGAGGACGTGGCGGAAGGCGAATCCCAAGTAAGGCGCATTCAGATAGACACATAGATCGCCCTGTGGCATGGCAAATAAAATCAGTTATTAATAGTCGCGAACGTGGAGCGTTGATTTCTTTTGCCGAGGATTTCAATTGATTGAAAGGCCAAGTGAGAAGCCTATAAATAATCAAGGGCCAAGAGAGAGAACCCAAGCGCCCCATAAGGCAATAAATTCTCATGGGCCCAAAGACCACGCACGTTGTCTATGAAATTGATTGGAGGAATGGCCAGAGGCAGCCTGGGCATGGGAATGGTATTCCCTTATCGGGCAATAGCGGAATAGGCATGACCAAAACGATAAGGGCAAGGCAAGTCCAAGGGCTGTGCCCTAGCACACAACACACATACACACATACACGGAATTTCTGGGCAAAATCTAATCAGTCTTAATTGAGCGTCACACCAAAAACCAAAAGACACAAAGAGACCCTTAAGTTGTCAGGGAAACTTAAAGAACGAAAACGAAACCGATAAAAAACCAAAACCAAACTAATCCCAAGTAGCATCGTCGCCAGCATATCTCTCAATATTAATTACGATTATGTCAGAGGAGGTCTTCAGGTCTTCAGTCTTCCAGTCGTGAGTTTATCTGCAGGATAACCGCAGAGCAGAGACTCCCTGAGGGACATCATTTGTCCACATTTTCCTCTCACTGATTAAGTGGGCGCCCCACAGCTCTAGCTCTTCTCTCCGTCTAGAGTCTAGACATACTTCTCCTTCGAAATTAAATTTTTGAGTGTGCGCCACAAGTGACGCGGAGACTCGGAGAAAATTGATTAGAATTAATGTCCGTCCGCGTGTGGCGTCGGCAAGCGATGAAGTTGATTGAATGACTTTTGTGGGGGGGCACTGATGAAAATATATGGCAGCATAAATCTATTGATCAACATTCGTCGCAGATCGCAGATCGATTGAGTGCCGCGGCCATTAAATCATATTTCCCTCACCGCCCAGTCGTGCAACAAAAACGAGTTGGCATGCGACGCCGCTTGCATTCCATACTTTAATCAATTGGAATTTTCAAAGTGGACTTTAAATGAACTCAAAAGTGATCCGTAATGATTATGGCAGAGTGTCGGCAATTGTTGCCGCAAGCAAAGGAGCATTTGAAGTTGCTCTAATGAGCGCTAACTTTACGAAAGAAATTCCTTTCTTTTTTTAGCTATCAGTCAAAGCTCTTACTAACTAATCGAACTAAGCGCAAGCCCACTTGATTCCCAATCTAATCGGGGGCTCCTTGTGCTTTCCCAAATATCGTTATGGGGAACCACAAGAGAGTAGTAGATTCTTTATCGCGATGAGCTCATGCCTTGTTTTGTTAGCAGAATAACTTGAGACATTCTAAGCACTAGGCGATTTCAGGCATCACCTGTGCGAGGAGCACGAGCCGGAGGAGTTATCACGACATTGCGATATCGCACCTGAGAAGCCGTAAAGTAGAACATCAAACGGTGTCGACTCTGACTCTCAGTTCTCTCAGGTGATAACGAATGCCAACTGGCGGAAACTTTTGCCTGGCAGCTGCCAAAGATAGAAGAAGATCTCTCGCAAGAGAGTGAGCGAGAGCGATCCGTTACAATTTCAGGCTCAAACTGTGGCCAAGCAGCGGCGGCTGTCACAACAGTGCCACCAACCACAGCCACAACAGTTGAAGAAGTGGCGACAGAAGTCTGGCAGTCAGGCAGGCAGGCAGATGGGGCATGCAGATAGCAGCATGGCTTGGCTGATGAGTTGATCCTGAAGGAGGCCTCCACCCCGGCCTCGGCCTCCCCTCAATGTCTTAATCTGCGCACTAAAGCGGCATAGTTTATGGATCGCGGGATGCATATCTGCAGATACTAACCGATTTGATGTGGATGCGCCGCGAGACGGGCACATCGTAGTCCAGGTCCGCGTTCGTTGCATTCGAGCTGCAGCAGGAGCCGGACATCGAGATGGAGCTCTGTTTGTCCAGCATTTTGGCAGCAGATTTCAATGGCAGTTCGAGTATCTTTTGAGAGGGTTTTGTCAGAGCTTAAAGCTACCACAACATTGAGATAGATTTAGATATATTTAATCCAGGACAATATAAATAAAGTATCTCGCTGTGAGAGGTTCACCGCGTATTCGCACACTTCACTTGGTTTTGGTTTATCTTTATCTGCAACTGCATATGTATCTCGTATCTTTCTTTAATGCCGAATCAGCTTTTTGTGATTTCAAGTTTAGCCGCGGGGCAACCCGAAAAAAAACTCAAACTCCGGATACCGAAATCGAAAAACAAAAGCCGCTGCCAAACCACAAACGTAGCAAAAACCAAGATTGCTGCTGCTTATTTCTCTTATAGTTTTTTTCTGTTTGTCACGATTCGTATCTCGTATCTCGTACTCGTAGTCGTATCTTTTTTCTTGCGCTTCGCTCTCGAATGTGTGTTCCGCACCGCAGCAGGCGACTCCGCAGACTGTGACGTTCTCTGTGGCAGAGCCACAGTCATACAGCGGTGCTGGTACGCCATCAGCTGATTGCGCTTCGGCGTTCACTCGGCCCACGCGTCGTGTCGCGTCGTTTCTGTTCGGGTGCTTTGCTTCGTGTGTCTCTTACGGTACTCGTTCTTATAGAGCAAGTCGTTCGTGCCGGTCGTTCGTTCGCTTGCTTTTATTTGCATACCATATTCGTATATTTTAATAACAAGAAGTTGGATTATGGATTACTTGAAGCCAAATTGAAGTTTTCCGAAGAAGAGTACCAACCTGCTTCAGGTTTGAATTATTTGGATAAATATTTATGATTGACCAGAGGAATACTTGAAGAAAAACGAAGATTTCTCAAGTCAAAATGATTTAGATTTTCCAAAATAAAAACCAAAGAAATCTAAGAAGTCAAAGGATAAGAAATTATGAAGATGCGCAGATTTCTTTTAGATCAGTGAAGGTAACTCTCTATCTATAATTATACCCACATTTCATCATATTTTATTTCCTCCCTGGAAGATATCTAATAGCCACAACTCGAACTGCCACATATCATAGCCATTTCTATGGGGTATTATATTTCCCTTTGCTCTCAAGTTGACTGCCCTCTCGCCAGACGATGATATTCTTGTTCCAATTTCTATTTGGATATGACAAATATTCGGTTATGGGAGACAGGCCCCATTATTCGATTCTATGCAGCTAGAAACATATCAAATGCAGACGCTATCCATTGTGGGGAATGTTTACCCTACAGAAAGCTCAATTAGCCAGAAGATGAGGATGGGACCCCTGCTGCAAGCTCACGTTACCTCACTGCGATGAATAAGAGTGTGCCCTGCCCCATTGAACACAGAATACCGAATACAGTAGCTTCGTGCAACAGCAACAGCAGCTGTCCAAACACAACACATTTCTTTTTTGTGTACATTGAGGCCTGAATGAGAGGCGTGAAGTTCTGCCCAAAAAAAAAAGAAGGAAGCAGAAACACCTCCTTAACAAGTCAATGGGCTGAAGGTCAGGGGTAACCCGTTCCGTTCCATAAAAAGGAAGTTCTTATGGGGTAACGTAACCCCCTGCCAGCTCCTCTTGCTATGCGAGTGACAGAACGAAGAGACGCGCCTCGCCTCGCATCGCCACTGATGTTGCAGCTGCAGTTTTTGTGGAAGTTGAATGTGACATTTGACATGATTTGCATGCCACACAAGTGCCACGCCCACATCAGTCACGTCAAGAGCCTGAAACGGAGATGGAGATGGAAATGGACAGAAAGACAGCGACAGGGAGACAGTCCAAGGCAACAACATGAAAATTGTAGTGCCCCGAGACCGCCAGTTAAAAAAGAAAAGACAGACGACAGACAGAAAACTCGTTGAGTTTTATTGTCACTTTCGTTGGGGAATTGATTTAATTTAATTTGATTTGATTTGATTTTCTTATGGCAGACGAAACACTTCGGGACGGGGATTACCATTTGGAGCTTGGCTTTCTCGATCGATTTGTGTTCTTATCTCAAATGCTTGGGTCGTAAAAAACTTTTCAACAAATGAGATTTTCCTCTCCATTTGCGTGGGTTTCGTCTCGCGTTTCGTATTGGGGCAAAAGTTCATCCCATTAAATTTGCATGGAAATCACTCTCTATTGGGATTCCTCTCTCCCTCTCTCTGTACAGCTGTAGTGCATGTGCATTATCCTGTTTTACAGTCATTACAGTCCTTCGTCCGTCATTATCCTTCGAGGACAATGACAATTTCGAGCTCATTTTGGATCTTTGTTGCTGTCACGCGTGGCATAAACCGGTTCTGGCTGACTATACAAACAATTTCCGAATCCAGAATCCAGGCAGAGGATGTGGATGAGGATGAGAGTGGTTGGGGGAGGGAGAACGAGAACCCACCCGCATTCCAGGGAATTAGTCGGCAATTTTTGGACATTTCTCTGTGTGTGTGTGCCTTGGGGTTAGAAAAATATATGCAAGGCAAACAATGACCAACAGAAGGGCACGGACACACACAGCACACAGATGTCTAAGCCATCTAATTGCCTCGTTAGAGCCACAAAAATGGTTGCCTTTGGCATCTTTAATTTCGTTTACTCTCTCTCACTCTCACTCTCTTTCAAAGCTTCCACCCACCTACTGGCATTCTTTGTTACACTTTTTGGGGCATGTTTCGTTTCGTTTTTTTGTTTTTTGGGCATCATAAATATGCAAATGAAAAGATGTCAGCAGCGGCTGCGTCAGCGTATGCTTCGCTTAGCTTACCTTTCGGGACCCACAGCCACAGCCGAAAAAAGCATTCATAACACCTCGTAACATGTTTCCATTTGCAATTTAGAAGTTGAATAAATAATATATGCAAATCAGACCACCAAAAACACGCACCGCACCCCCATATGTATAAATACATACATTCCCGTAGCATGTAGTACATATATGTTGTAAATATCTTTTGCTATCGCTTCTCTTACGCAAAACAAATTGTAGGCGTCATGTGTTTTATCTAAATTATTTTGTTTTTCTCTCGTGTGTGTGCCACGGGGGCCCTGGAAAATGGTATTTTATGGGAATTATGGCACCTGTCTGTTCATCCAACAAAGATCTCGCAATCAGCACAAAGAAATATTCCATCGAGAAAAACATCTCTGGGCAAATATTTGTCGTGTGTTAATTGAGAAATTTCTATGAGCAGCAAGGGAATCATCTATAACAAATGGAGGTATTGTATATTTTATTGCAGTCACCCCCGCTGAACTGACCCTCGAGGGAGAGCGAGAGTACGTACTGCTCTTGGGGATGGAATTTAGTTGTATCTCTATTCGGGATGGAATGTCCTTCCATTTGGTGGACAGATGTGTCCACTGCAACAGCTGGAGTGCCTCTCAACAGTGGATGGGGAACTGAATCATGGTTTAACCATTAAATAACTCAAGAGGGACATTCGCTGATATTCCCCTCTATTACTAGCACTACTACCATCCAAAAAGGTATCTACTATTTTAAAGAACATCTTGGGATAGGTCACAGCTATGGGCCATAGCCCCCAATAGTGCGTTTTCCAATCAGCAACTGCTCTCTGGGGCCAATCAGCTTTTTGGCTTCCGTTGCTGTTGGCCATGCGTGCCGCCATAAATGGCCAGAACGTGCCGCATTCGGAAAACAATGCATAAGCGTATTTCACTCGAAACTTGGGTATGGAATGGAATGGATCGGAGTGGAGTGGAGTGGAAAAGTGTGTGGATGCTACCGAAATCAGAAATCGGTGGAGAAATCACAAAAATCAAGTGTCGAGCAGCAGAGCAGCGGAAACAAAGAGCAATAAGAGCGAAGCGAAGAGATTGGGACAGAAATGGAGCAGAAATTGGAGCAGAAATGAAGCAGAGCGAAGAGGAGAGCAGGCCCCGAAAATCATGCACTTTACACGCGAACATACGGAATGGATTCCGAGAATTCCGGTCTCCGGGTCTCTCTCGGTCTTTCATTCTTAATGTTAAGCCACCCATTAGGCAGGGGGGGCGAGATTACTCGTACAACAATTAGAAGAAGAACCCAAAGCGACAAACGGCTGACGGCACTTCATCAGCCGACGGCACTCTGGGGCACGTGATAAGACGATGGAGAGAGTGGGAGAGAGAGGCAGCAGTTTCCAATCAGTAAAAGTGATTGGGCAACAGGCAACAACGTGGGGCAGGGTGTAGTAGTAGCAGTACCCATGTTGGGTAATAAATTCATCAATTATCAGGGGACAACACTGCCGCAGCCACTCCTCGCGGCAGCCATAAAACAATAGAGAGACCGAGCCCACTTTTGGTGGAAATTGGAAAACAGGATCGTCTTCTTCATCATCGTCATCAGATCGGATGGGTTGGTATCGAATGGTATGGCATGGCATGGCCATAGGATGGTGTGGCATCAGCTGCGGGCACAATTAAGATGTGCATCTTAATGAAACTTAAATTTTTACAACTTATTTTGGCTGCGTTGCTTTTGGGGTTGGACCAGAGAGGTCAGCGAGGGCAGAGGTTCGAACGTTAGAGAAAGGCATGCGATAGTAAATATATATACACCAAAACACCGATAAACCGATACAATATGCACACTAATATTCCCATGGAGAGCGTTCTTTAACCTCTTCCGTTTTGTGATTTTTTTCAAGGCACTCCCCCAAAAAAACAAAAAGAAAACCAACCGCCAACACTCTATTCAGTGGGTTAATTATCCCATAATATTAATGTTCATTTGGTTCAAAAGAAACATTTCAGCACTAAACGACTTCATCCGTATTGAATACCCTAACAATGGGCTGTGATGGCACTCAGCCGAAACACACAAAGTGGGGGAACAAAAGGGATAAAAATATAAAGTAAACAAATACTGAGAACTAAACCATCAATGGACTTTTTCCATCCAGAAATTAGCTCTAATATCCCAGGGTATTCCCAGCTTCTAGTCTCTAAAAACAAGCGCAGATTTCTTCGTTGGCTTTCCTCATATTTTGCTGCTGTCAAACTTCAAATAAAGGCAACGCTGTGCGCTTCATTTATCATAGATGGCAAAATCATAGATCTCGCACTTGGTGCCTCACTACCCAGCAGCAGATCTTCTACCATCAGATCTCCTATGTACAGAGGCTGTCGGCAATTTCACACATTATGGCCTTAGGGCTGCAGAGGCCTAAAAATAAAGCATAAATACAACAGAGCATAGGAAATACGAAATGCAAAATAAATATAACAAGATGGAGCGAAAAAGAAACACACTAGTCTAGGGAACAACCGACAACTGGGGGGAGGCAAGAATAATGTCTGAAGGGACAGACCTAAGTAAATCGTTTGGCAGCTGGCGGCGCGTTTGACAATTTGCCGCCTTCTACTTCTTTCCCGGCGGCATCTCAATCTACGATATAGGAGGCAGGGCGGTTCCGAATCCGAATCCGACTCCAAATCCGGATTCCTGACGCGATTCTGCGCCACCCAGCGATAATAACAAACAATTTGTTTGTTTTGCTTTTGCTGTCAGAGAGATCAGTGTTAGTGTTCGTTTGGGGGCTCCTCTGTGTGGGTCCTCTCTCCCTCTCTCTGTGCTGTGCAGTTTTTGTGCCAATGTTTGCATAATTCATGAGATCCCCCATCTATCCATGGCAGTCTCCCAGCTACAATCCACAGTGCACCCACATGCGGAGGCAGAACAAGATCGTGCAACCATTCATTACAGCCACATTGAAAATTGAGATACAAAATGCGAAAACAAAAGGCTGCTGCAGTCCGGACCACATATCGTATATGGTAGGAAGCATAAGTTATGGCCATCTCCTACTCCCCCTCCTCCTCCTCCTCCTGATGCTGCTGCTGCTGTTGCGGGGGTGCATCTCAAGAGCCAGAGAGTCCGAGTCCGCGTCCGAAAGAATTGTATTTCAATATCTGACTCTTGCTGACTTTTGCAGTTTTCTGAAGTGGGAAAAATGCTTGAATGCTGCAACTATGGGAAGCAGCATTCGGTTCGGTCTCAAGAATCCTCCAAGCGAATGCACAGGGGGAAATGTCTTTTGGTTTATTGAAAGTATCTTTGAAAGTAACTGCAGCCAAAGCTGCCCCTTCCACGGAAGTATCTCTGGCAGCAACTCAATCGCCACTCTCGCACCTTGAAGCCTCAATCATCTGGCAATTAGAACCTCCACTCAGTGGGAGCTTTGCATCCTGCATCCTGAGTCTCGAAACCACAAAGAGCGAACCGCAATAATTGCTTTGCATCTGTTGGCACTGTCACTGTCACTGGTGGCAGCCGTGAGATACAAAGCGGCATTGATTGCAATTACGCGCCAAAAATGATGTAAAAGAAGAGAAAGAATTGTAGAGGGGGGGATGGGTTCGGCTTTGGATGCATCTGCCTGCATCGCTGTGGATGTATCTCCCACTTACATTGGCTGCCTCGCTCCACTCTCTGCATTGTCTTGCTGTGGTTGTCACTTGAAGTGCTTGCCACAAACAAACGAACAAAAAAAACATATTTATGTTTACAGCCAAAGCTTGCAACACTTTCCCAAGAATTCCAATTCGTTGGGAGAGAGGGAAACACGAAAAACAACTTTCGATTGCGAGTAAAAATGTTAAACGACGACACACGATCCGAGCATCAGAGTATCTCTGATATAATGAAGACATATCTTCTGCCTTCGCCTCGCCTCTCCCCCACTTGGATGACGATGTCGATGGCTGCACTGCAGTCTCTCCGCGTAACAGTAGCCGCAGAATATTCTGATTCTTGAGGAGAGAGACAGAGACCTCCTGCAGTGCACCGCTACGTTTCCAGCAATTACCACAAGAACCACCGACCCCCAGTTGTAATCGAATCTGTGTCGCCTTTGTGTGTCGCTGCTCTCTAAGAGAGGTGGTTCATTGATGACCAGAGACCAGAGCACGGTGCCCTCTTCCACTGCCGAGTGCATGAATGAACGACAGACACATTGCAACCTTATGCTGCCACATTCTCATTCCTCACTGCTCGTCCTCTACTTCTTTTGTACTTTCCGCTGAGACGGCACTAAATTTTAACCCAATTCCCGATTCACTTTTGCAAAAACAAACAGATAAAACAAATCTTTATGGTCTGCTGTTGTGTGTTGCTGTTGCTGCTGCTGCTGCTGGTGGCAGAAGTGTTTACAGCGGATTCCTTTCGAGTCAAGTATTTCCTGGAATGCCATGCCCGAAAGATACTTCTTTGCCTGCTCAATAATAACAACAAAAAATTCTAAGATACATAGATGGATAGATGCATAGATCTTCTCTGGCATTGCATTTGTTGCACATTTGTGCCGCTTCGTTTTTATGGAAGCAAAGCGTTGATTGCTGGCCTGCCTCTGGCTGTTAAGCGCAACCCAAACAGGAAATTTCTTCATGTCATCAGTCAAGAAATCATCCAAGTCATAAATGAGCAAACGAAAGCAGAACATTGGCTTTGGTTTTGAAGACTTTAACGAACGGAACGGAACGAACGGAGCAAAGTTTGAGAGGTATACGAGCTCCATTTGTTGTGACACAAGGGCTGAAAGGAGTGATATCTTAATCACTAGCAAAGGTTAAGGGAATCATGTAGAACATTTTCACTCAAAGAGATGAAATATATTATGCGAAATTATGGATTTTTGGGACTTTATTGAGCATAATTGAGCATCCTTCCACATCTGTGATAAGTAATTATGGCTTAAATATTATGCTAGTGCATGAAACTTCTGAAACAATCTAAGATTACTGTAAAGAAAACTATCAAAATCATCCAGACTTAGAAGAAATCTTTCAGACATTTCAATCCAAATTAAAAGCTCAATTTTTCTAGAAAAATTTGACCAATTAAATGTGTTCTTATATCCAAAATGTATACTTTGGCTATACTTCTTTTACAGGCGCATAAAGATTATGAAAGATCGTTTACGATTCCCACAAGTCGGCTGCCGTAAATGCCGTTGGTTGCCTTTGGATATCCCTTGTTTGAGCTCAATGAATTTTATTTGTATTGCAACACAATTTGAACGATCAACGACCTATGACAATGCTTTGCATTGGTAATATTCGTACACTGCTCCAATACCTTACTTAACATATTTTAAAATACAACAGGAATTTGATTTGGAAATCGATTTTTTGGGCAATTGGGCTGCACAACAGTGTCATGGCATTGACGTCAATTACAGGAGCGGAAATACATAAAGGGAATGACTAACGAGGAGGCCAGCGATGGTGGAATGAATGCTCCGACATTGTGTTGGCCTTATCATTCAGTTTATAGACACACTGGAACCGCCAGGCACACTGTTGATTTCGTAAGCAAATTGGAGAAAGAACAGGGCAACAAAACTACAAATACAAAAACCCACATGATAATAGAGGTGCTGGCAGAATCATCAGCGTCATCACCATCAGCAGTGGTGTGTGGTGTGCGGCATGTAAATAAATCAATCATCGGGGGCCATCATCATCACATGCTATCATCAAACAATCCATCAGCGAAACCTCAACCATGATGGATCTCCCGCTCTGCTGTTGTTGTGTGTATTTTTGGAGCCACTAAGATTTGGGCATTTGTGCATTATCTGGGATATGTGTTTTGGTAAACAAAATAAATGGCTATTTATAGTCACAATTTGCGTGAGAGAAGGGCACACAGCCTGGCCAGTCCATCTATATATAGACGATTGCAGCATTTATGGGTGTTGTGCGAATATTTCCATAGAAAAATAATGGTCAAAAACAAAAGGCTAGACATGGAGTACTACTACCACCTACGGGGGTATCATTATCTTATCACGTGTGCTCAACATGTTGACATTTTATTTTGCAAATATCTAGCGGAGGACGATAAGATTAGATTCGCTTTGGGTTATATCAATAGCATTAGATACTCATAGCATTCGCCACACACACGATTTTCTACGGAACTTTTTTCTGTTGCCGAGAGAATGCCCATAAATCCATAAATGTCCCCCGCCCGTGTCCGTGTCCAGTGCATTTACTCGAGAAATGGAACGTACTCGCTGGTATGCCGCCAGCACTGCCACACTTGTGCAAATATCTGTAAGATCATTCCAGCAAACATCAGACGAAAAATGCTGTGCAAATTTGTAGAGATCTTTCTTAGGAATTCCACAAAAGATACGCAGAAGCAGAAGCAGCAACAGCAGTGGCAGCAGCAGATGTTTTGCTTGCCCATGGAATTGTTTTGTGCCGAAAGCTTAGCATGGAATTGCACAACTTATGCGATTAACAAGTTTTTTCGGGCTAACCCATAAAAGATGATATACATTTGGCTGTCTTCTGTTGTCTGTTTTTACCACGAATTCTTTGATCCGATCCATACCAAAAAAACACACAAATTTGTTCCAGTGTTCAAATCAATTTGTGACACACTTTTCGACATTCGTTTTTATATATCCATAAAAATCTAAATTGAGTTACAATCCCTCTTGGCCATATAACCCCTTAATTTCCTCTCAAATTTACAGCACACTTCACCAAAAATTATAATTGGCCCATAAAAATGTTTCTCTTTTTTTTCACATTTCACACGATTATCACCAGGGCTTTTTCCATGGATCTTTCTTTACAGATTTTCAGTGCTGGCTATATGGCGGCTGCCAATTCCAATTTGTCGCGAGCTCTAAATTACTTGATGGCTGTGGAAATTAGTCGAAATAAATCAACAACAAAAAGTCCACCTTCCATTCCACCGAAACGTTGCGTAAATCAAATATTTATGTTTAGATTTTTGAAAAGTTTATGGATCTTACAAATTTGGTGTGTTCTTCATCTGTATCTGTATCTGTGCGTGCATCTCTGATTTATAAGGTCAAAGCATAGACCGAAATAAATGTAGATATAAAAGCTGACAACAAGAAACGCGGGCCAAAACGTGGGCGACCCCAATGACAGGGGTCCGATCGGAATAACCAAACAGAAACGATCTCCAATGCGATCATTAACGATGAGAGCTGACATATTTGGATTAATGGGTCACCATTTGAGCGGAGTGGAGGCAGAATTTTGGCTACAGCCTCCCAATACCCAAGAAATAAAAGTGTAGGAAAGTGATACAAAAGATCCCATAGATATTGCCTTAAACTCAAATTCATTCGAATGCGATCAAAGCTAATGAAAAAACGATGATGATGATCACCATTTGGGGTGTCATACACAATGGGGTCTTATCGGTGTTCACAAAATTACGGCGCATTACGGCTTCCCGTATCTTCGGAATACGAAGTGTATCTTTCCCACCTCACGGATGCACAGATCTACTACCATAAATCTTTGCTGGCTCCGATCCGATCCGTTTTTGTTTTTTTTTTTTTTTCTTCTATAATTTAAGAGCAATTTATTAAATGCCGCAACGCTTTAATCTGCACTGAAAAATCTTTGCCCCCAAACTGCATAAATTAATTTCAGACAGAGAGAAAAAAGAGCGCGAGCGCGCGATGCGGAATGCGTGACATATTTTTTTTTTTTGTGTGCTGATACAGATACAGAATCGCCATGTGCATCCCAAAAAAAAGTTGCAGAAGTATCGCCCGACTGTATCTTTTCAGTGTGTATCTCAGCGGCTGACAGCGCTGATTAGCATGGAGCACAAAAAAAATAGGGACTGGAACAGGGACAGGGAGATGGAAAAATATTTATGGCAGCTGGGTTAAACGATCTCTGACGCCAGAGTTTTTCCCAGGGAAATCTTCTGGGCTGTGGCGACTATTCCCTCAATTGCATATTAAACGTTTTCCGTGTACAGTACAGACCCACAATAAAAACCAAAAAGCGAAAAACAAAACCCCCCAATTATATAATCAAATGTTGTACGCTGCGACAAGTTGTTGCATGTTGGCATTCGTAAGTGCAGAAGTTCTTGAAGCGACCACAAAAGCGAGAGAGATACTTTTGTGTGATGTTTGTGTGTTGTTTTTCGGTTGTATCTTGAAGATATTTCAGCTGCCGTCACGTGACATGAAAATTTGTTTAGCCAGCCGAATGGATGAGAGGAAGAAAAGCCGCCAGGTAAATAATTCTTCTCTTCACTATGCCCTGTCTGTCTGTCTGTCTGTCTCTGTACAAATTAAGGAATTTCCAACACGTACACATAAATTCTTCACTTTTCCCGCACTCTGGCTTTGCCTCTGTCTCTGTGTGTCTCTCTGTTTTCCCGGCTTTCCACTTTCTTTCTTAGTTTCTATACCCTTAAAGAGGATACCATGACTTTGCTGGGAAATACAACGCAGAGGAGCGCTGCTGCATAGGGGAAAACTCTAAAGACAAAAAACAATTCCTCAGTGAAAAATACTCTTATGTACCAACAATCTGCAGTTTAATTCTAAACTTCATAGCTAAACCAAATCTAATCGCTCTGCTCGCTCTTTAAGGGTATCCAAAGCTTCGACTGCATTTTCTACTTCATTATGGGGCATTCTCTGGTTGGTTTTTTTTGTTGGTTTGCTTTTTAGCTGCTTGCCACGATTTATGCATAATTTCCATAGCCAATGTCAGAGCCAAAGCCAGAGCTCATAATTTGAATGCGACAGCAAAATATGTTGGCGCCAGAGAGCCACTGCCAGAGAGCCACCGCCAGCACCGCACAGAGACGGAGTGCGACGCTTCCATTAACTGTGAAACTACGACTGCAAACTGCAAACTGCAAAACTGTTTAGTGGACACATGGCTGGGCTACCCATTCGCACTGCACGCTGAAAATCTGCTTACAGCCTCAAGTCTGAAGTCTGAAGTGGTCTCTGCAGCTCAATGACCGACAGCTAAAAGCATTTTTTGGCTTTGACTCCGCTATGCCATTGAATAAATTCATAAATCAAACAGAAAATCCAATCCACAAAAAATAGATGTAACAATAAAATGTACAAACAACAGAAATGGGAATTGTACGACACAAAATAGATGGAAATAGCTGGGGGACTAGCCAGCAAGACATGGCATAATGTTTTGGGTATAAAGATGGCCATCTCTCTGCATCTTAAGCTACATTAGAGATGGCTAGAGAGATACATGGCTAATGCATAGATGTTTATCTTGAAAGGTAGCCAAAGAAGGTTGCCTTTCAGTTCATCTTCAGAATACCCATATCACACATCATCGCAGCCTGCTTTACAACGAAATTGACTTCCTTGAAGACCCAACTTTTCCGCATAGTTACGGTCAAGTTCTTTGGCTAAAAGTTTATCCCATAAATCCTCCCACAACACACAAAGTGTACCTCCGGAGCGCAGAGCAGAGCAGAGCACACACAGACACAAAGTTTGGATCATAAATATAGTCCTTCATCCTTTTGTTCCTTGGGACGACAACAAACTTAAATTGCGCACATCTTTTATGGCTCTTACAGCCGTTGAAGAACGGGTGGAAAGGTTGATTAACCCCTCGAGATGATGTTGCAGAGCAAAACAAACAGCAGAGATGAAAGACCACCCCTCCCCGCCCAGAAAACACTCCGAGAGAGAGTGCTCTCGCAGCTCTCTCTCTCAGATAAATTCAGCAAAAGTGCTGACAAACAACCGCCAACTTTGAGGTGGCATAAGCTTTGCTCTCTTTGGGACTGTGTTTCGTACGGGAGGGGGGGTTCGTTTGGACAGCCGGAACAACCCCAAGTGAGGTTCAATTGCGGGCAAGTGCAAGGCTGTAGCTGGGACTGTAACTGTAACTGTGACTGTGGCAAAAGAGAAGAGTTCACATTGGCATTGAAAAATCGAATGGAATCGGGGGGATAAAAAATAAAAATCGAAAGCAAACATAAACAGAGGCCAGCCACCCTCCTGTAAAAAGATGCTGCCAGCCGAGGGTTGTGGAGTATATCTAAGGAATACATCAGAAGAGCAAAGCAAGGAAATCTCTACGGCAAAAAGTCAAATGGAAAGTTTCTTTGAAGCAGCACTCGATGGGGCCAATAATGTATACAGTCTCAAGTCTGAAGTGCGGCAGGCACTTCATCAACTTCAGCTGGATAGTTGGCTCCACATCTCTCTGGCAACAGCAGCAGCAGCCGCATCCTTCAGTGTCTGTTCTGCAGAAGGAGCCATGGTAATGGTCTCCGTTTCCATATCTCCCCCCGCAATAATGCAAATTTGTTTCACATCACGGAGCATCTGATGTATGACGTGACTGTGAACAGAAGGCACTGCCACGCAGCCACACAGCACCACATCGACACAGCCACCACCAAACGGGACTCCCTTTCGTTCTCCATAGTCATCAGGCAGCCAGCAGCCGCAGCCAGCAGTCAGATCTACTCTGACTTTTGTTTCGTCACGAGCATGTCGTGTCCACGTATCCCACCCAATCCTCTCCAGCTCCAGCTCCAGCTCCCACTCGCCACTCGACTCGCGAGGTGTTTACATAACATGGCATTCTCTCTCTCTCTCTCACACTCTGTCGTTCTCTCTGCACGCATGCGGCCCTCTGGCCAGCATCCAGCCATTGAGCTTCAGCTTCCGTCCACCTGGACCTTCTCTTTGTGGGTAGGGGGGCGGGGGGTGGGGTCCGACTTTTGCTTTGGACTCTGCTTCGTTGGTTAGCCGGCAAAAACAGTTTACAATTTTACGTTACGCACCACCCTGCGTATCCCATAATCGGTATGTATCTGTATCTATATCTGTATCTGTATCTATGGCTCTGTTACTTCATTCGATTGCGTGCGGTCCGCATTCGCGTTCGAATGGCTAGAGGGTCGCCTCATGACTTTGGCTTTAGATGATACAAAAGATTAGCAAAAGGGATTACGAATGACGAAGGAATCAGATCAGATCAGATGATATGGGGCAAAGGCAAAGCAGAATGTCCGCAGGAATCACAGAGAGCGTGACTTTCTTTCGTCCTTCGAGAAACATAAAAGACAAAGACATATAAATATAAATATAAAATAACTAGCGCGAATCTATCTTCATTTCTTGCGTGAAACTTTCCCTGAAAGCATTACCACAAGGGAAGCCCAATTTCTTTATTATTCCCACAACTTGCGGAGACATTTTCTGTCTGCTGCATATCCTTGTAACCAATCTCGTATCCCTTAACCACACACACACACACACACCCGCATATACCACTCGTATCTCTGTGCATATCCATTCCTGTTGGCTTCGGTTAACCTTCCAATTAACGTCACATTCACTCCACTTCACTTCACTGTACCCTGCTCCACTGTACACCACCTCCACGGCTCCGCCTGCTACCTTTGCCACGTACCTGCGCACTTTTCACCCGGTGTAGCGTGCCGCCAGTGATGACGCCCGCCGTGGTCGCCTTGGCGTGCATTGCAACTGAATTTATGACGTACTGCGTCTGCTGTTGCTGTTGCTGCTGTTGCTGCTGCTGTTGGAGTTTCTGCTGGTGGGGAAGCGGTTGTTTGGCCAAGACTGAAGGCGTTTGCGGTTTGGGCAGTGCCTCGCTTGTGGCCGTTGTTGCCACTGCCATTGCTGTTGTCAGTGTCTGGGCTTTTGCAACATTCCTAATTGAGTTTTCTGGTACTCGGTTTTCACTTTGGCACTCCATTGCCTCCATTGATGGAGCCTCTACGAGTAGAGGAGGCTGCTGCTGTTGCTGTTGCTGCTGCTGCTGCTGCTGTTGGTGTTGTGTGGTGGACATAATTAGGATTTTATTTGCTCTCTGTTGCACTCCCTGTTGCAATTTATATCATGTCTGGCAGCCAGATGGAAATCAATTAGTCGCACTACACGTATCTTAACTATCAAACATCAAACACACACCACACACACACACACACACAGACGACACAGCACTCAGGGAAAACGAAAGGAAAAACCAAACGAATCCACGCATACGGATACGTACACGGACGCCGACACGAAGGAGAAGGTGTGCACGGAACGCGGGTTCAACTGTTACTGGGATTCGCACTTGCAACCTTCACAGGCCCAGGGAGTCAGTCAGCCCCGGCGTCCTTCGCCTTTTGGGGGTGGTGCTGGCAGTTAGGTGGGTGGCGGGTGGTGGCTTTAAGTGTTAACTTTATCTCACTTTTATCTAACGAGCAAGCGCAGGGGAAGTCCCAGAGAGACAGAAAGAGAGGGATAGAAGAGAGAGACCGTGGCACGTGCTGCTCCTGAATAGCGGAAAAGCGAAACAGATTTAATTACGAATTATGAGAGTATTCCTCATTAGCTTGGCAGATTGATTAGAATGTTATCCCATAGAAAGTAGGCGGCATTCGCCCCTCAACATTCAACTCACAAAACTCCCCCGCCCAGAACCCAAAACCCATTTTCCAATTTAGAATTAAAGTTTATATCTTGTACCGTAATAAAGCTGTGAAAAACCAAAAAAAGTATCCGCCACAATGAGCCTCTATTCAGAGCGTAGCACAGTTGCGTCTACGGCCGTGAGTTCTGCACGTGAAACCGAAACAAAAACTACGGTAAGTGGGTGCTTCTCTTAAGCCTCGAACCCTTTTGGAGCCATGTCTAAGGTCTGTCTAGGGCTTATCCACAGGTGTCCGGAATAGTCGATCCCAAGACTAAAAAGTCCGTTCAGGTGGCCCCTTCCGAGTCTGCGGGAGATCTCAAGCCGATAAAAAAGAAGAAACCGGACTATCAGCATTACTACAATCAAGAAATAGCATCCGATCTTCAGTATCGATCACAAATCAAGGTGGGTTAAGGCTTGTATATGTTGTGTGTGGATTGGCAGAGATCTCTAACCGTTTTTCAGGTGGTGGAGGAAGTCGATGGCGAGGAGGTGGACATGACACCAAAGCACATACAACCCCACGCATATTCCGAACAATTTATGCGTTTCAACCTGACGTTTCTCCACCAAATGGCCAATCTGGTGACATTGCACTCCAGGGGCGCCTCACGTTCGCGGACACGCTCCAGCATGCGCACGGGGCTGGGGGGCAACAAGCAGTCCATCGATGAGCTAATGAATGGGGTTTGTAGTTGGCACAGTAGGGCACAGCTCTGCCAGAGAGTCCCCGCCCTCTATCGTCCTGTTCCTAATCCAATAGATCACCTACGAGACCATCACCTTTGATTTGTTGAACGTCCGTGACAAAGGCGACGAGGAGTATGTGCCACAGCCCTTCAACAAGTCGTTCGTGAAGGTAACGCTCCGCAAATCGGACTTCTTTGAGCTGCACTCCCAGTGCAGCACCACTGCTGCCAAGGGCACAGCCGATGGCGATGAGGCGGAGAAGGACAATCGCGTCTACGAATATTTGACAGCGGGCAAGGGCAAGGTACGACGCCGATCCGAGAACCAGGCCCAGACGGACATTCTGCTGACCACCACGCGGGCGGTGAACACCATTCTGGTGACCCAGGCAACGGTCAGCTCCTACGTCTCCAACTATGAGATGTACGACACGGTGCACAATCTGAATCGCAAGTACTCCACGATGCGGAGTCTGCCGGGCGAGGGGAAGGACCAAGAAGCGCAAACCACAGAGTTCTTCGACGAGGAGGAGGACACGGCAGAGCGCGGCAAGGTGATGTCCGAAATGGAGAAGCTGCTGAGCAGCACAGAGTTCAGGAATGCCGTCATGTACGTGGGCCGCACCCTCTCCAGCAACACGAACGAGGGCGGCCAGAAGCGCTTTCGCAACTTCAAGAAGATCGATCGCTCCGCCACGGATGCCAAGTACGTGTACTCGATGAAGCTGCTGTTCCGCCTGATGCCCGTGCCCAGTCGGGACGAGCGGAAGGCCGTCAGCGACATTAGTTTCTGCCGCAGCAACGGGGACATTGTGGCCGTGGCCTACGGCCTCTATTCGTTCTCCTCGCAGCAGGTGCCCGAGTCTGGGAGTGTCTTCGTCTGGAGCATCAAGAATCCGGGGGAGCCAGAGCGAGCGTACTACTACCAGATACCCGTGACGGCCATTTGCTTCTCTCCGTTTCTGCCCTCGCTGATCGCCATCGGCCTCTACGATGGCACTGTGGAGGTGCGGGACGTCAGCAGCCAGGCGCTGACACCCATTGCCATATCGCAGCGCAGCACCTCGCCGGGCTGTGCGCCCGTGGTGGCCATACGCTGGATCAAGCAGGTGGAGGAGGGCGAGAATACGGACTTTGACATCGATCCATTCCTGAGTCTGTCGCAGGACGGGTCCGTCACTCGGTTCCGCATCATCAAGAGCCCCTTTCTGCTGGGCTTCAATCAGATGACACTCGAACGCGTGGAGGGCCATCCCGAGGGCATCATGGTGCCCATACCCCCCCAGTTGACCTGCGAATCGAACCGTCATCCGCAGGGACTCAGCCTCACGACCCATCCGGTGCATAAGGACATCTACTACGTGCTCACCGACGAGGGGTGCATCCACAAGTGCTCCATCAACTATCAGCATCAGTATCTGGAGGTCCTCAAGTGCCACGATGGCGGTGTGAATGTCATGGAGTTCTGCCCGTGGTCGCCCAAGCTCTTCCTCACCTGCGGCAATGATTGGTTGGCCTTTGTGTTCTCTCTTTAGTAACTATATTCTTAGGACTGGTATGGTTATCCTCTCCACAGGTACGTGCGCGTGTGGATTGATGGCATCACACGTCCCCTGATGGAGCTGATGGACGAGATGACGCCCGTGCACTGGGCCAACTGGAGTCCCACACACTCCACGATCATTGTGTCGGTAAACCGCGAGACAGCAAATGTCTGGGACATCAGACGCAACATCCTGAAGCCCATGGCCAGACACGAGATGGATTCATCCTTCAACACAGTGGCGCAGTGGGTAGACCATTGATTAACCCATTGAATTACTCCTCTGAATCGCTCTTCCTCGTCCCCTTCCTTTAGATTCTCCAACTGTGGACGCAGCCTCGTAGTGGGCAACGAGCGTGGCAACACTCTCTTCCAGGCACTAAACGATATGCCCTTTGAGCCACACTTCCAGTACGATGAGCTCGAGAAATCCATTTTCAAGGCCGTCGGCAACGATCACGAGCTGCTGATGGAACTCAAGAGCATGGGCTTCTTTGGCTATCCCAACAAGACCTTTGTCAGGTAGAGCCCCAATGTAAAATATCCCCAGTTGAATAAAGAAAACATTGTTAAAGCTTCACAATTGAACACTGCTATCAATTTACGTATCATCCGTTTTGCAATGTGAACTCCAAATGGGGTTCAACGACACGGACATGGACACAGACCCCCACAAAAAAACCAATTTCGCCAGGCTTTAGAGATATGTATAACGGATTGAGTTTTGTTGGCTCATCAGTTCCGCAGCGAGCGATCAAATAACAGAAGAGAAGAGCAGAGCAAACCGGGAGACGACAATCCCCTCGAGATGATAAGGTAACCCAATACCGAACCTTACCTGTAGAATGCAACAAGCAGTTCAAATAGGTTGGAATACATACTCCTCCTCTTTCTCTTCTCGCTCTTTCCCTCTCTCTCTCTCTCAAGTGTCAACCCTGGTGGTCACCTTGGATGAGGGCTTCTTCTTCGTTCTTTGGTCATCGGTCAGCGGGTGTTAAATAACAAATAAACACTTGTGCACACATTAGCATATAGCAAATGGTAGCCGTAGCCACAGCCAGCCACAGAGAAAGGGGGAAGAATTTATTAAACAACCATTAGGGAAAAATGAGAGAGAACCAGACACCAGACACGATGCGCCACACAAAAGACGCAGGCAGAGAGGCCCAGAGATCAAACGGCGGGCCAGCACACACTCAAAAGGTGGGCCCATAAATGGTCCAAGATCTACGGCGTGTTACAGTTTTAGCCAGAAGAGACAGAAGAGCCAGAAGAGAAGTAGGAATAACAAAAAGCATAGAAATAAATGTCAAAATTTCGAGGATCGTAAATAAACAGTGAGAGAGCGCGGGGACCACCGCAAACGATGGCCGTAAATTACACAGCACATTCTCTCTGTCCGTCCCGGAGAATGAATGCAGCATGCATGCTGGAACGAATCCAAAGCAAAGCAACAGCAAGGGAACAGCAAAGAGCGGCAGTTAAAACACCGCTGGATGTCATCATCAGTGTGGCGCGATTCGATCCTTGTCCCGACCGCATTAATTGTTGAGAAACAATCTCTGGCCCGTCGTTGTTGTCGCATTTAATGAACATTTAATTGCAGCCCACATGTGCGCCAAGCAATGCTGCCCCCAAACAGAGCTGCTGCGCCGGGACAGGGACATGGACACATGGCGGTGGCGGTGGCGGTTTCGAGTACGGGTTGCACGGGCTGTTGCTGTGTCAAGAGGGAGGTCGGTTGGTGGGTTGCCGTCCGGTTGCACAAATTGAAAACAAAGTGTTATTGTCGAACGGTCAGCGGTGACAAGGAGACAAACGAGCTTACAGTAGCTGCCAGAACACTCTGTTATGGCCATGACAAAGCCAACCTGAACGAGCTGCCAGGCACATCTAGCCAACACAACACAAAACAACACAACGATGATGACAATCACGACAATGACGATGGACGATGATGTGGCTGTTGTCTGCGATGCCATTTTGCCAATATAAAGTTGCGATTCATCAGAATATTTGAGATTCACATGCCCAAGTAGAGAGCAGAGAGCAGAGCCAACAGATCGCGCCAAATGAGGGTTCCCTCTGCCTGTGCCTCTGCCGCCCCGCAGCCCATAGGGAGAAAGGTGCCGCAGCAGCGGCGCAATAAAATGGGAACAACCAGCAGCAGATTGTAAATGGCGGTCAGTGAATGCCTTTATGTGCAATACATAATAAATATCGTAAATAGTAGTTCCACTCACCCTTTATGCAATTAATTGCACTTAGACAACACCACAATTAAAATATAAATTACACCCACGCGCTGCTGCTTATCGAAATGCGATTATCGAGGCTGGAAACAGGGTTGCATTGCATCGAAACCAGCTGATGGGGTTGTGTTTATTTTGAAAATCATCAAACAAATATATTCTATGGTGGCTTTTCCCTTCTTTGCTTGCGGTATCCATCGCTGTATAATCTAGCTTGCTGCTGCGTGAAAGAGTCTGCCTCGGGGTCATCCGAAGAGTCCCTGCAGGGCCAATAATGTGGATTACCAATGACAATTGCAGCCACAAATCTACTCACTGCACTTCAGAGAAATCGCTTAAGTCGCCATAATCTATGGGTCGATGGCACAGGCAGCATTTGTTGTTGGACTCGCTGAAACACGTCGGGCAGTAGACACCTTTGCAGCCCAGGGTGTCGCAGTTAATGCGGGTGGAGCTGGAGAACACAAATGGAAAGTGTGAAACAAAAGCGGGACAAATGTTGAACGAACTACTAACGAGCTCAAGGACTTGGCGCAAATGATGCAGACATCACCAGTCATGGCACCCAGCAGGCAGCCACAACAGCAGCACCTGCACCGGCGAGAGAGTTCAATTAGATGGGGAAATGGCTGCTCCGCGAATCGAATTGAATTAAATCGAATCTCTCACCGATTCAGCTTGCCCCTCAGCCAGTTGAGACAACTGATGTGCCCTTCGCGATCCTGGTACATGAAGGCAGCTCGGATCTGGCGACGGGCGAACTTAAATACGCTTATTCGCTCAGTCAAGATCTTATTGTGCAGGTACAGGGCCCTCTCATGGTCCCTCTCCGGGTAGAAGCAGCGCATAATGGCATGACGGAGGCGCAGGAAATACGGCTCCGTCAGCAGGACCAGCCAGGCAAACAGGCAGAGTCCCAATATCTCAGCATATCTCCAATAGTTCGGCTCCACAGGCAGAGGCAAGCAATGAGTCGTGTCCAAGACGGTTTTCTGGGTGAGTGGTCGAAAGCCATTCGAAATGCCTCGCATTATATCAGCCACAAAGCCCCCTCCTTTGATCTGCAGATCTATATAGCCGGGCACCTCCAGTCCGGACTCCTGATGGCCATAGTACGACATGGTGGCCAGCATCCAGAACAGGCTGTAGTCCAGAAAGCAAATGGAGAACAATTGCAGGGAAGTAAAAATCATGAAAAAGGTGCTCCCCACAATATCCAGGCACTCGGAGGAGGTGAGACGCGGACTGGTGAGCTGTAATCAGACAAATACATATCTATTCAGATTTCCTTAATAGAGGATCGATATGTGCCAACCTCTATGTACTTTCTCCTCTCGAGTCGTTTCAGGGGCAGCAGCAGCTCGTCTCCATGCTCTTGTCTCTGCATGTCGATGGCATAAATGGATTTGGTTAAATAAACATTCCTATACTCCAGACTGTGCATGTAGCGGACATAGAAGTAGATGGCCCTGGAGGGGTAGTACCAGTAGCCGCTTAACGGATGGATCTTAGATGTTTACGAGTTCGAGTTCTTGCCTACTTAATAAACACTGCCGCAATCAAGATGTAACAGAGAATGTCCAGCCAGCCGAACATGAGCATCAATGGGTTCAATTGCTTGTTGATATCCTGGACTATCTCTTCACCCACCTCCGAGAGATCCCGCGAGGAGTTTGTATTGAAATAGAAGTCGTGTTCAAAGGTGATTTTGGCATCAAACATTTCCCTGATATGGCCCACAAACACATGGTACTCTGATGGAGGAAGCAACAAAATGTTTAGCTCCCAATTTAGATTCATGTAGATTCTACCTACGCTCCAAAACCTTGTCCAGCAACTCCCAATGCACATCCCAGAAGCCGCTGCAGAAGACATCTATGATCTTTGCGGGATAGCACAGGGCGAGAAACACTTTGGCCGCATGACAGAGGGGCTTGAAGATGCCCAACTTTTCCTGGCACTTGGTCATGGCGCGAAGGGCAGCCCGCTTGCAGCGTTCCCACGGTGTGTCCATCTCTTCATTGCACATATCCACAATGGATTGCAGCCAGGCCAAGCAGTTCTTGAGGGTTCCAACTGAAAGGGAGAGTACAGGTGTAGCCACCGAACTGGGGTAGCCAGACTCCACTCGCACTCACTGATGATGATCAGGTACTCTTGGATGCGCAGCAGCGTATCCATTACTTGCCTGAGCACTCGACGCACCTCGTCCAACATCAGGTCAATGGCCATTTTAATGGATTTCGCTGGCTCCAACAATACATCCATCATTTGGCCCAGTGCCTGTCGCAGCAGCTCTTGTCCGCAGGCCAAGCTGCGCAGCATCACCTTCAGATTGGCGAGGATATTGGCAGTCGGCCCAATGGCCGCCAGAAAGAACGCCAGGGCTATCAGAAAAGCGCGGCCGCGTGAGCTGCACAACGAAGGAATGGCCAGAGTCAGTATGCACCTGTCGAGAGGAAGAATCGGCGATTAGAAATTATCATCAGCGTGCTCCCCCACTCACCTGACGGGCCGGCCATAGAAGAGAACAATGAAGAGCAACGCCAGGCCCACAATTGTCAGCCATCGCGGTTTGAGGTCTTGCCTGCGCAGCGCGGGATGCCATTCATACCACACGAGAGTTAAAACAATGCCACAGATATAGCCGCATAGAACGATAGGCACAACAGCCTTAAATGTCCACACGGCGTGCCTTATTTCCATTTTGCAACATGCCAAAAGCCTCGATGCCAGACTGACAGAATTTATAAGTTTTTTAAGTCAATTTGAAATCAATAAAAATTATCCCTTACCACAGCTTCATAGATTTTGATTGGAATCATGGGAACGGGAAGGGGTACGAGGGCGGTGGTGAAGGTAATTATCTTGGTTGGCGGTGGCAACGGTTGGCTATTCTGGGGTTAATGTAACGTATTTCTTTTCTACTCCGGTATTCGGCCATCTAGCGTGGGGAAACACGGTGCACGTTGCCCAGCACTATAAACTTGTCACTGTGCAAATTACCCAACACAGCAAGCATCAACAAAATATTTGGTTGCTATGGCACCGACCTTAGCACATGTCATATAGTTGTCCCGCTCTAACTTGCGTTGTGGCCGACACAAAGCTAGCTGCTGGTTGACTCAGCTGCCCGCCCAATTTGAAATTCAAATGACAGTCACTTTTCGTTTCTCTTTCTTTCGCTTTTTCGCTTCACTTTTTATTTCAATCAACACTCTCTCACTCGTTCCACTTGCCTCAGTTCCTTTACAAATGTCTCATACCTTAATTTTTGAATTAACAAACGTGTGCCATGTTTACTTTTTGGGGAATTCTTTGATATTTGAGGGGGATTTTTCAAACAGCGCGAATGCGTCTTTTAGTGTAACGAACTTTAGTTTTGTCATTTAGTTTAGTTTCTCCCGGCTATTCTCTGATTTCTCTTGTCATTTCCTTTCCTCATTTCTTGTGCAGCAAAAATACAACGTTGCAGTTCCGGAATTCATTTCTCGATTTTGTTACGGGCCATCTCCGCTCTTCTTAACATTAGGGGGGGATGAGTACTAATCCAACCAAAGGGGATCCCTTGGTTGGTGTACCATTTAGGCGATAATTTCATATGGGGGATGTTTTTGTTGGTTTTTTTGTTTTTACTTAGATGGGGGAGGGGTGTATATGTATGCATAATACTTCTCCGCGCTTACATTCTATATAAATATAAATATATATGTATGTATATATATATATATCGAGTATCCGATCGAGTATCAACGGGTCGTGTCGTGGTATGGTATGGTAAGTACTGGATATACAATATAGAGTTAATATAGGTAACCTATTACCCATATTAGTTAGTGTATTTGATACTTTGCAAGGTAATTGAATTACGTTTACGTTTGTTTACGTTTAAGAATTCTCGATTAGGCTTCATTTCTTACAATACAATACAATGCAATACAATATATGTATAACTCAGTCTAGCACCCCTAGAGATTGAACTTGGATAAAAGGATCGATCGACTCTCGGCTCTCGACTTTATCAATATACAATTGGAGTTAATTAAATGTATAATTATTAACTATACACATATATGCATGTATGTATGTATGTATATATATATCTGTAGGTAATTGTATAATGTATAATAATTAGATTTATGTGGGCCGTAATCGACCTAATGTTTGGACTAAAAAATTTCCCATAACTAAAAGGATTGATTTAAACACAATTGAACACGAAACAATTTTCCTTGGAATCTAAAGTGCACTTAAACGCAGTTAACATCCATTCGATCGTTATTAAACACAATCTATATATGAAATAAATCGTATACACTTGGCCCTGGCGTTTTGATCCATAACGATGACAGATAAATGATCAAATATACCACATGGATGTTTTTGGTTTTTGTTTTTGTTGTTTTTTATATTCATCTAAACTTCTACTGGTTCTCTAGGCACTTTTTCTATCTGATAGATCTTCGGTTTTTTATCGTTTTTCATTTTTCATTGTTCGTTTAGTTTTCTGGTTGCATTACAAAAATTACCAAAATATAAACGATCTACAAATGATGTACACAGTGCGTTTCGAGACTATAATTGCGTAAGCGCTACCATTGAATAAGGACACCAATTGAATGCCAGATATCAAAGTCAAGTCAGTTATCATCTCCTCTCCCATTGACTCTCATCTAATCATCGAATAAGAGTAGACAAATATTGTATGTGAGTACGTTAACGGTTAGGGATCAGTAATTGTTGGGGATCTCAGAGTATGGGGGCGGTAAGCTCAATTATCCCGATATAATCAAATCGTTTTGGCATTATCTTCTTCTGCGGAAACGCACTGCATCTGGATACAAAAAAAAAAACTAAATCACTAATCATCATATGGTTTTATATCGTAGCAAATATTATGGAAAAATGTGTGTATTATTTTTGGGTTCTTTCCTTTTACACTCTCTGTTCGCATTGATCTCTCTTCTCACTTATGTTCCTCCTTTTGTTGGTTTTTAGTTTTAGGTACTGCAGCACAAAAATAGGGACAAAATAAAGATTTGGTAGTACGTTTTGTGGTTTGTAGTAGTTTACATTTTGGTTTAGAAACCTATGGTTATGTTCTTAAGATTGATAATCTCGCTCTCGCTCTCTATCTCTTTCTTCCGATCGCTTTCACTCTCTTTTATTGCTTTGCTGTGGTAGGGGAATAAAGTGAGAAGGGGCGTAGGGTACAGGTTGCAGGTTGCAGGTGTATCGTAACGCTTCACCAACCAAAGTTCTTCATATTCGGGTAAAGGTTTTGCTGGGGGTTGTATGATTTAAGCCAATTGTTGTAACCAAAATTAACCGAAATAAAAACAAATTTTGTTGTAATTTTTGTTGTTTTTGAAAATGTTTTTTGTTGTATTTTTTGCTTTAATTTTTTGTTTTGTTTTTTAATGATACGTTTTTTTCGCTTGTTTTTCTTCATCCGTTTCGTTTTTGACCAATTTACTGTATGAATAATATATATATTTTATAATATATAATATATCATTGAATTTCTTCTGCTGCTTCTCTATTTTATATATATATATATAGATATATATAGATGTATGTATGTGTATATATAATTTGTTTAAATATTTATTTTACACTTTCTCTCTCACTATTTTAGCCGCTCTTCTATGACAATTTGCAATAATCTATACAATTTATATTGTTCATATTCTCAATATATGTATATATATATATGCTATATATATCTATTTCCATCTGTAGTTTGCTTTTCTTTTCGTTTAATTTAATTAATTGTATACTTATGTAAGTGTGTGTGTGTTTATGTGTGTGGTTTTTAGCATTTTGCCTTTTTAAATTTAATTTACTTAATGTTAGCAAAAATAATTTACTTACAAGGTAGAAACAGATTTAGGTTTAGATTTAGTTACTATATCGATTGCTGCTGCTGCTAAGCCGCTGCCACGCCCACATACTTGTAATTGTATGCGGGCGATATGTATGTACAAAATGTATTTTTTGCTTTCTTTCAACTTCTGCTAGTACATCATCATCTCCACTCTACTCCACCGTATCTCTTAATAGCTACTAAACCAAGGATGATTCTAATTAATATAGGGTGTAGGTGTGTGGTTATGGTTTGTGTATGTGTGTTTGTGTGTGTGTGGGGGGGAGGCGTGGCGTGGTCTATTAATAGTAGTGGGCGTAACTTAGACTCTTACAAAAATTGAACTAATACGCGCGAGTTTTAGAAACTTCTCTCTCTCTCATCTTCGAAACAAAAAGAACATTCATTTAGGGTCCTTACATACATGCATCATACATTATAAATTATACATCATAGTACATCTATCTTTTAGGTGTTCTACAATCCACCTCTGGGCTTCTCTGCTTTCCAATCGTTTCGTTTCGTTTAGTTTAATTTAATTTAAAATTCAATTTTTATACCTGTTTTGCATAGTTTTTTTTTCTCTTAAACTTTTCAAACTAATTTCCGCTTCTCTTCTTAATCCTCATCCAAAAACAAGAACAGAAAACCGTTGTGTGTTCGTCGTACAACAAAATATTATCGAAAATTATAATCAAATGTTACTTTCAAACATTTTTTTGTTTCAGAAGCACAAAAAAATCAAAGCCAAATGGTAATTTCCACTAAATTTGTTGTTTTACAATTTATGTAAATCATAAATGTATGACATATACATATATGTATATATATATTTTGTTGCTTCACATATAGATTCATATCTATATATATATATTTATTTTTTTTTGTGTTCATGTTTTGTGTGGATTTTTCAGCTTTTTTTGTAGTTTTTTTTTCTTCTCACATATTTTTCATCGTTTTTTTTTTCTTTTGTTTTTGTATTAAATAGAGGTTGTTGCTCAAGTCTTATACGTTTCTTTATAGGGCAAATAAGCAATTACAGAAAATCATAATTGTACAAAAAAATCCAGAGTGGAGAAAACAAACGAAAAAATGTTACAATTTAAACAATTAGGCATAATAATGACAATGATAAATAATGATAATTAGCATAGGATTATACACACGTATATATGTATATATATATATATTTATGTATACATATATAATATAATTTAACAAGAAAGTGTAGCATTAGTGCCCCGACTGGTTGTGTCTGCTAGGCACTGCCACTAATCCTCTCTGTTTGCGGTTTTGCTGGCCTTCTGATGTGTGTGTTGTTTTGTTGTTGGATTTCCCATATATATAGTGGTATAGTGTGGTTTACAATAGTTACGATTCTATACAAAAATGTACAATAAATCAACAAACTCCTCAGATACGCGTACATATACTATACATATATAGAGATATAAATATTACTATATTACATTTTCGACACATTTTGCTAGTACGTTTTCCACAACAAATTAAATTAAATACAGTTTTTTCATCGGTTTTTCGTGTATCAAATTTTACCGCTCGCCTGCTCTCCCGCTCCGCTTTACAACGTTCCGCCGTTTTGCCTCCCCCACCCATGGATTTCGATCTATATCTCAATCTGATGCTAGTTCGGTAATTCATTTAAATTGTGACTAACTACGCACTAAAAAATTATTACAAGGTTTACTAAATTCTAGGCAAATCTTAGGGGGGGGTGGATGGGCTGTGTTGCGGTTGGTTGCTTTGCGTTGCGTTGCGTGGGGGGTGTAAGCGGCATGGGCTGTGTGCTACCCTCTGACGATGTCATACAGAATATATATGCTATATATTGTATATAAATATTTAATTTAAGCTTCGAATCGAATTGAATTTACTTAACATTAGATTACTTTAGTTTAGGTTTAACTTTAGTTTCAGTTTTAGCTTTAGTTATATTAGTATTCTCTGCACTAAGCACAATCCAAACGATCAAAGATCAACGATCGACGATCGACAAACGATAAACAGAAACAGAAATTGGGTTCTAATTAGCACTAGAGACATCTTTATCTTTATATTCTCCCCATCATAATCATCATCATCATCATTATTGATTCATCATCGCTCTTCCTGCTGATGCTTTGCCTTGGCTTTGCACTAAATTTCTTCTAAATTAGAATTGAATTTCTCATTGCTACAACTAATCGTAGGGTTTACAATCGCATCCGCTGCCTCACTTGGACGCCGTCTTTTTTGTGGGCGACGTCCCCGTTGTTCTCACCTCCTGCTGTTGCCGGCTACTGGGCGCATTCACCGGCGAGCTGCGTCGCGCCGTTGGGGAGCTGTTCGAGGAGGCGGCGGATGAATTTGAGTGGGCGGCGGCCACAGCCAGACTGTTGCTGCTGCCGCTCGAGCAGGATATGGTGGTGGCTCCCGCCGACGACGATGACGTCGAGGCCGAGGAGGAGGCGGATGAGGAGGTTGAGTCGCCGTAGCTTAGTTTGCGCATATTCTCTATGGCCTCGGACCAGTGGATGGCATATCCTTCGGGATCGTCCAAGTAGTAGGTGCGACTCGGCTGTAAAATGTATAGAATGAGAATGGAGATTAGTCAGACGCTCACATTGGAAATCATTCACCCACTGGCAATGCCAGTGCCACTGCCAGTGACACTGCCAGTGCCACTTCCCCAACTAGTTCTCTCGGTTTTATCTGTGTTGCGTGTGCAGTTTTCAATGCCGCATTTAATTTGTTTTCATCGCCAACACGTGCCGGAGTCGTAAAGTGCCGTTCAAATGGCTTTTTTTTTAAAGGGGGCGTGTGAATGGGACTGTGACGTCACCACACAGTCGGCGAATGGTTCAACAAACTTGTCGAATTGCATGTTTCCGGGTTCTCTATCCCCCCATAGTTTTCCCGCTTCATTTTTATCATCAACTTACCGTATGGACAAAGAAGATTTTAAAGTTCTTGTATTCTGCCCGCAGCTCTGGACTCCAGCGGATCTCGCCCTTCTTGATCATCTGCACGGGATCGATGTAGATGAGGCGGGGTCCAGTTGTGAGCAGGAGCATACGCTTGCGGGCAAACAGTCCCTTGCGCTTGTTCACGAATCCCTTCTTGAGGATCACCTCGCCGTCGGCAAACACATGCCACTTGTCAGTCTTCTGCTGCTCCAGGCGCTGCAGCTTCTCGGCATCGCTCAAGTCAAAGGAGTCTACAGGAAAGATGAGAGATTAGAATTCTGCTCAGGATGGCGGCAGTGGCAGTGCCAGTAGATTGTACTTACTCTTAGCTGTGGATCGTTTGGCGGGCATGGCCACGCTGCTTCCCACTCCCAGCTCGGCGCTGAGCAGGCGGGTGATTTGACGCTCATCGAGACCCGGCTCCAGGTCCCCGGGCACACTGTAGCTGGAGCGGAAGTCCTCGTCCTGGCTGACGCCAGGCAGGTAGGGGTAGATGGGAGGAGGGGTCTGTTGGCGAAGTGTTTCCCAGTTGACGCCGGCGAAGAAGGGATGGGCACGGATGCTGTCGTAGTAGCCGAACTCATCCTGGGCGCCGAGGCGGTCGCGGGGCTCGATCTTGAGCAGCTTCCTGACTAGATCCTCGGCATCCTTGTCAAAGCCCTGAGGGAAGTCGACGGCGCAGTCGAGGATCTCCTTGAAGATGACATAATCGTTGCTGCCACGGAAGGGCGGCAGGCCCGAGATCATTTGGTAGATGATGCAGCCCAATGCCCACAGATCGGCGGCAGGCGTGATGGGGCCGTTCTGCAGGACCTCCGGGGACACGTACTGGGCGGTGCCCACAAAGCTGCCCTTGCGACGCCGCGCATAGCGACGCTGGCGGTGCCGCGGTGAGTCCATCTCGTCGGCGGTGTGCTGCTGATCATCATCGCCATCATCCAGCTCCGAATCCTTGTCGTAATACTCCTCGTCATCGTAGTCCAGCTTGTCGCTGTCCTCGTCATCGTCGTCCGAGTTGCCGCGCCGCGTCTCCGCACAGTGCTCGGAGGCAAAGACACGCTCGCGCGCTGTCATCACCTTGGCAGAGCCAAAGTCGGCGATCAGAGTGTGCATGTCCTCGTCGAGCAGGATGTTCTCGGGCTTCAGGTCGCGGTGCACCACATTGCGGCGGTGCATGTGCTCACAGGCGAGCAGCAGCTCGGCGGCATAGTGACGGGTGCAGGCCACATCGAAGCTGCCCACGCGGTTGATGTACGGCAGGAGGTCGCCCTTGCGGGCGTAGGTCATCACAAAGTAGAGGGAGCGCTGGTCTTGGAACGTGCACGAGAGATTCACGAAGCCGGGCACACTGGTCATCATGTGCATCACCTCGCGCTCCCGCTTAATGTAGTCCTGTTTGCGCTCCCGCAGGATCAGGCGCTTCTCACAGACTTTAACTGCAAGGAAAAGAGAGGGGGGAAAATGGGAAATTAGTATCAATTCCATAGATAACGGTAACGGAAACAGCTGTTCGTTTCAATGCCAGACAATCATCAGAGCACTGGCTCTTGGCAACACAACCACAAAGAATGAAACAAAACAAAACAAAAGCAAGAACATTTCTAATGTGGAACATGAAATAATTCAAATTAAAAATGTGACAAATAAGCACCGAATGAACGCGTGAGAATAATAAAACCGCACACACGCTGGCACACACACACACACACACCCCACACCCCACACAAGCGGCCATGGAAAGGAAAAAGTTCAAGTACAGGCGACTGAATTGTCAAAATCCATTTGGATACAAGTCAACGAAGTTACAAGTCCTCCCCCTCTGCCATGTCGAATGTGACGCTTTTGTTGGTTGGTCAAGAAGAGAGGCACTGCACTCCACTCCATCTATCTACAAACGTTGCTATCCCTGTCTATCGCTTGTCGTGATTTATTGAAATGAATGAAGCCGCAGCAGCGGAGAGGAGAGCGAGATTTTAACATGGCCACAGACAGCCGAAGAGCGGGAGCATGAGAGAATGGAGCTAGGTACGGAAAAAGGAGAAGAAGGAATTTTGCTCAAATTGCTAAATTAACAGAAGTCTCGCGTCTGGCGGGCAAACGAAAGCGAGCGCGCTTGGGAACTTGTTTCTGGGCGGATCTCCCCCCTGCTCCGCCTTCACCCACTTCCATAAGAAATTCTAAACTGGTTGTTGAACTGACATGCGAGAGAAGTAGCGCCCCGCACATACAGGGATCCGTTCGGCACTGAAACCAGAAGAAGAGAAAGGGAGGAGATGTGATGTGATACAGTTTTAGGCTTGAGCTTTGGCAACGCCTCCCCTACCTCCTTCTCGATCAAGCACCCGCCCGCTCTTTATGCCTGGGGTTAACGGTTCTCCAGAGTTATGACCGCTTATCAGTTAAAGTTTCGTTGCTGTTCCGCACCTCTCTTCCCTTTTCGTTTGTTTGGCGGTCATACAGTAGTGTTTTCCCGTTTGCCTTTTGTTCCAGCGGTCAAGCTGGTCATTTTATCGTTTTGCGGTACTTTCCCCATTTTGAATCACGATTCCCTCCCTCCCTCCAAACCAAGCAGGAAAAAAAGTGAAAAACAAAGCTAAAAATAATAAATTAGAATCAACTACTACAGTATCTGCCCATACATACAATATAGTAGAGGTGAGGTCCCCCTACAAATTCACAATCACAAATCTATAGGCAAAAATAAATTTCAAGATAATTTTTGCATTTTTTTTCCTTTTCCTAGTATGTGTGTTGTTATTGCCGTTTTCTCTCTATCAAGATCAAAACAAAACGATCTGCCAACAACTATTCGCCCGAGAGAAAGAGATGGCAATAGAAAAAGAGGAGGAAAAAAGAAAAATAGAATCGGAATCTAGTCTAAAAAACATCGGGGGGCGATAAGTCGTCGTGTAGTCGGCGGTCGAGTGGCAACAAAATAAACACGAAAGAGGAAAAACAAAATACAGCAATTAAAAAGATTAACAAAATAGAAACCAAAAATCGAAAAAAGCGAAAACGTTTTTTATGCGTTTTAAATTTCCCAATAGAACACACAAGCAACAATAAAAGTGCGTAAAAATAAAAATGACCTTCAAAAAGTTGTTGCGAAAGAAAAAGGGGCTTCTATGGGGGAGAAATGATCTGATTGAGCTTTTGATTCGGACTGCAATGGAACTGGAACACGCTTAAGCAGCGTGTAGTCTTCGTTTACCGTTCTTTATATTGTTGCGAGACTGTTTGTGCATGTTTGGCCTTTTTCTCCGTTTTAATTGAAAAAGTCGCATTATTTATTTTAATTTTTTGCGCGCCATTTGCGGAGCTTGGCTTGCTCGGTGTTTAATTATTCTGATATTTCGGTTCGGATCGCTTTTTCTTTTATTTTTCGTTGGTTAGGTTTAACGGCCTCGGTGATAAGCATAGCCTTGAACTTGGCCACACTGCTTGCAGCATGTGTGCACCAGCAACAGCAACCACACAACAAGCAGCACCGAAAGTAAACACACATAAATAAATAGCAAGCAGAGCAGAAACACCAAGTTGGGGGGCTGGCTCCAGCTGCAGATGGGAGCGAAAGAGTCGGCGACAGAGCAAGCAAAGCGCCGTCTAAGCATAAATATTTGTCCAAAGCTCCCTCTGCACAAAAAAACCCTCGCTCTCCCCGTTCGCTCTATCTGCAGATCGGTTTTTGCTTTCGTCTGGCCACAATAGCATTGTAAGCGTTGAAAAATTTCCATTGAAAACACAGTGCCAACAGAGATTAGAAGTTCTGGTAAAACGCGCCAAAATGCGCACAGAATGCAGTCGACACTGCAACTTGTTGCTGCAACACGCGCGCGGTTGCTGTCCCCAGGAATGCAGTTCAACGGGTTTTCAGAATGGCCAACAGAGAGGGGGATGCTGACAGAGACTGACTGCAATGGTTTGTTGTGGCCATAAAAACATCCAACAAGTCGATAAAGCAGTGTTATGAAGTTCTAAAAATAGAACCAAATAGAGAGTCTGCTGCCTGCTTGCTGGAGGACAATGACCAAAAATGAGACAAATAGATAAACTGTACTCACTCCCCGTATGGAAAGAAGGAATAGAAAAAAATGCATAGCTAGAGAGAGGTTTGCTGTAAACAGTGTCAGCGAGAGCGAGAGAGGAAGAGAGAGTCTTAGTCTTAAGCTCAGCTCAAGCCTAGATCAATTAGGTGCAAGGCCGTTGCTCCACTCTCAAACAGAAGAGAGAGGTGTTTGAACTGTCAACTACAGCAAAGAGAGTGCAGCACAAAAACCGAAAGAGAGAGAGATCATTACGAGCAAGGAAATTGATAACCTGAAGGGGAAACTATTTTTAGGTTAGAATTAGCTGAAAGCTGAACGCGATTGTTGCCCCTCTTGCGAAAGGGAAATATGACCGCCAGGTGAGAACGATCCCAAATGCAGCCGACACCCCCACATAATATGATGTGTCTGCGAAGGCGTTTGCCGGCATCTTTGTTGTCTTCGTTTCTGCCTGTCTGGTGTCATAAATCTGAAAAAAATGTGTCACAAATGAATCTTCGCTTCGTGTTCCTTTGCCAATTTCAATTTCATTAATTGGCAAACGCGCAACCCGCTCTCAATGACGTAACGCTGGGCGCCTGGTTCGCTGGAACCGAACCTAATTTGAATATTTGCACAAAGAGCAGAAAAAGAAGAAATACAGAAATAGAGAGAGGGAGAATGAAGCAGAGGCCAAACTGCGACCAGGGGGACATCCAATGAATATACACACACACAGACACAGGTAGGCAGTGGAGTATCAGAGAGAGAGAGCAAAGAGCCTGCGAGTGATTTCCGCGTGTGCGACTGTGTGTGTGTGTCATAATCATTTTGTTTTTGTATATTGCTGCTTCTCCACTCCTCCCCTCTCCCATCTTTGACCAAGTTTATTGCCCTTTGGAGTCAGCGGGGGTGTAGAGTGGGGGCCACTGGCGACATATTGACTGCACGCAAAGGATTTTGAATATAACTGTTAACACACACAAACGTAGAAAGAGAAGATAGAGAGCGACAAAGAGAGGCAACACAAATGTGGGACAACAGTTTCACTGTGTGCGTGTGCAATAAAAGAAATACAGTGGCACCAAAAAAAACATTGTCGGGCCTGTGGGACACACATCTACTGCTGCTTCTCGCGACTTCCTGGCGCTATTTAATTTGCTCATAAAGCGTCGTCAGGCGGCACAGCCGCTCCGTGGAAATGTCCTTGGCACGTGCACCAGTAAGCCACCCATTTACCACCCACCCTCCTCTTCTACTACCTTTGCAGCTGCTGCAGCCATAAAAAAAGTAAGGAAACACGGAACGCAAGGTGCAAAAAAAAAAAACGAACAAAATTATGAATCAGCCAAAGATAAAAGCCAAAAGCTTAAAGGATTCGGGTTGAATGACCCAATTCCAGGGCCCATATCATGTTACTACGAGTACCGTACCCCCTCTGAGAGGAGGGGGGGAGGAGGCAGACTATTTCAGTTGAATACCCTGCTGCTGCCCTCAGTCTCAGCCAGCTGCGACTGCGCAGCAGCAGCTGCTGTCCAAAAATAAATGTGTAATTAAAAATAAAACATACAGAAAAGAAACGAAACGAAAAGGAAAAAAGAACAGGGCCCAAGAAGCGCTGTTATAAAGGTAAATGAAAAGAAAATACAACAAGAAACAGACAGACTGACACTTCAACCCCCTCCTGAAGGGAGACTCGAGACAAGAATCGACACGAGAAAAAGGCGAAACGAGTTCGAGAGAGTTCAGTGGCCCAAAAGAGGAGGTGGAGGTGTGTGCCCCCACCCCTAGAGAGTACTTGAAAAATATTTAAATTCACATTAAACCCAGCATTAACAGCAACTGGTGCTAATTTTCTAGACACCACTGTAAACAGCCAGCAGTTCAAAGTGCAAACGCTGCGTGGGTGCACAACAGCTCTAACTGTATTGTATCGCACTCGCTCTTGCGCAGCGGCTAGAAATTCCAGGAATTCATTCAAGCAGAGCAGCTGCTGCTTGCTCTTCTCTATATTGTATCTATCTCTTTGTTAAGCCAGTGACGTCTGCGCCAAGGATTATCTGCGCTTTGTAGGCAGCATCAAACACAGAGGCAGAACCAGAGCACGTGTTACTGAGAAAAATCTTCCATTCCCTCATTCAGGTAAATGAAAAGTAAAGATACTTCTAGTCGTCGTCATTTTTGTGATTGTGTGTTGTTGCAAAAGATGATGAAATACGGAGGCAGGCAATGTGAAAAGCCAGCCCATGGCATGGCATAGGAGAATTCCGTATGGCGTCAAATAGACGCCGCAGTTGTCGTCATTGAACGAAACATACACACGCATACTCGTACGCAATGCGTAGTCACACAACACCAAATGAAAACGAAAACTGCTTCGTTCATGGTGAGTGTGTGTGATGGATGGCAAAGCAGGCGGCTGAGGCGGCGGGCAGCAAGTGGGAGGCAAAAAGAGCTTTGGCAACATTTGTTGCTAGACATTTTTGGCCTACTATAATGTTTTAATCGATGTGTAGTGGGAGGTGGGGCTAACACCCATCTGTTGACCTTCAAACTGTCAATATTTGCCACATTTGTTGCACTATTTACTGCCCGTTCCGCTCGAAAACAACAGCAACTGCAACACGATTTCAATGTCAAAAGTGCAAACTAATTTTGTTTATTCAAATTGTTTATCAATTTTTGTTGTTGTTGCTATTTCATAACACTTCCCAGAGGCCAGACGCCACAAGAGAGAGGCACACGCGTTCGTTGGGGGAAAAGTTTTTACGACTTTCGTATGCGTGTGCGCTTCTCTATTTTTATACAACTTGACTTTGTTATTATTGCCTTTCGTTTTAAATGCAATTAAATAGGGCACAAAGCCAGCAAAGCGAGCGATTTTGTATATATTTAGAGAGTCGGAAAGAGAGAGAGAGAGGGAGTGAGTGAAAACGGTAAAAGTCCTGTTGAATTCCTATGGTGTATTTATAGTATATGGTGGGGCATTCCCTGCTCTTTGAGTTGCATACTTTACGCTTATTTTTATTGAAACTTTAAAGCTATCTGTTCGAACGCTTCACCCTGTATTTATACACCTTGTGCACTGCCATTTCGACTGATTCTTCACTTCTTATCAAGTAAGCTTAGCTGCAATTGCATTTTCCCAGCCACGCGCCATTCTTTCGCTCCCGCTCTGCATCGTCCTCACTCTTTCACGCTTCCACTACTTTGTTTGCTTCGGTTTCTGCTGGGGTTTGCATTTATGCGACACGTGCCGCGGCTTCTGTTCCCTCTTGTTTTTCTCTGCTGCTCCTCCGAAAGCCTCCAGGGCATATTGGTTTGCTGTTATAGCAAAATCATTGCCACCCCACAACCCATGCAACCCAACACAAAGCGAAGCAACAACTGTGAAAAATCTTTAAACAAATTGGCTTAACACAAATAAACAACAAGGTAGAACAAAATAAGTGGGTATATATGTATAATCTATATGTACAATATAACCTCTAGAAATCTAGTGAACAACAACTAACAGCTGCTTTTACTTGTTTCCAGACAACTTTATTTGCTGTTAATTGAAATTGCAATAAAAGATGAAAGTTGAGAGTGGCTTGGCGGGTCGCGGCGAAGGGGGAAAAAGAGATTGGGGATAGGAGAACCAGATTGGCGACACTTGTCAACTTGTTGACGCTTTCCGACCGACACCACTGCTAGCTTATCACACAAAACAGCTGATCTTGCCGCCTGCCTGTATCGCACACAGAGAGAGTAGTACATGCCCGCACTAACGTCAATCAACAACAGTTAGGCGGCTTTTGGTTTCCAATCGATAAACAAAACGTAGCGAAAACAGAAAGAAAGAAAGAAAACGAGAATAACGCTGGCGTCAATACCGTGCGGGCGTTATCAGAGCAGACGCCGCCGCCTTCTGATGTACTTCTATGCTGATAGCGATGGGGCAGGAGAGGCAGACAAACGTCCAAAATTGAGGCGCGTTTTCGGTGCGTTTTGGGTATTTGTTTTCTCTCTGCTTGCTGATAAATATCGTCAGCCGAAGTTATGAAATTACCAATAACAAAAGTCACGTGAGTGATATGCTTGCTATTTTGTGCCAGCGAAAACTTTGTTGGTTGTCCTTTAGCCATATTCTAAAGGTCTCATTGGTTACCCATCCCAAAGGGTGCTCCATTGTCTATTCTTTTAGAACATAGTCATTGAGGGTGTTGCTTTTAGATATACGCTAGAATTCTGTCCGTCTAATTTTCTGAGTGATCTTGCGCCACTGTTGTCACCTGTCAGCGCACCCGCACGATTGCTGTCATGAGCTCTCTCTGCCATTTCTGAGCGAGCCTTCTACTGCTTGAACTCTCTTTCCATCACTCTCTCTCTCTCTCTCTCTACTGATTGCAATGCACTGACAATCTAGACTTTTATTGCTCGTATCAATCTCTGCCCCTCCTCTCTCTTCTAGAATCGCACATTAGTTGAGAGTATTTTCTATACATATGCACTAATCGCGAATGCAGAGTGTATATGTATGTATGTATTTATGGCGGCGGCGATTGTTGGCAAGATATCTGCTAAGCAGGTGACAGGCATCGCTGACGACGACGGCGCCGTCTCTGTCGCTGTCTACATGGCGACCGCATTCTCGCGCTGGCGCCAAGCAGAGGCCATACAAATGCTGTGGGCGGGCAGCGGCAGAGCGAAAGTGAATGCCAAATGTAGCCACGCCTTATAGCTCAAGAGGTGAGTGGGTGGGTGGTAGATGGTGTCTGTCCCTCGGCTGATTCTTTTACAGTTACTGCTTAAGGTTCTCATTGTCTTTACTTACTTGCATACTCGCGTCGCGAGTGAATGTCCACCGCCAGGTAGACCATGCTGAAGCTCCCCTCTCCGATGTAGCGCCCAAAGATGAAATCATTTGGGGATCTGCGGGGCGGAGGATTTTGTTGTTGCTGCTGCTGTTGTTGTAGTTGCTGTTGTTGCTGCTGTTGTTGTTGCTGTTGTTGTTGCTGTTGATGCTGCTGCTGAAACATGTCCAGTATGTCCTTCTGTTGCCTCAATTCGTGGCAGATTACATTCTGGTACTGATGCCGACAGCAAGCTTTGCTGCACTGCGGCGTTGAGGCGACAGACGAACTGTTGCTGGCCACCGCTGCCGCCAAAGGCGATGTGTGGCCTGCGAGAAAGAGAACAGAGAATAAAATCATTACAACATGTTGATAAGGGAAGCTCCTGCTCTCTGAAACTTACCGTTTGTCAGATACTTGTTGCTGCTGCCATAGCGGCTGTTGTTGTTGTTCTCTGTTGTCGTCGTCAATGTCGTTGTGGCACTGCCGGTGCCGATGGTGGTGGCAGAGGCTGCCCCACAGCCGCACGTGTGCTGTTGCAATCGGGACGCCGCTGTGGTGGCGGCCATGGCTTCAACGACGACGACCAGCTGCTCTTTCAGTTTCAATTCCATGAAATTCGATTCGCTTAAGGACACTGGCGTTGTGGCTTTCTCCTTGGCCATTGCCGCCGGCATGGTAGCCGTTTGTGTCGTTGCTGTTGTGGCAGCAATGTTGAACGGTTGCTGCTGCTGTTGCTGTGACGACGTCTGAGTCTGTTCAATGCTGCTGCAACCGCTGTTGCTGCTGCTGCTGCTTGAGGCTGCAGCCGAGACGACGATGGAGGCGGCTGCAATGCTGGCCCCGCTGCAGGGCTGAAGCTGCTGCTGCTGTTGTTGTTGTGTACCGTTACTCTGCAAGAAGGGAAGACGGAGCAAGATCTGGATGAGAACAGGTCAAAGTGTAAAGCAGTTGCTTCTGTAATGCACATATCTGTTAACTTAACATGGACATGGCTCCCGCCTCTGTTAATCAACAGTGGGGCCCCAACACGCAATAAATTTAGTTTCTGCTGCGCATACGTATAGACCGCCCTCCCCCCCTCAAAGACAAACAATAACACAAGAAGAAGCAGCGCTCCAAAGCGGAACTCAAGAACAGGTCCACAAAAGGCAACAGCAAAAACAGAGTCTGCCCAATGGTCCGCCATTGACGTCGTCGTCCAAGTTCATTGCCGCAGAAGCTCTGTGCTTCTTCTACGCTTTAGTTTTTGTGGGATTTTGGCGGGGTTCAAGGACTTGGAGCATGAAAATATAATAAAGTTCATTGCCACCTGTTTACATTTCTATTAGAAGTTTATGCTCGCGGACTTTGCTTTGCCTTTGTTATTGCTTCTCGTTTAGCGTGTTTTTTTTTCGGATTCATTATGCGAGACACAGATCTTTGTGGCGTGATTTTATGGGAGGGCATCAAAGTTAGAGCTAAGCCTATGGCGGCCTGTAGTGTTGAGAACAGCAGACAAATATTAAGAGGAATCAATTCTAGCAGAGGAAATAGGAAATTGTTGGCGACAAATTTGTCGCCTGTCGGATGATTCGCACGCAAGTGGCTTGGCCGGCAAGCAGTGACCCACACTGCCTTGTACACCCCACAGAGTTTAACAGATCGAAATCGAGTCACATGTTAAACAAAATGTGCAAATTCTCCACAAATGGAAACAGATTAATAAATAGCCAACCCATAAACTAGCCAAACAAACGAAATTTAAATAACAAATTCAATGAGCCATTAAAAAACAAGGTGAGCAAATGCGTCAATGAAAGTTGAAGCTTGAAGCTAATTTTAGAGCAATAAAGAGATGGAGATAAAAATGGAACCAGACACAGGCCAGGCTTCGGAGAGCGAAAAACGAGAAGAATCGAACGATTGAGTGAGGGGAAGGCCCCCAACCAAAAACAAGGGCCACAGGGCCCTCCAACAGGTGTATTATCAATTAAGTGGATCGAGGGAGATAGCATAAGCATTCTTTGCATTCGTCAATGAAAACAGTTTAGTTGTTGCTGCCTCTCTCTATCTTTATGTGCGTCACACACATTGGAATGCCGTTGGTTTACTTTTCAGACACGCACACAAATGGAAATCAGAGATATTGGGCAAACAGATGGAGAGGGGAAAGAGAGCTAATTGTGTTTTGTTATGCTGCTCTCTCTCCCTATGTTAAGACATGACCTCAACGGCATGCCACACATCCCCCCTCCTATTGGGGGGGAGGGGCTCTGCACACCCACGAGTCAATCTAAACAAAATAAACATAAAATTCTTCGATATTTGAACTCAGCCGCCGTTTCAACGCAGCGAAAAACCAAAAAAAGTTGCCAACCTACTTTATATAATACCCTTTAAAGAGGGGTATCACAGAATTGATACAGAGTTGTAAACTCAAATCGATCTTATAAGGCTTATTCGACATTATACTTCAGCTATGTTTCAAATTGAACCCAAATCCAACCACTAAATCTTAAGCTTAATCATTCTTGTAGGGTATTTAAACCGTACCGTTGTTCAAATCAAAATCTTCCCTTTCTTTCTTGTTGTTTCTTTTTCTCTTTTTTTTCGGCGACTATTCGGCTAATTAAGCCGACGACGACGACGACGACGATGATCTGCGTCAGCGGCTCAAAAACTGGTCAACAACCAATTGGTGAATGGCAGAAATCCAGCAACAAAAAGCGACTACACACAAAAAAAAAACAGGAAATACCCAAAATTCCGAATCGTATTGTTGTCCATTACATGGAGGTTTTTAAACCAGATTTTGTTCCTTTATGTCAGACAGAGGGAGACATGCCGCCACTCATTTGCATGGGAGGGAGCACGGCTGGCCCATTCGAGACAAGAAATATTATTATAATATCAATAAGAAGATCCATAAAAATGTTGTGGAAAAGTTTTAGAGAATCGAAAGTTTCCCCCCTCTCCACGCTTCCAAGAGTGGGCGTGTATCACAAGAAGATCCACAATATGACAAGAGTCCAACCAAAGAGGCACCAGACAGCATAATATCTGGGTGTAGATGATATACATATACATGGGATATATGTACATGTATGTATATGTATGTAACCGATCTATAAACATAGAAGAAAACGCTCTACCTCTGCTCTGCTCTGCTCTCGGACGTTGTTCTGTCGCGTTGTCTGCGGCGTCTAGACAAAAATGACATTTAAATTAATCTATTTTATTGCCAGGCCAACGCCGTTGAATGGGGTACGACGATGTTCCTCCACACCACACAGATCTAGAGATCCCCCATCCCACTTTCTGTGGCCCCCACCACCTCGTCTTGTGTTCAATTTATATTTATAAATAAGATTTTCGTCTAGAGAATGCAGCAGCCAATTGAAACGAAAAAATGCAACCGCAAACGCCACCGAGAAGAGAATATCTGATTAAAACACGAAAAGATATAGAGAAAGGGGGAGGCACACTCGTCGAGGAGGGGGCTTTGGTGGTCTCTCAAGGTATTGCAAAAAGAAGCCAAAACTTGCTAAATATACAGAAAATGTTTTTAATTTTGGCACCACATAAAAATTGAAAAGCGCTAAGCGAGGCCACACACACACACAACATACAACAAAAACTATTATTAACAATTCAGTGTGGGTTTTGGTTTATTTGTTGAGTTAAAAACGAGCCCCCTTCATCGTGCCACACTCCGCCAAGAGATGATGGTTGCTGGAGAAGTGGGATCCAACCGATCGTGGCTGAAATCACGTAGTGCCTGATGATTGAGTTGCATAGGGGGGTAGTAAGATATAGCATTCCAACACTAAATTTCCTTCAGTTCAAAAACCCACAGCGGATATTCCCGCATTACCTATTCCGAAAATGTACTGAGGCCGACTACTGTTTAGGGTTCTACGGACCAGCCCCCTCCGAATTACCCATCATAAAAAGCGCCTCTGCCCAGATAGTGGGGGTGGCGAAAAAGCCAAAGCCATAGCTATATGTGGGCGTGGTACTTACGTCTCGCCTGGCATCAGCAAACACACACACCACACATTTTTTTGATACACAAAACGGTAATAAAAAATTCGCGGAAATTTTTTGCGCCTTTTGTTAGACTCTTTCTTGGCCTCTCTGCCTCTCCCTGCCCCTCTCAAGCCACAATCTCTTTTTTTGTATTTTTAGCCAACGCCTTTGGATTTCTATTGGATGGAACAGATCAGACGATGATCTGTACTCCCTGTGTCTCCCCCTCCCTCTCAGACGACATGTTTTGCATAATTTAATCAGCGAAATGTTGGGTGTACGTATGGCGTGGGGTAGGTTTGGGTTTAGCCCGATATATACATAAATATATATATAGCACCATACCTGCTTTAAAATCGGTAAAGCTTCCATGATTCAAGAAATAGGGGAAAAAATACACTTGAAACCAGAAATTTTGAACATGTAATTTTTTTTTGGACTGTCACTAAATGAAAGGCCTGCTGCTGTCTCTCTCTCTCTCCAAACAAAATAGTAAAAATGCGCTTATGAATGAAAATGCAAAGAGGGCGGCGGGCGGACAGAGAGACGAATGCAAGCAAAACAAGAATGCAAATGCAAGTCTTCCTTTCCTGCTCCCACTCTCACGCACAAACACACACTGTATTTCAATACTCTGCTCTCTTTACTTTAACTGCTTAGAATGGGGAGAGCAAGCAGTAAGCCCAAGCAGTAGGCCAGAGCGAGCCAGAGGTATGCAAGAAGACGAGAGCGAGGCGTAGAATACTAAAGTAAGAGAGAGAGGCTGCTGGTGCTGCTTTTGGTCGCCTCTCTCTCTGTTTGTGTATGTTGTAATTGCGATTCACGGGTACAAATTCCAATGGGCACACGCACTAAGAGGGGGTGGTAAAGGGGGCTGTATGCGAAGGTAAAGAAGCAGTTTTTTTTTTTGTCGCATACACACACACACACAAACTGAGCCATAAAGCGCGCGTATTTTTCGGCTATGCGCGAGTCTCGTCTCTATATGTACATATGTATGTTTCTATGAATTTTTTGCTTTGATTTTTCACATATAAATTTTCATCAAGTGTTCTTATTAATTTATGTTTTGCTCATCTTTAGCGCTTACGTTGAGAGTAAAAACAGCAAGCGTAATGTAGCGGCAACGTAAGAATAATTCCAATTCGTTTGATGGGCAGCAAGACGCAGTAGGAAAATTTGTATAACGGCGACAGCAAGACGGTTTCAAAACGGAACAGGAACGTTTACTGTGTATACATATATGCTTGTGTATGTGTATTTTTTTAGGAACGGTACTTTTTTTCGGCTATACGTAATTTGACTAATGAAAACAATTTGATTCTTTTTTCGTTTAAAACATTTGAACACAACACGGAGACGAACACGTTTTCCAAAGAGATATTTTGAGAGGAGAGAACGAACACACTCTCTTTGGCTCAGTTATATTCCTATTTTATGTAATTTTTGTTTTGTTTTTTTTTTTGGCCTTTGTGGAGTATTATTTAATCGCACTACGGGGGCCCAACACCACTACACTTTTGTGTATGCGCGTGAGTGTGTGGCTATCAGCGGCCGTTTATATGTATGGGTGTGCTTCCGACGATCCGCGGAACGAAACGTTCGTTCGGATGAAAGGCGCCACAAAAACTAAGCAGTGGGAAAAAAGAGCATGTGGATACTACCCCCAAAACGAAGCAGTATCAAAACCCGAAGACAGCCGAGAGCGGGAGCATAAGAGAGCGGTGCGCTCGTAATGTTAAATGGGGCCAAAGCAGCGCAGTCGCCGCCAGCGCCAAGGCGAACAAGTTGCGCGCCAGTTTTTTTTTTCTTCTGATGCTTGTTTCTTCTCTCTCTCTCTCTCGCTCAATCGCTCATTGCTGCTGTAATTGTTGCATTGTAATTGTTATAAATAAATAACGTCCAAAGCCAAAAACAAGTTGTCTCTCGCTCTCACACACAGCCAGCAAAATGAACAACAACATCCCAAAAGAAGAGAAGCGAAGCGCTCTCTTCTCCCCGAGTTGTAAAAGAGCGACCGCATTCCTAACTGTAAACAAGCAAGAAGAAGCAGAGCGGGAGAGGGAGCGAGAGATAGACCGAAAAGAATGCGCTGCTGGAAAAACTAGTTTTTCCCGCTGGAAAATGTGACAAAAACAAAAGAGGCGAGAAAACAGAAAAAAGAATTTTAGGAATTTTCTGGCACCCAAAAGAGAGAAGCAAAGAGAGAGAGAGAGAGAGCGACTGCGAAAGTCATGTAAAAATAAACAACGTTTTACGTTTACTCGACTTCGGCGGCAGACTTCAAAATGTAAATAAACATTATCAAATATACGAGTGTGTGTGCATGTGAGAGGGAGTGCATCTGTGTCAGTGACTGTGTGTGTGTGTGTGAGTGTATAATAATAACAACAAATAATAACTATAAAAGAAACAAAAACAAAAAGTGAGCAACAGAAATGCAAGTGAAAGGTGTCTGGTGTTGTCTGCTTCCTCCTTTTCCTCCTCGTACACAGCTTCTTCATCTTCTTTTGGTTTTTGCAAAAAGGAAACGGTACAAAAAAAAGTTGTCGACTGCGAAGATGGTAAAGGAGATGCGGAGTGGAGAGAGGGAGACAGAGAAAGATGGGTGAGATATGTGATGCAGTGGAGTGAGAGAGAGAGGTAAACAACTTCACATTTGGCTGATTGCAGACAGACAGCCAGAGATAGAGGTGGAGATGGAACGAAGAGGTAGAGAGCAAGGAGACATGAAAAAGAAAATTAAATAAATACATGATTTATTATTATTGTGGGGTGCCATTAAAATTGTATTTAAAATGCGCAGAAAACAAAACCAGAAAAAATACTTGTATTTTTCCAAAAACAACTATTTTTTAAGATGAATAGCCATAAAATGTATTGTTTGATTTTAAACACCAGCAATAATTAAACATTTATTTTCTAATACATTTTTAGTACTTCTTTATTGTATTTTTTGAGTCTTTTGTTTGATATAAATGTCAAAAGGGAACTGGAGCTGTATCCCAGCCTCAAAGGCAAATGAACTGCAGTTTCTTCTCCTTTTTTTTCCAATAAATTTAGTTACCGTTATATGACACTGTCTGGTTTTATTTTTAACAGGCAGCGACAGGGGAGATTTTATTTTTATGGGCCCCCGACTCCCAGATATCAAGAATCTTAATTACACATTAATGTCTATTTTTATATAAAAAAAAAATAGAGACACATTGCTGTTTTTTTTTTTTTACTTTTTGCATTAATTCCACTTTTTTGATGTGTTTTAAAGAGGTTCTTGTTCAATTTTATTATGTTCCTAATGGAGGTTTTATGGGTTTCTGGACTTTAATAAAAAAAATTATACATATTGCCTTTTTTACTTTAGGACTAACTAATAAATTATAGTGAAAATATTGAAATTTAAAATATAATTGGAAATTGTGTGTAAAAAGACAAACTGTGTTATAAATTCGTTTAAAACACCAAAGTATTACATCCGTTTTAAACAAATATTTTTTTTATCATTTCTATCAAACCAAAAACTGCTCAAGCTCAACCTCAAAACATATTTTCGGTTTTTTATTTCGCCCCTAATTTATTTAAGAGTTATTATTTTATTACCTTGATTGACGCCTTGAATCGGCGTACGACGAAATTGTTGAATTTATTGGACCAACTTTTGCATTTCATGAGGAGGCTGGAGGGGACCACCGCACACGAATGCGGGTCGGAGATGTGGATGGTAAAAGACAACGTTAAACACTGGATGTCTCCTTCCGTTGCTCCACTGCTTTGCTGCTACTCCTATTTGTTTTTTGTGTGTTCACTCTCTTTTTGTGTAGTTTTTGTCAGATTGAAACAGTTATTATTTTATTAATCCTTTGCTGATGCATTATTTGTTCGACACTTTAATTGTTACAGTTATTACAAACACTTGGGCACAGGCACTGCGGGGACACACACGGAACGAATAAAACTGTAGGACGTTTTGGGATTTTCCTTTTTGGCGCGCGCAGATAACTTCTGCTTAGAGCCGTTGCTGTGTTTTGGTAACTTGACTTGAATTTTGTATTTTGTTCAAGCGCGCGGAAGTCCAACCGAACCAAAGGCAAAAAAATTAGTGTGCATCGAGAAAACCCGAGCGACGGAAGCAGCCTTACCAGAGCCAGAATTTTGATGTGGAATGGAAAGAGACCAAGAAGAGCGAGAGAGCTCATTTCTGCGTCTCGTTTTTGAGCCACGAACGAAATAAACCTCTCTTATTCTTGGCATAAAAGTGGAACGCTGGAAACGCGGCCATACAAAACGGATCATTTCAAAAAGGCGCGCAGCGAACACTTTGCTTGCTTGCTAGAGAGAATTTTTGGAGATAATTTTAGATGGATATGAAAACAGTTATGTTATCATTAGATAAAGGAGGGGAAATGTATCGAGTGGCTATGAAATTCAGTTATTTTACAGGAAGATAACAGAAAAAAGGAAGTGCAGGGAGATCATGTGGATCGAGTCCTATAGTGGTGCACCCGAAATAGTACTACTTTATATGGCATTAATTTCACAAGCGATTTGCAAGTCATGTTATTGGTGCCGTTATTGGCAATTTGCGTTTTTTTCCCTTGCATCGACATTTGCATGCAGCCCCCATAAATTATTTATGGGGCAAAGTGACGCACTTGTTTTCCTCTTGAAAAACGACCTGCTTTTTCGGGTACTTTTTCTGTTCAAGAAAGATCTTTTTCGAAATAATACAAAAACAACTATGACTCAGGGCCTCGGCCTTTGACAGACAGCTTTTCCCGAAATTTCGAATGGCAGTTTTAACGGTTTCTGGCGCTCACTTTGTGTGGCATGCACCTCTTTGTCTGTCTCTCTCTTTTCATCCACGAGAAACTCCAATTATGTGCATTGCTGGAATTTGAACTATTTGGACCCCTCACTTCATTCAACCTCTTCACTAAAATCTGCTTGGTTTTGGATCGTTTCATTGATCGGCGCTCTTAAGTTCCTCACATGCAGTCCACAGTCCACAATTCATTGTGATCATCTTGACATTCGCATGCGTCCCACACAATCCAATGCTTTGCTCTCTCTTCGGCAGTGTTCCGTTTTGTCCCAGACGTTCCCTGTTTTGGTTTCAGTCGCGCGCGCCTTTTTTCTTATGTATGTGTGAGTGCGAGCGAGATGCGGCGAAAACAAAACATTAATATTGAGGGAAGATATGGCAGCGCGGTCGCTGCTCTTTCTCACACTCTCTCTCTTTACGTCGCTGTCGTTGTTGTTGCTGCTGCTGCTGCTGCTCTTTTGTCATAGCGTTCCTTTACGTTTGTGTTTTTATTTTGATATAATTATAGTTTTTTTTTTTAAATTTGTCTTCCTTTCAGGTATGCTTTCAGTTTTTTCAATATTAATGTATAATTTTTAGGAATGAAAAATATCTGCACATATTGCCAAAAAATCGAGTTACCGATAAGATTAGGTAAACTTTGTTCGGTCCAAAACTAACTAAAATATCGATTAAGCCACAAATTGATGGAAGCAAACAATATTTTCGACTATGACTGATCATATTTTATACTCAATTGCAATATGAAACCCCAATATGAAAAACCCACATTTCTTGAGTTTAATATGATTTATTAACAATTACCAATAGATGGACATAATTATTTGGCTGATAGCTTATTCCAGAAAATTGAGCTTTGGATGGTCTATTGGGATTGATCTAGATGTTATAAATACAAATACAAATAACTTCCTTTGTATATGGTTTTTACAGTTGTTTTGGAGTTGAAAATTTAAAGTTTGTTTTTTACTTTTTCGAATCAATTTTCGCTGTCTGTTTTCTATATTTTTTGTTTTTGTGTTTCAGTTTTAGCATTTTCTGGCTAATTCATTTGTTAATGAGCAAACACAAAAGCCAGCGCAGAGGAGAAGATGCCGAGCGATTCTGCTGTGCTTTTTGCTTCTTTCGAGCAAAAAATATTTGAAGAAATTAGCATTTTTAATGGGCGACAAGTCCGGAGTTCCGCGAGACACAATGTCGCCTCCAAAAATATAGATATACTCCGGCACACATATAGAGACAGAGAGAGGGAGAGGAGATATAGCCATACCACCTGTATATGTTTTTATAATACGAAATTTGCATAAAACAAATCTACGCTTAGCATAAAAAAATAATTTCTCAAATTATTCAACTGAAATCGAAGATTGCTTTTGGATTAGTGGGGATTTCGCTGTGTTGGTTTTTAGGTTCGGAGACGAGGCATTCCAGAGACCAGAAAAGCGAATCATTAGCAAAGATATGGTTGTACCCCCCACCACCCCTCCGATCACATAGCTTGATCTTTGGGTTCGTTCGGTTTCGTCTTTCGATTGCTTTTGCTTTTGCCTTCCACCTGTTTCGTCGGGGGGTCTTGGTCTGGGTCTGGGTCTGGGGCTCAGGTCTCTGGGGCTGGTCTCGTTTAATTACTGACTTTTCGCCCTCTGAGCCTCTCCGCTAACCGGTTCGGGCATCCCCCTCCCTCTGTGGGCCCTGGAGGTCTCCATTTAGTTGTCACTAAGTTTACCCATTAATAAAACCCGCTGACTGGCGTTCGATGGGTTCGTGGTGGTATCCCAGAGTTACACATCAATGGACCCGACGATCCGTCCTCAATTTGTTTAATTTATTAGCAAACAGTGGAACGTAGTGCGATGGTAGGGGGGGATGTATGGTATTTAGGTGCAGGGGCATCACATTGATCCAAGAAATATTTCATTTAATTGTTGAGTGGAAATATTTGTTGGTCAATTATGAGAGAAAAATTATCTGGGGAAATATTTTCCAGTTGTTTTTTCTATTTTAAATATTAATTTCAGTGTTTCCCTTTGGGGCATCATCGATTGACCTCTGCATATTTATAGTTCCTTTGAGGCATGTTGCATGGAATGCGCTAAAGGGCAGTCCGCCGAAGGAATCTGAAGGTCATGGGAGTGGGGAATGGATTAAGGTTGGATAGGTACAAAACTTGAAAAGGTTATCATTGGAAATGTAGAATCCAATAGACTTGGGTACCATTCACTATTGTTGGAGACAGAATGGCGTAGAAAAGTGTTCGATGGGAGAACTTTAAATGGGTTCTTTATGCCAACTTTTACCTGCCTTCAAATATAGCCATGATTGGCAATCCAATTACAGTGTAAAGGTCAAATAAATTGATAATGAAATGTCAAGGGACTGCAGTGCATTGACGCTGGTTGCAGGAATTCCACAAAAACCCACATTGTTTTCTATTCAATTATTTTCCATTTCCCTTTTTACTCTTCCACGGTGCATCCAATGCAGTGATAAATGGCATAAAGTTTTCGATTCAATGTTTGCTTTATGTTTTTGAATTTTGATCTAAATTCGATTATAAATTAATGGACTTGTCGTCGCAACGGCAAACAATTGAATTAAAAGCCATAATTTAATTAACACAGCGCGTGGGAGCACTCCCCACTCGCTTTTCTCACCCCTTTGTCTAGCGCTCTTCTCTGTATCTGCATTCTCCTCTTTGGCTTTCAACTCTCTTTCAAACGACAAACAAATAAAACGCGGAAAAAGCCAGAGCCAAACAAATCAACAAAACTCACACGTGTCTGCCGCTTGCCCTGCCCCACATATACCCCCGCTCTCAGTACTGTGCAACACTCCTACTAGAACTCCTTGCCACACCGAAATATATTGCGCATACGCCGCGTGCGACGGCGCCAGGCGGCGTAAAAATTAAATTGGCGCCAAACGAATTTGCAACGGTCAATTAAAACAAAAAATCAGCAGGCAACAAAAGAAAATGGAAAAACTCCAGCAACACCCCCCATCCTAACGGTGTGTTAATAAATTCTAAACGCTCTATTTTTTATGTGCTTTCAGGAGGAGAAGGTAGGCGAGGGAAAAAAGGTGAGCACGGGGCGAGACTGCAGTTTAAACAATAAATAATTTCTAGGTGGCGCCTCAATGGCGATTGTCGTTCAGTTCTTTCCCTCGCCCCTCCACCTACCCTACCCTCTCTTTCGCTTGTGTGCTTAGTGCACAATCCATTCCCACGTTCCCATTTCACGTGCAACACGACAAGTGCGCCATATAGCTTTGTGGCGGATTACCCTTCTTCTGGCTGTAGGGCATAGGGGACTGTGATAAGGGTTTCGTTGTGCAGCTTTTGATTGGGGGTTGTTTTCAATAATAGATAGGGGTACTCCAGTGCCCAAGTATCGAAGATAGAATATGAACCACATTTTGAGTTAAGTTTTGTGGGTCATGATTAGAATCTGTCTAATGAGTCTTATCCCATTTACAGTTCTCGTACAGAGCATGCCTTAGTCGTTGTGTCCTACCTTTTATTCGTCTCTCCGTAATTCTTCTTCCTCTTCTGCTCACCTAAATTCGTGTGTGTTTTTTGTTGCTTCTGGCGCAAAGCGCAATTGATTGCATGAATATGTTTTCCAATTGCGTCGTAGCGAAAATGTATGCCCCATTGCGACGTCTCTTTCTGTGGCAAAGGCGGAAGAAGCGCTCGCCCCGTTAGAAGGGCGACCCGTCTGGGTCGGGCGGGGGCAAGGGTCGACACTTTTTGTTGGGCTTTTGTATGCGCGAAGAGCTTCGAGTTCTTTCTCCTTAGCTGCTGCTGCTGCTGCTGGGGGCTGCCGCACGGCCTCTGCCTCGTGCTTAGAAGCAGTGCAACAAAGCGAATGCAGAGTATATTGAAGAGATGGTAAGGCAGGGTAGGAGAAAGTCTATAAGGCAGAACTGCATGCAAGCAGCAATGCTGAAAATTACCAATGAATGCACCCTGAACAGAGGGAGGGAGTGAGGTAGGAGCAAGTTACACTACCCATGGTCCCCACCTTACCCTTAAATTTAACGTACCCTTCAAGCGGCAGAGTGTAGACAGGCACAGGCACATCGTACCAGACAACGTTCTACGGCCATGTGACCTTTTGTGTGTTTAAAAACGAGTGGGAAGCGCGCTGATGTGTTTGTGTTTGTGTGGATTTTGGCGCGTGGAATGTTCTCGGCCTCAACTTTGACCTTTCGCCACTCACCTTTCTCATGTCCACCAAACCGAAAAGCGAGTGCAGCCGCCTGTACCATTTGTGGACACAAAATACTACGCGAAATACTACTGCTTGCTGGCACTCGCACCTGAATAAACGCAAAGCTCGGTTTAAAATCCAATTCAATAGAACCAACCTCTTCCTTCCCGCTTTGTTTTCGTTTTCAATTGCGTTTTCGGTTACGGTTTCTGTTTCTGTTTCGCGCTTTCCTTGTTCCGCTTTATTTTTGTATTTTTATTTGGTGTATTGTTGCTGTTTCATGTTCAAGTGCAAGCGGTTGCTGACCGACGACGACTGAAGTGCAGCTGCCATGCTTGCACTGCTTAAATAAGTGCAATCCGCAACTGTAAAAGAAAGCAGCACCAGCGCGCTGGAGGAGTAGGAAGAGAACGACTCTAAATGGATTGCAAATGGAGAGAGAGAGCGAGAGGCTGAGCGTCAAATGCTAATCATATGCTGAGTGATAAAGAGGGCGAGGGCCACCTACGTGGGCGTCTGACTAATGGACTTTGCCCTAGAGAGGGCTATCCTCTAGCGAATCCCACCGCCCACGATAGCACATGCAGAACATACGGAGAGGTGGATATGGAGGGGGAGAGAGCGGAATAGGATGTACAGGAGACCCCATAAGGAAGAACGGTAGCAGGGGGATAGATAGAGATATAAAGAGAAGGATGAGAGAGGAGAGAGTGGGGGAGGGAAGCGCGACAGGTCCTCAAGGATTTCGAAATAGAAAATAAATTGGAAACGAGTCATTTGCCTGATGAATAGCGGGAATGAATGACTTGCTCTGGGAATTGTAGTTTGAGTAAAATATTCTAGAATGAATGGACTGCCATTGGGGACTACTAGCAATGTGAATATTCAATGATCCGTTCGGGAATACTGAGCTCTAATCAAATGATGCATGACTGATGAAAAGTTAAGTGAAAAATGAATGAATGAATGAATGGGAAATCATGCAGGTATAAATGAAATATAGACATTAACTTAATGATTTAATGGCATTTGTAGAATATTTGTGGATATTATTTAATGAATATTTGATTCTAGATATGGAGGGGAAAAACTTCATTTAACTCGTAAAATTCTTCAATTTTGATTAATACCGAATATGATGCTTTATAACTCAGTTTCAAGTTCAAAGCAATTGAATAACGTATTCACACACAATGAGTGCTATGCAAGCAGCCCTTTCTGAATACATCATTGAATGCCAATCCAATGTCCAATTTATGAAATCCTCCCCTGCTCGGTTTACGCATCGAAATGCAGCTCGGGCAATCACATAATGTCAAACTGTCACACAAAATGGACACCGGAAAATCCACACAGCTTTCTCGACTTTCCCATAAAGCTGTGACTGCCACTGTAACCGGTATACATGTAACTGGAACTGTAACAGACGCCCACTGGATGACCTATACGCCCGCAACAGTGGGTGAGAGTGGCGAGTGGGAGTGGGGAGTGGGGAGGAGTGCTGCCTCTCTGTCCTGGTAACCCAATTACAGAGATCAAAGCGGGGCACAGGGCGAGGCACTTTGACCTCGTACAAACATTTGTACACCCACATGGACGGACGCCCACTCGTACACTCACTCTGAGTCCTTTTCCTAGTACAAATTGCGCCAAAAACTATGCACATGGAATGGTCATGACGTCCACCATTAAGTAGTAAATAGTAATGGAAGTGCTATAAAATCACTAAAGAAGGAGAGCAAAACTTGTTTCGAGGCTAATTACACACGACTGACGACTGACGACTGATGATGATGATGATGCTGGTGATGATGATGTGTTCGACTAAACGTCGATGCACCCCAATGTCAAATGACGGCAGGCCCGGCACGTGTAGACCCCATTCTATATGCCTTTGAGGCGCAACGAATCCACTGACTGATGACGACGGACCGCCTGGCGACTGACGGACTTGACGATTGTTACGCTAATTTCTTGGTCACAGAGTCACAATTTACCACCTCTTCTGAAGGCAGACATCCAACATCCATATACTAATAGCTCACAGCCCATTGACGTATACGTAATCACTTGTGACGTCACTGCTTAAAGTCGAGCAGAAAAAGCCGTGTAGCCGGGCGGCAGCAGGCGGCAGGCAGCAGGTCTAAAGCTTTCGCTTCGGTACAGGAAAAAAAGTAACCATGTCACGACACGATGATGATGCCTGCAACAGGCGAAGCCAACAGTCCAGAGGGGTGAGGGTATACTCGTACATTGTATACCCTCTGAAGCGAATACATATCTGTGTGTATGTGTGTACGTGTGTATTTGTGTATTTTTGTGTGTATGCTGTACCTTTTGTATATGAAGCTCTTTTCTGGTAAATAGGTTACTACGCTTGCAACGATGCCGCACGAAGTTTTACGCTACAACACCCACTCGTAGTCGTAGTCGTACTCGTGCTCGTACTCCTTCTCCTTCTTTCTGTCCTGCTCTCTCGTCATACTTCGCACTCTATCCTGTTCTCTCTCTCGTCATACTCGTTATGCTCCTCACTGCTCTCTCTCTCTCTCGTCATACCTTCGCACACTGCTTGTTACGTCACTGGCAAGAGTTGCATTTTATCGTAAAACGATGAACGATGACGGGACATTCAGAGGACGACTCGTGCTCGTGTTCGTGTATCTATATCCCCCCGCTGCGCTTCGGCTTTATTCGGTTTGGTCGGGTACATAGGCACTCGGCTGGTCCTCCGCTTCGTATATGGGGCGCGCGTAGCGTAACGTAAAACATGAAACAGGACAACGTAAATGAATTTTGCATTGAATGATGCTGGGGGCCGTGTGACTGCCAAGCGGAGTGGTGGGTGGCCATGAGTATAAGCCGGGCGACGGACTGCCAGCGTAAGTCAGGGTCTAAAGAGGGGGAACCTACGACAAGGAAGGCTCTCTCGCTCTCTCTCTCTCTCTCTCTCTTGATTGATGAACGGTTGTAAACCCTTTGAGTGATTGAATGCAATGAATGGTAGTCATGGTGAATACTACGAATTGAATGAATACGGCGAATGGGCGGGGACTAAAATGGCAAATGAAATGAATGCAATTAAATTATGTTAGAAGATAAAATTAATTTAAAAAAGGAAAATACTCTTTTCAGAGTAAATTTTTTAATATTTTGAATTATAAATTATTCCTAATTTTGATTATGTATATTTTTTTATTCATTCAAAGAGTCTCAGAATTCAATTCTTCTGCGCTTGTTCATTCAATTAATTAATATTAATTCATTTTCCTTTGGTATCCACCGAAGAAGCCTTTATTCATGCCCACTCATTACCGTAGATCAATCCACAGAATTATACTCATTAATGTGCAAGATCAATCCGCTTCTTCGGCTAAATTATTCACCGCCATTCACTGGACTATGCGGTACAATGAAACGGGCTTATTCATTAGTTAACAGTGGGCTACCGCTCGTTTTACGAGTATATACTCGAACCAAAGGCTGCTCCTGCTGCTGCTTCTCCTGCGTTTCGGCTCTGAATGAATAAATGAGTAAACAGCGTCAGAGTCAAGTGGTTCGACTTGAGTTTAAGCAGCAACAGGATGGGAGGCAAGGCATCCTCCTCCCTACTCTGGCTGGCTACGTGCGGCATTCAGTCGTTTTGGTTTTGATGCCACCAGATGCCAGGGCTAAGTATTCTCCCCAGAATGGCACCGAACACAGAAACCCAAATGTATCGTGTAAATATTTTATTGCACAATGTATCCAACAGATACAGCTACAGGCGCTCTCTGCGCCCCCTAAAAAAACACAAGGATACATAGGGATACAGCGCATACATATATATATGTGAGTGTTGTATGTTTATATATGTACATGTTCCCGGCTCGTTGTACATGGAAGGAATCGTGGCGGCGTTCGTTAGAAAAACGAGTGAATGTGGAGCAATGCAACTGGAAATGGAAGTGACGTGACTGTACCCCGACTCTCACTGTATATAGGCCATTGGCATATATAGCACCGATAAATGCAACTACTATATACATAGTATCCATGTATCTGTATATATGTACATACACATATTCGATGCACTGCGTAGTGGAGCGCACAGCTTCTTGGTCCTTCGTTCAATGGAAAATTGTTTGCCTCGCGGCGTGGGCATCATTCGATAGGGGCTGTTAACCCAGGCAGTAACCGCAGCCCCACTCTCTGGGTGCGTGTGTGTGGGGGTTCCGTCCAACCTCCTTGTAATGAGAATTTATGCGACGACCTGCTACGAAAAGGAGCGCGGGCCTGGGCTTGGGCCAACCTCAAAAGATTGGCCATTAAATTGCAGTTTGGCTATTTATAGAGTTGTGCGGATACACAAAGTGCGGCAGGAAGAGGCTGGTACAAGGTACAAGGTGTAAAGGGGAAGCTAAGAAGAAACTGTGGCTAAAATTGGAAACACGAATAGGTACACCCCGCCACAGGAACGGGCCACGGGATAAGCCTATGTTTCGAGTACATAAAATTAGAAGGGACTTATTGGATTTGCATTTCAGTTCGGTTGGGTTCGGATTGGCTTTTGGGTTCTTGGTTAGGTAACAGAGAAGGCGGCATAATATTGTCCAAGTTAGGCAACCTATTGGTTGGTTTATGTCTGGCTAAAAGATGAATGTAAAGGCAGCTAAAAACAAGGGAAACTAATTGAGTTTTTTTTTAATTTTTGTACTGCATTTACGTTTTTTCTAGAGGTTTTTTTTCGTGATTTTCTTAGGTTTTTCCTTCAGCTCGTTCATTAATACTTTCCGCTGCTCTTTCATCAGTTCTTGCTTCATTTCTGGCCTCATTTCTTCCTATGGTTTCTACTTTTCCATGGGTTCTTCCTGCTTTCTATTTCTACAGTTGCTGCTTCGAAATATTATCCCCATTTTCATATCTATTTTCCTAACATTTCTGTCCCATTTCCTTTGCCGTTTTGCTCGTACTATTTGCTCCGTCTCCCTCTAAAAGGTGTATTCATTTCAATTTAATTAGATATTTTAACAAGTTCTAATTGGCTTTACCCACCACCTTACACAAACACCCACACCGCCTGACAGCCACGCCCACTGGCAGGATAAAGTGCAATCGGTGGGAAGTTCATAAAAGTTCAGTCGGAAAGGGAGCAGCAGGCAGCAGCAGCAGCTAGGGAAAAAATGCCAGGCAATTGCGCCCACGTCATGGCCAAGGCAACGCAACCGACACGACAACAACACTGTGTGGCATCGGCATCAGGAGGGGCAATGCGGGGCATCATTTCCATGCGTCCCACGCAGTCTAGAAACCCCCACATTGTAGATTATTCTAGGTCCTGGGTAATGCCTCTACTTGTGGTCCTCCATTCGACGGGGCTCACCCACTTGTCCACCCACTGGCGCTGCTGCTGCTCCTTCTTTTTGGTCCCCTCTTGTGGCTTTTTGGTGACGTGGGTAGCGTTGATCCAGCTGTTCTAGTTGCTCCTTTTTGCAGCCATATGTGTGGCTGCGTGGGTGCTCTGCTGCTCTGCTCTGCTCTGCTATTCTGTTCTGCAAATAGAAAACTCACCGTCTGGCAGTGGGAAACAAATCTGTAATCAGCCCCAAAGGCTAGGAGGGATGAGGAGCGATGAGGAGGGATGGATGTGGCGTATACATTTATTCCATGGCTTATTATTATTAGTTGTAGGATGCAAAATGATGAAAGTTGATGGCTTGGGAAATCCATCAAAATCTATTGAGCAGCTGGGACATCAGTTTGCCAGGACACATCTATGACGCAGAATGATGCTTGGGGCGGGGGCGGGGCGGGGCTGTGGAGGATGAAGTTTTTCCCTCATTTAAATTGTTAACCCCTAAAAAGGCACCCCCTCTGCCTGTCCTGTGGCATTATTGCTGACTTGACATTGATGTATTTGGTGACAAACTGTTGCGGTTTATTATCGTTTGGCAGTGTTTTCGGAGTGCAGAGGGCGGATGGGATGTTTCTAGCGGATGGGAGGTACAGTCAGTCACGTAATTTGCTAAACATGTCACAGCCTGTGCGTGGGGGGGAGGTGGAGGGGTGCGCGAGATGCTGTGCAGAATGCGAAGTAGACATACCCCCGCCCCATATGCAGAAAATGGGCACAGCCCCCCAGCCACAAAGTTACAGCTAAAGACAATCGATAAATCATTTTAATTGTTGCGATTTGAGGGGTGGATCATATGTGTCTGAGGGTTGGGTAGGGCAGGGTGTTTGGTAGAGAGAAGTTAAGCCTTGGGGATATAAATTGCATTTGAATAAGGCTAATCATTAGCTGGCAGTGCAATGGAGTGGGAATTTGTGTGGGAAGTACAAACACTAAGGCTTGATGTGCATTTCATCGATGTTAGAATGTCAATCGATAAGTAATCGATGAATATTCACCAACAATATCAGTGTGTCGATTATAAGCTAAGAAAAATACAAAAAATGACTGAAAGAAGTAAATTCCATTGAAGTTTAGTGTGGAAATCGATAAATAATCAAAACGTATCTCTCTTGAGCGCTTATATTCCGAGATTTAATTATACTTGGGGGGAAATGTACCATAAATGAGGGGTAAAGTGCCCCCGAACACCTCTGAAGTTCACTGATCTGTTTATTACCTTATCTACATATGCCCCCAGCTGCTGATCTCACTCTCGACAAAAACCTTTCAATAACTCACATCAGGTACACCGGCAATTGGACGTTCCCAAGTCCGCAAAAACCTTAAGTGAAATCCGAAAGCTAATGCCATAGACAGATGCTCGTAAATCAACTCCTTCATGCCCATAGATCATCCCCCCTATAGCCCACATGCCACAGAAGTTCGTTAAACCCCCCAACCCTCTGGCAGGCCACGTGTCATCCTCCTCCGTTTCAGACTCCTTCGATTAATTGCTCCACATGAATAGGTGTATTTTTGGATCAGCAACTGAATGGCCATTAACTTTGGCTACAAAATTGATTATTATTGAAATATAATCCAATCCCCAGGTGCGACAGAGGTCCATTTTTTTTTGGTTTTGTTATCTCCTCTGGCGACACGACAAAACACAAAGACGGCAATTAATTTAATTGAATGAGAGATTTAGAAGCGATTATATGGAATGTTATTACAATCTGAACAGAGAGAGAAAGAGAGTGAGAGAGGGGGTGTTTGGGGGGAGACAGGAGGGGGGCATATTGTAAGCGCGTGTCGTGTAAACATGAAACAATAAAACAAAGCGCCTGAAAACGAATATCAAACATGAAATTATTATGGTATTTGTGTGATGAATCTGTGTGAAAGAATCTCCACTAATACTTTAGCATGGAATGAACATGCATGCATATACCATGCATATATATACGAGATATAGTCGTATATATATATATATATATATATATTATATATAGCTACTCATAGTCGTATGTTTCCTAGTCTCTGGCCTCTGGCCATGCGAATCAATGAATGGAATTATAATGAATGAATGAATGGAGAGGCCGCTGCCTGCCTCCCTTCCTCTCAACAGCAACAACAAAAAGCACACACAAAGCGCCATTAAGCTTACGTCTAACCGATGGATGGATGGATGGATGGATGGATGTTGTTGTTGTTGCTTTTCTACAAATATGCTTACTGATACAACAAAATATAATTATATACGAGCACACAAATACACTCATTCCCCTTCATATGCAAACTATAATTCAAGCGCTTAATTGAAACGAAACTTTGGATGGGGCAGACGGCAGACGGGACCCACGACTTTTCTAATGCTCTTTCGGGGAAGAAACGGTATTGAATGTGGCACTGAATGCAGTAAGGGTTTGATTATTCAAGATGCTTTTCCATTATGATAGTGTGAAGCTGGTCTTGAGTTTTCAGTTTCTTTGGAAGTATGAAAAGAATTTTATGCAAGACTCTTAAAGCCCTACAATCATTTTGGGACCATTCTGAGTATAATAAAGTACAGATGCAGTGGCTTGTATCATAATATTTATGGTAAAACTTAATAATATTTTCTTGAAGTTTTCCAAATAAATAAACAAATACTTCTCATATCATTTTCCAAGTAATTAGAAGAATAATATGTATGTATATGTTTTAAAGGTTTTTCTTTGAACATTTCTTGATATTCAGCGAATATTTTTATTAATACTTCAGAAATATCTACCCATAAATATTCTGTGGCTTGTCTTGGTAATATTTTGCTTGATTATGCTTGATTCAATTCCTTATTTGTCTCACAGACATATACATATATTTTCAAGCTCTTCTATTTTTTTTTTGTACCTTCTTCTCATCCGTCTAGTACTTTCCAGTAGCTCTTTAAGCTACTTTAACTCTTGATACATCAAATAACTTCCCCTTTATTTTTTACAACCATCATCTATGAATGAATGGGCATTCCCCGCCTTCACACAAGATCATCCGATGGGGGGTCATATGGCAGTCTCGTGCTCAAAAACAAATCAAGCAAAGTCGCTGACAGACTGAACAGATTGAGAATGGATTTGTATACAGAATTTTCCTCTGAGGGTTCAGAGATCTTTAATCACTCTTTAGCAACTAATCAGCCAGACATACAGACAATGTACACTCGACATTCGGGGAGGAAGGAGGAGAGCGTCCTCTGATTTAGGTTTACTATTTTATTTATTCCACTCTGGAAGCATGATTCAGTTTCACTTCCGATAAGTGATTGCCGCCGCCGCCGCCGCTGCCGCCTGTCCATTCAAATAGAAATCAAAACACAACTTCCGTTGAACTTTGAACTTTATACACTTATGTTTAGCTGGAAATTTATCGCAAAAGGTCAGCCGCTTAACGGAATGCAGAATGAGCATGGGGGCGTACTATGTTATGGGTGCTGTAAGGGTGGCGCGGGGGCGAATGCCCTCTTAATTAGCTTCGCCCATTTACTGGTTAATTTTTCAAATGGATTGGCAAACATTCATGCCGTCAGTCAGTCTGATTAGCATTTGAATAAGCAAACAATTTATTCAATTCGGTTTTTTCCTATGTTTGTTTGTTTGCATTCGATTTTTTGCGCCCTATCTCTCTTTGGATGGTATTCGTGTACGTGTTCGTGGATGGTTTCAATTAATTAGTTATCGAGATATCGAGTAATGAGTGCATCAAAGGTGCGGAAGTAGTAGCTTTTAGAGTGCATTTCACGAGTGTTTTATGAGTAGTTTTCCAACGAAAAGTTACGTTTTATTCAACAATCAATAAACTGATTGATTCAAGGGATTTTTTTGTTGCATTTATTCCAGTGAAAAAATCCATGCATATCGATGCTTACATCGTTATCAATGGAACGAAGTTTCTATTCATATTTTCAGCCATTATTCACTTGAACTACGAGCACTTGCATGACTATGATTACCTTTATAAATTAATTTCGTGAGTCATTTAGTTGTAAAATACGCTGCCATACCCATACCCTGGGGTTATCTGAAGTGGCGCCTACACAATAACACCCCCACCCCCGTTTCCAATTCCCTTTCAGCCACATTGCCCGATTACAGTGTTTGTCAAAAATATTTGGTCAGCAATTAAGAGAAGCGAAGCCCAGAAATGGAAGTGCAATGCGCAGTGACTTGTCGTGAGTGACTCTCTCTCTCGCGGCTTGGAATGACGATGATCATTGCGTTTTTCCCCTCAGCGTTGATTTTGATCAATTGCTGCGCACTTTCAGCGATAACAAAAACAGTGGAAAAGTTTCGTTATATACGTATTATAATTATTACTATAGGGTGGAATCTGTGGGGGAATCTGGGGCAATCCCCCCGAAAATCACACACAGAAAATGGCGCAGTGCAGAAAACATTGTATCTGAAAACGAGACCTTCTGCCACCAGCTTCTTGGCCTCGTCTACAAGATAATTATCGCTCTTCTTCTCACTCTCTCTCTGTCTATCTCTTTCTCTCACTCTTTCTCTGCTTTTAGTCGTATCTGTATCTTTGTTTACGCAGAAGAAGGCAAGCAAAACAAAGAGCAGACAGAGAGTAAGAGCAAAACAAAAACTACAAAATAAAGAAGGAAGAGGCGCGCTCGTTCGCGTTCGCTTGTTGATGGGGAGTGAGGGCCAAAGACCTTATAAATCACACGAGCGTAGCATGACTTGCCATTATACTACACACACACACACACACACACAGCATGGCGAGGGGGGAGTGCTTCAATTTAGATACATTTGAATTTGATACTAAAAATAGTTTCAGTCTATCGTTAAAGTAGCGAGTGTGTATGCCTCTCTGCCTGCTGCGATCAGTCACAAGGTGTTGCACGCCCCCAGTCGTCGGCAGGGGGGGTGCTGTGTGTGTTGCATGTTGATGATGCAACGACAATGAGGCGCAAGAGCCAGCAGCAGCAACGGCAGAAACGACGCAATTGCAATGCGAAAGTCAAAGCAAAACAAAAACTGCAACAACAAAAAGTTATAGAAGAACCTGTAGATGCCCTTTACTGGAAGATAGCTATGGGATATAGTCTGTGGATTCTGTTAGATTGAAGATTATCTGATACGAAAATATATTCCATTAGAGTTTGTGGAGCTTTGGTTGGGTTTCTCTTTTGAAACGAAGTTTATCAGCCAGAGAAATAGAATATTTCGATGCATGGGGAATATATGACACAGAAACTAAATAAAAAGCGATATCTACTCAGCGAATGTAATCCGTTCCAGAACATAATACTTAATACCATTTTCAATGCTTTCTTCTCTGCCCAAAAATCGTAACCAAATCAAAGTACTCCTCCTCAAAGGGTACACAAATTGATGAGCACAATGGTGATGCTTCTGGCGTGTAGGGTGGGTTGGGGGCAGGTATAGAAGATGCTGCAGTTGTGGTAGAAGGGGCAAGCAAAGTGACAATGTATGTGGTCAAGGGGGTGGGGGTACGTGGGGTTTTGGCAGGGGGTAAGGTAATACTAAGGCGGAACAGCATTTTTTGCTTGCAACCCTGTTTAGTCTAGTTTTCTAGCTGCTGGGAATTGGCGAATTTCACAAGATTGCGACGATTCGCGCGCCTTTTGTCGCCAAATTGCAGATACACAGATACAGATACAACGGCAAACGATGCACAGCAAAATAACAAAGGAAAAGCAAATAGGAAAAAAAAACAAAATAAATATAAAATAAAATACAGATAAAATTCACAGTGGAGATGCAGCAGAAGGGGAAACTGAAAGTTGTCTTGGCACTGCCACTGCCACTGCCAGGGTGCTGCTGATTTATGGGATTTTCGATTCATTTATGTTTGAACAGGCAGTTCGTATTGATGTTTGGCATATCATTTATTATTTCGTACTTTTTGCGATTTAATCTGGAAAAAACAGTGGAAGCTTTGGGTTAGCTGAAGATGAGAATTACCACAAAATATTATTTGCACTTTTCAACTTTATTTATTGTTTGTAATTGCATAAATAAATTAATTAAAGTCCCATTAAATGAATTATGATTTCTTTTAAGACAATTCTTTGGGTAATTAAATAAATATTTCTTTCAAGACGTTTCTTTAAGAGCATCATTCACTGTAGCCGGGTATCTGTATCTGTAACTTGTATCTGTATCTTTTGTGCTTACCTTGGCTGGCTCTATGTGGCTCTCTCACCGGCTGGGGCAGGCGCAGGGGCGCTAGATGGGAAGGTGCATGGGGCAGGGGCGCCAGATGTAAGGCTGCATGGGGCAGGGCAGTGCATGGGAAGGTTGCAGGCATAGTAGGTTGATGGGGAGTCGTCGTCGTCGTCGTTGTCTAGCAAAAAAGGGCGGAAATTCAAGATGCTGCGCAATATGCCGGCGGGTCGTCCCACACCACCACCGCCACCCCAGCTTCTCGCTGGGGCAGAGGCAGAGCCAGAGCCAGAGAGATACTCGAAGCCGCCTTCTCTGCTGTTGCTGCTGCATTTTCACATGCGAGTAAACAAAGTTATTGGAAAATTGTATTTGCGCATTGTGTAATAGCCGCAATTGGATTTTAATTGTAGATTGCCTTGCACCCCATACCCACCCGCTCCGCCCCACCGCTTTAAGGGGCATTCTGTGGAGGGTTTTCGCCCTCCCTCCCTCCCTACCCTTTCCACAGACATTCTCTTTCCAACATCTTCTGGGTCTGAGAGCGAGAGAGAGAGATATGATGCGGAATTGGCATTAACATCCCAACATGTCTTGAATTATGGGTTCTGTGTGTGGCTCAGCCAGCACTTGCCCAAGCGAGACATTCGCCAATCAGTCCCTCCCCCTTCCCGGTGGGGGCTGGCCAGGGTTACGATCCATAGCCGATCATTAGACTGGGGCATTATGGCATGTCATTAAAAGTAGTTCAGCTGCGATGGGAAACGAATACTATTTGCTCAAGGTCTATGCATGAGAATTGGCTTAAAGCTGCGTTATCTGGCGACTTGTATTGCCGTAATTTACAGGAATTATGGGTCGTTTTTTAACACCTTTTTTCTGAGTTTTGCAAAGGAAATTTCAGCTTAAAATTACTGCTTCAATTTATGTTTAAATTATAACAACACTATAACCAAATGGTTAAATCTTTCACCTGATTCATGACTGCTGCAACAGGGAAATGACTATATCTACCGCCAGGCAAGACACCTACACAGAGAGTCATCAAACCATCAATCAATCAGGCATTACTCCCCCTCACACTCACTCGCTCTCGCTCTCTCTCTAATAATAATTGCATAGTAGCCGTACTGTGTGTTGTAGGCCTACCCCAAAATCATTCGGTGGAGAGGCTTCAGGGTGATTGCTTTCTGCCTCAACGGAATTTCCATTTTGCAACAGTTTGTAGTGCAATTGCAACAGGACAGGACAAGACAAACCAAACCCCCTCCCCACCCATCGCTTACGTTTTCATAAATACGAAATTGAAAGTTTTTCAACCGACGAAAATTCTCATAAAAATTGTTCAGCCAAACCGCACAAAAAAAAAAAAACCCAAACCAAAAAGCAACAACAAAAATGAAAAGAAATAAAGAAAAGTATTTTCAGAGCACCCTTGAAGATACCCCCCACACATACCCTTCCACCACAAAAACAACAACAACAACAATAAAAAGCGAAATACTTGAAGAGCGAAAGCGATAACAGGAGAGGTGCAAAAGAGACAGGGTGACGGGGGGCATTCAGAAAGAGAGACAGATAGATGGCCGGGCCCCAGTCGAATGAACGGGCGGCATTTCAATCAATTGGCGGCAACAGCTGCCGCTGGCTACATCTACAGCTGCCCCAACAACACCTAACCTCTACCTACCCCCTACCCGCCAGCAACACCGTCTGTCCCGCGTCTCCTTGGCTGCCCACGTTTTGTGGCAAGAGGCACAAAACCGCCGCCGCCACTGTCGCCGCAGCGTGGATCTGTTTCGGGTAGAAACTAATAAAAAGCTCCCACGTTTGTGACGCGACGACGACGACGACTGTTGTCGTAACTTTTGGGGGCACCCTCCCCTCCTCTGTTGCATTGCTGCATTGCCGTTGGCGCCTCTGCAACATCTCGGAGGCGGGGCGTTCCCGCCTCTCCTCTGTCGGTGTTTTCTGGAGGCTGCATTCGAGGCTTAACGATGGCTGAATGACTGGCGAAACGGAAGGGAAATTAGTAAGTATTTCCTATGGGGAATTATTAAGGGGCATGCCATGCAGAGGGATTTTTCCCGGTACAAAATTGAATTGTTTTCAAGTTGAGAAAAGCTTTAATTGAAATGGTTTAAATGGGTGGCGGAGATGATCAATTTATGGAAGTAAAAGTAGGAAAATTTGTGAGAAATTCACAGGGAAATTTAAGGTACTTTTAGGTTACATTTACGATATATTTCTGTGGAATTATTAGGCGATATTTATGAAGGATTATTGGGGAATATGTGAGGTAACTAACTTGTGTATTTTGCTTGCTTTTATTAACATTTTAGTTACATTGAACAATCGCCTATGCCCAAGCGAAGGGGAAGATTTCGATCACAGGGACGACCCCTAAACCCATCCCCAATTCCAATGGGTTTTCTTTTTCGATTGGTGGCTCTCTCAAATGCTGTCATGTTCATTTTGGGCTGCACAAATCCAAAGCTGCCCACCAACGTGTGCTTTGGCTTTTAATTGCTCTTTCACCTAACCCCGGGGTGTCGTGTCTCTCCAGCCAAGTGCCATACACCAACGCCATTCTCATCATCATCATCACCATTCGAATCGTTGGTATCTCGTGGCTATCGACAACGGTGCACCATCATTCGCTGAGTGGGCAGGCGATGGCAGAGGCAGAGGCAGTCACTTGTGCCCATTGGAGAGTGGAGAGTAGAGATTAACGCCCGTTTCCGGTAGTTAAACATTTTTGGCCAAATGAAGCAAACGAATCTGGTACCCTAGTATGGAGTACCTGTACAGTGGAGTACAGTGGAAGTGGAGTACCCTAGCGCAGAAGGTGGAGGTGGAGGTGGATGTGGAGTACTACTCGATGGGTAGTGGGTGTGGGTGTGGGTGTGGGGTCAGGGTGTGTGGGTTCTTCTGTTGTCTGTTGTGGGAATTTAGTTTTTGGTTTTGGGTTCTGTTTGTTTTCTTTTTTTGGTTTTGGGTTGTTAACTTTAATGCCACAATCAAAACCATCGATAAATGAGAATGGGAATGCGACTTGCTTCGCTTGTGCCGTGGGTAAAAACACGTTGATTGGAAGTGCTCTGCTAGCCATGTCGATGTCGATAGTTCCGCTACCAATTATCGTATAGTTTGATGAGCAACAAGACAAGATTTTTTGCAGTTTTGGGTCTAATTTTATTGGATAGATGTGGTTTTTAGGGGCATGTTTGCTGTGTGGCAGATACACTGCGTTTTGGGTGGGAAAAGTGACCCAAATATGTGAGAGGCTACCATTTATCAGTCATTTATAATACGTAGATATGGGAGCTATATTATGGGATATATTTGCTATTAATTAATGATGTATAGTTAAATATTTATCACAAACTTGAATGCAATTAAACATAATATTTTAGGTTTGGTTGGAAATGCAAATCAAATGTTGCAGAATGGATAGCGAGAATGATTCCATATGTAATAAATTCTAGATGTAAATAGATATACATATAACGATGCATAATAAATATCTGTCTGGATCTTTTACTGCTTTTGAATGCCCATTTTAATTGGGCTGTGACCCCCATTTGCCTACCATTTGAAATGACATTCAATGGCATATCATATGTCATACTCATTTCAAGGTTATCATTCCATCCCATCACTTTCTCTGTTTTCCTCACTCTCGCTCTGTCTGTCCCTTTCTGTACATATATATATGTATCTCTCTCATTCTCTTCCGTTCTGTGACTCGTGTAATGCTCATTAAAACTGAGCCCCCCTCATTGGAATTTGGGTCATAAATAAATTTTCAATTTTCATTGTGACTGACACCTAGACACATAACCCGTTATACTCTCTCTCCCTCTCTCTCTCTGCGCCTTCTCTTTCTCTCAGTCTCCTTCTATCTCTTTCGGTGCACACATCAAAGTTCCATTCCGCTACGACAATTACTCGTAAATAGATTTGTCGTCGAGGTTTGCAGCAGTGGATGGGGCAGTGTCGGGCAGCGGAGGGGGGCACTCAGCTAGTGGGCATAAATCACTTTTCTCAGTTCCTCTGTTTCCTAAATTTCGTGTTTAATTGATTTTACACCTACGTAGGGTTGGGGGTTGGGGGTTGGGGGTGGTTGTGGTTGTGGGAGGCTGAAAGCTTAACCAAATGGCCTTGCTGCTGCCTGTTTATTTCACTCATTTTTCCACGTGACAAAAGGTATAAATATTACATGCACGTGACTGTCAGGGAAAGGGGCATAGATGGGCTATAAAGGCATACCAAAGGGGTCAGCAGGAGGGGCTTGCACTGTAAGTATGACTTGGCATTTTCACAGTTGACACACTTTCCCAATGCCTCCGCCGCTGCCATAGCATGGGGGGCAAACGATCAAAGTGTTACTTTATTTTTTTTGGTTTTTGTTTGCTGAGCTTCAAATATCGATCCCCACTTTCGATCGGGTTCAAAAGTGAACCTTGTTTTGTGTTGGGGTAAGGCCGTATGGAATTCGAGAATGGAGAATGGAATTTATACGCTAGATGATCTTTGGTTAAGAGTTCCATGGAATGCATTGCGGGCAGACATGTTGATGGATGGGAAAGCGTGAAAGACAGATGGCATATAAGAGAAATTATGGCAGGGTATGCCCCATGAGGAAGGAAGCTCACTTTCTGTCTGCCCAAAGTCACTTAAAGAGGCAGGAACCCTAGCCAAAAATAATCCAAGTGTACCCTAAAAGAAGCAAGATGACGTACCCATGAGAATCACCCAAAAAGTATCGTGAAATAGTGAAAAGTTCTGAGAACAGGCGAAAGTTCTGCCGAAGTAAGTCATCGTAAAGGCGGGGCTGACCTACAATCAACTCCTCTTAAGTTAACTCTCAACTTATCCAATGCTGCATTCCACATAAGCCATAGATGAACCCCATACGTACCCACAGACCTACGCTTAACTCTCAGTTACCGCACATCTTTCCACATCACACAGTACATCATATCTCTGTCTCTCTCCCTCGCTCTCTTTCCCTGTCGTGATCATTATGCTCATCATTATTACTCGCAGCAGCGTACAGCGGCAAGCTGTTCGTCTTACGATTATTATGAGTATTTCCATTATACGACCCGAAAGCGAGAACATTCCATCGAGTGAGTCGTCGCATAAAAGTGCCTTATACGACCCGCAAGAGCCAACAGCCAAGAGCTAAACCATATGGCATGGTACCCCTGGAGAAGCTTGTCTCTACTCATTCCCTTTGGGCCAGGGCCTGGGCCGGGCCAGGGCTGTAAATCTTTTATCAAATCAGCTAAATCTGCCACGCCTCTAATTAAGTGTGTACTTGAGAGGAGGTGGCAGGGGACTGGCAGGGGACTGGCAGGGTCTGGGGGATGGGTACTTAAAGTCTAACTTCAATTTTCTGTTTTGGCTTCCTTTAATTTTATCGCTCCCGAAGAGGAGGCTTTCCTCTATCCACCATCCCAGCAGCCTTCAGCCTCCTTCTCTTCTCTTTTATGGGAGCATCTGAAAGCGATTTTTATGGCATATTTAAAATTGCATTTAAATTTTCTGGGCGTAACGCTGGGAGAGTGGGAGGGGCAGAATGGTGAATTTTCTGGATAGATTGTGGTGTGGGTGGGGAGGCCATGGTTGGGGTGATGGTTGGGGGGAGTGCACACGCATTTGAATATTATAATTGTGGAGTTTTGCAGTCATCGTCTGAATGATTCTTTGTCTTTGGCTTTTCCGGTGTTGGAGCACACCTCAACATCCAGCCCTCTCCCGCTCTTCCGTGTCTCTGCAACCATCTTTCTATGCCGTATATTTTATGCCGCTAACAATCTCATTAAAATTTTATGCGTATGCGTCTGATGGCAAGAGAGTCTGGCCACATTCCTTACTTCAGCCCTCAGCCCTCAGCCTTCAGCTGCCACACCCAACAAAACACCTCCATCCTCACTCTGTGCACCCTCTATGGAATTCCCACCCCACTCGCTTAGGAAACCCCTCTGCAGGCTAGAGTAAAGGTGATAATGGGAGGCATACAATGACTGGTGGAGGGCTGCTGAGGGCTGACTCTCTCGCGTGTTGCATGGCAGTTGGGGGAATCATCTTTGGCGAGGCGTCTAAATTGCTACAATTACGTTTAAAATGTGTGCCGAAGCGGCTGCAGAAGGATGGAGAAGTTAAAGAAGGCAACGATGAGAAAGCGAGGTGGACAAATGGGTGCAAAAGTGAAAGAGGAGCTAAAGGAATACGAGCTTGAGAAAAAAGCAAGAAGAGTTCGAAGCACTAGTGGCAGCTTTTCCTTGGTCGCATCTTATCCTTGGCTGCTAAATATAATACTCTTCCGATTCCAATTTAAATATTAACATCATATTCTTTGACATTGTTTGAGTATGAATTGTAAAGAAATGTCTGTTGTTAATTTATAAAGGTGAATAAATCTCATAGATCTGATACAATTAATTATGCTCCCTGTTAGGATATAAATAGTATAACTCCAAGAAATTCTAGCAAAAGACCCTTAGAATAATTGCCATAATTTATGGCTTTAGGCATGAGTTCTGTTCGGTTTCACTCTCCTACCCTCAACCAGAAGCTGCTCTACCCACTGCCAACACATAGAGTTGTCATCCCCCTCTCTCCTGTAATTGATATCCTTCGAAAGACCACCCCAATCGCCTCCACTGCTCTAAATATTTTTCTCAACAAAAATTCAATTTTATGCTATGGATATTTTTTTATTTTTTTGCCAGCGGTGGCGGGGATGCATTAATTAACACATGTCTGAGCGCCAAAATTATTTGCTTTAATTTTGTTCAAATGTTTTACAATGCGGACACGCCCACACACAGCACACAGAAGAATTCCAACCGCCCCGCATCAAGAAGAGCGGCAAAAGCAGCAGAACTGGTAGGTAAATTTCGTGATGAATTGAATGCGTATTTTTATCATCGCTGTTGGAAATATATCTTCAAGAAAATGAGGAATGCTGCTGCACATGTTCTTTCAGTTTTGCTCATCTATGTATTTATTATTTATTTATTTTTTTGTTTTGTTTTGTATTTTTTGGCTGCATTTTCGAGGTGGCGCCGTAGTCGGCGTCGTGTTTGTTGCGCCTTAATTGCCAAATGGTTCAAGGCCGCATGCTGCGTCGTCTCTGTGGCATTAGTGGCTCGCAAAAGTGGATTTCGTTGTAGATGCCACAACGAAAAAGTTGCAACATAGATGGACGTGGCAGCGGCTGACAGAACAAGGAAAGAACAAGGCCTATAAGCGGACATCTGTCTGGTCACCTTATTGGACAACTCAGGCGTTAAGTGGGTCAATGGACACGGGGGCTAGACATCATTCGATTTGGAATAGAAATGAATAGCGAGGGTTACATTTAGCAACTTAAATAATGGAGAGTTTTTCGAGGGTCACAGAGGTAATATCTCTGCCTTAAAATCGCCCCAAAGTAAAGTTCAATTTACATTCAAAATCACTCTAAAATAAAAACGCTCCAAAGAACATTCAAAATCACTTCGAAGCCCCCGCACTCTCTCGAGTTTCATGTCTAAAAAAAGTGCTTCCAAAAAGCCCCTCGCCAAAATAGAATGATATCTCAAAGCCTAGACGCCAAATCGATGGCTCACTTCCTTTCGGCCATTTATCAAGCTCCGAAACCGTGCAAAACCGTGAACTGCTCCACAATCTCCTCTACCTTGATTCATGGCCAAAAAATTATTTCTGCTCTATTTGATGCATTCACTTAACTCCAATCCCCTCCCCATTACCATCCGCACTTCAATTCACTTGACTTTACCTCTGGTAGCACCCATCCCAAAACTCTAAACCGGATTCAATAACAAATGATTTCCTTCTTGGCCGCAATTCTCATTGATTTTTTTTCCACTATGGTAAACTCTTCTTTTTTTTGTTTGCGAGTCTTCGTCGTCGCAGCTCATTTTGCTAAATGAAAAACGCTGAAGCGAAAAGGCTTTTCGCTGCTTATTTTCGTTGGGCAGCAGCCAAAAGCAAGTGGCCTTCTGTTCCTGATCCTTTAGCAGGAGCCGTACCCGTACCCGTGCCCCCAAGGATTCGATTGCTCTCCCTATCGAAAATAAGCAAAACAAAGCATCAGACAAAAAAATCAGAAATAAGAAGAAATTCAATGGTAAGCGAGGATCGAATGTTTGATACACTTGAGGGTCTATGATTATTGTGAAAGATTTATTAAATTCGTAAAAAAAAGACACGGGAACTTGAGGGTTCATAGGGGTTCATATATTAATATTATATATACATATATCAATATAATATATATAAAATATTTATATATTAAGTAACTTTAAAGTCTTTTCTTAAAGGGAATTGTTTGCCAAGCGATAGGATTCCCTGAAATTTGACTGGAAAATCTTAAAAAAAATAAATATTTTGTTCATACTCATAAATATTTAATTGTCGATTGATTAATACTTAAATTAAAAAGGATTGGCACTCAAAGAACTAATCCACTAATCCAGAAGATATATCCTACCTTCTAGAATCAAAAATATTTCCTTCTCTTGTTGGCAAACCTCTTTAAATAATACTTATATCCTTATCATAGTGTAGTCTCTTCTTTTAAAAATCCGAAAAAAGCGAAACAAATGCACGACAAATGAAATAAAATGTGTGAATGTTAAAGGAGTGTGGGGTGGCATGGGGCATGGGGCATGTGGCGACATGTGATTGCATGTCGCAATCGCAATCGTCTTCAACATCCTGACCCCCTCCTGCCCTTCTGCGTCCCCTGAACCCACTTTTGGCACAAGGCGAAAATGTCGTTCAAGGATTTGTTGTGGAAAATTTCTTATGAAATCGAAACAATTTGCAATAATGTATCTTATGTCAATGCACGCGTAGACGGTCACGCCTTGCCCCTGCTGCCTCCCTGCACCACTGCCCGGCCTCTGGGGGTCTTGGGAATTACATTATATCCCGGGTCCAGCATTCGCCAGCGCGAAAGAGTGGGAGGGGGCAGTGAGTTGAGAGTTGAGTGGTTTCTCTCTCGTGGCAGGGTGGTCGTTGGGGTTATTTTGTTGCACGCAATGTCAACATCATGACTGCAATTCAATTTCCTGCCACGACGAGGGTTTTTCTTTTTCAAAAGTCATTGGCAGCAGGCAGCAGGAGACGACCCTTCGCAGCAGGTCCATGTTGCGGCAGGGAGGTTCAAGGATATACCAAATGCACTGGTAATTGATTAAATGATCTTTGGGTTAGGATTTGGACAGCAGCTGGAAGAGAAAGACTGGGCATAGATGGGGCTAGGATACATCCTCTTTAATTGTACAATTTCTAGCCAAAAATTAAGCCTCAAAATTAAGCAGGGGAAACCCATTTCCCTGCCCTCTGTCTGCCTTATTCGAGTATTCAATAAATTGAACAAATTTGCAACTGTTAAACTTTTGACAAGGCTGCAGACATCTAGCGACAAGGGGACATGGTCCAACACTTAATTCTTTTACATGAAAACAAAATGCCAGAACGCCGGTCAAGGCATTTCGGTTGCAAGATACCGAGAGAGAGAGACACCTAATCGACTGGGATGTGGGCACTGTCACTGTCACTGTTCTACATGATTTACATTTTTTGTCAATAGAAAATTCTATTTTATGTTCGGACTTTGCTTAACAGTTGTGGCCCCCTGCCTCCCCCGCCGAATAGTAACACAGCAGCCGGAAAGACAGAGGGGCAAAGAAGCGGAGGAAGCAGGAGGAACATCTCATGGGTACCCTGGGAATGTGTGTACTGCAAGGAGCATTTCAGATGGGTTATTTCTTTTAAAGGGGGATTTCTATAGAAATATAATCTATCTGCTTCTTTTCTGAGATATATTTCATAAATTCTGTCTTGGAATCTGTTGCTAATCCAAGATGAAGCCTTGCTTCAGCTGTTACTAGTTTTCTTAGCATCTTTTCAGCCACTTGGAGGCAAGCTTTCAACCCATTGTAGGGTATCCGTAACACCCATCCCTCCAGCATTCTCTCACTCTCTCGGTCATGCTGCATCTAGACTCCTTGTGTGCCTGTGCCGACGCGTCTGCTGCTACAAGCAGGATCATGTCCTTGTTAACACGCCATAAAAGCTGTCAAAACATGTACGGAGTATATGTCGATAAGTCCGGGGTTCAAGCCACCCAAAAGTCGAGTGTCAAATGGGCGAGAATGCCCCCAAATGGGGCACGACGGCACACACAGACGACGATGACGACGACGACGACGACTCGACTGTGGGAACACAGCTCCAACCATGGGACATTACTTGGCTTTGATTCCGAAAGGAAGTAAAAGTCCAAACAAGAAATACTTTTGGGCCGCGCCAAACCAATTGCCAGTTTATTACTTACAATTTATTGGAAAGGACAAACACACACAGAGAGGAAAACTGTGCGGGAAAATCGAGGGAAAACCAGTGGGGCATAGTAGAGCGAAAAGGGGTGGGCTGGGGGCGAACTGAAGAACTGTGACTCCCACAGAGCCGTAAAAAAGTCTATATAAATAAATACAAATAAAAGCAAATAGATGGCGAAACATACAACAAAATATGTATTCATGCGGCGAGGACATGGGATGCCGCCACTCCGCTTGTTGAGGATGAAGGATGCAGCATGGAAAATACTCGTAGAATAATATAAAAAAAAAACAAAAAACAACAAAAAAATATAAAAGAAATCTCCATTGAAGAGTAGATGTTAAAGAAAAGGAGAAGAAAAAAGGGTTGATTGGGGTAATGGGGAACTAAAACGCACTGAGAGAAATCTATTTTCAAATAGGTGAAGATTTTCCATATATTTCCCAGAGGAACAAATTGGGAAATCAGATGAAAAAGCTTCGCTGATTTAGGTCAAAAATTTAAAGTAGAAAAGAGAAGAAATGTTGAAACTTTTCAAGCCTATCTGGGAGTATTTTATTCGGGATAAATTGAGCAAATTAAATTCAAAATTCTATTCAAACAAGTTTTATTTACTCCCTAACTGTTGGCTAAACATTTGAAATTTTATGTGCACATTTTTCCATGTAATTTTGCTCAGTGGTGGATTGAAGAGTGGACAGATGATTCTGGCGTTTCTTCTACAAGAGAAAGGGTTGCCGCCACATCCCTCAAGCACCATACACACCCCCTCTGCCAAACACTGCCCCATAAATTATAGCCCCCCACACCCCATTTGGTGCATGTACAATTTTTATTTCTCTTTTGTAAATCATATTAAACGAATTACGATGAATTATGGCCCACAATCCATATGTGACTCTTGCTTTACAAGAGAGCAGAGCAAGGGGTATTTCAGTCGAGAGCAGGGGTATTCCGGTACAGGGCAGGGGTATTCTCCGAGTGGAAGGTGTATTCAGGGTGGCACTGCAGCATTATTATTTTTATTTATTTATTTCGCATTTATTTATGCCATTTAAATATTTTTAAATGCTGCTATTTTTCACATTTTATTACCAATTTTATTTGCCACACGAGTAGGCAATAACCAAGAGAATTCCGCCCCACCTTCCCCGCTGGCAACCCAACCGCCCCTCGTCTCGTCTGGGAAAGTGCAATTGCATTTATTATAGTAAGAAATCTATATGTGAAAGATATATGTACAAATTATAAATGTTTGCCATTTGTTTTAATGGGGCACAAACCTGAGCGAGTGCCAAGCGTAAAAACTTTTGCTTCAGGCATTTATTAATGATACCCTGCAAGTGAAGGCTATGATGGGTTCGGGTATATATATTTATCAGGAGTAGAGCTGATGCAGGCCAAATAGTAAACTTATATTTCAAATAAACTGTGCAAATTGAACATATTTTTTTCTAGGGTATCCTTTGACCCAGTCCTTTCTTTTTCCTATCTGCTTATATTTTTGCATAATTTTTTTCAGAATTTTTGTGCTGTTTTTATTAATTTTAGTGTGCCTCTTGCTGCTCATTTGCTCGCGAGACACCGGCGCTGTGGCTGTGCGGCTGTGGGCTGTGGACTGTGTCTGTAGCTGACATTTAATTACTTTTCTCGACTTTGGCTGTTATTTTTGCATTTTGCATTTCGCTAAGTGCACTTTAGATGAGTCGCCAGTGGCATGGGGAGAGGATGGGTGCGGGAGGGAGGCAGGGAGAGTTTGCTGTCATGTACAGAGGTCAATGGAGGCATAATTACCTGTCTGACGGACTCCGCCGACTCCATCAGTAACCGAACGACCGACCGACCGACCGACCGACCGACCGACCGACAGAGCAACCGACTGTTTGCTGTTAATATTTCGTTGACTTTGGGCCGTGCCACATTAACATTTTAATGCGAACTAAAACGGCGGCACGTGTGCGGCGTCTGCCCCGAAGAGAGCGGGCCAGACTCACATAAATTAAGTCGCGTGGACAACGCTGCGTATGCGCGATGAGCGTCGAAGCGAGTCCAATTTCATCAGCCCTACAGGAATGGGTCGCCAAAAGATCATTGCCAACATCTAGAATACACATATATCTTTCGCTGCGCTTTTATGAGCGCTAAAATCCGTAAATGGATACTTAAATGGATTGGTTAAGGTTATTACAGGGTATCTATGTGATGGGTTTTTATTGGAAAATGGAATGAACGAAACCAAAAACTAACTAAACTAAAAATGAGAACCCACTTAGAGGTGGGCACCACTGCCCACCCATTTGTACCCCTGACTTCCGCTCATAATCTTGGATTATTTCCAACTAAATCCGTAAAAAAACATTTGTAACCATATGCCTTGGACAATGGTTTGTATTTGATATAAAAATATCAGGCGAATAAATTCCACAGCACAGTCTCGCAGCCACTTATCGCATCCGTTATGGTATCGATGTTTGCACAATAACACCATGTTCCAGGAACCATAAACATAAACATTAACAGGGACTGGAATGCAATCGCAGTGCACCGCCAGATATGCCAGATATGATATAGAAGGGGTCTAGTTCTATGTAGTCCATGGCAGGGGTAGGTATTCAGCCTTGGTTCGGGGAAGTACCGGATTACCGCATGTCAAGTGCGATATAGTCGTTCTGAATGATGATTCATTAAATACACACTTTGGGTCTGTATGCTGAAATTTATGTTTGCTTTCCCGAGAATACAGCTGAAGACTGGGGGGTTTGATAGAACTAGCAAAACAAATATAGAAATAACGACAAATAGTTAAAATTAAAGAGGCAAAGTTTATTTCTAGTTTTATTTATTATTGTAGTATTTCTTTATATTGGATTGATGTATTTGTTAAATCCTTTGATTCCTGTAGAGAATATCTCAAAGCTTGAAGTTCTACAACTTATATTATTCCAGCGATTGGCTGACTCCCATTTACACTAGCCATTCCCCCCCGCTGCAATCATTAAGAAACGCTTTCTTGCATTCTCCATCATTTATTTAAAACATTATTTTGCTTCCTTTTTTTGTTTGTTTTTTGCTGGCCTGCACTTTGTACATTATCATAATCTACTACCAGTACTCGCATTGACGTCAATTTGTATTTGTTTTTCGAAATGCGAAACGCGAATGCGAGAGGTGGCAGAAAGTTGGGGGTTGGGGGTTGGGTCGTTTGTTGATCTTTCGTATAATTTGTTTATGTGCTTTACAAAATTAACTTTTAAGCTATTTTTATGTACCACAACTACGCGCGTACCATCATAGCGCAAAATAATTCGCAAATACTGTGTGTGACTTCTCTTGGCCTCGGCTCGATTTCGCGGAATTCATTTATCAGAATCAAAAAATTTGTGGATGCCATTTCGTATTGTTTTTTCTGCTGTCTATTTTTGTGCCATGCCATTCGGTTGTTCGTTATTTATCTGAGAACAGAGAGAGAGAGAGAGAGAGAGAGAGTGAGAGTGTGTGTGGTGTGGTGTGGCACATGTTTTGATTATTTTTATGAAAATTAAAATGCGTTTGCTTGTAATTAGCCAGAAGGAGGAGAGTCAGTGTGTCAGATGTGGCACACTTTTCCTGGAAACATTTGCTCATTGCCATTTCGAGAGATGTTCACAACGACCACGATGATTGCAAATTCCATACACTCCCCTCCGCTGAATTTCATGATGAGGTAATCTTTTGCTTTTTTGGCAGCTCCATTCAATCAGTCAGCCAATTACTCAATTTGATTTTGCAATTAACAGTTGGGCGAACGCCTTCCTCACTGTCTTCCATTCTCTTCGAGGCGCTGACTCAGCCAAGGAATTCCATCTGCACTTACTCTGCACTTGGAGTCTTTTCTTTGCTATCTTTGTTCCCTTTTTGGGGAGTGGTGCAACTGTACTTGTGTGGCATGTGTTCGCCTGTTCGCAGAAAACAGCTGTCGACAGTGTTTTGATTGTGGCTTGAACGGCAAATTGGTAATACCCTACAAAAGCGATAAGCAAACTTCTTCAGTTTCAATTAGAAACATGTGTACTGAAAGCTATTTTTGGATACAACTGTACTTTGATAACGGCTTTCTTGGCAAATGCGAAAAACAGCTGTAAGTTGGGGCTTAACTATCGAGAAAATACTATTCTGTTTACAGGCATTACGTGATTTTCGATGATCAAATAATGTTGTTGTTTCGTGCATCGATAACGCCTCGATACGTAGCTAATTAATCGATAGCATCACTCATTTAGTTGCTAACAAAGTACAGTTAAGGCAGCCAGGTGCCATGCCATCTGCTGCACTTGACAAATCTGATTCGCCATTTAAGCGAATTTATGTATTTATTTCCAGTGGTTCAAGCCCATTTATCCGCCTGTCGACCGCAATTCAATATGGAACACATACTGTATATTTTCGGAATATATTTCACAACATTCATCTTGCTCAAATGGCAGACGAATGGGTGTATTTTTAAGTAAAAATAAAAATGAATTGTTTTTAAAATAATATTGAAATGTGCAATTCCCGAATGGTGTGACATAAATCAATTCTGGGCTAATTAAAAACATGTTAATTGCGCCGAACTGCCTGTATTTACTGTCGAATATACTCGTGAATGTATGCCTATGAATGTATTCATTCACAAATCGACTAGAGAGAGAGAGAGAGACAGAGTGAAAGCAGAGGAGTCGTCCAACCGGGACGCATAAATTAAGGCTGACAAAAACAAAAACAAAAGCAATTTGATAAATGCGTGCGCGAATGTTGATTTTGAAATAAATAATCTGTGACATACGAAGCGAATGTATCTTGCAGATACAGATACCTGTTTGACCTTCGTGCTCATTATGAATTCGCATGCAAATTAGCTTAAGTAAAACCAAAAATAAACCGCCAATAACCAAGATAAATTGAAGCGAAATTCATGCAGAAGGTCGTACACCTCCGACACTGAAAATCCCTCTTCCAAAAACAACAAATCCAAGAAACTACGTTTCCAAATGCACTTGCTAATAAGTTTAGCATACGAGTATTTTTGTGCATTCAGACGGCACCAGCGAAAGATAAAACGAGGCGCAAACAAAGATAAAGAGCCGTATTCAAAACAGATCGTGGAACAATAGCACACATTTCCATAGCTACTCGTGTATCGTATTCTTTTTCTAGTTGAACGAGCGCATCGAATGGGGCCAACAGTTCTCGAATTGAAAGCCATATCGTGACGCTGACAGTGACGTGGTTAGTCGTAGATCTTTGACGTCAGTTGATGAGTGCATTCCGAGAAACGAACTCTATAGTTGGGGCCATCAGAGGAGCGATAGGGTTAAATATAGACCAACATTCTGTTTATTTACATGCACTTATGGCGGATGCATAGACTTGACCCGGTAGTTCTTCAATATATGATTGCATGTGATTCTACAGTCAAAGTAAATATTTGAAATATTCTGAGCGTTGGAAAGACTAAATGTCGCTGCACCACTGGCTGTAGTTTCTGATAAAACTTCCCTCCCAGTCGTTTAATATGGCCTTAAACTATGGATAAACAACTCGTAACTATTATTTTTTCTTAATTTTCACATACTGTCGGGGTTGTCATCCATCCACTCGTGTACCCCAATTACCATGCACCAATTCGACTGCAGAGCCATAATTAGCCCGTTTCTGGGCCCCGAATGAAATGCAATATTTTACAGGCCAATCGGACACCCCGCTTATGCAACAGAGAATAAAGCAGACCAGAGAGCGATATTGTTGATATATGATAATCGCCTTGGCGCATGTTTTCTTGGGTCCAGTTGTTTTTGTGTGCTTGAATACACGAGCAGTACACACACGGTGAAGGTACACACATGAGATAATTACGCGTAGGACCCGTTAATTTGACTTTGGCTCCTAAAACAGGTCTATTTATAGACTGTTATATGGCCATAAACACGCCGCAGGGCACTTAAAATGATAATTAGATATTACTACTCGTAGCTTGAGTGACAAATCATTTGCAGGGTTCCTTGAACCAACAAAACGACAGATAAAGTGCGACTGGAGATCTGTAGGTATATAGTAATCTGCTTAGCTTTGATTCTGTGATTCTGTGGTCTGTGCTAAGGTCAAGGCTAATGGTAATTGAATCTTGGCTGGAATAGACTGTATGTTCTGTAATTAATTAGGTTTTAATGGGAGAGCTATTTAAATATGTGGGCAAGACTTTCGGTTCCTTGAACTTTGGGATAAAGATAAAACACTTTGAATAATGTTTGGATTTGAGTTCAAGGTTAATGTTGGCAAGAGAACTCCTAAAATATGGTATGGGAATATGGACAGGTTTCGCATCGATTTCTTTTGGTTATATTAGAGTTTAGAATTATATTTCTATCATTTATGTCTATGCAAATCCTTAGTCTCTAAGAACTTTTACTTTTATTCCCTTGAAATCTTTCATATTTCCTGTGAATGCATAAAACGTGCCCCTTTAATTCGATCAATGATTTAATATTATTGAAATTCAATATGCAACAAATAGAAATTTTTCTTTTACTTTATTTTGTTATTAATGTTTGCATTTGTGTTAAGAAATTATTCGAAGACAGAGAACAAGGCGCCAGGGTTGTCATTCAGCTTGTAAGTGTTGAATGCCGTTTCTCACACACACACACACACATTTTAATTTGTAATTTTTGTAGTTGTTTTTGGTGTACTTGAGGAATTCTTTGCTGTTGTTTCTGCATTATTTATACGAAATTTTATCGTTGTTTTTGCTGTTGCTGTCGAATCGCTGACGGACTTTTTTTTTCGTCGTTGTGGTGTTAGGGAAAAATTTTGTTTCTGTTTCGTCTCTCATTGTCAGTCGGCTGTGGCATTCTGTGTTTTGATTACGCAAATTAAAAGCGTCTAGACAGGGCAGACGATCGGACAAGGGGTCCGGTCCCGCCAAAGGGATTGGGATTGCTAGCGACAGACATCATGACCGACTGACCGACGCGTTATGCAATCGCATTAAGAATTATTATGTTTGGAACAAGTAACGGGGTGCACGAACTGCTGTGGGTGCGGTGTGGATTGCATTACTTTCTTATATAAAAAGTCATTGGCTCTTCAAGGGAATTTTCGAGGCTTGCATGTGTGGCAACGGCGCAGCGGCACGGTTTATGTGGAATTCGCAACGTTTGCGGCACTGAAGTGCAAGCACACAAACAAACTAGAAACTAAAGCTGTTGATTCAGCAAATTTGGCAGCAATTTTGCAGTTAATATTAATTATTTTGCATGCCATTGGAAATCATCTTTGGTCCACATTCAAATTTGAATTCAAATTCAAAATCGATAGTTTGATGTAGTCGGCTATCGCACAATTAGGCACATCGTGACCTACCTATCGTACAGGTGCTGGATATCGATACCGGCATTTTTCTAAGCACGTTGCGCAGCTTCGTCCCGACGCGTTTTTTAATCTCTGTTTTGGCATGCGATCCGTCCATAAAATTTCTCAAAAAGTGTTAAATAGTGCTTATTGGCGTTGGCTTTAATCGTATTTCGTATTATAAAATGGATTTGTGGGTGGCTGTTGGGTGTATCAAGTTCATACCCTACACGCTGTTAGTAGTGTTGACTTTTATGTTGTACTATTGGCTCATGGATTTTTTGTCACGCGGCTAGGGTACTTGCGACCCCAAAAGGCATCCGCCCGGCAGCTGGCCGTCCTTCGAGTTGTGGAGGGCAGTGCACGCAGGCTCCACTGGGATTCGCAGGTCAATGTACACTCAGCGCTGGGCGCTCCCTTGGTGTTTTTCCAATGCAGCAGCCACGCGCGCATTTTCTTGGTCCCGCACGCCCCCGCTTGGAATCATAGTTCTTTAACCACGCGCGTTCTCCTTTGTGTTGCAGCCACGCGCGTGTTTCTAGTTTTCCCCTCGCACGTCTGCTGCAGCCCTGTACTTGATCCTCTGGTGCTACGCGTGTGTTTCGTCTTTTTTCGTTTTGCCGCGCGAATCGTTGTAGAATCGTGGAGAGTAGCTCCTACCCGCGTGCGTCTAGTGGAGAGATGAAAGCTGTAGCTGCCCCATGCGTTTCTATAGAGGAGATTACCAGACTCCCACACCAGAAGTCTCCATCGGCTGTTGTGGAGAGTTTGTCCTTTGGAGAGTGGCTGGTCCTTTGCTCAGCGGTGTCACTGTCTCCCTCGCACGTGCCTACATTGGTTGTCCGGTGTGGAGGAGAAGGAGATGGATGGACAGCAAAAGCAGCCGGCACTTCATTATAAGCCGTGCAGATGAACGGCTCCCCCGCTCTCTTCCCCTTAGTCGGAATAATTGAATATGGTACGATGATAATTTCATTATACGCTTTATAAACACAAACTGCACATTTTAATGTTCTCCTCATACTTTCTCTTGCAGCAGTTCTTCGTCTCCTCTGCCGCTCTTTGGAAGGGTCTATTAATGCGCCCACCACAAAAGCTGCTGCTGCTGTTCTGTTGATGATGATGGGCTAGTAAGTAAGCCAAGTAAGCCGTAGTTTGTAGAGGATGAAAAGGGACGGAATGGCAGAGGCGGAAAAGAGACATTGACTGCGACTAGCAGAGTCGGAAAGGGGAAGTGACATTGGACTGGAACTGGGACTGGGACTAGCAGAGGCGGACATGGATAAGGACAACAACTGGAAAAGGGATTGGGTGCCACAAAGCCAGCAGAAACTTTAATTATCCGTCTGGACGTAGGAAGGCGCCGACCTTCATAGCGATGGGCCATGGTCGCAGACCATTCATCGCATAAATCATAAATATCGATTGCCAATTATCGTCCAATTGGCCATCCCACGCAAATATCCCCAAGGGAGAGTGGGCAAACCTTAAAGAGAGCGAAAGTCAACAAGCGTTGGAGGGACAGAAAGAGATAGCACAATTGAGGTACGATTCTGGTCACGGAAGACGTTAGAGGGAGAGAGCAAAAATTAGCTTCTATTGAAGGGTATGTTTTGTATAAGGTGACGATCAAGCTGTCCCACCATATAGTGTTCCGTGGCTATTCCTCACCACTCTATTAATTTGCCTTTCAGAGGACCGACAAATAGACATAATGAGAGCAAATATCATCATCATGACAGAAAAGGAAGAGAGGAACCACATTGCTGATATATGTACATATGTATGTATGCATATTAATACAAGGTAAAGCATTTTTGCATTTACGAAATTCACTCAAGGAAGACAGCAAAAACCCCAGACACAGTGGGAGCCCCCGCCAGAAATTAACCTTCAATTGAAGCGCTATCGGGTTTTACGACTACGAATATTAGTCACAATTTGCGTTCCATTCGAATTCGTTGTAATTATTTACATCGAAGATTGCGTTGACGAGACAGACAGACAGACAGATAGCCAGACTTTACTCCGAAGGCAAATACTTTTGGCGGGGACTTACAATTTCCATGAACAACGACAGCCGACAGGGACAGACAACGACGATGCCTTGAATGCCAAAGTGGCGACTGGCGACAACCAACCCGTATACCTACGACAACTGTCAGTTTTGTGTATAATCTATATCTGTGGGATTGTTGTTTCTTGCACATGGTTGTTGTTTTTTTTTTATATTTGGTTTTTTGTTGTTGTTTTGTTTGTATTGCCGCGTATTGTTATTGTTGTGGAGCGTCTGAAGTGCCTTATCGGCGGCGCCTCCAGAAAATATGTATGTCACACGTACGCGTCAAATATTCTCAGAAAAAATAAACCGCGAAATAAGCATGATATGCCGCCAGATATGCCAGCCCCCATGTATCTGTATCTTTGCGATTATGCGAACAACTCCCAGGGTAACGGACTGCAGGGAATGAGTAATTTGAATGAGCTTTTGATTTGTGACTAATATAATTCTATATTTTGTTATTATTTAATAGCACATGAGTCCTGATAAGAAACCTGATTCTACAAGGCAGGTAAGGTCAAGATCTAAAGATCTATTTGTTTTATATAGTAAATATTGTTGAATTAAATATTCCATAGAATATCAAGCGGATGAACAATAATATTATGTCATTAAAGATCATAACAGCGAAATATCTCCTACCTTTTCCTAGTAAGTCCTATCCATATATAAAATTGCTCGGGGTTTCCGTGCAATAATTCCATCTATAGATCTCTTTAATGCAATCCTTAAATGGTTTCCCATGCACGCAACTATTATAAATTCACAATAATGTGTTTTCGCCTCCAAAAAATTCCGATTTATGATATTTTTTTCACCAAAACAAAACCATAAACTTGTTTGCTTCATTCGGAAAATGGGATTCCCCACCGAATAGTAGAAAATGGATATACTCAAATAAATACAAATATGTACACACGCACACATAGAAAAACCAGGAAAAAAAACAATTTTTATTGCATTTGATGAACATTTAATTTTGATTTAATTTTTAATGATGCCACAGCATGCACTTGTCCTCCCTGCCTATCTCTGCCATTATTATATTATTTGTATGGATTGAGATACGTGATAATCGGTGATTATTGCCCCATTATAGCGGCCACCCACATGGCAGGGGGTGGAGGCACCAATAACAATGACAAACGATGTTCATATTATATTATATATTATTGTTTATATAGATTTATTTTGCGATGCTGTCTGGTGTGTTTTTTCGCGGTTTCATATACACTTTCGGACTGGGTCAGACGATTTGGGCACTAGGCGTTGCTGAATCTACAAATATCTCATGGGTTCCCAACGAAACTTTTTAAATAATAATGTCACAATATAATCGAAATACATTAAAATTAGGATACTATATACTGAGTTCAGATACGGTTGCTCAAAATATAAGTTTTTGTATGAAAAACCTTTTGTTTTTAAATACAATGAGCAATAGTTTCATGTACTTCTAGTGAATTTTGGAGCCAGATCTGATAGTGTATCTCTAGCTTCGTTTTCCGCTTCTGTTGCTCTTTTGTTGCAGTTGCAGTTGCATTTCGCGAATTGCCATGCGGCTTATTTTTATTTATTTATTTTTTGTTTACGTTTTAATGATGGCCAGATATGCAGCCCTCGAACCCCCCTATCAGCCCCCAATCACACGACAAATAAACAAATTAACTCTAAAAATCATTGAATTTGCAGTTGCGTCGTGTGTTCCGTGTGTAATGACGATTGTTTAATGTAATTGTTTTGTTTATCAGTGTTGCCATATCCCCGCAATGACGGCGGAATGAGCGAGGGGGAAAAAAGTGCCATATTAGTTGCAGTGTTGCCAGGAAAATGCATCAGTAATAAATAATTTCAGCAATAAAGAGAATAATTATGGGAGTTCTAGCAGGAGAATCTCTTTTATGTTTAATCTTAAACGCCGTTATAGATTAGTTCTACGAAATAATCGATGCAATTAATGGTCCAAATAATTCCTTAAAATCCAAAACGAACATCAAACTCTGATCTCTGATCAATTCGTTCTAATATAATCCCGTTTCCAGATAGTATAAAATTTATATAATTTCATGGAAATCTTGTGTGCTCTTCATCAATTATAGAAAAATCGAATGAGAATGGACGATTCGACTACGAACAGAGAGTGGGTGAGTGGACAGCAGGGAACCTGCTCTGCTGGTGCTGGTGGGTCTTTCCGATAAGATATGGCAGAACTATTCTTGTAAAATGAGTTTCACTTTTCTTTTCGATTTGGCGTGGGCTTTTGATTTTGATTTTGCTTTTGTTTGTTTCCCCCTCGACCTTGTACTTTGCACAATTACTTAATAAATTTCACAATATGAATAGAAGCAACAGCAACAGAAATCGGTAGCGCACTATAACTACAATGCCATCATTCCGTAGCACTACTCATCGACGAAACTGGCTGTTGCTTCGTTCGTTAGTTAATTAGGTTTTCATTAATAGACGCACGCCAAAAACATGCACAGGGCACGGGAGCAATTAAACGATTGTCAACAATAAAATTTATTATTAATATTTTTATTATAGAAAAAATTCTACACAAAGTCAGTTCATCAGTGGCATGCACGAAGCACACATAGAGATGCCTATCAGCTCCTCAAGGGGAAACGTATTACATGGAATGCTGCTGATGCCCGCAAGATTTTTGTTTGGATTAAATATTTTCGGCTCCAAAACATGCCATAAAGTTTACTATATAAAGCCCTAACGATCACTTTGAATGATGTATAGTTTCTGTTTAAACTTCCAACACGTTGCAAGCTGCTGTTTTCGATATGAAAGTTCCAGTTCTTACTTGGATCGCGCTGGCTCTGCTAATGGTGAGAGTTTTTAGTGGGCTCTAGAGAGAAAAAAGCAACCGGAATAAACCGAATGAAACTTATTCGATTTGTATTCGAATTCCCAAAAATTATTGAAATTTGTTAAAGTTTCGTTGGGAATTATTTGTTTTACTTTTCAAATTTAAGGACATTTCTTCTATGGCTGAACTTTCAGAATGTCACAGTAAAAAAAAGAAGTCTTAGAACCTAAAAATAAACCCATTTCTAACCCGTTCTCTTTGGGGAAAACCTCACACTTAACCTCAAGTCTATCATATTCTAATGATATTTCCCTCAAAAATTAGAGCAATGCTGCAGCTCAAGGGCCTGCTGAGGCGGCTCAGGCGGGCATGGCCATGGCCGCTGGAGCTGGCGGACAAGTCGCAGGCCAAGGCGCTGGAGCAGCAGACGCAGGCGTTGGCATGGATGCGGGTGTCGGAGCTGGAGCGGGTGCCGGAGCTGGAGCTGGTGGCAAGGGAGGAGCTGGAGGTGGTGGTGGTGGTGCCAAGGGCCGGCGCTAGAGGCGGCGGCACATCCGTTTGAAATACCATTTGGCTTTTGCTGTTTGTTTAGGGCACGCACTTGCCCCAAACACACTTGACTCCCTGCGGCACTCATAATCTGTGGCACTCGTACTTACACTCACATTCAAAGGCACTCGTACTGCTATTCACATTTAGCGGCACTCATAACCCCTTTTCACACTCACACACAATCGGAGTGGCGCCAGTTTTTTACGAAGGAAAGAGAAAGATTGGAGGCTCAGTGTCATAATTGATTTGAAATTGCGTGGAGTCGTCGCGTCGTACCGCCGTTGCCCCACTGCTGGAACGCACAGCTCACGATTCCCCGAATCGGCGCACTTCAAATGCCGCACTTTTGGCAGCTTAAATTCCATTTAATGCCATTTTTATGAAATACTGGAATACACCTTCAAAATGTGTCTATCGATTGTATCTACAGACAGTCGCTACGGCAGTGGTTTCAAGGCAGCAACATAAATAGAAAACTCATCAGCAAATGTTAAAAATATCAACAGAATTTCCACATAAATCAAGTGATCAATAAATAAATAAAAATATGGCAAACACCGGTCTACCCCCCACCACCCCAGTTCACCGACGCACCAGCAGTACTAGAACCCGCAATATTGTGAAATATAGCAAATAATAAATAAAAAAATGAACAACAACAAAAAAAAAGTGGAAATATAAAGAGGGAAAAATTCATCGGAGTGGCCGTTGTATTATTTTTGCACAATCATCGAATGCCTGATTGTTTACACTAGGGAGTGGTGGAGGGGATGGGGTGGGGTGGTAGTGTGTAGCAGGCAGAGGGTGTGGGTTGGTTTTTTTTTTTGGCGTAGCGAAATAGCGGGGGATTTTTATGAGCGCAAATACTGGTATACTCGTACTGGTTGGGTGTAGGGCTTGTCTACGCTTCTGTGGATTGTGGGATTCTCTTTGGAAGAGATTTGCTGGAAATTTGTTAAAGTATTTTTGGAAGAGATTTAAAGGGAAATTTAGGTTAATTTTTGATGAGTAAAGATTGTGTGTGAAGGGCATGTATTAATACCATTTATGAACCATTTAACCATCATATTTTAATATCTGAAGGATTTTCCTCCGCTTGACCTCCAATTTCTTTCTATAATAAAAGCCCCGTCAACAGCACTTGTATAACTCGTCCCATAACTTGCCACAAAATCACCACGTGACCCCTGGTAGCAAACCCCTTGCTGCGTTTGAACTCGTGAGAGCAGAGAACTTTGTCTGCAAAAAGCGTCGAATGGTGGTGTCCTTGACATGAGCCGTGGCTCATGCACCTGTCCCTGTCCCCTGCCTGGCGCCCGGCACGCCTTAGATAAGATTTCTTTTACTGTCAGCTGTTCCCTGCACCCCCCTATGGAGCAGTTTCATGCAGTACCCCCCTTTGGAGCTGTCTCTTGGAGTGATTATGCCAACATTGCTTGTGCTTCTGCACCTCTGCCTGCCACTTTGCACTCCTCTCTCTCTGCTTGGAATGAACTTGAAACGAGTCACGTGCGAGGCGCCAATGTGGCGATATAATTGCCAATATAATCGCTGCCGCTCACTGATAAACATTTCGTGCATTACGTCCATGGGATACAGTGGGGCGGAAACACAAAATGAAAAGCCTGGTCCAAGATCCCAATAGAAATGAAAACACACAAATTGATGGAAAAATTATATAGTTCAATGAAAGATTAACTTCTCCGGCAAAAAATCTTAAGGATTTCATGTATATTTTTATAGCATTATTTCATTCACATTCCCTTTGAAAGTCTGAAAATTTGTAGAACATTTGTGAATTTTACATCCACCATTTCTTGTTGGTAAATACATTCATCAGATATAATTCTTAGGATATTTAAGGCTTTCCTTATGATAATCTCAGCCATTTTTTTTAGCACTAATACGAACCACTGTCCCCTGTCTTTGTGGGACTCGCGTGTGTGTGGTCTCTGAACTCTGGACTGGTGGCTTTATGTTTATTTGCAGTTGGAATATTGCAGCACTTTGCCAGGTGCCTGCCTCTGCCCCAGTTATGGCCCTGTACTGCGAACCATCCATTCGACACTCGACCCTCGAGCACCGCGTGTAATTCCAGTGGCATTTGGCCATTAAAATTGATCAACTGCTAAGATTTGCAGTTGCAGCAGAGAGACTCGCTCGTTTGCTCGTTCGTTTGCTCTCAATGTTCCCACAATTTGCAATTGGCGCTTGATTTATGCACGTTTTCTACTTATGCAAATTGAATTTTCATGAGATATGTATATGTATATAGAAGATACATACAGATGTTTGCCTGCCCTGATGGGGCTGTGGCTATCCGTTGAACAGGAGACATTATCTTTCAGCAGTACCTTTGCTCGTAAATCATTCAGAAATCGCATTCAGGTGAGGCTCAGTGAGTACTCACATGTGGCGCCGGGCCCTCCTTATCGCCACTGATGACCCATATACATATATTATATAAGATCTATGTAAGTAGTTGTATATATGTGTATTTCTGTATGAAAAGACATTGGCTTTTGTCTAATCTTTTGGCTGGCGCACAAAAATGCGCATTAAAAACATTAGGAAAATGCGTTTTGCACCTAAGCCAATGCAATAGTACCAATGAATGCTCAAGAATATCATCCAGAAACAAAATTCTCTCTTAGTGGGATTCAAATCAACAATATGATGATATCTGCAAATATTTTCAAAGCATTTTCCCAATTGATTGGCAAATATTAGCATTTGCTTAATTAGTTTTTAACTAATTAACAACCTAAATGACTTGAGCATACTGAAAAGATACAGATAGAGAGGAAGGAACTATCAATTGGGGAGGGGTGAGGATTGACAGGCATGTGGGAATGTTGCAGGAAATGCGGGGAGATTGGTGGGTTGGGGGAAATTGCATTTGCCGCACGCGTGCACTTTGGTAAACAGATGAAAACAGATGTGCGAGAAACGTGTAAAATGTATTAGGAAATGCTACAATTAGATTCAAATTTCTGTTATTATTGATTGTTAAATGTAGAATTCTCGGGAATTTACTTTTAATATCTGTAGGAAAAAGAGAAAGCCTTCCACTAATATTCAAATCATTCGTGACTTTTTCCATATTATATTAAACAATCAGTAGAAATTCTATATGTGTACATTCGTTACAACATTCAATGATTATGTGATTTCTACGATCCCAAGTGAACTCTTAACTTTTTTTTGTATGCCAAAAGTCTACACTTGTCTTACAAATCGAGTGTAAACATGTCTGTATATTGTTTTGATCATTAAACAAACATGTTTTAATTATAACTACATATTTACAGATCAGTATAGTTCCTGTACTGCATGCCATATGCATGCATCCAAAGGTGGATTGGAATATGCGCCATTAGGAATTACGCATTCGATTTGCTAATTGCTTTACGAGTGGCTATATTTAGACACACCAAAGCGGCAGAAACTGCGTACTTTTTTTTTTGGATGGAGGAGGTGTTATGGGCTGCCTCTCTCCTGTTGTTGCCCCTGCGTCTATCCGCCCGCCCACCAGCTACTGATTAAACGTTAAAATGTGCATCGACACACGACTATCGATAATGATTTGTGCCGCTCTCTTTTGTGTGTGGCGGCGGCTGTAAAACTACGCAATTGATGAGTGGAGTGGAGTGTAAATGGGAACATAAACGACGTCGTCATCATTAAACTACGCGGCCCATACGCTATTTGTATCTGTCAGATACTCTCGTACTCGCTCGCTACTTGATTTATGAACTGCAAATGCGACAATTACTGTTACTTTCGTTGTATGTACTTTTTGTTTGTTGCTCAATTGAGTTCGCAAATCGTTAAAATATCTGTCATTGCCGCTTGCATAATTTATAAGTAAAATGCAAATTCTCAAGTATCACAAATCGGACATAAACCTTTCGAAAGATACATATGCAGTATCTCAAGCAGCATTCGGATACAGTATCTTTAATTACGAAATTCAATTTCTGCCAATGGTAAAATACTGCAAAGAAGCGGGTCCATTGAAGTCCAATGGGAAATACTCGAGAGATCTAATTGTGAAATTGTGTTAGAAATTTGTTTCTGACTAGGGGATGCCTTTTACTCGTCTTGCAGGAAATTATTGGGGAAAAGTTATAATTGTTCTGGCTGTAGAAATTATTATTTTTGGTAAGTTGATAGTTGATCTGATCTATATCAGAAAAACTATATAAAGTTGTAATAATTTAAATAATTGCTCTATGGGCAGCGGCAAAGCCAGCATACTCTTTACTGATTTGATTGTTACATATTCCCCCTCAAATACAATATACCCCAGGGTATTCCATGGGATCACCACGAGTTACGAGGTATAGAGACAAAAGACAGATTGGTCTCAAGTCTAGACTCCACTCCAAGATGCGGTCAAGCGATGCCAATTAACATTACAGCTACGATTCGTATATATAGAAACTTCAATTTGTGTGCAATTGAGGAACGGAACGGAACGGATACGCGGCTTTTGCTTTTGCTTTCGCGACTTTATAAATAGACCTCTCAATATTTATTTTTGGCCACTCTTTAGCGTATCGTATCGTTGTACTCTATGTACACTCGTACACTCGTTCACGTAGCGCCCGTTGAACGCTTTGATGTGTATTTTTAGGCAAAGCAAATGCTTGAAATCTTTTTCAAAGCTAAGTGGTTGTTTGTATTTGTTAATAACTCAAACAATAGACAGCACACTAGCAGCAGCACTGCTCGGATCTAAATACGGGGGTTTTCAAGAATGCAAAACGATCGAAAGACTCTCAAATATGGGAGGCAACCATTGAAGTTTCGATGCTTCCGATGGGCTATGACAACTCTCGAACAGCAAATGGAATTGCAAATTGGTTTTATTATTAGATGGGGCAGATTATTTATAATTTGTTTATAAACATTTCAGATTCAGAGTTAATGAATGCTCGCGAGTCAATCATTTTGTTTGCTTTTTTTTTTATGAAATTATTGCTGTGTTTATTCGTGTGATTTGGAGTCTATTTCATCATAGGGTTGTTCTTAGATGTTTTATTGGGGTAATCCATTCCGTAACTACTCAATTTGTTTACTTACTGATTAATGATGATTCAATTAATCGTAGTTATTTTTCTTACACTTACAAACACATATGTACATATATACTAGGTCGTTATTTGTCTTATGTCAGTCGTATACTACACTGATACTCTTTTTTTGAAACTAATTGAGAGATATCGTGATTGCATACCGCTCCATCCCAATAATTTGCACAATATATTAATGAATCAATAAAAAAACAATTAGCTCCTTTAATTGCATTAAATTTTGCCAAATTTTTGAACGAAATATTTTGCAAAAATTATCCCAAGAAACAAACCTTAATTAAAAGAAGGTGACAAAATGGAAACGCGCCTCGGGGAATTTCACAAGTTGATTATCAGCCGGGCGAAATCGTCGAAATGCGAAATGTATTCATTAGTTTTACTGTCGAAAAATTCCATGTCACAAGCACCACAGAAAACAGAAAGAGAACACACAGAAGCGTGCCCAAGTCACGCACTCAAGGCGGTGGTTTTCTATAGAAAGAGGGGCGGGGATCGCAAGACGAACGAGGGGCTCTGGGACTTAGATGGGGCTTCAGACCTAAACAGAGCTTCCCCCGAAGAGCATGATCATCATCATGGGAGCACGAGCACACGCCGTCGAAAAAGTTCTTTCACCTTTAATTTTAGTTTCATGTTTTAGATCGGTGGAATCGTCACTCGGATCCGAATCTTCCACGACTTCCACTTCGGTATATTTTCAATGTCAGAGACCAATAGATAAGGGCGGTAGCGTTGATAAGGGGCGGGGCTGGAGTCTCAGGCACTGGGACTGGGAATTATAAACAAATTTATTCGCGCGTGGCAGAGAGGCCATGAGAACGAAGCTCAACAGGTGGCGTCGCACTGCCGGCCGATTCTCCTCTCCTAGGGAAAAGATGGAAGGGCGGGCGCATGATTTCATTCATGCTATCAGCAATACTCACACTCGAAAAATTCACACACTCAGACACTCGGACACTCGTTTTATCACATTTATTTTTTATTTTTATTTTGGCAATATTTTGTTAGATTATTCAGTTGCACTTTTGTCGCTTATCGACAGGAACATTTTTATAGCATTCTATTTCCGTTTCTTTCCCTCCGTTCGTATCGATTATTTAATAAATAATTTATTTTGTTTTGCTAATCTTTCGTCGCAGTGTGCTTTTTGCGTTCTTTTATTCGTCCAATGGTGAAGTAGTGAAGTGTGCACATGCCAAAAAAAATATTGTTTATATTCGTGCGCTGGTACTAGTAGTTTTTGTTGGAGTATCTGTTGGATTGTATTTCTTTTGCTTGTTGTGGAATGCTCCTCTATGGTTGCGCTCTGATAAGCTCCCAACCGAATCGAAGCCCGTTGGAGCTGCCTCAAGGTCAGCGGCGATAAAAGCAGCTTTTTTATTATTTTTGGGACAATGGAATGCAATGCGGAATCAATGATTGAATAATAGAATTAAATGTGAGGGAAAAAACAGTAAAATCATGAATGGATATACGGAAGGAATTAAAGATAGGAGAAAGCCACTAGAACTTGGATAAAGATAAAGTTGGCGGAACTATGAATGGAGTGAATGAATGAATGCGCTTTTGAATGTGTTAAATTTCACAGATTGATTGATAGCATAAGGAATAAAAACTAATCTTACTTTTTCCGAAATAGCTCTTTCTCTTATACAAGTCTTATACTTCCCTTATTCATACATTTTTCCGTAAGGCTACTTCCTATATTCATTCATTTATTCTCTTGTAAGTCTGCCTCCTCTATTCATTCATTAATCCATTCATTAATCTGAAGTGGACTCGAGAATACATTCATCTGAACACACACTTTGTGGGCGTGTGTGATATGACACTCTTTCGTTCGTCAGAGATTCATATCACTTCCAAGTAAATTCCACAAAAAACCAGCGATAAAATAGATTGAACGAATCGACGTCTGGGCGCAAAAACATTTGCTCAACTCATTTGAAGCTTTCTCGTGGAACAGTGGGTGGTGGCATGGCACTGCCCATTGCTGCCCCCGTGATAGGCCCCTCGTACTGTGGTGGTGTCTGGCACATGAGGCCGATCACTTGATCGCACGTGAACGCCATTTGAAACGATTGCGAAATACCAAAAAAATTAGAAAAATGTGAGACCCACACCCACAACTGGGAATTGATCCGTACCGTACCGTACCGCACCGCACCACACACCGCACATTCGGACGGGATGCTTATTATATTTGCATAAATCATTTTCTGTTCCGCTGTTTGCCCATGAATTTTCAATGTTTGTGCACCATTCTGTGGCCCCAATACTCCCGGGTTCTCCTCCTCTGTTTCTCTGTGTGCCTCGAGTTTTTATTGCATTTCGGTTTTTGTGCGAAACCAAACATTTGAAATGTTCAAATACAAATAGCAACAGCAATTTTTATGACTTTTCTGTTGAAAAATGCGCAAAAATGTTCAGTCATTTTTGGGTGGCTCTCGGAGATTGAGATTCTGCTGCCATTGCAATTTCTATTTGTGGGTGAAGTCTATTTTTGGTTCAGTTTTTGTTTGGTTTTCATTTTGGTAATGTAATCGTTGGATCTTGTTGCTATTTTTGTTGCCGCTGTGAACGAGGTTTATTTTTGTTGAGGTCTGTTTGATTGTTTCCTGAATGTGTGAGGGTTGTGTATTGGATTTCCATTTATGGGGAAAGGGAAATTATGGAGAAAATGTAGACCTTTGACTTTGGAGCCTCTGACATTCGAAAGACTAATTTTGAGGGAATATTTTGCTAGAAAGGATTCTCTAGCTGCAAATTTGTAATATTTTTTTTGATCGATTCTCTGCGCAGTCCGGCAATGAAGCTGTAGTGAAAAATTGTAACTTCTAGATACATATATTCGGTGGATTTCTGGACGAAACTTTTATTTTAAACTTATAAATAGTTGTGCATTCCATGTTTCGTTTTTCCTTTGATGAATCATTCAGCTAAAACAAATTGTTATGTATGAGAACAAATGGTCTACAGATTACGATCACTTCACCATCACGTTCCACCTGTTGAACGAATCACCCCGTCTAAATAGTCTAACATTTTACTTCTGTGTGGCCCTCATACTCGTACCTCTCCGGTTTCCGCCCCATTTCCTTTTCAGCCGAACACGTGCCGGAATTTACACGTTCCCTCCCGTACCGTCCGCGCGTATCTCAGGTACTACAACAGGCAACAACAAAAGACATACCAAAGAAATGTGGTATATTTTTTTAAAAATTCAATCGAGAAACGAATATCACTCATACGCGGCGTGTTTACAAATCGCTAGGTATTCGAAAAGCATCTCCACATCACTCATACGTCATGTGGAACGCACACACGCACCAGACTCCCTCCCTCCGCCTTATCTATCTGTTTTCTAGCTATCTTTGAGGCATAGTCCCTGAACCATCACCACCACCCTCCTCTGAGTATATCATTGTTCATTCACATTTTTGTCTGTTCCCATATCGTATTTCCTCCCATGACGCTGCTGATCAATGGAAACGCTTCAAAAGCCGCCGGAGCCGCTGCCTCGAAAGTGAATAAAGTGAATAACCACTTGTGAATGCAACACCCACCCACCCAATGGTAGCACCACCCCAACCCACTCTGGGCCATCCGTCTGGCCATCTGTTTTGATTTGGAGGTTAAACAACAAACAGAAACACTCGTGGCCAAACAAATATATGCACGCGCGCCACAAAATGCACGCCCACATGGGAAAATATTCGTAGAACCCCCTCCCCTCGTGAACCCTGGAAAATCACTATCCAACAGCCTTCCCGCAATAACCTTCTGCTTGCCCCACTCACTATTCTCTGCCTCCTTTTTGTTCCACTTTTGACCGCACGCGCAACAATATTCTGCCATATGCAAGACATCAACCATGGGGCTCTGTGAGGCAGGCAACCTGAGACGATGATCCGCCGTTCGAGACACCCGACTGATTTAGGATAAGATAAATGGGGGGTACGGGGCACTTTTTCGAATATGGAAAATCGCATTTTTGCTCCAATTTTAGACACTGCATTGCGATGCTCTCACTTTCGCCTGCTGTTTGCTGTTTGCCGCCCTCTCTTATGCTCTGGCTATAGCCTCTTTCTGTATCACTAGCCGATCACTTGTTTACGCGGAATTGCTACAATGTCTAGAGAGACGGAGAGGCCGTCGCCCCCTTTTTTTTTCAATGCGATTCGTATCGAATCGGGATCGGTTTGGGGATGGGGATCGTATACAAAGTATCGTATTTTGCTGAGGTTTTGCATTTTTTGTTTCTTTTGGAATTTTGTGTAGCGCGTGTGCAGGTTGTTTGATTTATTTGCTGACTTGTCTACATTTCTGTCTGTCTTTATGTATTTCTGTCTGTCTGGAATTGTAGCTGTGACTGGAAACGTGTGTGGTGCACAGGTTGTGGCAAGCGGAGAAGTCGCTGCGCTGCCGTGGGTAGCGTAAGGCACTGAAATGATGATGAGCCCCCCTTTACAATATGTGCAAATTCTTCAAAAAAACATTGCCAAAAGTTTGCCACAACATTTTTGAATTATATTTTCTTGAGAAATTACCCTGAAATTTTGGACTCAAAAATTAAGTAACATATGTTTTCTTGAACGAATTCAATATGGTGTGAGGAAATAAAGGAAAAGGGATGGGATATGTAAAATGAATGATATCTGTAGTAAATTCTTGCGACTTTATGAGGATCCAATGAAATGCAAGACTGCCTCCATTTTTAATGGTAAATCGTTGCACTACTCGAACTATTTGATTAAATATTTCACCACTCGAGCTACTTCCCTCAATAAATTAGTAATCTTTTAATTTCCATATAAATCACGTTTCCTTTTAGCCTTGTATGTGGTATCTATGGCCTATGCGTAATCTTGTATTCAATTTCGAAAACAAAACCAATAACACCTTTAATTTTCGTACTTAAAATGAGTTTATTGCCTCCGCTGCTGCGATATTTTTGGCCAATTTATGATAAGTGCTTAATGGTCTACACTTCCCGCTCCCTCTCTTTTGTGACTTCCCCTTTTTCTGCACAAAAAAAAATAAATATATATGACACTCATTTAAATGTTTTCTGTTTGGGCTGTCGCTCTGCTGTGGCGTGTAAATAAACGCGTTAATAGTTTGCCATTTGTTGTGTATTTTTTTTTGCAACCTCTTTTTTTTCATTTCATTATAATTTTATTTATTTTTGCCCCTCTTTTGTTGCTTTTGTTGCTGGTGCGGGCGACACGTGCCGCCATAAAATATATTATTGACCATAAGAGAGACAATATTGACAAATCCAATTAACTGAAGAAGCTGCTGCGGAAGATGTGGATTGAGATTGGCAGTGGAAGTGGAATTGAGATTCAAATTCGGGTTGGTCTTTCTCCTCCTCCTCCTCCGCCTAGTCCTCATCTCCATATCAGAGGAAAACAAACGACTGTTGAGCCAAAGATTATGTTTCAATTGGGGTTTTTAGACAATGACGTCAGTGGTCTTTGAACTTCTAAATGACTCTCTGATAATTTTGTGGCATTTTATCAGGCAAAAGCGTTTGCCACTTATACCAAAAATAAGCCCCTGAAAGATAACCCTGGCGCGTGATATATAAGCATTTCTATTCGCATTTATATGGCAGATGAATTTGCTAAATATCGCATGTGATTTACTATGAAAGAGTCACACGATTCACACGTCGGCGAGCTGCGACAATCACGAGTGGGCACTATGATTGGATGATTGGACAATTGGACCAGGCGTCTAAAGATGAGTATCTCTTCGGGGGAAGTACATTTGGAATAGATTGAGGTACCTATTGGAATGTGAGGCAGAAAATACATAAATGATTTATTCAGCGGGTATACAAATGGAATGAGATGAGAGATACTCGTAGTTTTTAATCAAAGAAAGATAGAGGAGAGATTTGGAATAGCCGGAAATTACTACCTGGTCGATCTACTTAGATCGTTCTGCATTCATATGTTTTTATCTCTAATTGATTTAATGCATTTTGTAATGCATTTTTTTTTAAGAAGCTCAAGATGAATAAAGTTTAGTGAGTTACGGATTATTTATGAGAATTTCCTTAAAAGAATTTTTAAAGGAAGGAATTTAAAGGAAATAAAGAAGTTAATTATGATGAATAATTAACTTCTAATAAAGCTCTCTCTATTTTATCTTTATGTCTAGGGCAAAACTCATAAGCCCGCTGAAAATACCAGATTACAAACGCTGGAAGACGACAGCTTAATCAAATTTTGAGGTCTAATCAAATCATCATCGGAGCCACAAACGACAACCGGAGACGAGACGATTTATTCCTCCTCCTCAGAGAAATCACGTAATAATAATCAAAGAACTCTCTCAACCATCTATCTCTCATTCTCTGTCTGTCTCTGCCACATCTCTTTATTTTTCTCTGTCTCTTAATCTCTTCCTTTTCCCTACTGGTGCTAATATTACGTCAGTGTTGCTGCAGAATATATTTCTTTGGATTTTTTCTATATATTTGAGAAATTTAATAATCATAAAAACAATAGAAATAAAACAACAAAAATATCAAAATAATGGAATAAAAATCAGAAAGAGAGAGCGAGAGCGAGAAATATAGTGAAATATATATAGAGAGAGAGAGAAACATTGCGGCACATGACAAATGTGCGATAGCGTTAAATAATTTTTATGATGCGTTTGCCATAAAAGGATGGAGCCCAGAGGGGCCTTGTGGGGGGGACTGTTGGAAGGCACGAGCACATATCACACGAGCAAAAGAAGCCCCTCTCACTCCTTCTGTCTGCCGTACCTCTTTAACGCTATCTCTGTACCCGTTCGGCACTCGTGCCAGTGCTATGGCCTGGCCTGGCCTTCTCTCACTTAACTAATCAGCGGCACGTGTTCTTCTTGCAACAAAGTGACAATTTCCTCCTCTGTCGTCTGTTGTGTCTACCTATCCATCCATATATTCATACGTACTCCACTCTTCGTGCCCCCTCCCTCTCTTCTTCATCTGTATATCTTTTCAGGTCTGGTTTTCTGGTTTTTCTTACGTGTGCTATTATGGATGGGCTATTAATGGGTGAAAAACTAGCTGAAATGGACTATGGAGTGTATTTATCAAAATTATCAAATAAATAGAGAAACTACATTAAAAACCACTATTATTTTCTAAGGTTAACAGTTTCCTTTATAGTTTTTTTTTTTTAATAATTTCTTCTCCTAGGTATCCACCCTGTCGATCATTCCCTTTCGCTGCTCATCAACCAGAGTTTTTTATTTGTATTTATTCTGAATTTTTTTTTTTCTTTCCGCATTTTCACGTCTTGTTTCTGCTTTTTGTTTAATTTGTTTATCGCTTGCAAAAGAATTGCAACTGTTGCGGAAATACTACGTGTCCGCAAAACACGCCCCTCCAAAAGTTGCCCACACACAGAAAGAGTTGGTTCCACCCCAAACACTTCCCACCCACTGAAATACGAACACAAATCCCCAATTCCATTCATTTGTTTATTGATTTTTAATTCTGTGAACATTTCATTGCACAAAAATAATGACAAATGTTCTATAGACAGTAGACAGTTCTGTGGCATTAACCCCCAAACGATCATAAGGTATTACAGCAGCGTCAAGGCGTTCGGGCAACAATTTTCGCTTCGCTTGTCTTCCGGCAACAAATGATAGACGCAAAAAATACAACGTATTGCGTATACGACGAGGTGTGCCAATATTTATAAAAGCTTTTCAAGGCACGCAACAACAACGAAGGGGAAAGCGGAAATGTCTAATGTCTGATGGATATATCGCATAACCGATATTAGATAGGGGAAATACTATATAAAATATATAGCTAAGAAAAGATAATGAAATGACTTTGAAAAAGATTTAAATTTGTTAAAAAGTTATGTGGGATATAGAAAATATATATTTGTTTATCTTTACTTATATTTTGGGGGCTTTTCTACAACTTTTTAAACATCAAAAGAATATTTTGTGATTAAGATAAATACCTCCCTATAGTTCTACAATACTTAAGCACCACATTGCACACTTTTTAATGGATTTCTGTTCCATTTTCTATCATTTTCCACCATTTTTGTGTTATGTTTACTTCAAATTTCAATTGCCATTGAATTAAATATAATTTACTGCCGTTTTATTTGCTTTTAGAACTACCTTTGGGTGGCTATTTATACAATTTAATCGAATTAAATATTTACCCTTTTGTGGCCTGTGATTTCCAAAGAGTTAACAATCGCAAATTACAACAATTTTACAAGTACCCGTGTGGCAGCCCTCATCGAATGACAAAAGCCATACAAAATTGACAATAAAAACGATTGAAATTATCGACACGCGTTGGTAATTGAAACTATATACTGCGATTATAATGGTTTGTAGGTAGTCATAGTCATTCTTGGACAATAAAAAAGATACACGTGTATGTGTTTTTTAGGCCACATTTCAATCATTTTGTGACACAATTGTTCGGACAATTTGGTTTTTTGTGGGGGTTACAATTACATCAATAATGATGATAATGATGATGACGATGACATATTTGATATTTGATGATAATTATCGTTCAAACTGTCATTCGAAATCTGAAATTTTAACTGCGTTTTAAACGACAAAAAAATATGTGGAGTTATAGAGGTTATAACTCTCCCAAATTGAATACAATTTTCATTGGGAAAAAAGGGTAGAACAGCAGATGGACAATCATTCAAAGACCCGGATTAAACGGATGTATATTTCGATTCCGTTTCCCCCGGTAATTGACCGACAATTTGTGTGTCTGTGTTTGTTTCTTTTTATGGGAGATGGGGAATGCATTTCTGACATGACACACACGACGGGCAGACAGACGGCCCCGGCAATTGAATAAAATCACACACTCAAACACTCGATATAATCTGATTCTCACACGAGTGTGTAGTACTCATTCCCATTCCCATTCGAATTTGTGTGGCATTCGCATGGCAATGACACACTAAAGCCAGCCAATGGCATAAACATCACAAATAGCATAACAATCGAATAACAATCGAAGCTGGAAACTGTATCGATTTGTGGGAGCGGGGAGGGACACCAAGTAGGTGATGGAAGGAAGAGAATGAGAATGGGAGAACTGTTTATCTCTTGCTTGGGGGTGCCATTTGGATGAATGGGGATTTTTTTGTGCATCAGAATTAATTTTTGAGTCAACCAAGGGGCGCTGCTGCATGGCGTGTAACTAAGGCATCTATTTTTCAAATCCCATAGAAATATATAATGAACGTACTAAACCTAATCTATTAGAGTTCAGTATTTTTCTAGTTTTATTTATAGTATTATCTGGTATTTCCAGTATATTTGTAGCATGATTATTATTTCTCAATCTCTGATTTGCCATATATTTCTCAATGAAACCACCATCTCATACTCATACTCGTACGAACCTTCATTGAGTGGATGTGACCCATAATCTAGCATGCACGTATTTCCACTACAAATTCACCTTTGATCTGCTCGACGAGGTCATACCCCTCTTTGGTTTCGACCAAAGCCCACATCATACAGACCGCCGTATGACTCAATGACTTGTGTGAGATCGTAGTTAGCCATTTACAGAGTTGTTCCGAGTGAGTACACTCAAACCACTCGTACGTACACTCACATTCATACAGCGACACTTTGCACTTTGCCCATAAATGGCAATGCCATAGCGAGCGGCGCTGAAAGCAGCGAGACAGCGACAGCAGCAGCAGCAGCAGCAGCCCAACGCCAACGTTTACTACGTTTAACCTAAAAACAAAACCAACAAAAAAAATAAAAATAAAAAACAAACAAAAAACAAATCGAAGCTTTCATTCATAAAAATCGCAAAAGGAAGCAGCGAACGCTGGCGCTGACTGCAGCAGAGACTGCGGCAGAGAGAGGCAGAGGCGGCAGCAACAGCAGCAGCGCGACACATGCCCAAATTTGTGGCATCCGCTTGTGGGGCGATGATTCGTGAGCGGGCGATTAGACGACGCGGACAGCGGAGCGGCGTTGACTGCGACAGCGACCTCATTCGCAGCGTCAAATGCTAATTAATATTTTTGTGTGCTTTTTTTCGCTGCCTTTGCTTTTGCTGCTGCTTATGGCTATCTCCCTCTTTTTTTGGTTTTGTGAATGAGTGCAGGTCTCTGTGCTCTTTCGCACTCGCACTCGTTCTCGCCAGCTTTGCTCTGCTCTCTGCTCTGCCCTCTGCCATTCATCATTGTCTGAAGCAGCAGCATCATCGTGGCATGGCATTCGGAATCAGCGCGGGATCAGCACAGTGGCCCATTCACAAAATATAACGACACACACACACACACACACGCACGCACACAGAGATACACTCGCACTCATAGATACAAAAGTGGAAGTCCGGAACTGGGCGCTTTGTTGCGGTTCCTATCAGATCTCGTCTGTAATTAGTCGAATTGATCTGGAATGAGAATCAGCGGAGAGAGTAATGAGATTCAGTGCAAAGAGAGGGGAATGAGAATCCGAGAAGAGAGGACAAGGGCATGAGAGGGCACCACAGCATGAGAATCAATGGATAAGTGGGTTGGATCTGGTATGCGAATCGGTGGATAAGTAGAGCGGATAACCACAGAGAGTGGGGTACTATGAAGATTGAAGGCGAACAAATTATTGGGTTTTATATGAGAAAATGGTACACAGAAAAACTGTAAAACTGTAAACTATAGTGGTTATAAAGAGAAACATTCAAAGAGAACATTTTGCAGCTTTAATTGAAGAAAACAGATCTTTGGGTGACTTTGGCTTACTCGCTGGTTAGCAGCTGCAATATATTTCGATATTATAATTACCCGAAATATTCCAAACTTTGTGGAATCTTTTCGATTTACTTGGGAACAAGTTTTGTCACTTGCTATATGCATGACATTCCAAGGCAATATGATCCATTAGATTGAACTTTGAACCCCCCGCCCCACACCACTAATTGCCAAAGCGACATATCATTAAGATCTCCGTTAATCTCCGATGGTTGGCCAACAGCAGAAACAAACAGCAGCAGGTTCGTCAGCGAGCAGCGGCCTCTGGAAGATTAATGATGTTTGTAAATGGATTTTTGAGCAATTTCTGTGTGTGGCTTTTTAGCCAAAAGCCAAAAGCCACTAGCGATACCTAATACATCGCGATACTGGTCGGTCGGTCACTTACAGACACGTGGAGGCGACGATAGAAATCTGCGGAATGTAGGTTGATGATCTGATCATCATGGCTCAAAAATAAGTGAAAACTGCAGACACGTTGCACGTTCCAGTCATGTGTTGGGTGTCTTTTGGTTGATAGCGGGGGGTGGTGTGTGTTTTAAAGCATTTCTGCCACGCTGCTGCTGCGTTAATTACAGCGGCGCTGCTGCTGTTGCAGCCGGCGAATGTTGCCTAAAACCGGCGCAAGGCAGAATGCAGCGGAAAAGTCACTTAACTCCATCCAGCCACAGCCACAGCCGGCTAACTGCGGGGTGTTTGGTTTGCAGTTTCACCCACCATCTCGCAGCGCCTTCCCCTTAACTGGCGGCTACTTGTTTGCAGTGCCGCTCTGACAGACGACAACGATGCAACACCACTGGCAATATCAATTTGTGTATCTCTCTCTCTCTCTCTCTCTCTTTCTTTCTGTTTTGGGATTTTTGTTTCTTTCTTGTGTATTTTCTGTGTCTGTGTGTCTTTCCTTCTGTGGCCTGCTGAACCGGTCTGCATCCGCATGCGACATTTTGTATGCCATTCACATTCCATGGGAGCTGACTCACGCCCGCCACTCTGCCACGCATCGCATCGCACTCGAGCTGCGTCGGTGGCTACTGTCTCTGCCTCTGTGCCACAGTGCCACGGCATCCAACTCGAAGTCGAGTAGAGTCGAGTCGAGCCGACTCGATCCATCCATATGCATATCCGCCACTCACGCGTGCAATATTCGCGCCTACCAATGCTGCTTCAAGGTACAGTGGAACCACACTGAAAACGAAGATAATTCGTACTCTTGCGGTATCAGAGCTTTGCTTTCTCCAATTGCTAAAATATCTTCTGGATTTTTCTAGCATAATTTCAAAGATTATTTTTTTTATTTTTATTAATTTATTATTAATTTTGTATTATATTCCAATTTTTTAAAATATATTTGGTATAATTTAAATTTTTATCACACATTTACTTGAACATTTACAATAGTTGATTTATATAGTATTTTCGATATTTATGAAGTCATTCAACGCACTGTACCCCACAAAAATGTGTGTGTGTTGCCTGCCTGCCTGCCTGCCGTTTCTCTGGCTGGGTCGGTCTTTTATTTGTTCCGTTTGACTTTATTTGCTTTTGGTTTTTTCTGCTCTCAACCGGATGTTGTGGGAATTTTTGCATTCTGTTGCTGCCACTGGCACTGCCTCTGCCTCTGCTTCTGGCTCTGTTGCTGTTATTAACTGTCATATGCGACGCGTAAATGCTTATTTTGTAATAATAAAATGTCATGTATGGTTGGTTGCTCCCTCGCTCCCCCCTCTTGTGTGTGGTGTGGTGGTTAAAGTGGGTGGGGCAGCTGCCACACGACTGACTCAGTTATCAGTTTTTTGTGTGTTGCAGTTGCATTTCCTCTCTGGGCTTTCGGTGGCGCGAAATATAATGACAGGCGGGCGGGGTACGCCTGCTTTTTCGCACATGCCACATGTTGTTCCAGGGAAATATGGTGCACCCTCAGAGGCAGAGTCCTATGCGTGTCTAAAGTCAATTTGCAGAATGTTAGACCTCAGAGGAGGCCTACCTTTTACCCTCCTCCACTGGACCCTCGACGTATACTTAATATTTGAAAATTTACTCAGGACCTTTTCTCCCTCTCGTTATTTGTTTGTTTGACTTTCGGGTGAACCGCAAAGTTGTGGCCCATTTGGAAGTTGCAATTTCTTGTACATATTTCTTTGTTGTATGTTTTGCGTTATGAAATTATTAAAATTATCAACTCGTTACGGTGGCGCTACCTTTTTTGATGGAAAAAAACAAAGCTAAAATGGCGAAGTTTTGGGGTTAAGTAAAGAGTGGGGCTCTGAACCCAAGTGAAAGTTCTTTTGTAGCGAAAGAGCTGCACAAATTATAGGGGAAGGAGAACAGTTTGAAGAGGTTGAGGATATGAATCCTAGGATATCTACCTATATTTTTTTTTAATTTTGCAAGAATTGCCTGTTTTCACTCAGAGGGAGTTTCCCGAATGAAAAGAGTTTTTCGTCTTTGAAATATTAGTCACCCGGTAGATATATCGCACTTATATCTATCTCACCCATAAATAGTCGCAGAAGATGGATTCCTCTAGACGTCACAACACAACAAATTACTTCACTTTCTTATCACTATTATGGCCTTGCCCCTGGACTGCTTATCAATCAGCAAACACAGCCATCATTGCCCCGTGCTTGCTCAGCAAAGCAGCAACAAATCAAAACAAGATATGTAGTCCCATAAATATAGAAAAAGACTATCGTTTTAGGGTTGCCCCACTTGCAATTATCCGTTATATCATTGGATCCCATAATACCAGTCGATAAAACTCAAAGTCCGCCCTGAGAAAACAAAGTTCAAGTTGTGAAAGCGGCGGTAAAGTCGCGGCTCAAAGGCCGAAAAAACAAGAAATAAAAAGTGTTTATAATTCATGGAACTAATAATTTTTCTTTGCGATTTATACCCGTACTCGAAGAGTCAAGGGGTATTTTAGATATGTGGTCAAAGCGGATGTGTTTATCGCAGCGAAGATGCGAGTAAACCGAGTAAACAGTATCATGGAGAATGACCAAACTATGTCTATGCCTATTGCCAAATTGAAATCAGACCTTATCATCATTACTATAGCCAGAGTATAGGCAAATCATAGGAGTGGGAGCAAGGCCACACCCGCCCCCCTAGGCGACGAGCCTGAGCGGGAATATCCCGCCTGCGCTCCCTCCCATACCACACCCAACACCGCGCATGAAAATGATAAATGTACATGCGATTCGTTACAAAAAATCGTTTTAAATCTATTAATCCTACTACTGGATATGGTGATTATCGAATTTTGTATGCTATGCTTCTAATCGGAACTAAAAAATACAAACAAACGCAGCCCGAGCAAATAATATGTGCCCAATTTATTTTATTTACATATTATTAATTATTTACCGAAATTGAGCCGAAGGCCCCGATGCTAGCGCTCCATACAATTAATTTTAATATAATTTCATAATTATTATATTTATCCAAATTAAACTGATTTTTACTTTGACAATAGGCAAACATATTAGATATACATAAGTCTTAGTTAGCTCATTACTTGAACAATACTATATTGAATATTATATGATTAGATACAATTATAATTATTCATAGACCAGGCGTCACTTTTCAATGCTACCGGCTTTCGTATTCGTGTCGCGGCCTTTATCTTTATCAGATTTGGAAGCGTCCTTATTGGGAGCACGACTCTTCGGTTGCCTGTATTGATTATTTCTTTGAGTCTTTTCGTTCTCTTTCTTCTTGGCAATGTCCAGAAATACATCTTCCAGCGACGGCTGCGTCAGCGAGTAGTCTGCCACCTTCCAAGGGCTGCGATTCCTCTCGATGTACGAGAATACCCTCGACCATCTCAGCTTGTCAGTGGGTATGTGGTAAGTGAGCCTGCCACCAAACTCTTCTCTGGATGAGCCAATCATTACGAGTGAGTACGAGTGAGTTTTCTGGTCTGAATGCAACTTACTCTAGCGATGCCGTGGGATAGTCCGATTCCATTTGATTCTTTATCTTCTGTACAGTGTTGGCCATGCTGTGTGGGTGGATGTGTGGGAGGTTATTTCTCTATACGGCCATTGAATACCCTTTGAACGGGGCTCACCTTTCTGCGTTCGTCTCCGCATGTAACTTGAGCACCAGAGACTGGGCGAACTTATTCTTGATGCGCTGCTGCGAGCCCAGGCAATGAATTTGCCCATCCACCATAATAGCCAATTGCGTGCACAGGGCCTCCACCTCCTCCATGCTATGAGAGCTAAGTACCACCGCCTTACCCTGGTCACGCAGGGAGGAGAGGATACTCCACACATGGCGCCGGGATGCCGGATCGACTCCAGAGCTAGGCTCGTCCAGACAAATGAGCGATGTGCCCTCGCCGGCCACTGCTGCGTTTAACTTTCGCTTGGTGCCGCCACTGTAGTATTTGACCTTTTTGCCCAGGTGCGCAAAAAAGCCAAAGTCGGTGGCCAACTTTTCGGTGGCATCTTTGACGAGACTCCTGCGTGTGCCGCGCAGCAAAAGGAAGATCCTGAGCGTTTGACGGCCAGTACAAAAGTCGAAGAGCGTGTCGTGCTGGGGCAGTAGCCGATCTGCTTTCTCGCTGCCGTGGGACGGAGTTTAGGGCTGCAGCCTCTGACGTGAATACTGCCCATCGTCATGCCAATGTCGCCCACAATCATCTTAAAGGTGGTCGTTTTACCGGCCCCATTGGCACCCAGCAGGCCAAAGCACACGCCCCTGCAGTTTAATTTTGGGTTTTGGTTTGGGTTTCTTGTGCTTGCACACTGCTGAACTTAATTCTCACTACTCACGGTTTGACAGCGAAGGATATTCCGCATACGGCAGACACGCGGCAGTATCTTTTCGAGACCCGGTTCAGGACCAAAGCCTGCTTCTTGCGATCCTCGCTCGACATTTTACTTATCCTTTTGGCCGCAGCAGCCACATCTTCATCGTTGATAGGCACATTTGGTTTACAACAACAATAGCAACAAATAATTTGTTTTATGCCCTGCCAACACATTTTAATGTACTCGGCGAAAATCAGCAGCAACAAGTAGACAATGCCAGTAATAAGCAGATACCTCACCTCCACCCAATCCAGAAGGTCTGTAAGAAAAAAGGGCATACATACATGCATACATATACATTATATATACACGTATGCATAGGTACATATAAAGATATGTCGCTAATTCCTTAAAAATACTTATAATACTTATGTCTGACTTGCCAGTCTTCTATTCGTAAACTGATTAATCATTATGGGCATTTCCATGATGTCGCACTAAACGGAAAATTCGTTAAAAATTACTTTGACAATAGAATTAACTCCTAACTATTCCCATAATTTGTACCAAATGTACCAATAATTTTTAATGGCTTTTAGCGGCCCACGATTCAATATCTTCTTGTGGAAGAACTTTAATCAGGAACCAACTTTCTTATGGGAATTAAAAATTAAGAAAAAAAAAACTTGACTGGGAAAATGGCAAAAAAAGTATTTCACAAATTACGGTTCTTTGTGACTTTTAAAGATTTTTACATCAAATTTAAATAGTTAAATTGTTCAAATATGTTAAGCTAAAATACATTTCGAAAAACAATGTGGGCAGAAAATAATATGGATTGATACTTACCGAGGCAGGAGCACGGGGGCATAGTAATTATTTGTACGGGAGTACAGTGAAAGAAATAATCATCTAATTCCTCCTTCGGAACAGCAGAAGATTGGCACTGTGTAAACCTCATAAAGCAGCTTATGACCGCAAAATATCCAGTAAACACAGGATTAATGTAATATACATCCATCATCCAAACTATGAACCCTTCAACTTCCATTTTCCATGACAATGCAATGATGACGGCAAAAGTAGCACCTACGGAAACGTTGGAAACGGGTTGCGGGCTAAATTAAATGGCTTCTCTGAAGACAACAGGCGTTCCCCTAAAAAACCTACCAAACAGAATGTTAAAGATGGCAATCACGAGCACTGCCGTGCCAGCATCTCTGAAAAGGCATGCCATCAGATAGGTAAAGGGCAGACCCGCCACTCCGATGATCATGAGTATGAACAGCATCTGCCCGGGATGGCAGATCGCGTGCACCGCCAGTAACAGTGTCAGCGAAAACACAAAGTAGAGGACCAAGTCTGTGATGTAGTGGGACAGCCAGTAGGTGGCCATGTTCACGCCGGACACCTGTTGCTGCATCCTAATCTGCGTTACCTTCTCCTGCGCCACTAGGATGGCGAATACCGCCAGGACAATGGACAGATATAGCGCAGCAGCAAAGGCAACAACGATAGACAGTGTTCTCTTTAGTCCTTCTCCATCCGCATCTTTGTAGGGAGCATTGGTTACCTCTATGCTCGCCTCGGGACCCAGCATCGCTTTGGCCATGGCGTTGAATGCTAGATTGAGCGAAAGTGGAGCACTATGTAGGAAGAGACGATGCATACACCAGGCGATTGTCTCCTGGTCGACTGTGACTGCTGCTATAAGATTGCGCTTCATTTCGTACATCCTCTCGGGCGTTTCTTGTCCCGGGCCGATGTAGTCTTTTATATTTTTTTGGCTTGTTCTTTCGACGGTGCAGTGTGGCTGGGCCAACTCTTGGTAGGCATTGGCGATATCCCGCATAAGGCGAGTGTCCGATGTCGACTGCAAAATTACTTTCACGTTATCGCTTTTATAATCGGCCAGTGTCATCGGCAGCCTGACCAGTATGGACATCTCCGATGGCTTACGAATCAGAACAATAATGTAGAGGATTAAAGGCAACAGCAGGATAACCAGAAATATCCATTTCCTATCATACATGTAGAGAAGCTTCTTCAGCATCATGGCCTCCCACTGGCCCAGGTAGCGCAGGCAAAAGTTTGGACGACGGCTCTGTTCCTGACTCTGTCTCTGACTCTGACTCTGGCCCTGGCGCTGCACATCTGATCCGCCGCCACCGCCGCTAGTGCGACCTCCACCGCCCCCAAGATCTTCTGCACCGTGCGACATAAATATTTCTGCAAGACTGGTGGAGCTAAGACCGAATCCCACAACATCCAGCTGCTCCTTCTGCTGCTCCAAGTCGCTGAAGAGTGACCCAAAGGATCCCAAATAGCGGTGCGGCAAGCGATAGGACACGTCTGATCCAATGTTACTATGAGGCCGCATGTTGGGCACGTGGCCGGCTATCAGTTGGGTCAACTTTGACACCTGGCAGTTGGGGCCCTTCTCGCAGGTGAGCAGATAGCTGGTCTCGTTCTGTTTCTTGAGGAACGCCAGTGAGCCCAGGCAACGGAGCCGGCCATCGCTTATGATGGCAATGCGATGGTGCGTCCCTGCTTCTCGTCCAGCAACAGCTTCCACAGTTCGAGCCGCGAGTTGGGATCCAGACCCGAACTGGGCTCGTCGCAGAACAGAACCTTGACGTTGCCGCACAGGGCACAGGCCAGGGCGAGCCGTCGCTGGGTGCCGCCAGAGAGGCTTCTGGCCGAGCTCGATGCCTTTTCCTTGAGGCTAAGCTTCTGTAAGTATTTATCCACCTCCTGTTTGACCGCTGCCCCCTTTAGCCCTCTGAGGCGGCTGTAGAAGCGAAGGTGACTGGCCACACTTAAACCAGCAAAGAAGACGCTTCTCTGCGGACAAATACTCAAGGATCGACGGGCTTGGGCCCGATCGGCTTGTATGTCGAAGCCATTGATGATCGCTGTGCCGGAGCTGGGCTGAATGGTTCCCGTCAACATTTGTATGGTCGTGGTCTTGCCCGCACCATTGTGTCCCAGGAGCACCATGATCTCGTTCTCAAACAAATCGAATGTGAGGCCAGCGACCACCTGTCGCTTGCCAAAGCTTTTGCTGAGATTTTTGATTTGTACACCAGGTGTTTAGCCTTTGGCGTTGACATCCACGAACTTGGAGCGCTTACGTTTCACTGAATGACCCGAAGCTCGCTCCTCGTCGTTGGGCTGGACAGGGAAGAGCCCGGACGGGGTGAGTACTCGTCGTATGTACTTAGCCGGACACCAGAAGTGCTTGGTGCACGGGAAATACCACGGCTGTGGCATGCCAAACTCCCCAGGCCTTACTCGCTCCATGTACAGGCAGTTGAGGATCGAGATGAGGCTGAACAGCAGCATGATAATTAGTATCGCACCCACGCTTATGGTGTCGCCTAGCCACGACGTCTGAAAGAGATTGCTCCATTGCAGGCCCAGACGCGCCTCCTCCCATACGGAAATGCGATCCATGACCAAATTCATGGCTGACACAACGAAAATGCTGCACAGGATGTTGAGCAGTGTCCCAGTACTTTCACTGTCTGTGGCAATCTTGGGCAAAGCGCTGGCTATGAACACAAGGACGGCAATGATGGCACACCAATTGGTGCGTGCGCAAAAGGTGCTGACCAGGAAGCCAAAGCATATGAAACAGTGGCTGCACACAAGCAGATGGAAAGACAGAAAGACCGACCAGCCGGTGTGAGGGCATTCCGGAAAAAGGTCCCTTGTCTTCGGACTCGGGCAGATCGATCACCGTCCAAGCGATTGTAATAATCAGAGATACTATGACATACCAGGCCAGCCATTGCAGCGAGTTGCTAACGTCGAAGATGTTCAACATTTCCTTCAGCTGAAGCTCCTTTTCCTCGACAATGTTCTGCGCAAAATTGGAAAGTGTTTGGGAACTACTCTGCTTAAAGAATAAATTAACATCCTTACCTTAACATCCATTGCGAATGGGCCTAAAAACACGCACATTAAATATATAAAAAAAATTTTGACTATTCCGAAACTAAAATTTTCGTAAAGTGTTTCGAGTTTTGGTCGAGTCACAGTTTGCGTCGAATTCTTCATCTGCAGATACCGTAAGCTGATTTCCATCTGAACAATTAGAAAACCCAATCCCTTGTAATGCGATTGTAGTGAGCACTGCGATATCAGGGTATCCGTTCGGAAATCTTTTTCATTGTTAACGGGAAAACGCAGAGCAAATCGAAATCTATGCGGCACCTCGGATATATGGGACCACTCGTCGGGAAACTCTATGCCGGTAGCACCTTTGTACGAATAATTTGTTGTAATTACTTCCTCTAAGGCCTTGGCATTGGCGAAGCCCTCAACAGCAGGTGCTGGTATCCCTTTGACAGTCTCAAGAATATTATTTTTCGGCGAATAACAGAAAGCCATTGCGCTGTGGGTTTGGCAGTCAATGGGCACAATATTAAATAATTTTATTTGGTTAGAAGTGATTTTTATGGACTTACTATTGTTCATTGCTCGTTGTGTAGTTCATTTTAAAATCGCGTGTATAATTTAGCCCCATTATGTAGGGCACCAACGAAAAAATAATAGATATTATAATTAAACAAGCCAACTGGCATTTGCGTCCCAAGAGCACACATAGATTTTTCCATAATATCAATAGAAACTTCTTTGGCCAGGACAAGACCTGCGGCTCTTCCTCTTCATTTGTCATATTTTATGTATAACGTATATTTATTTTCTGGACACACAGTTACTTGCTACTTGTACTTGTTTTGGTGGAGAAACAGATTACAGTGTTGTTTTGTTTTGTTTCCAAACCGAGTAGATAGAACAGCACGAACTGGACAGCTGAAACACTAAGCACTTGATTGCTTGAATAAAAGACAAATTAAAGTTTATCGAATGTTTTTGAATGTCTCCAGCTAATCTGCTAAGAAGAGCAGCAACAAATCAAAACAAAATATGTAGACCCATAAATCTAGAAAAGAGACTATCGTTTTAGGGTGCTCTGCCCCTCTTGCAATTATCCGTGATATCAGTCGATGAAACTCGAAGTTCGCTCTTTGTAGAAAACAAAATTCAAGTTGTGAAAGCGGCGATAAAGTCGCGGCTCAAAGGCTGAAAAACAAGAAATAAACAGTGTTTATAATTCATGGAACTAATAATTTTCCTTTGCTTTTTTTCTGTGTTGTGATAAGAGGAAACCCTCCACCATGCTGGTTGGGGAGGGGGATTCGGCTACTCCACTGCCACTCTGACATTTTGCGAAAATTCCCCAAACGCAAATTATTTGGTCACGCGAATAATTTATTATGCGACCTGTTTCCTCGCTCTCCCTCTGCACTCCTCCTGCCGTGCCCGGCATTCAACCTTCCGCCGCCGACATCTCGTGACGGCGCGGTCTCCGACGACGGATGCGGTATGGAATAAAAGCCTCAGTCCCAGTCCCAGCCCCAGTCCGGACCCTCGTTCTCGTTTCAATCCACAGACAGCGGTCGACCGCCCACGCCCACTCATGGGATGTACACCACCCCCCCCTTTTCGACCCCGACCCCTGCTGTTGGGTTGTTTTTCATTCATTTGCGAGATACGCGAGACACAGAGCGTACTATGGGATACGATTACTCGTACAAGTGGCTCCATGAGATACAACCGACTGTGGCGGCGACGACTGTGAGATACTTTCCGACTGTCTGGTCTGGTCTGGCCTAGCCTGTCTCTCGTGTCGTCTGCTGTGTGTGTGTGTGTGTGTGTGTGTGTGTGCATTCATTATCGAACCTTCTCCTCGCGTATCCATTGCCCCAGCACCCCATCACCCCACATCACCCACTCCCACATTTTCTTAATGAATGAATTGAAGATAATTAATTCGTCGTCGAGTGACTGCAGTTCCCCACCCTCCTCCAAATGTGGTGGCCACAGCGGGCGGATTAGCAGGTCTGGGTTTCGGGAAATGAATGGAACGTCGCATCGTGCATGGAGAACAGATACATTTATGCGATATACATGAGATATGAGACTCACGCACGAGATCTGTGGAAGATCCTTTTTCATTGATGTGTACCATGTGTGGCGCGACTCTGCTGAATAAATGTGAATGAGGAGTAAATCTTGTGATCATCTGTATCCTGTATTTTGTTGTTGTATTTTTTAGATTTATTTCACATTTTGAATCTTTCATCTATAATTTTCTAGTGCCACAATTGTTCCGAAATTGCGATTTCCAAAGAACCAACGTGAGTGTTGCATGCACCTCCCTTAATTATTGCTACCATCTCTACGAGGAAGTATCGTGTTTACAGGCGTGACCGACCAGCAGCAGCAGCAGCAGTAGTAGCACCCTGGTGGGGAGCGGTTGGGTGTTATGTAGAGTAGCAGCCAGACCCCTAAAAAGGGTAGACATGTGTTTCAGCCAAGAGTCAGCGTCTGAGCCAAGGCAGCAGCAAGAGCCGTGGACTGGATGGTTATCATGCAATCGCCTTTCGCTTTTCATGGCAGCAAACCAACCGAATGTTGTATTCATTTGTGTATTCGCTTATTCATTCCAACTTTTATTCATAGAAATTCCTCGCACTTTTATGACTTGCGCTCGTGTGGTCGATTAAATTTTCGAGACTCAACCAACAATCTGCATAGTTTGCATAGTCGCCACAGTCGCCTCCCTCTTTATACTCGATTCTCGTGGCAGGCAGGCAGTGTCTCTGCGCTGCGGATCGCATGATTCACTTTGCCACATGCCGCCCTGTCGCTGCCCCTGCCCCCTGCCACTACCCCCTCTCGCTTTGTGGGCCAATTAATCTCTCTGGCTATTAAAATGTTATTACTCAATGTCTGTTTTTGGGTTTGAGGGGTGTGTGTGTGTTTTTTTTTTTCTGTGGGGGAGGCGTGATGATGAGTGCCCCCCCTCGTTACCCTTTCTTCCGCTTAATTTCTGCTTTTTTTATTTAATAATTTCTTATCGAAAACTTTTGTTGGGTGTCCCCGCTCCCCAGGGGTGTTGTTTGTATGAGTAATGCTCTGATAAGGGTTAAATGTTGTCTGGCTATTCAAATCAATTTAAATGACTCAATTGTTAATGGGGGAATTATCATAAATGATCCGTACTTCAGAAGTGATATCTTTTGGAGTTTTCTCGGGGAAATTCCCTGAACTTCAATTAATTTTTTGTTGCAGAAATATCTGTCTAATGTCTGTCCAAATTCTATGTGTTAAACCCACAAAAATAAGCTAACCAACTTGTCCTTTTATATTATTTAATTATTTGGGTATCTTTTGGATATTCCTTGCGGTTTGTAAAACCCCTGGAGAACGACCGTGAACTTGTTCTCTAAATACACAAATTTTGATTGGGAATTTATTTAACTTAAAAGATTTCTTTTAATTGCTGTTTTTTTTATTATAAAATTTCTTTGCAGTGAAATGAGAAACGTAATCGGCATATAGCAAATTTTATGCCAATGATCTGGGGTGGGGCTCTTATCGGGAATACCGGGAATTTATGTTTATTTTAAAAGTATTTCTGTATAAATTCTGAAGTCTGAAGAGCTGTGCGATGTCGTCAATTTTCAATTCACGTGCCAGGCGGGTGGTGCCGCATGCAGTCATGCCCCGATCCCCGCACCCATTGCTCATTCTCACCGAGCAGCAGCCTCCTCTATAGTTCTCGAGTCTTGATTGTCGGCCTTGGTGTTGGCGGCGGCGTCTGCGGTGGCGGTGGCGGCGGCGGCGGCGGAACAACAATAATAATGACGCCATGGAATTACCGACAAGACGCCTCCCTGCGTTCGTTTCGCATCATTGTGGCAGAAATAGCATCAGAAAAGGCAGCTGTGCTGATAAGTTTCAGTTTCGCATTAAAAATATGCAGAGAAGCGGCCGCGAGGGGGTGAACTCAATTGAGTGACGACTGGATAAGTCGGATATCAGCGCATTCGATTATTGGAATTTCGATATTTACAGCCATATTATATTGCGGTAATATGAGAAATTAAAGGGAATTTCGTTTGATAAAGGTTTATGCTGCACTTCAAATTGAAAATATATATATCCGAAAACATATAAATTGTCGCAGGATAAATGCCACAGAATTGCACGAATTGAAAGTGGGGTTTTCGTCTTATGTGGTTTGGTGGATGGATATACTTGTTGGGATCCAATAAAACCAATCATCTGTAGCATTAGTGTTATGCGTTTCCATTACTAACATAAATCGAATGAATCAGAGACCATCATCATCATTATCAGCCTCCTTCTCGAATGTTGTATCTGTGTCTCTCTGCTGTTGCATCCCCATCATCGTTTTGGTGGCAATTGTGGAGTCTGGTCGCGATGTCTCCATTTGTTTGTCGCACATTCAAAAATTGTTCTTCTCCATTCTTTGTCATTAAATGCGCTCCACACACTCAAACATTCATACACTCACTCACTTTCTCTCTGTCTCTTTCGCTCTGGCAGTGAATGCTGAATGAAAATGACCGCTGGAATTTATGGGTGTCTCCTCCACCTCCACCTCCTGCTCTATCCCCATTCCCTCCTTCGCTTACCCTTTCTCACTCTCTGGCGCTGGCTCTCTCTGTGTGTTTGCTCTTTATCTGGGCAAATATTTACGCTGAACTTTCGTGTCAATTGATGTCACATTCCTTCTCCTTTCTCCTCTCTTTTTTTTATTTGTATTATTTTTTTTTTGCAGTGTGTGAAATTGTAAAGAAAAGTGTGGAATTTTACTGCCTTCTGACCTGCCACTAAATCAACTGATAATTCGCCATCGCCACCCCATCGCACGATATCTGTAGTGTTTGAGTGTGCATTCGAGTCTCCCCTTTGGTGGCTGTCTGAGTGGGCGCCAGATGAGGCAATAAACAGATTTTCTGTGTAGGGTAGGGTCAGTAATTGGCCTGCGCTTTCTTCTGCTTTGAACTTGCAACACACAGCTATTTCGCTATGAGTCTTCGTAGCCCATTTGGATAGGGGCACGTAATCCTCCAGAGTAGCCAACAGATTAGGCTACATTTTTGCCATATTTCTGTGGCAGGGAAAGTGCTTTAGATGAAAGCATATTAGGAGCAAATGATGGCATCATCTAGAATGGGATTGCACGGGATGTCGAGGACTGGGTATCAGTATGCTTACAGATTTATTCAAAACAATGATTATAGCGGTCAAAACATAGACCCATGTAGAGATGTGTAGATGGAAATGGTAGCTCTATAATATAAGAAAGATGGGTGATACCTTACAGTATTTTGTTCGATATATTAAAATATGTTTCAGTAGTTTGTGTGCAATTTATTTCGATATTTTAAATGTGGTTTTCTGTATTTTACGGGTATATTTAAGTTTTCGTATTCAGTTCATGAACCCAAGCTAAATCCATAAATAAATTATAAATTTTGGAAGCGCTTGCAGAACCAACTTTCAAGCGAAAATTGAAAACAATTTAACAGAGAAACAAATTCATGGATCGGCCAGGGAGGGAGAATGGAAATGGCTCTTCTCAGCTGCTGACCAGCAGAATATCGACGGCACGGGAAAGTGTTGACAGGCAACAACACAGGCAGCAGCAGCAGCATCACCACCACCACCACATTGAACCATGGCAACCACACGAACGAAATCCATCATGATAAAGTCTGTTGTTTAAACAATTATTAGTTAAATTAACTGTTAATTTCAATAGGCGTCCGCCACAGAGAACATACACACATACGTACATACTCCATGAACTCTTCATGACAGAACCATCCGTATGATATATGAGGGTCCTGACACATCGACATGGCTGGAGGGACAATATCAATGGTCTGGTGTGAGTTCTTGCCACAGAATTGTGGAAGGGGGAGGGTCAGAACGCATTATTAATGCGATTATATGAGAATGAGAGGCGTCACTCCACACACAACACAGAGATCCCGCATAAAGTTATAGCTGGAAGCGGAGAGAGAACAGAACCCATCATCATCATCGATGGACATCATGAGCCCTACGAATCGATACGATATTCGTTTGTTGTGCTTGGGTATTTCCGTGGCAAATTGCAGTGGAATAATAATTTACAGATACAAATTGTTGCCTGCCTCCGACCCGACGCAGCAACACCAGCAGCAGCAGCAGCGGTTGCGGCCGTTTCGGGACTCCCCTTTTTCACTTCTCTTGCCCCTCCTCTTTGTGTGGTGGGATGGTGGGGGGGTGAAATTTTCGGGTGTTGTTGTTGAAAATTCGAAAATTACGTGACTGCATTCAGAAAAAGAAAGGCGCAAGAATTTGTCGGAATGTAGCCAGAGAGAGAAAGAGTGAGAGAGATGTGGGGAGGGGGCTTTGGCTTTGCCTCTGTCGCTGAGTTGAATTCTAAATGAAAGGGAGACCATCCAATGGGTCTAGTGAGGGGAGGCGGTGGGCTTGTGGCACGGCTCGTGCTACCCCCAATATGTCTTTGTCGTCGGATAGGCCCTTTTCTGTTTTTCTCTATACATATCTCTTGTGTCCAGCCCAGACGAGGTCCTGCGTGTCTCAGGGCATAGATTGCTCCACAGCAATGTGAAAATGTAGGAAGAAAACACATTTCAACAATAATGTTGTTAATTTTTTAAGTTGATAAGGTCAAAGGGTAGCTGCAAATAAAGCAATGCTTAAGGGTAGTTTGTGCCGAGAAAGATGTCTCCGGTTTTGATGGAATAGGGTCAGAGGATGATTTAAAATAGTTGAAAATTGAAAAAGTAATGAAGAAAATTGAAATGAGAGTTGCATAATGGAAATAATTTGTGTGTAAGTGATGTAAAGATATAGAAAGAAAGGATTACGTAGATGAAGGGCTTCTGCATGTCCCTGCCACACCTTCCCTCTTCCTGTGGCTCCCGTAGATAACTCAGCTACATCATTCTGAATCTAAGGGAATCTTCAAATTCCTCAAATTGAACAAATGTTTCCGTTTTAATCCTCACTTTGTTCACAAATTACTCGTACTCGTAGTACGCGCTCTGTTGACACTTTTCATAGCCAATTACAAGAGCGGCATGACTGTCAAAAGGTGTAGGGCGGGGAGAGGGAGTACCAGCAGCGTAATGGGAGGAATAACAGGAATGGCTGTCAGAAAAGGTGGTGAGGAGGAGGCGACACACTGGAGAGGGGACAAAACGTTCTCTCGTGCGTGCATTGGTAAATCGTCACACGGTAGTACATATTTCGTGTCTGGTTCCTTTATTTGGTTGCTCTATTTGCACAGTTCTGGGCGGTTGAAGGTGGGCGTGGGAGTGAGTGACCCCGTCGCGTTGCAGAGGTGCCCCCAATCCATTCAAAGCTCGGACTTTGGGGGACGAGACCCTTCTCTAATGGAGTTGTAATGAGTGTGAAAATTAATGTCGTCACATTACTCACGCACCCAAATACAGGAGGAACTCAAACGAAGCGCAAAGAACGGTGTCGGGGAAGGGAAGGGCGATGGGGAAGGGTAGGGGTTCCGTTTGCATGGGCGTATGCTAGAGAAGGGGTTCGTTTGCCTGGGCGTTAGCTTACCGGCAATGGGAATGGGGGGTTCAGGTTAAAAGTTCAGTAGGTGGGGCCCTCGCACTCTTGATGGTTCTCTGCTAATATTTGCGCTTAGCTGGAACTGAAGTACATGCCATAATCAATTGTGAATGCTACTACATAAAGGGCTGAGGGTATATGTCGTGCAAAGGGGCGGAGAAGATGGAGAGGTTGAATGGAGTTTCACATCTATGGGTGGAGTGGGTGAGTCATGACATAGCTGATAAGATATAGCCACGATAAACCGTAAAGCATAATGGAACTACGACGATTATGCCATGTTGAGTTGATGGATAAAGCAACTGGGGGCGGGAGATCTAAGATATGAATTCGGAATGGATGGGATGGGAGGGCAAAGAGGAGGGACGAAAAGCAAACACTTGTTACCACAATTGAAGGGTATAAGGTATACCAAAAGTACTTTTAATATTATTATTTATGATATATTTTTATTATTCCGCTTCCCTACAATATCTGTATATTTTTCTTAACTTTCTCAATTTTCTTTGCACTTACCTCCACTTTTCTTTATCAACATTTGCAGCCGCTGTACTTGCTCTTGATTCAATTCTTCATAGCTCGCATGGCATCCATCACATTTGCTTTGCCTCTTGCTGCCACCAGGCACCACCTCTCCGACTGTGCCTCATGCCACTGCCTACTTACATTGAAGGTAGGTCCAACGACTTTTGATTTATTTACACATTTGCTGAACCTTGAGAGACAAACAGACGGGCAGACAGACAGACAGACAGTCTGTTAAATATTTAGATTCTCGTTACTTTTTTTTGGGGGATTGTAAATCACTCTGCGAACAGAGGGAGAGGGAGCGAGAGATAGGAAGCTGAGATGCAAGATATATTTAACGTACGAGTAGTAGCTGCAGCGGCACGTAAATCGTATCTGGCAGATGCGACATATTTAGATTAGCTACCAAGTCAACTGCAAAGCAGAGCTCTTGTGTAATTATATTAGTACCGTAGAGCAGAGAGGGTATTATATGAAGCAGAACGTCCCAAAGAAAACTAATAACGAGCATCTATTTACATACATATATTTTTAAGGAGCCTCTGCAGCGTACAGGATTACGTTTCTCATGTCCTTCCAACGTTGAGCTTTTCAAATTATTTTGCACGTCATTTACTTACCTAAGTAGTCTCTGAAACGGCTGAGAAAATAAAATAAATAAATAAATGTTATTCAAAACTCTTCCATTGATAGATTTATGAATGAAAACCCATTTAAGTGGATGTCTTAGCCAAAAACAAACTCAATTAGTGCTATTCCCAGACTTTCTTATAAGTTTTAAACTGTTCTAAATATATATTTGTTTGTCTTAACGATCTTGAAGACCCACATGACCTTCAACTGGTGGGGACGGACCCAAACTAGTCTTAAATATAGAAACCAATAAAGTTCACATCTAGAACCAGTTCCGCTTTGTTTTTTGTTTGTTTTGTTTTCGTAGAATGGTAACTATTTTTGGCCCCAAAACTAATTTTTTGTACAAATGTTGATGGATGCCGTTTTCTGTGTGTTAAGTCGTCGCGTGTGGGGGTCCACGGTCTCTGGAAAGAACTCGCAAAAATATTCATTACGAAAGCTAAAAAGACAACAAAACAAAACTACCCGACAATCGACAATGGCATAGTTTTTGTTTTTGCTGTTTGTTTATTTGCTTTTGCAATTCTATTTTTATCATCATGCAGTTTATTTATAAAAAAAAAAAATGGAAGGCATTCGGTGGGGGCTCCATTATCTTAAAACTAAAATCAGAAAGAGCAGTGCGGAGCGGAGCGAATAAACAGAAAAAACTGAAACAGAAACAACAATAGCGAAATCAGCAATAATGACAGCAAAAATAATCATGAAAAATTACCAACAGGCAGGCAATGACAAAAAACAAAACCGAAAAAAAACGTAGAAAAAAAAAGAAGCAACTGAAATACTGAATAACAAAGCAATCAGAGGAACACCTTGAGATTGAAAGTTGGCGGAAAAATACTACTTATGAATACTTTATGAATCATTGAGTACGAGTAGAGACCGCAATCGCAGAAGATTGCGAAATGGAAGGAAGTAGAGGAAGGTGGCATCAGCATCTACTATCTGCACACAAAAATATATTATTTAGCAATACTTAAATACCTTTAAAGAACACTCTATACTCGCACAAATATTTGCCTGAAAAGTCATTCACAAATAACACATTCACACATAAATAAACATCAAATATTCTTTCATTCATGAATATTCATTCAGCAGACATCAATCTGTATTTATAGACAGAACATTCCTTTTGCTTTTATTACAAACGCTTGTGGCCCAATTATTGCTGCTACAAAAACCAACAAATAAAAACTAAAAATACTTAATTTATTGCAAAAACTGCTTTGAAAATATTTAAAAATAACTCTACACTCGGTCCGAAGGAAAATAAACAACAGAAAAATGCTAAATGCCAGATATCAAACCCCAAACCAAAAAGTCAGAAAAAAGAGGATTTTTCTCCCCAAAGGCAGAACGCAAAAACCTCAGATGGCAAAGCCAACCTAGGAGATCTCTCAGGAGTTCGTTTGGGGCATTTGTTACGCATATCTTTCCGGCACTTAGTTCTATCCTTACCAGCCCTCTCTTAACCGCAAAAACCAAACACACAAAAAAAACACACAAACCCAAATCCAAAACGGAAGTGCCTCTAATTTCAATATGGCAGCCCCGTCGCTTCCTCTCTCTCTTTCTCTGACAGAGAAACATTTTCTGACACAATATCCGAGATTTATTGCCCGCACTGCCACACCAGAGCAATGCAGGGTGTGTTACTACGAAGGTAGGGCATGCTTCTACTTTAGGACTGACTGTTTCCCTCTGCCAGTGTTGCTTAGCAGTTCAGCAGCTTCTCACTTATCACAGTCCGAAGCAACCCGATTTGATTTGGCGGTGCAATGCCTTACCTTTTAATTAACATACCATTTACCCACTATTTTGGGAGAGGCAAACGCATAAATGGGAGAAAGTCGAGTAAAAGAGTGCGGCGGAAAGCACAGCAACAACAAACTCCAGAGAGAGAGAAAAAAAGGTGCCTCATCCTGCAAATAAATCAAATAAAATCGATGATTTTCCTATTACCGTTATGTTATGTCATGTTCCTTCCTGCCACCGCGTGCACACGGTAGGGCAGATGGTAGGGGTGGCGGGTATAAACGGAAACGATTCGGTCAGAAATCGGGGAATAATTGTGGCCAAAAACCAATGCCCGCGAGCAGGCATAGATTTCAGATTGCAGCAGCAGGAGAACAGGCGGCTGCAGGCGGTAGGCGGCAGGTTCATTCAATGAAACGGTGCGACAGTTTTCAAAGGCAGAGAACTGAATGAATTTCTGATAGTTTTGAAGGCAATGGCAATGCGAAATTCATTTATGAAATACCCTTTGGCATGGGAAACTATATCCATAACCGTAATTCGTTGGATATAGGTAGAGTATTCTCATTATTAAATGCTATACCACCCTGAAATATGGGGAGAGAGTGGACAATTCTAATCCTGATTCCCCATTCCCACCAAAGCAGACAGGGTTCCACCAGCTTTCTCTCTCTATTCCAGGGATAACCTTTTGCTGGTTTCTTCTAATAGTTTTTCTTTTGCCTCTCATATTTTTTCAAGGGTATAATTTTCTGTAAGCCCTAAGGCCTAGGGCACCCCACCATAAGCCGCCACCCTTCGCGTATATTGGTTCTCGGACTGTCAGAAAATGACAAATGAATTTTGAAATAAGCGGCATTTTTGGATTCCGGATCGGGGATCCGTTTGATTGTTTGTTTTTTGCTGCCACAGCCGCCACTTGGTTGCCGGTTGCTGCCTGCTTCTCTTTTTCTTTCAAGCTGCAGTCGTATGATGGAGCCGCCTCACACACAGAGAGGTATGAATGTGTTTGAGGTGGGGTGGGTGGCAATGATTGGCATTGAGCAGAAAGTTAAATTGATTTCAATGCAGAGAGAAAAGCAATTGAAAAGCGCAGCGTTTTGTAAATGCGGCTGCCATTTGCATATCGAATGGCAATTTTCCGTTGCACTTGACAGCAGAGAAAAGTAGGTAGCGGAGGTGGAGAAGGGGATAGAGGATGCGGTATTCGTAAGGGTTGGTGGGACAGACAGATATATGTACATATTATCTGAGGGGGGATGTGGGAAAAATTCAAGTATTTCATCTGTTTTTATGGGTATTTAATGTGCGGGTTTAAGAAGGAGTTTGTATGGATTTCTTTTTTTTTAATTTAGGTGAATTTTCGTTGTATTTTGTTTTGTTTTTTATGAATACTTTTTCAGGTATTCTGATACTCATGGCATAAGCATAATCTTGATGTCGACGCACCTTTCCCTAGTTTCTTCTTTGCTTATTTTTCAGTTTCATTCCTCCTTGTACCTCTGCAGTTTTCATTTATATTTCCTTTATTTTTGTAAATTTATTTCTTTCAATATTTTCTGTGCTGCATTCCAATGCGGCTTTCCTCCTCTCTCTTTCTGCTTGCTCCTTCCTTTTCGGTTCTACCAATTATAATTATTATCCCTGATTATTCTGCCATTTTCCCTGTAAATATCTTAACTTTTGGCTGTGCTTCCAATTATAGAACTTTTTACGAACGAAAAATCCTATGATTTCAGGGGAAATCATAAACTGGATATATTTCCTGTGATTTGTGCCACATTTGTATGCCACACGCAGCCGCCACAACCAATTTTGCATTCCATTCCATTCACTTTGGTGGGGAGCCGTGCTCTCTGCCTCATTCCTTTGCCTGCTCCTTGATCATTTCCTGGTAGTCCACGACGTTTGTTTGGAGCCATTTTCCTGTATAGCAAATTATTGCAATTGAGTTTATTTTCATAATTTTACACAAATGACTTTTTTATGACCCAATTATCCACAGAATGGGGTGTCCGTTCCCCTGTCGATGCCAAACAAAGGCTGGCCCTTGGCGCCGGAAAATCCTCCGCTCTTAAAATGTTTTCACTATTCGAATACTTTTGATACCCTAGCGGAAAGAGGCTATGTTGATTGTGTACATAACTAGGAATTCACAAATAATTTCTTAAACTTTTCTCTGCTTTTCAGTCCAAGCATCCATTAAGAGATTCACGAGATTTTCAAATCATACCTGTGGTTTTATTCATATTTAAAACCAAATATGATACAAATCGAATTAGCACAATCCTCTTATACCATCGCTAGATTTTTCTGGTTCTCCGAAGGGTGTCTACACCTTCGATATGTAGAGCTCTATCATTTCCTGCTTGTAATTGCAGCCACAACAACGATGACGACGGTCGACGGTCGATGGTTTTGTATTTTATTTTCTTCTCACCTGCTGGTTGCAGCGGCAACATGCGGCAGGCAGTGGCAACAATAACAACAACAACTGCAACAAACGATGGCGACGACAATTACCTTTGTCCGTAATTTGCAAATTATTTGTGGCGTGCATTATGGGCCCCAAAAGCTTCTCCAACCATCTCTCTGCTTCCTATGCTCACCTCTCTTTCTACTTCCTTCTCTCCCTCTCTTTTTCCCGCGCCCTCTGCTTCCCAGCAAAGTTGTTGTTTGTTTGCGGAAAACATGTGAGAACATTGAGTGGGCGGTGGTGTTGGTGCACCACGTAGACTCGTGGGAGGGGCTAACCCTGCCAATAACTTCCGCGGAAATGTTCAGCATAAGTCTACCTGTCTTCCGCTCTCCCCTCAGCACTTTGCAGCGCCCTTCTCTCACAGAGCTTCCACTCTACCGTTACACTTTCGATGTGGCCAACGGAACTTTGGAAACGTGCAGGAAATTAGAGATGGACGAGGGCTTCACGAGGGCTTGAAAGTTAGAAACGTGCATTTTTTGTTAGGGATGGGAATGGCTTGCAAGTGAGTCATATTTATCCCTAACCATCATTTTTGATTCATAAACTGCACGATAGTTGTACCACCACTATGGCATGGCTGTTGGTTCCCCTGGTTCTATTTGGTCTACACGATTCTAGAGTCCACTTACAGCTCTCCTCTGGGGTTCTGACTCTGCTAACTATTCTCCTCTCTTGGTGGGGGCTTTCTGATTTCTGTCCTAAATGTCTGCGGGGCTCTGGCGTTCTGGTCTGCCTGACTGCCTGGCGCCAGGCGTGAATGTTTCTCCATTGCAATATTTCTTATGGTCCGCCACTTGGGCCTCGCCTCTTGGGTTCCACTCCACCTCTCACGCTTGCCCCCATATCATTTTATGTTTTTTTTTTTTTATTTTTTTGCTGCCGCTGCTTTTAAGTGGCCCGTGTGCGCCGGCAATAACGAGGCGGCAGCAACAGCAGCAGCAACGGCAACAAACTCAAACTCAGTGGTAAATGAGAGTAAATGCAATAATTGCAAAGTTTATAACATTAGCATGCGGCAGAAAGAGTGCGGTGCGGGTGTGACTGCGGTGCTGTGCGGTGTGGCAGGAAATTGCAGCCACCAACGCGACTCAACGACTAACGACCACCAATCGACCCTCAAACGCCACCCAATCCACCCACACACCGGTAAGAGAGAGAGCAAAGACGATGGAGAGAGGAGTAGAAATGGGTATGGGAATGGGAATGGCGCTACCTGGCAATTAGACATTCATCCATCCATAAAACCTTCCAACAATTAAATGCAATCTCCTAACTAGACCACGACTCTATAAAAAAATCACACAAAAAATGGTAATAACTGTGGAAATTGTAATTAAAAAGTGGAATTGAATGGATAGCTAATGAGATCAGATACGAGGTTCTCTAGAGAAGATTTCCATAAAAGATGAGCAAAAATTGCACACGAATCTTTGCTGCAATCAACTGCCTTTCTATAGAGATAGATCTCCATTAAAATGTGCAACCTCTAACAAGAAATATATAGATACAAGATTGGATTGATATACCACCTTTTGGTGCACCTTTTACTGCGTTACTCCTTCCAATTACCCCTTTCTTCGCTACCATTTTCATAGTCACGTTTTCCCTATATGTTTTCAACGGCAATAAATATATCTTCGCCCACGCGAACGCAGTAAATCAACCCATTGACAGGCGCACAATCCGATAGCCACGGCAATTAGGTGGTGTAGGGGAAACCCTGTGCAGTATGGAGAGCCCAGAACCGGAACTGTTTGTAGGTAGCTCCTAATTACAACTCATTTCCAAGCCCGTTCTGACATGATTGGGGCAACCCACACACACATAACTCACAGTCGCTGCGAGGCAGATACCACACACACACACATTTAGCAGCAGTAGTAGATACAGATACAGATACAAACGTACAGTTCAACCTCTGCTTAAGGCGTTGGCGTTGCCTCTGCCACAGCGCATGCGTCACTCGCCTACTGACTTCCGAAAAGAAGGAGGAGGAAAAGAAGTTCAATTTGCAGCAAGAAAGAAACGTGAAATACTCTTACAGAACGATCGTTGCTGCCACAGCCAAACAGATCTGCGAAATCATAATACCCTCTGCCGAAAGGGCATCAACGGCATGACTAACGTTGGCGTTTTGTCGCTTCTCTCCTTCTCTTTCTCTGCGAAAAGTGTCATCGCCAAGAAACGGAAATTCAATTTCCGTCACGTTCAAAGGCAGAAATTCACTTCCTCGCCCCCAAAAAAGTAGAAGAGACGGCCAAGAGACGCGTACCATGCCATTCCGTTGCGTCTCGTTTCGTTTTCGTCATGTTACGTTCCTCTTCTTCTTTTCCTCTTGTTTATTCCCTTTCTTTTCTGCTTCGTTTTGCGGCTCCACCAACGCAATTCTGCATGTTTAACCCTTTGATGTGGCTTGGTTTGTGTTAGTTTTCCAGATTTAAGGTTCCAGTTGTGTATTTGATAAGGTAAGTCGATAAACAAATTAAAAATGATCAATAAAACATAAATAAAATACGAATAATTTGCAATAACAAGCATACGATCGATACAGCTTATCGTTTCCTATCCTCAATGCTTGTATTAAAAAAACAAAAAATGGTACAAAAAAACCAGCAGAAAGTCAAATTAACTTTCATTGATTGCTAGTGTTAAAATCCCCCATTCGGTAGAAGTATTATCGTCATTATTGACACCACAACCCAAGACACAAGACAACTTCTTGTCGCTGTGCTGCTGCTGCTTTTGTGATTGTCTTTGTCTTTGCACTTTCTTCCGTCCTCACCCACTCGAAAGTCAGCGCCTGAGCCAAGTGACCAACTTAATTAAGCGTGAAAGGGAAATGCTTCCTCCCACAGACACACACACACACACACAAATCTAAACAGAAGAACAGAACAGAGGGTAGGGCCCAGAGCCCCCACAATGAGTGAAAGGAAGTACAAGTCTAGAGTACGTTGTTGGCCACCCTTCTTAAAGCTTCTTAAACGAATGGAAACACTAAATGTTTTCTCCCCCCAGAACAAAGCCAACAAATTGATTAATCAAAATTATTATAGAGATTTAACTGTGTCATGAGGTGCACGAGGGTGCGAAGTAGGAAGGGTAGGAAGGCCATGTCTTGTCGTTGCTGCACAGGTTAAGTGAAATGGTGTCATAAGAAATATTTTCATTAATTTGTTAAAGTAATGGCATGGCTTCAGGGCTGGGAATGGCTGCTTGTAGAAGGGGGCGGTGGGGGAGTCTCTGGATTGAGTTGCAAATAATTGAAATTTAAAGCAAAATACAAAGTTAATTAGGGAAACGATTGAAGATGGAAGATATGGTGGATGGTTGGATGGGTGGATGGTGGATGGTATTCCCACACTCTTTGGTGGACTCTGGAGCCATGAGTATCATTCCCATTCCCCCGCCACCCCGTAAGAAACGATACGATCTCTGGTCATGCAAGCGCCTCCTCGACGTCGAGCCTCGAGCGTCGTCTGCAAGCCATAAACTAAATAATAAATAATCTGGGAAATACAAATATTCGTGATTTGCATTCGCAAAAAGCCAAAAGCGAGGCGAGCAGCAGTAACAAAAACAGCAGCAGCAGCAGCAGTGGAGGAGCATCATCAATGAACTTTCGGGAAGGCACAAGGCCTTTTTGGCCAAGACATGAAGTGGGCTTAAAGCCAGGGTCTGGTTCTCTTTCGGTTTCCAGCTAAATTCCACTTGTCTCTGACTCATTCTCTGCCTCCCCTTACACTCTTTATTTATTTTTATATTTTTTTGGGTGTAAAGTGGAAGTTTTTCCACTTTAAGTGGAAGCCAGAGAGAGAGAGAGAGAGGTTGAGGCAGGCGAAAAATGCTACAAACAATTAATACAAAAATGCTGAGGGGCATAACCGTTTCAGAGCGTCGTATCAGGGCTGGCAAATAGCTGGTGGGGGGATATGTAATGTGGTATGGGGCTTAGGTGTTTCTGGGAGGTTTAAAAGAGTTGAAGATTATAGGAAACCGGAGAGTGTGGATTGTAGTGGTTTTGAGTACGGAAACTTTTTAGTTATTTCTAATAATTATGAGTCCATTGTCATGTCAAAAATTTTAACGATTTTATGTCCTTTTATGTTTTAGAGTTCACCATTTCAAACTCAAATAATTATTTTTCATATAGTATTTGTCATTATTTCGAGTAAAATTTGTGTAGAAAACCTTTCAGAAAATATTAGCTTGCATTAGCTTTCAGAAAAGAAAATTAAATAGCCATTAAATGTTTTATTTATTAAACTGTCACTTAATGTCATCTTTTGAAATCTTAATCCATCAATTGAATTCCAAAATATCCAAATTTTGTATCCATTTTGTGAATCAGTTTTCGTTGCATCTTCTGTAGTTCCAAAAAAGCAGCACCTGTTCCTTACATTTATGGAACAGATCTAATTTTATGTGCTCTCTGGAATTTCAGGGTACATCCGTTTTCCAGCCATTGTTGAGCCAGTTCCCTTTTACACCTTTGCCCAGCCCTGATTTCGGAACAGTTTAATGGAAAGAGAGTAAGCGAAAGAGTGAAAGAAAGAGTAGGAGGTAGAAAAACCGTTGGATATAACAAAACAAAATTTGCACATGTGAAAACGTAGCAGAAGCTTCCAGAAGGGGAAGAAGAAGATAAGAAAAGTAGAAGAGGCGATAAAAAACAGCAGCAACAACAACAGAAACTTCAAGTGGGAGCCAGCGAGCAAGAGCGTCCGTTTCTCTCAACTCATTTTTTTTACGAGAAGTATTTTTTATTTTTCGTATTATTACGGTTTGTGGTTGATTTGTTGTTGTTGTTGATGTTGCTGTTGCTGTTGTTATTCTTGCACGTTTTGCGGCGTTTGTCTTGCGGTGCAATCCCCCCTAATCGCTTCCCACCGCATGCTCCCATCGCCTGCTGCAAAAGAAGAGGAGCTGCCACCTTGGCTTGTGGTTCGTTCGGCCACTCTGCCGCACTTTCGGCTAAAAAATTCCAACCAAAAACAACAGCCACGAAAGAAGCAGCCAGCAGCAGCAGCAGCAACCATCGTGATGCTTTATGGACTTTGGACTCGCATTGGTGTTGCTTTTGTTGTTTCGCTGCAAAAATAAAATAAAAAATAAAACTAAACTGAAAAACGGGGCATTCACCAAAAAGGCAAAACTGAAAACAAGCTACGATGAGCAGGAGGAGGAGCATTGGGGAGGTCGCATGAGAAATTGGAAACAAGCAAAGGCAATAACAGTGGAGACCCACTAGAAGTTACCTTTGGGGATTCGCCCCGTAAGAGATTTGTGATTTAATCTTTAATTTATGTGAATGACAAACCAGTAAGGGGTTAAGATAAGATTTTAGAGTTAAGTGTAAAGGGTAAATCGCCCACCAGATTTCGATTCATAATTTGCGATTACCACCGAATTAATCTTAATACTAAATTTCTGGGAATTCTTTCAACTTATTTGTACGAAATTCTTTAGTATTTCTGTGGCAATTATTTTATTTTTTATTATCTATTTCTTTATTTTGGAATTTCTCATCTATTTATATTCTTTTCCTTCTTCAAAATGTACTCACTTTGGGATCCCTCTGTAATAGCCTCCTGAGTTCAATTTTGCTGCATTTTATTTATTTATTTTGGTCCGGCTATCTGTGTCCCGGCCCCATCCTTTGGCCATCAATTAGTTGGGATGTTGAGGTCGAGAGACAACTTACTTGACCATTGGCAGCATTTCAAGCCCAATTCCTGTTTAGATGTCATAGCCAATATATCACAAGTAAACAGAGGGACGGACACGAGACATGGACCGAAGGAACAGATACACAGAGAGAAAGGGAAAAGAGTGAGCGAGAGGGGCTGTGGACAGTGGACACACAGATTGAGGCAAAATCCCCCTCCCCCAATCCATTGGCAATCCTTTGGTCAACTTGAATCTGCTACTCGCTTTTTGAGTCATTATTTATTTACACTAGAAATGCATTTTCTTTTCGTTCCCCCTCTCGATTTCTGCTCTCTCTCTTTCACTGTGTTGCTCTCTAAAAATTGAGCAATTTATAACGATCCACTTGACGCCGAAACAAATCCAGAAGAAGAAAAAATCTCCAAGGAAAAGTCGAAGCTTTTGATACTCTTGCAGATCTAATGTCACCTTTTTGATACATGTGCCTCCCATTTCGAAGCTGCTTTTTCTTCTCTGTATGGAAAACATAAATCCCAAGTCATAATATCCACTCGAAGAGTAGGCCAAGAACGTCGGCAAGTCCATAAACTTGTGGACTATGGACTCACTCAAGCACCACGTGATGTCCAATACCCTTGGCCCGCCCATCCTGCAGCTGAGATTCCCTCATGAAGGCAGCCCACAGCCCGCCCACTCCTGCAGCTGAGATTCCCTTCCTGATGGCATGCGACGAGTGTGTCCGAGATGTTGGCTGGACCCCAATGAAAAACCAAAAGGGCACCAGCACTAGCATCAGCATCCAACAATTTCAATATTTCATCAAAGACATTCAAAGAGTTTTTCCCCCAAAGAGAAGAAGGGGAGGGAGGGGCTACTAACTGCTTACTGCCGATGCTGGGGGTAAGTGCAGTAGCGCCAAACTGTCGCTGCAATTATTCTCGTTAAATGTGGAACAGATGACGAGGAAGGGGAACGGAGAACGGAGACAGGCGGTGGAGGAGAGGCCAAAGAGAGAGATGAATGCCAAGTAATGCACATGTTACTATTTACTTTGCGTGTTTCCCTTCCCTCTTGCCCACACTCCCACTTTCGATGTCTCTAGTTTTCCATGATAAAAAAAAAGGAAACAAACAAAGTAAGAATCGGCAGTATAGAAGAAAAGGAAACGACTTGAGGGATATCCTGGCAGAGCCCATGATATATTTACTTGAATTTATTGTTCCAGTACGTCGTTGCAACCCGAACCCAAGATGCAGAATCCCCTCCACACACTGCACCCTATAGTCCATGTAACCATTCCAAATCCTTTTACAGGGTTTGCAAATGGCGGAGCCGCCAAAGAATAATGATGTCGTTGTTGTTTTGATAATGATGAAGAGATGATGATGATGATGATGATGAAGATGATGAAGATGCTAAAATGGTCGATGGCGTTGGCGTTGTCGTTTGGCGACGTTGCATTTACTTCATGACAGCTCCAATCTGCTGCTGGTGCAGCCACAGCTCTTACTTACCCTTACCCCCTAAGCACGCCCCTCCTTCAACCCTTTGAACTTTGTCTGTTACTGCGGCTGCCCTGCCTGCCTGCCTGCCTGCCTGCTGCTCCTTTCACTCCTCTACTGTCTCTCTCTTGATATTACTCATACGCACTGTGGGGGCTGTTTGTCGTCAGGAAGTCAATGCCAAAATGCATTCTTCGTCGTCGCTTCGAGGACATTACTGCCCACGGGAGTGCAGGGGGCATGCGCCAGAAGGGCGAGGGCTGCCTCTGAAAGATGGCCAAGAAATGAGATAATCAAACATGTGATTTACAGAAAGAGAGCAAGTCAGCGATAGATAGCGCAGAGTGTGGTGGGGTCACGTTCTTCGACGTAATTGTGTGGAAGGAAAATGTGCACTCAAAGTGTGTATAAAATGTTGCAGCAGTAAATTTTGTGCTGCGGCTGTGGGATTCCGATTCAGGGGGGGAAAGATTTCTATTGGATTTCCCTTTACCTTTATCAATGGGGGCGTGTAATCAGAGGAGCGTGCTGCAACGCCTAGGTGATCTTCTAGAGATGGCAATGAGAACGATATTTCACAGAAGCAGTTTCAGTGAATGGCACTAAGAAAATGTAAAATCCTGCCAGTTTTCCCACCTTAAACACGAACCCAAGACATATGCCCCCTGAAAGTGAATTACTTTGCAACCTACGCAATGTCTCACGACGATCTCCTAGCCCCCCAGACGAACTCGTTCGTCCCTGACTCCGAAAGAATCCAAACTCCATCATCAACGTCTGGCAATGTCTGGAATATTTGCGACCTGCCGCAACACTAAAACGAAGAATGCCCTCAAGATGTGCCCCGCCAGTGAAGGCGTAGAGGGAGGAACTAAGGAGCGAAGTGTCAGAGAATTTCCAGAGAAGAGAGAAGAGATGCAGGGGAAGGAAATGAAGTGGGAAGAGAAGTGACAAGAGAATGAGGGGAAAGGGGAATGTATGTAGTTGCATGTGCGGAAGTTAGTCTGTGGCCAGAGTTCAAATTAAATTTATTATTACCATTGTTTGCCACTGCCCCTTCCACACTGCTAGGGCAGTGACCGTGCCCGTGCCCCTGCCCTAGAAGTTGCCCCATCAATGACTCTGCTAATGTGGAAGAGCAGCTGAAGAGCGAGAAGGAAGTCCAAGGCATGGTAATCGCCGGAATGAAAGGACCCATCGAAACCCAAACACTGACCACAAATCCCACAGCAAAAAGAAAAAAAATCAAATTGTGGGCAACCGCGCAAATTGAAAATAATTTTAGTATTTCTTTTATGAGCTGCGGTTGGACATAAAAAGCGCAAAGGGAAATACAAGAAATATAAGAATCTGGAAGCTCTTTTGAGGGATATCTTACTCTGAATTTGGTGACAATATTTGACATGAAATCAAAGATATTTTAACGCCTATCGAAGGAGAGTGGCTGGCAGCAAGAGTGTCGCACGGGGTCGAATGAGAGGCAGCCACACACACACCCAATGCTATGGCGAAAAAGCAGGTCACTGCTGAACGCCAAGGCCGAACCTTGTGCCACAACAGCCACAACGGAAAAGTAGGGCGTCAGGGCGTGGCGGGGCGGGCGGGCGGTCTGTTTTGGTCTGCCGTCTGAAGGCGGCAGGTCGAGGCAGCCCAGCCGAATGCTCTCCGAGATAGAGAGACGCGAGAGGCAGAAGAGAGAGAGAGAGAGGTACTGGTAACTGGTTCATAGGCACGTTCGCTGCCACACTGTGCTGCAACATGCAACATTGCAACGTACAACGCAGTTTGTGTATGCTCTCGTAAGCGTGCATTTATACACTACAGATAAAAGAGTCGCTGGGGCTCGCCGAGTCGCTGACGTAGAGACCAAACGTGGGGCGCAGGATATCCGTGACTCAGTGCCCCTTCTCTGCTGCAATTTCCCAGCAGCCGAGAACTGCTGCTGCCAGTCGCGTGGCACATCTAGGCTCTATAAAATGTATTTTGTTTGCATTATATATACCTGTCAAATTTGTAATAAGAGTATCAGCGACTCGTCTGCTTCATTTTCTGTTTGTTTTTTGCTGCATTTTTGAGACAAACATTCAAAAGGGAGGCCAAGAAGCAGCCGCCACTGAGAGCACAGCACAGGCAGAGAGCAGAGACCAGAGAGAGCCAGAGCCAGAGCCATAGCTGCATTTGTGGTAGTAGATCACGGCCTGGCCAACGACGAATCTAGAGCAGTTTGGGGCACTTGCACCGGGTGCTGGTGGCCTCCATTCATCGAGTGTGGCAGGGCGGTGCCGGGGCAAGGCTATGGACGTTGGTGGCTTCCTTCTGCTCTAACTAGGACCCCGACACCATTTGTAATTTATCGTTAACCCAGTTTTTGTTGTTGTTGTTGTTGTTGCTGTTGTTTGCCTGCAACGAGCGGAAGGATGCAGCATGGATGGGGATGGGGTTGGGAATGGGAATGGTGATGCTATTTCAAGGTGTGTGACAGCTGCAGGTGCAGCTCCTTGAGGATATTACATAATTATCAAAGCGGCGGAAGGGGGAAGAAATGAAGACTGAAAGAAAGGGAATGGGGCAAAACGAGTGGAAATGGTAATGGAAATGCAAATGCAAATGGGAGAGAACTGTGACAGCTATCCTTGTGGTTCCCTTCCTGATGGATGTTCCTGCTCTCGGAATGGAGTGTCGCCTCTCCCATGAGAACGTCCCTCACAAACTAGTGTATAAATCAATAGCCAGAACATTGTTAATTAACCAAAACTGTTGCCCACACAGGTGTCACACTTCCCATCAAACCTCAGAAACCAGAGCCTAAAAACCCGCCAGAAATGAAAATGAAGGCGTTTACTTTTAAGGACAACAAAAATGACCAAATAAAGTGTGTCCCTTTTCCCTGTGTGTGTGTCCCTGTGTGGGGAGGGTTTCCCTAATGTTGTGGTCACAGTTACAGTTACATGCCCCACAAAGAAAAAGGAAAACCACACGCAATGCCAGGGGCAAGCGGAAAAGGAACAGATGTGTTGGCCTAAGGCACCTTGCACCTTTCTTCAGACTTAAGCCTTGCTACTGAAGTTCCTTTTGGGGAGGCAAAACCAACTTCTTGTGTGGGGTTATCCTGCTGCCATTAACTCTTTACGAACATCCTTCTTTTCTAGTTTCTGTTGGAGAGAAACACTTCTCATTGTTGCCACACTCATAAAGAATGTGGAAGCCACCACGTGGGTTTGTTTCTACCGGGGAATTCAATCTTTTATTGGCCACACGTGATTGAATTCAGTCTATGATTTAAGCCATGTTCCCATGCCTCCCATGCCTCGCTGTGGCATCACGTAGCGGCAGTGTCATAAAAACGTAAAATTAGTTGCAACGTCTCCGAAACGAAACGTTGAGGAATCATCCATTCAGTGTGGGTCGTCGCAGGGGCAGTAGGAACTAAGGCTGTGACTGCGAGTAGGAGTGGGTAGTGGGAGGTACTCTCCGTAACTACACATAGTACGTCAGGTTTTTCCCAAGACATCAACAATGTGATGTCCCCTGCTGTCCCCACTCCGATTCTACCACTAATACCAGCAATCTATGGTGACTCTGCTGCCTCTGCTGCTGCTGCTGCCGCCACACTGCCACACACTGGTTCTGTCATCTCTCTTCTTGGCTCGTAAAATGCACATGTTGATGGCGCGTGTCTTGCATGGGCAATCCAGGGGATGGCGGTGCTGCCCGAAAGGGTGTACTACTGCAGTGAGAGAAATTTTGCTATGTTGCTTTTATGAAAATGAGATTCTACTCGCCTCAAGTTTGGGTTCTACTTTTTACTATTTTTAATTAGGCTTCTTCCTTAAATTTCTAAGAATTTCTATTTAATTATACAAGTTTTTTTTTGTATTTTTTTAAATTCTCTTAATAGATTTCACGACAATTTTAACAAATTTTACTGTAATATATATTTTAATATTAATATTATTGTAATTTTTACGCATTATTTGTAATTGTTTTCTCTGATTCCTTCCACATATTTCTGCCTTACAACAGCTGTAGGAATAATCGTATAGCTTAATTTAAGGCATGCCAATATCCTAAATCTGCAAAATAGTGGAAATGGCTCCCTGCTGGAAATTTCCCACAGTGTATGGCAGTTTGTGAATGCACTATTGTTCGCTCGTCTTCCGTCAAGCCAAGGCCATGGAAAATGCTGAGTGCGTATGAGGTTTTTCCCACTACTACTACTACTACTACTATCTTTCTCTCCTTATGCCCCCGTTCGTCCCTTGTGGCAGAGGCTTTCCCACTGCTTTGCCTGCTTGTGCCACAGGAATACTGCCCCTTTCCACCTTAAGCCGCAGGTCTACGCTACTCCCCAGACATTTCCCCACACCAAAAAATAAAAAAATAATGGCAGAAGGAAGAGAATGGAACCTCGTCCCATCATTTCAATCTATTTTTCTCCATTTCTCGCATTTGATTTGAATTAAAATAAGTTACGTGAGCAGAAGGCCGAAGGCAGCCGTCTGACATTTTCATTTCACTTGTATCTGAGAGATGCAAAAACCCCACCCCACACCATCCCTCTCTAGGATTGGAGGGAGCAGCGTGCACTATGCCCCCCAGCGGGTGAAGGTGGTAGAGGAATCGGGGTGGTAGGGTGTGTGCCAGAGGGGCGGTTGGGGGCTGTCGGGTGACCTAAATTCATTTAAAAATCGATCGATATTCCCCTTCGTTGCATTTCTCTCTGCTTTTCTCAGTCTCTTCCTCTCTCTCTCTCTCTGTGACCGAAAAAAGGCAAAATTATATAGAGCATACGCTATACTATAATATATATACTAAATATAGTATATATACTATACCTACTATATATATAAGTGGGGTATATAGTCCATGTGGCATGTGGCACTAGCGGCAGCAGCAGCAAACTGCATTGCAATTATTGTGAAATTCTACTACAATGGAAATTTCTACAACGTTTTCCACAGCCCCTTGCCTCGCCTCTTCCCTCTGTTTCGTTCGTTTTTCCGGCCTACGTTTACGCCTACGTCTACGGTTACGTTTCTACGTCGTCTATGAGAGTGCCACAGCTTTTGGGTGTGTGGGCGTTTGGTGGGCGTGTAGGCGTGACTCTAGGCCCATTGTTTAGGTGGGAATTGTGGGTGGGTAGTCGCTTTTTTTTGATGATGGCCCAACAGGCAGCACAGTAAGCGTATTCTTTTGTCTCTCTCTCGCTCTAGCTCTCCCATGTCACAGTAGAATTTTCTATAGTTGCCAAAGAGCAAAAAAAATATAGTATAGTTTTTCTCGAAAGTTTTCTCTTTCATGTGGATACTTTTCCATATGAAATGCATTATGAAATGGTGTAATTTGTAGGTGAAATGTCCTTTAGGTGCCAACAAATTAGCTTCGATTTAGGGAATAGAAAATACGAAGTTCAATTTTATAATTACAAGAAAATAAAAGTACAAAAATACATATATAAATTTGTTTGGTATTTAAAAGGAGGAATTAAAGAAAAGGCTAATGCACCCACTTGTACATTGTAGCCTTACTCAAAGATACAACATACGAATAAATTGGGAGTAAATGTCGATAGAGAACATAGTTGGAGTCAGTATATTCAGATCTCGTTAGCTATTTTCTGAATGGGAAAGATCGCCAGTTGTATTTTTCAGTTGATTTTAATTGAAGTAAATGTATCTTTCAGATGCAGATGCATATTTAATACCAGTACCTTTTAGATGCTAATAGATTGAATGCATCTTTCCGCTGCAGCTGGAACCTGCTCTGGCACTTTAGTTTGACTTTCAAATTTCGTGGAATCTATTGCCTGGAGAAATGAGAAACTTTTTCAATATACCAATATGCTGTGTGCAAACAACCTCTCTCCATCTCCCCCTTTCCCTCACAAAGTTGCAACTTCTGTTGTTTTTTTTTTATATTTTTTTTGGTGGTATTGTTGCAGCGTTGTCGTCGTTGCTGACGTTGGGAAAACTCATTACGATGCCGCATGAGTGACATTTCCACGCTGTCAACATGACACATTTCATAGAAAGATATACATACAGTTCCCTGCCGCCCACCGCCCAGAGGCACACGACGACTCGTTGGTTGCGTTTGTGTGTGTGTGGGGCACATGCAACCGCATTCCCTGTCATGCAAGCCGCACAGTGGCTTAATGCCACCCCCCGCTCTGCAGTGAGCAGCCCTTCGACCCTCTCATTCCTTGGGGCTCATCATCAGGGAATTACAACGCATTTCTTCACTTTCGCATCGCTAGCTTCTAAGCAGCTTATTATTGGTGTGTGTGTGTGTGTGTGTTTTCGTGATGTCTTTTGTTTTTCCTTTGTGCGAAAATTGAATTTTCTTTCAGGTCTCATGCTGCCACACTCATACCCCCCCACCCTTCACCCCTCTGTGCGTGTCAGAATGCATCGCTACGTCCGTTGCCGTCTAATGGCAACGCATGTCAACATTTGCTGAGCTTTTGTGTTTAAATATTACTAATACGACATGTTGTCGTGCCACATGATGTGGGGGGATAAGCAGGAGGCGGAGGCGGAGCAGCAGGGGCTTGAGTGGTGATTATGGGGCGTGTGGACGCACGACTCCCTCTATTATGTGGGGCCCTAATTGAATTATGTTCTGTGAATGTTCTGCGATGATTACAAAAAATGGAAAAGGCAACATGAAAGCAGTGTCAACGATGGATGGCATACCCTTTTAAGGGCATAGATTTTTTTGGTTTTTATTTGTATTTAATTTGAGTGGAAGTTGGATACGGTTTGGGTAAGAGATTGTGTGGGCTTTGTTACAGATTTTGGGTACTTTCAATATTCTAGTGCGCCCTTTGAGCTACTGTCCTCTCACTCTGGAATTGCCAGGGGAAAGGAAAGATTTTACTCCAGAAGAACTAGAGAATGGAACGATGAAAGACGACAAAACTGGCCTCAATAGGGTATACCATCCTCTATCAGAAGCGGGGTATTATCGCATAAATGTCAGAGACCTGGAAGTTGAGAGTACTTTTTTCCTGAATTAAGTTGTCAGCGAAGCGGCGACAGGTCGCAGTTCGCTTGGGTCAGGGTCAGCTGTTAGAGTGGAGGAAACGGAACGCAACGCACGCGATGGATGGAAATGGGAAAGGAATGAGTGGCGGGACGGGGAGGGGAAACTTTGGCGCGGGATATGCAATTACAGATGCAGTCATAATACATTAGACTTTTCCTTGGGGCAAAACTTTTGGATTGTTGTCGCGACTCAAGAGTTCGATGGAGCGAATGGGGCGAATGGCTATGGCTGGGAGGAAGAGTGGCATGCCACCTGCTGTGCAGAATGAAATTTACAATGAATTCGAATGGAAAAGTTTAATTGAAAGCCAGCCAAATAAAAAGAAGAAATATCTTGAAGAGCGCACAAGGAGAACTAGATTAAGTCGGAGGCTGAATCCTGGCGGCAGATGCTAACTGAAAAGATAGTTGCAGGATGGAAAAAAAATAAACTGAAAGAAAAGAAAAGCCGAGGAAAACGAAACGAAATGAGAGGCAAAGCAGCAGCAGTGGCAGGAAGAAGAAAATCTGCTGTTGCCGCTGCCGCTGCTGCTGTTGCACAAAAGATGTGTTGTTTGCTCTGCAGTTAAATTAAATGAAAAAGTTTACAACTTTTTTAATGAAATCATTTTCCATGCAGTACGACGAGAGAGGCATAAACAAAACAGCCGAACCCAAACCCAAACCCAAAGCCTATCCCCCATCTGACAGGAGAGGTTGCATGCAGCAACAAAAGAAAACAAAACTCTGCAGAAAAGAACAGAAGAATGGGCGCAAAAAGTTGCATGCAAAAGTAGATAGAGAGCGAAAAAGAATCAAAGGGTGTGCGTGTGTGGGTGTGTGTGGAGAAGGATATGCCTTGTGTTTGTTCTTAAGTTTTGTGTCTTTTATTTGATTTTCCACACAGAGAGAGAGAGAGAGTGGGAAAAGTGCCTCCTGCTTGCTTTAAGCGTTTAATATGTCGTATGCGTAATCGGAGTCGAAATCGAAGCAAGGAATCGAAGGGGCAGTCAAGTGTGTGAGAGAAGGGAGGGGCGAGGAGGAGGAGACCTCCAGGAGCACCAGCCAAAGGCTAATGATGCTCATCCACTTGGCATTCTCTCTAACCCATGGATGTCCTTGGCCAACAAGAGTCGACAAGGGTCGGGAATTTGTGTCATGGCATTGCCACACACACACACACATGTCTGTGTCCTCTCTATCTGTATCTCTCCCTCTATACGACGTGTGTGTGTGTGTGGGTTGGCTAATCCAACTGTCACTTTCAGGGACACAGCCCGCGCGAGAGAGAGCAAATGGCTGCGGGAATTATGCCAAAAATAAAATAAAACCAGAACCGAATAACCGGAAAAACCAGTAAGGTTAACCAACAAAACACACAAACAGGCAGGATGTCCCAAAGGCATTTCTAGGATTAAGGGTTTTCCGTGGGCAAACGCTTAAAGCTTTAAGTGCAAATTGGAAATTGGAGTCAAATCTGTTCATATTAATTATAAGGAAAAAGTGGAAATATATTTACCAGGAAGCGAGCGGGGCTCCTTTCAGCAGCTGAGATCACAATCGGCAGCTAACGGATATCCAGGAATTGCAGCCAAAGCTGCAAGAATAAATTCCCCTGACAGTCAGCGAAAGCGAAAATTATTTTCCGCCCTAAAAGTGCAATACTATTTCTGCAGAAAAAGCAGCACTTGAGCTATAATTTTCTTTGCAATTTCCACGAAATAAGAACTGATTCTTGTTCCCAGAATGAAATCATCTCTCTGTTCCCGCAGTTAGGGATGATTTAATAGGATGTAATATAATACAGCCACAGCACACACGGACGAAACTAACTAGTATTTCTATAGATAATATGCACTGGCATTTATTTCGTTTACAAATATCTTCTTTCAAACGTAAATTTCGATTTTATTTGATTTTAGTTCATTTTATTTTTATTTCCACCCAAATCTTTGCTGAAAGTTTTTCTTAGATATGTATGTACAAATCTCTTTACGAGTATATTCACTTTATTTAACCTCTTTTTCCTCCTCACGGACATTTTCTCTATCCCTTAATGCACGCATTTCCGTTTCCCTTTTCCCTTTTTTATTTATTACGAATCTTTCTTTTTCCATCATGAATTTTTATGTTTTATTGCAGCTGTTGCTGCTGTCAACACCCACTGACTCGCCACTGAACCTCCTTCATTGCTGACTCCTACTCGCTCCGCTTTTTTTTTTCCTTTTTTTTTTTTTACCATGACAGCCTCTTTCTACCTCTGTGCCTTGCCGTGACAGCTTTCTGCTCTCCATCCCCACCTTCCGCCCGCTCACTGCTATTTTCATGCTTTTATTGGCACTGTGATTTCTGGTGACTGAATCCCAGCGGAGGATTACGCTTCAGGGCGCACATAACTCTGCTGCTGATGCTGCTGCTGCTGCTCCGCATCGTATTAATCATTGAGAAAAAGAGAGTGAAAATGCAGTTTAATTTGGCATGAAGTGCAGTCGCGGCTTGGGGTTCGTTCTCGGGTGGTTTTCTATCGGTAGTTAAGCGCTTTATATAACCGATAACAACCTGTAAGTCCGTAAAGTCATATCGCATTTGATGACTGCACGGCACAGCAGCGGCTGCTGCATGCACCACCCCCGTGTAGCGATGCTGCGGCAAGTTGTGTGGTGACTTTTATGGCGTCATATTTTTATGGGTTGCATGCAGCACCAAGCACCCCCTGTGGATGACATTCCAGTGGATGGATTCTTGAAGTAACGATGGCTATAGCTTTTATGATGGGGTGGGGGGATACAATGTTGATAGAACAAAGTATTTCCAGACTTTTTTTTACTTCAAAACTTCCACATTTAATATTAGTTTAAAACCATGTAAATTCTACAAAAAAAATATAACTGAAATCTAAATCAAATTCCAATCAAATGGCGAATGTAGAAAATGCAGCACCACTTCCCGAAAACGAAAACGAAGATGCAGATACTGCTGATAGAAAAGAAACAGACGCACTAGCAGCGGAGGGACAAGAGGGAGAAACCACCGATATTGCTGCGGAAGAAGCTGCCTCAAAGGAGGAAACTGCAGAAGGGGCAGCAGAAACTGATGCAGAAGAGGGCGAAGAAGAGCAGGAGGACGAAGAAGATCCCTTCGAGCACCTGGACTTAGACGACGAGGACAACGAGGAAGAGCAATCCCTCTATAAGGAATATCTATCGTTAATCAAGGAAATCAATTGCCAGAATGGCATCATTCAAGAGCTGAAGGACCGCTCGAATGAGTTGAAGCAAAAGGAATGCCGCTCGGGGCACGAGAGCCAGGAATTACAGCGTCTACGGCTGTGCCAGGAACAGGAGAATATACGACTCCGTACGATGATCAATCGAGCAGTGCAGTTGCAGAATTTTGGCTCCCGCCGGCTGTACGGGGAAGTGGAACTGGAGATTACGGAATCCGAGCAGACGGTCTTTCTGGCTGGCGTTCAGTTTGCGGATGTGCAATGTCCTAGCTCTTCTGTGGGCGATGGCTGCCAGCTAGATTCAGATTCGGATTGGGAAGCGTAGGATGGGTGGTGGGTCTTGGATTGGCCTTGGATTTTGATTGGAAATAAAGCTACACAGTTATGGAAAATGTCCAATTTAAGATACAGGGAGATTTATATAAAGGAAATGATACCTGAATGAATAACCAGCAAAAGAGCAGCAAACCTCAAAGATATTCGAGATAAAACAGATTTTAAAAATATATCAATGGGAAATTCGTTCACAAATAACAAGGAACTCCCATTTAGATCCCATTTCTAGACACTTTTGGGTCCTAAATGGTTCTAAATTTCCTACCAATTCCACTATCCTTATTTTGTAAATGCGGAGACTCTCGAATCCAAAGAGCCCTCAAAAGAAAACCACACCGCAGGTAATACCCATGAAAATGTCATCATTCTTCCACCAATTAGTTTTGGATTAGAGCGGAAAACCCTCCTTTAAGGCCATTCTGTCACCAATCTTTTTAGGAAAAACCCCGAACCCCCTTAAACCCACCTAAGTTTAGTGTGCTGTTCTCTGCTCTTAGTATCTCAACTAAATGTCATCATTTTGCCATCAGTTGGTTGGCCAGAAAGCTTTTCTTTCCGTTTGCAAGGGACCCTCTTTCGCATCATTGCCAAGACATTTCACACTTCAGAGGAGAGGCCATTGGGGGGCAATGGCTCCCCCATGCCAATTCCTACCATCAATTTGCTGCTCATCATCCACACGACGCAACGATTGGCGTGCGGGGAGGGGACACTGTTGGTGGTGGGGCAGCAGCTCATTGAGCAATTCATTCAATCGGCGAATTCAATAAAGTACAACTAATAAAAAGAATAAAGAAAAACCAACTCTCGAGAATGGTGGGGAATGGTAATGGAAAATTGTGCAAGGAACGTGGCTGGCTGGCTGGGCTCTGCGCGCAGGGAGAGAGACAGAATTACAATTTTCTCGCCATTTGCTGTCTTATTTTGCCCTCCTATCATAATTCCAAACAGCAGCAGTGGAAAAGCAGTTGGCGTTGTCGAGAGAGTGTGAAAGAAAATCCCGCGCATTTCGCACTCCTCTTCCTTTCTTCCCCCCTCACCAAACACCCCACACAGAAAGTGTGGAGCTGCGTTAGTGGTCCATCAAATGCTTGTAAACAAAGCCAGAAAACGACAATGGGAATGACGAGAACGATGGGCCATTGGCCATTACATGGAACATGGTTCGACGCGATGCGATGCGAAATGGGAATGAAACGGTGGGGCAGCAGCATTCCAAAAGGGTGGAAGAAGGACCAGGCAGGGCGGCAGTATCGAAGGGTATATAACTGGGAAAGGTCAGGGGACTTTTTGGCATGAAAATGCTGCCAAAATCACAACTGAAAGAGGGGCCAAAAATGCATTCCATTAGATTCTGTAGCCTGCTGAATCCTTAGCCCACCCTTCCATTGAATATACCCTGCCTAAAAGTATGGAAAAAGGGAGAAACGAAACCCGAAGTACAGTCGGAATGGCAGAATGTATCCCAAATGGCGGGCGAAGTGCAGGCAATGGCAATGAGCACAAAAACACAGCGAATGTTTTTTTGCCCCCAGACAGAATGAGGGGATCAAAGCAAAACACGCAATACACACACACACACACGCAGGCAGTAAAAGGAGCAAGCGAGACAGACGAAGACAGCGGCAGAGACAGACGTAGCGAAACGAAACGAAACGAAGGGGAACAACAGTTGTGTTGTGTTGGCGCTGTGTCTGGACTGTGGGACTGGGACTGTGCTCCTGTTTCTCGTCTCTGCCTCCAAGTGACTCTCGACGGCGCCGCCGCCGCGGACGTTGTGCCACGCCCATTCACTGCTGGCGCATCATCTCGTCGCGTCTCTTCTGTTTTTGTTTTCTCTTTTCTGTATCTTCTCTCTGTCTCTGTTTGTAGTCTGGTCAACGTCAAAACAAAGCCAACTCTGGCCTGAAACAGCAATAACAACAAAAAAGGGGAGCGTTTTTGGCGCGAAAGCGGGGAATTACAGAGGCTCTAAATACCCTACAAATTAAATTTGAAACATTTATTCTATGGAAGCTGCAAGATATAGTCGCCAGATGTATTTAGTATTTATATATTTAGTTTAGTTTTGTGCAGGGATCTTTGATGGCATCTGTTTTCTGCTTGGATTCCTGGGATTCTGAATTAGAGTTAAGAATGTTTTTTTTTTAAAAAGGAATTTACCTTAGAAAGTGTACAAAGATAGCCTCGTTCTACAGCAGTCTGTCATATCCATCCCATTCTAGGGTATGCAAAAGGGGAATGTTTTTGGCGCGCAAATCTAGAAAGCAAACGAGGAAGAAGCAGCAGCAGCAGCGGCAGCAAAGAGTTGACTGCAGCGTCGACTGCGACGTCACCTTGCGTCCATTCAACCCGTAGACCGCGTCGCAGTGGAGTGTACCCCCAGACACAAAAACAAATACGAAGCAACAGACAGGGACAGAAGAGAAGAAGTGAGAGAGAGACGGGAAGACAGAGAGTAAATTTCATTTAACTGCCGCTTCGATTCGATTCCATTCCATTTTCCATTTGGTTCTGCTTTTCGGTGGGGTTGGGGGCACCTTCTTCTTCTCCCCCACTTTTTGCACTGTCTGTGGCTTTAGGGGGGTGGGGTTTTTTTATGCGCCTGTGCGCCTTCCCACGTTTACTGTCCATCTCTTTTGCTCCTTTACATGGCTCTTCTGCATAGCTCTGTCTCTCTCTTTAGAGCCATGACATGTGCAAAAAAAAAAAAAGCAAGAAGAATTCTTTGTGGCGGCGGCCTCGGGACACCGATCTACTAGTCGAGGCGTAATTATGGTTGTTCTCTGGAGAGAGAAACAGCGTCTCGAAGAATCAGAGTTCGATGCACCACCACCACCACACACCATAAGCTGCCACACAACAAGAGGCACAAGGGGCACAGAAGACAGCGAGTGAAGACACTGAAAGAACTTTGCACACAACAAAAAAAGAATGGGGGGAAACAGAAGGTGCAGAATCGCAAAAGCGTCTCGTGTTGATGGTTTTATATCTAACAGATGCCACCTTTTACATGTGGATGACTGACTCTCTACACAACGATCCAGCGATCCAACGATCCAGCGATTCACCGATTCACCGATCAGGATGCGGTCAGAATGGGGCTGGGCTGGGGGGATGTAATGTTGAATGGTGTGCTAGGAAGATCATCGAGAATGGGGGAATTCCTCACCATTGGCTTTGGTGCTGGGTGCTGGGAGCTGCTGCTACAGTGCCATAAAAATGGAATGCATTGACTTGAGTAGATGACTAAGAAGGTTATTAACCCACAAATGAGTTCAAAGTTCTTTCACTGCATATGGAATGGGAACGTGGAAGCCTCTATGGGTGTCTGAACCATGCGGTACAGTCGATAGAAAACACTTTTCGTACATTTTTATTGGCATTTAAGCCAGGGGAATAAAGAAATTCCTGGAAATTTCCACTTAAGAAGATGTTTTACAGGTTTTCAGGGAATTACCCAGTGAAGGATACAAATTGAGGATTAAAGTCGGGGGGTGCTTAAAAGTGACTAAGCTTCGTGATTCAGCCAGCCATCGGGAGTGGACGAGGAAACGCTGCAATGGAAGCCACAATCCACCTGTAGCTGTCCAATCTCTCATCGAAGTACAGTTGTGTCGTGTTAACAAATTTTGTGTATTAGCCTTGTGTATTCCTGCTGTGAACTTTGACCTTTTGCGACCCCTTTCGCTCACAACCACCAACAACAAACATGAGCAATAATTCGCCGCCCCCAAAAAAGATTTGACACTCCCCATTTTCAGGGGTGACAGTAAATTGCGTATCGTTGTTTTTTTTCTGTTGTGTTCTGTATGTTCGGTTCCGAGAAAAGTTTTCTAAATTAATTTCGCATAAAAAAGTGCCCCCAAGCCTGGCCACAAAACAAAGAGCAACAGCAACAAAAGAGGCAGGCGCCATAAAATTTGATGTGCAACTGATGATGGCGTGAGGCGAGTCTCTGGGGGAGGATGTGGGCTGTTGATAAGACGCCGCCGCACCCACAAAGGTCACAGAGAGTCGGAGACGGGACGGGGCAGGCAGGCGGGAAGCAGCAGCATCATCGTCTGAGGGTCAAAGTTCAGAGACGCGTAAATTTTTGTACGCCGCTGGGGGACAGACCGCGTGGTGTTTTGCTCTTGTTGTTCTTGGGGCAATCATTCCGTGGCTGTCGTCTGGAAAACTTCGCTCCCTCTGTCGGACAGAGGACAACAAATCACTTGGAGTGGAATATTGTCCTCGTCGTCGTCGTCGTCTGGCGATGTCTACGCACCCGAAAACACAGCAGTAATCGACGGGGACCGTCGACAGCTGCAGACGCTATGCGATGCGAGAGTACTTTCCCTCGTTCAGCTCTCGTGTACTCCGCATCTTAGGATCCCATCCTTGTGCTTTTTGGCGCGACGCGTGAGCCTTGCCGTAGGATGAGCTGGGGGTTCCCTTTAAGACGTTTGCTGCAGAGTTGAGTGCGTGACACGAGGCTTAGGCAATTACCGAAAGGTGTCTATACATTTATTTGGATTGATTTTAAAATATATCTTGTTGCTCCGTCCATCGATTATAATGGGTCATTTTGTGTGCCTAAATTGAATTATTTTCGATTTATTTTATTTCTTTTCGGTTCATCTCCATTGCCAAAACATCTACACAGTCTCCTCCTTTCGCTTCGCGTTAACTTTTCCTTTCTTTACAAACAATTTTTTCGGTTTCGACTTGTCTGCGTCTTTGTCTTCGTCTTCGTCTTCGTCTTGGTCTTGTTGTTCTTCCCGCTTGTCTGGCTCTGTGCTTCTGTCTGTTTGTCCTTTGGTCTTTCTTTCGTCTGTGCTGCTGTCCGTTGTCTGTCCTTTGGTCTTTGTTTGTTTTGTCTGCTTCTCTGATTTGGCGCGCATGTGTTGCTTGCTGCTGCTCCCTTTTGGAATATCTTTTGGGATTTCTTTGCGATTTCATTGGGATTTTTTATTTATCTAAAATAGCTGCAGAGTGTAGATTGAAGAGGGCATCAGAGAGCGCGGTGCAGCAGGACAAGACGACTGGGCTTGGCGGCTGTGTAATGTCGCTTTGATTTGTGGCAATCGCGCGCTAAACGTCGCAACATTTTTGAAGTGAAATTGCTCGAATTGTTCGACGTCTGGGAGTCTACAGTCTACAGTCGTCGTCTGTCTACCTCCTCTCCTCTCTCTCTCTCTCTCTCATTCGACAATGACAATATGCCTCCGTCTGTGGCATTCGGTTTTCTGTTTCTGGTTTTCCTTTTGGGTGCGTAATTTTTGGGGGTTGTACTGGGAGTCGCGTTGCGGCGCGCCGCGTCGCGTTGAGTCCTTGTTTTCTCCTCGAGAGTTGTCCTTGTTCTTTTCGGTGGGTGGGGGGCGGACTGTAAATAAACATGTTTGCCAATATGTCGCTCGAGGGAGCCGAGTCGGCTTCTCTACTGACATTGTTGACTCCTTTGTCCGATTCGGGATCTTGTAGTGACAACCCCCTTGCACCACTCCCCTCCTCCCTCTATAGGGCTGTGTGTGTGTGGAAGGGGGCATGCATCCCCTAGACAACATCAAGATGTTGAGAGCATTTGAAATGCAAAGTTTTCTATGCAAATTGCAAAATGAATTAAGGCCCTCGCTTGAGGCTGCCGCCGCCTCCTGTCAAGCTATAAAGATGGTTTTTCTGAAGGGTTTCTTAATGAGGTTTTCTTACGAGGAGGGAGTTCTTTCAGGGGGGAAGAAACTTGCTGGTTCTATTGTAAGGCATTTAGGAGTAAAATAATTGATGGAAGAGTTCGAAACTTGTCTCTAAGATAGACATTTCCGGTAATTCTAATTTATCTCTTTACAGATTCTCCCCCTTTGTAGCTTTTGAGGTTCTATTCATTTTCATTATTTCCATTTCCATTTCTGTTTATGGTTTTGTTTTGGTTTTCGGTTTTTATTCCTGCCACAAAGGATGACCACCGGACTAATCCCATTGACCAAAAGGACATTGAACCCTGCTCCTGTCCCTGCCCCTGCCTCTGGCTCTCTACCCTTAACCCTTTACCCTCATGCACATGCCACAAAAATAAACAACTTCCACAGCAAACAAATAAATAAACCCAAACCCCAAAAAAACGCAGCAGCAGCAGCAACAGCGGCTGGAGCAGACAGACGCTGTGGATGCTTTCAACTTTTGCCGATCTGAAGATGGGTAAGGCAGGTGCAAAAACTACACAGGCCACACAGGACAGCGGACAGGTGCAATTTTTCGGCAAAAGCACACAGATACTGTATTCAGAGATTCAGCATAAGGGCTAGGGGACAGGAGGCAGGGTTGGCTGGCAATCGAAAGAGACAGATGGAGAGGCGCTAACTGGTCCAGCAACAACATTTTGAAGTCAGGGGGATCGGTTTTGTGTGTGTTTGGTTGCCCTTCAAAGGGGGGAATATGCCTTCTGTTAGATCTCAATGCATGCCATCTATGACAAGCCCATTTTAATGCTTACGATCTTTGTAAATAGGTTTGATCCAGTACGATTTGAGCACCGTTTGCCAGAGATTCTAAAGATACCCAAAATAATCCCCACATCAAATAGTTCCCCTAATTCCCCTTGCAAAGGGTATCAAATTTACGACTCTTTCATTGGTTGTTGTTTTTCGTTTTTTGGTGTTTCCCCCTCCTGTTTTGGGGATGCATTTAAATGACGATTGCCTTGGAAGGGTTAAGGGCAGCTTTTTCCAATTGGATTGGGGTGCGCTTTTGACTGTTTGTTGGTGCGGGATGGGGAGTGTGAGTGAGAGAGTGAGCGGGGGATATGGCTATGGACTGGGGGGCATGTCGCTAAATATTTAATAAAGGAACGCATCCAGCTGCCATCAGCCCGAAGGACAATGACGCCGCCCGTCCCACATCCCTCCCTGACACTCTTTTTCCTGTCTGGATTAGACTCCCCCCTCTCTGCACGATTCATCACTCTTCCCCTCTGGCTTAGACCCCCCTTTCAGACCATTCTATTCTTCAATTGTTCACGTTCTTCTCTGTCTCTGTCGTAGCCTCTGCTGCTGCTGCTGCCTCTGCCTTTGCGGTTTTTGGGTGCCGTCGCTGTCGTCGTCGTCTGTCTGCAGCATCCATCAGGTTGCTTAGCTTTTGCAGCCATTGGGAGTGAGACAGACAGACTTAGAAGTGGTGGGGAGGACAGAGAGAAAGAGAGAGTGGATGGCGTGTGGCAGTGGGTGGGTGGGGCGAGAAACGCGTAAAAATTTTACGATTTGTTTTGTTATGTCTGCTCTGCTGTTGCTGCTTCTTCCGCTGCTGATCGCAAGGTATATTTAGGCACGCGGTAAGGCATTCCCAAAGATCTAACTGATCTAACTATTTTCTAGCCTTTTTCCTGTAGCCTCCCTCAACTGACTATTTAGAGATCGCTGCTTAGGCAAGTCCCTCACCTTGACTCAATGTACCTTTGGCTGATTCTACCGCCGCTGCTCTGACTGCTGCTGCTGCTGCTGTCGCTGCCGCCTCTTAAATTTGCAATGTCAATGACGTCTCCCCTTCTGCTGCCCCCTCCTGCCTATCGTAATGTTATTCTTGTCGTTGTTTTTGCAGTCATAAAAAAAAATCAACCCTCAACGCAAAATAAATCGCATGCGAAAAAAAATAAAAGCGAAATGAAGGTTCGCTTGGCGGCAGCAACGGGTAGGCGTGGCACTACAACTGGACCTGAGCCTGCAAGTCTCCGTTCCCCCCCGAGTCGTCCTGGGCTCTGAACCTGGCCCTAAACCCCCGTAGATCATTGTCCTTGAGTCCGGAGTTCATTCACACGAATCTGAACCAAGGGGGAGAATGGAATACGGAATGGAACAGAATGGAGTGGAATGGAATAGAAGTGGATTGAGCGGTTGATTGGTGGGAGAGGAGCAGGACGATGGGCGGGCAATTTGTTGATGATTTTCGTTTGTCGATTTTAATATTGAAACAGCAATAAAGCAACGTGCAACGTGTGTAGTGCTGCCTCAACCCGCATCATGTCTGGCCTCCTGTCCGTGCCTCGCTCCTGCTGCCCTTGCCGCCTGTCCATGCCACTGCCTGTTCTGTGTGCTTCTGTTCTGCGGTCTGGAGAGGCCGAGGCGGCCTCTGGCAGCACGGTGGCATGGTGGCATGAGTATCATCGGTGTAACCGACCTAGGACTTGCCACATGGTATTGTCTGTTGTGTGCGTTTCGATTCGTTCGTTCTCTCTGTTGCTTTTCCCCCTTTTTCTTTTTTGTATTTTTGCACAGCAGCATTTGGCGGGAAAAATTGTTGTTTTGAACAGAGAGAAACCAAAGCACAAAAGGGGTGGACAGACCAGACAGACAGCGAGCAGTGCGACTGAGGGGGAGAGTGAAAGAGAAGCTTGCGTTTCTGTCTGGCGGCAAAAAACGGGCCGCAAAAAACAACAAACGAGTAGAGCAACGAACAGGGGAACAGGAACAGGCAAACAGACGAGACAGCAAGAGGAATGCCGAGTGCCGGTGGAGCGGAAGGTGGGTGATGGATGTGAAACGAAGCAAAGACGAGGCCACAGACCGAAGCCGAACCAAAGAGTGTCAACGCTAGAGAGGGGGAGACAGCACAGGGGAGAGGAGATGTGCGCGTACAAGCTTGGTTTTGAATGATTCTAAACTGTGGCTAAAACAGGGTACATTGAAGAGAGGGTGAGGCAAATCTACAGGAAAAGAAGAACATACAAATCTTTACACATATCGAAGAGTGCTGAATTATGCACATTTTGTAATGGAAATCACTGGAAAGAGAAGCTTGAGCTTGATAAGCGCTCCCTTGCATAGCCTTACCTGCCCATGAATATAGCAGATTGCTCTGAACATCATTACGGGGCAATAATGAGCGGGGGAACGGTGGGTAGCAGAGACCATACGCTTGTCTGGCTTTCAGCATGAAAGAGACGCAACATAAACACAGACAGAAAGAGAGAGACAGATAGATGGATGGATGGGATGGTTGGATGGATGGTCGGTAGGTGGGGATGAGGATGAGAAACGGGAACCGAAAACCAGACCATGCACGGCACTCCTCTCACCTCTCTCTCGCACACATCGTTTCTTCCCATATGCCTATGCCAATGTGCAGAAGCTTGTGACTGACTCTCTTTCGCTCTTCTTCTCCGCTGCTTTTGCCCCTGCACTTCTTCTTACCATCTCTTCCTTTTGGTCGTAAACTGATATTGGGGTCGTCGACTGCTAATTTGTGGACAGCAAAACAGCAAAACGCAGCAAACAAAACACACAAAATGCGTGCAAAAGAGTGCGAGTGTGAGAGAGGGAAGAGCAATGAAGAAGGGGAAGAAGAATTGCTGCAGAGAGGGGAAACAAGGGGGGTAAGCAGCGTGGAAGCCACATGTGAGAGGTACAGTTGCGGGGCGTGGCAATCGCAAAACACAATGAAACATCTTATTCCACTGTTCCGCTCCTTGGAACAGTTTACAATTTTGGGAATTTTGGAATTTTGCAACGGGATCTGAGATTATGGAATGTGAGAAAGGAATGGGAAAGGGGAATGGTAGTGGATAAGCTTCCTTCAGGGATGGAATTGCCATGGACAAGAGATTCCTATGAAGGACGTTGCCTGTTTACCGCTAGCAATCCATAGAAAAATGCTTATACCAACTTGCACCAGAAGAAATTGGGCAGAACAGGCCCGTCATCTCGAATGAATGTTGCTTTTTCTATATTCCAAACAACCTTCTCAAACAGAAGAACTTTTTGGTTGGACAAACCCCAAAAAAAGGTCACTCAACCTTCTACCCAGTTGAGATATTTATTTTTAATTATATTTTAATTAAAATAACAAACAAAGGCAAAGGAGAAATTCGAGCAAATGTTGATAATTTATGGGACAACAACCCAACCCCCCCAAGCAGTGTTCCACATCCCCTAGGAACTACTGTACTGTACTGTACTGTACTGTACCACACCCCCAAGGCTCTCTCCACGAAGGAAGGCTGTGAAGGCAATTAGAAGCGTAGCCGTGGTCTCTGAGACGACGGTGGGGTCCTCAAGTAACTTGAATTGAATGAAGTGCCCAACGACTGGCTGCCAGCCTTCTTACGCACCAGGAAGTCCAAGGAGGAGAGCTCCAGACAAGCAGCACACGCACACGCACTCGCACTCGCATTCGTATTCATACTCACACTCACGCACTCAAAAACACTCATACCCCAACACTCGCACTCCTGCAGACAAAAGGTAGAACAGAGCAGAACTCTAGTCTGGTTGGTGGGGCGGGGGGTTCCTTTTTTTTTAGGTCTTTGACTGGGCTGCAACCCCACCCCATTCCCCACCCCATTCCCCCTCCCACCTTGTGATCCTTCGAATATCCTGCGAATGTGAATCCTGGTGGTGGTTGCTTCTGCTTCAGGCGTTTCTTGTTTTTATTATTTTTTTCGTCCCACCGCCAGACGATACCCACAAGCTTTCTGGTGAGTGAGTGACGCACCGAAATACAAATGAGGGAAGGACCAAGGACCCCAGAACCCATAGACCCAAGGACTTTTCAAAAGTGCGTCGATATTTTGTGCGTGGCGGCCAGGAAGCGACGCACGAGCGAACCTGAAGCTGAAGCTGAGACCCCAGACGAAGGGAAGAGCCAGCCAGCCAGCAAGCAAGCCAGCCGCAGCCAGAACCCAAAAGCCAGACACAGACACAGGACGACTCAGGACTCAGGGACTCGTTTCTCTCGTTTCTGTCCTGGCGTTGAAAGTTTAACGAACCTTTGGCGTTTCCTGCCCAAGGACCTCCTCCGTCTCAGCGTTTTATTACACTCTTTCTTTCCGACCAAAAACCGAAACACAAGAACCCACACAAACACACAAACACACACACACACACACACAACAGAGAGAGAGAAAAAAAGGGACGTCCAGTGTCCAGTTTTCGGTTTCATTTCGATTCGGAAACGTCCTGGGCAGCTTTTAACCCATGATGAACCTCCACAGGTAAAAGCCCTGAAGCAAAGATCGGCATACAGAAGCGGTATCCCCAGTCCCCAGTATAGAGCAAATAAAGAGCTTATTCCATTTGGGATTTCATGTTCTATGTTCTATCTATGTTTTTGAAATGGGAAAGTAATTTCTAACTGCACTCAAAGTCTGTCTGGAGTTGCCGCAAAGCCTCACCTATGAAATTATGTGAGTTTCAGAAGAATCGGAATAGAGTTCCCCAAAAGATTCCTAGCTTTCCGCACGCATAACTCCAAAACGGTACAGTGAAATCTTCTCAAATTGTATGTACTGCTCACGGAACATAACATCTACCATGCTGGCCAGATTCATTAAATTACCTTTCATGGAAAGTTGTCTGGCCATTGCTTTGAGTGGGTTAAGGACCGTGTTCCACCCTTGATTTCCCTTCGACTTTGTTCTCTTTTTTTTGGGCTGGCTGTGCCTTACGTGATGTAACAATGCGGTAGGTTGGGAATATAAATAAATTTCCAAATAATTTACTTTGTCTGGCGGCGACCGGGGACCGTGAACGGAGTCCCTACTGCCGGACTGCTCCATTTGTAGGTTCTGTTTTTACTAGAGACCACATCGTTAGGGATTCCCCCTCTTCTGCCCCTGGCTTTTCTTTGGGTCCGTACACTCCTGTTGCTTTCCCTTCCGCTCCTGTTCCTTCTCCCTCTCCCTCTCCTTCTGCTCCTGGTTTGCTCATCTCCTGCTCCTTGTTCTTCCTCCCCCTTTGCTTAAAAATCAACGCCCTGTCTGGGCTCGTCTCTCGCTCTCTGCTCTGCTCTGCTCTGTCGTGCTCTGCGATCAAGGTCAATGTGCGTGCCGTGTCAGTAACCTTTTGCCCAATGCCCATTTCCCATTGTCGCCCCTGTACATCCTCCTACCCCACTGCCTTCCCAGCGTCTGCCACTGCTTTCCAGACAGCCAGACATGTCACACCCCTTACCGAAAAAAGCCCAAACCCAAAGCCCAACGACTGCGACTGTCCTCAGCTTTTTATTATATTTGGGTTTGTACTTACTTTTTTTTCGACGCTGTCTGGGCCCGAAAAAGCGACCAGTGAGAGAGAGAGAGGAGACGATGGAGCGAGGAGATTCGAACAGATGTGCAAAATGCTGAAAAGTCTTGCCCCCGCTGCCACTGCCACATGCCACACGACACACAGCACACACAAGACGCAAAAGACGGACGGGACTCTTGTTGATTCTGGAGGAGCATTTGATTTGCCATAATCGCATATTAGTCGTTTGTGCCCCCCTCTCAAAACAGCATTATGTATGTATTTACTTTATGTGTCTGTTGGTCTTTTGCCCACACCCCTCCTCATGTGACTCGCTCTCTCTCTTTCTCCGTCCTGATGTGTGGACCTCATGAGGGGGCTCCTTTGGGGGTGCCTTTTGGCCTTGAACCGGCGCTGGGGCAATGTTTGTATGAAATTGAAAGCTGTGTGGCTTATCGCCCACAATCAGTTATCAGATCCCCTGCCATATGACAGTTTTCGTTGTGGCTATAATTTTGATGTTCAATTTGGTGGCCAACTTTGTGGGGGGGTGGGGACTTTCGGTGACTGTCGGGATGTGATCAACTTGTCATCGGATAAGGATTCGGATGCGATTTGTTCGATAAATTGGGTTTGTGATAATGACAGCGCAGCGCATCGCCAGCGGAACTGAGTGACAGCTTAGCAGGACAGCAGCGAAGGAATCAATAAAGTTTTTATATGAAACTGAAACGATTTGAAAAGGGATTAGAAAAGAGAGAGATTTAGATGTGATATTAAATGGCTATTGATTCGAATGGATATTCCCTTTGGATTCTGGGGAAAAACTATAGCGATTGGGATTTATTTTCACCTTTTTCCAGGAGAAATGATTATTATTTGATGTGAAATTTGTGTTCGTGTTTCGATAGGATTTTACATCGGGATCTATCAGAATTGTCTCCTAATATCGTTGGCAGCCAAAGAACTGCGCCTTCAACTACTAGGAAATAAAGAAATTCCCTCTCCCTGTGCTGGAAATCCTGATCTCCTTCATTCCCCGTGCCACCATCTCTTATTTTCGTTGCCTAGCTTCCTCTTATCACTCATTCGCATCCCTAATTCTTTGAGTGTTTCATTGCCCCTGTTCCTTGCCTCTGTAATTTATTCTATTCCTTCCCTCCTTTCCTTTGCTATCATTCCGTCCTCGGCCAGTCCTCTTCTCCCTATCAAAAGTCAAGGCACATGAACTTTTGCCTAATTAGCCACCCAAAAAGTCCATCCACTTACCGCTGCCTGCTGCCTGTTGCCCATCTGCTGCCTGCCAGTGCTGCTTGCTCCTTGCCCCACTCGCTTGCTGCTGCTGCTGCCGCTGACAAATAGTTTGAATAATTGCCACAACTAGTGGCACATAGCACCCAGCACCCGACCCAGATTGTTGCAACCAATATATCATTCATTATCCGCCATGAAAAATTAGCAATCGCATTTTGTCTGCCGCTTAAATGCAAAACTGAAGGGAGGAAAACTGAACGAAAAACTGAAAGAAAAGGGAAAAGAAACGAAACCGTGGAGGATGGCAAACTTTTATCAGTGCAAAGGCAGCAAGCAGCAGTCATTCCTTTGGGGCAGCTCGGCACTGAGGCAGGGGAATGTGCAACAAGGTCCCCCACACACAGACACACAGACACAGACACCACAGGACCAAGTTTTTCCTCAGTTTTTCTTTGGCATAAAAATTAGGTAATAATGATGGCCATAAAATATGATTTGCACGCCAGAGAGGAGGTGGCGGCAGGCTGGAGTCGCCTCTAAGAAAACTTTTCCAATAAAATCATACACAATCTCCCGCGAAGGAGATGCCGCGGAGGTCAAGCCGAAGCCCCATCATCGATCATCCATTTCCAGACGAAAAACAAAAAAAAAAAATGGAGGAGATGGGAAGGAGCCGAAAGAAATGTATGCCAAAAGTTGTTTCTGTCTCCAAAATGAATTAAAAAAGTTGCACGAGGCTCGAGAGATGCGAGATGCGCGTTGACGGTAATTAACTCTCGAGTCCATCTGCGGCATTCAGCACTTCCTTGTCGCTTGGGTGGCATGGCCCATTCATTTACAAGAGAAATTTCCTTTTGCAAAGGCTGGAGCCCTTGGCTTCTGTATCTCTCGCTCCCATTCTCTGCCCTGCCCCCCTGAAGATGGCCTGGTTGGCTCTCCATCCTCTGTCGCTGTCCTCTCCGAAAATGATTCATAATTATTGCAATGCGGCATCGCTTCGCTTCTGCCTCAGGCCTCAGGCAGCTGCCTGGAAAGAGTCATACATCGTGTCCTGTTGGCACCATAAAAATTGACAAATGTGTCTGTAAACTTGGCTAATAATGCCGCGAGTCCTTGCCTTGCCACAGCCACAGCCACAGCCACTGCTGCACTCTGCTGTAAATGTAAACGCGTTGTTTTGTGGGTTTCTGTCGTCAATCTCTCCGATGCGCAATGCCTGATAAAAGTAACTGCCTGGCTACTGATTCTCCCAAAAAAAAACGCTACGGCTGTTAGTCCTTTGAAGGGTTTTCTGCCTATCTGAAACCACACAGTTCTGCATCCCCTAACGAGTGCTGTCTTTCTATTTCCACTGAATTTAGTAATGTTTTCTATTAGAGCCGATGGTCCAAAGAGCTTAAATAATAATAAAATAAATATAGAAATTAAACCGAACTTTAATTAAAGCCTTTTCTTTATACTCATCTCTGCTACTTGCCGTAGAAGTTTTCCCCTCAATCCAGAACACCTCTGAATCACAGAATCACGCAGTTCAATTTGCGAAAATGCGCCACAAATTTATGGCACACTTTATATATCTATCGTTTGTCTGCCTCCACAGAGGCAGAGAATGAGAGGGAGTGGAAGCGCGGCCGTGCACTCTATACTAAACCATAAATTACATCGTCTCTCGACTTCGTTTCGGTTAACTGAACTCTCAAGTCGACTGTCGACCGGGGGTCCTGCCCCTGCCCCTTCGCTGCCCCCTTTCAGTTGCGATTAGCGATAATATCTCGTCGCATTGTCATAATTCTTGGGGCTCTGCTGACCAGCGACAGAAGGAGAGCGCGTAGAGTGGCGAGGCGCAGAGAAAAAGCCATTAAAATCTCAATGGCCTCCCCCTTTTTTGGCCTTCTTCTGCGCTTAGCCATCTTTCTAATCATCTGCCAATGACAATGACAATGACCTCCGAACCCACACCCCCTGCCCCACCAACTCCAACTCTAACTCCCTTAATCCCAGAATAGAGTTTGCTGTTTGCTGACCAAAGCAGCTGCTGGGAGGAGGCTTGGGCTGCCTGCCTGCCTGCTCTGCTCTGCTGTTGATATATTGGACCATTTTTGGGTTTATCAAATGCCATCATCTAATTTTCATTAACTTGTTTACTCGAATACAATAAATCTTTTCGGTTGTTCTGCTTGTTTAGTCGAGGGTCCTCGAACTCAAATGCGGACAAAGTCTGGCCTCAGTCTCTCTATCAAAATACCAAAAAATAGAAACTGTAGCTTTTAGTTCGAAGTTTTTAATGGATTTTTGAAGGGTTTTCGAACTCGTACATAAATTACGAAAAATAAGACTCAATTTGCTGTTCAATGTGAAAGTTTCAAGCACAAAAATTGGTGGAGATTTTTACGCTAAGAACCATGCAATTTTCTGTTTTAAAAATGGTTTTCAATATACAACAAATTTTGTAATTGTCTGAAACGAGGCAGAACTAAACGAAATATTTGCTCGTTTATCAATTAGTTTCTCTTTAAATCCACTGACAGAACTCTCAATGTTCTCTGCTTAATGTTTTCTCATTTATTTTAGTCTTAAGAATTTCCCCGAACTATCCATCGATTCATTGACAAAAAATGCTGCCCCCTCGAATGATATTGATTAAGAGCGACGATTCCTACAGAGTCCAAAAGGAAACCAAAAAGGAAAGGAAGATGCAAGAATGGAAGAGATTACGGCACGCTTTTGAAATGACCGCCGGTCAAGGGAGATAGCGAGAAAAGGAGGAGTTCCAAGAAGGGAGTTCGAGTTCGAGTTGCAGTTACTGCTGCGATCCTCTAGAGAAAGAGACACCGAGAGATTCCCACCGAATAAACAATAAAGAATAAAGGACATGCCACATGATTCCAAGGTTCTCTGCATGCCCTGTATTCGGGGCTCTCATTCGGGGCAGTGGCAGTCAGTCCGGGGACAGGGCGTTAATGTGCGAAGTGCGTCTGAATGGATTTCATCAGAAATGTTTTTTTTTTTTTTTGTTTGGGCTGCTTCTCGAAGCTGTATCTGAATCTGAATCGGAATCGCTGCCTGTGCATTTATCTGTGTATCTGCCGTGTCTGTGTAGCTGTATCTGTATCTATTGTAGGTAGACGAATCTTGAGGAGCTTCAAGGCAGTGGCTGTGGCTGTGGCTGTGCCAGGCAGTAGTATAAAAGGTAAATCACCTTTTGTTTTCGCTTTGCCCTCGAAATTTGAGTTCATTGTCAAGTTCAACGGAGAGGCCATCGTCTGGCCCTCCTCGAATCGTTTGCGTATCTGTGGCGTATCTTTCTCTCTCTGTATCCCTGTCTGTGGGTGTGTGTGTGCTGCGCTTGCGTCGAATTGTTGTGCTGCTGCTCCTTCTTGCCCCCGAAAGTCGCCAGCGTTCGTAGTCTTCTATGCTTCTGCAGTTGAAGCGTGGCCTGGTCTGCGGCTCCGCTTTGGGTTTTAGTTTTGGTCTTTGGGGCTCCTTCTGGTCCTCTGGTCCACCTTCGGTCGCTTTTCTGGTCTCTGGTCTCTGGCCTCCCAAAAAACAACAAAAAAAGGATGCTGCTCCATAAAACAAAAAGCTATTCGGAAAGTGACATTTATGTGTTTTTAATTCCTTTCACGGTGTCTGTGTGTTGTTGCAGTGAGTGGAGCGGAGCGGCAGCGGCAGCGGGATTGCAGGATCCCATGTTATGCCTTTTCTATGGAATTTGGAGGCTTTCGGGAGCAACCTTTACCTTGCAGCAGATCATTGAACTGCAGATAGAGCAAGATACAGCCATATTGGCCTGCACGAAAAAAGAGCTGAAGGGTATTAGAGGTGGCAAGACTCCTCTTAAAAAAAAACGATAGACAGGAATTTGGGAAACACAAAATACTGCAAGTAATTTCAAGACAAATTAATGGAATAAAGAAAATTTTATTAGATTTATTAAAATTTTCGAGTTCTATAAGATCAGTTTTTGAGAGATTTTAATTGGGAATTTAATTGGGAGTTAGAACTGAATTAGAAAAGAGCTCTAGAAGTTGGAAGGTACACAGCAAACTGAAGCAAATTATATGTTGTGATGTACCGTAGTGATAGTCGCCCACAATCACCTAATTTATGATAATTATTTCAAGAAGGTACAGCAGAAATCTCTCTATTATATACTCTATCCGATTCGGAACCCAATTAAAGCACCAAACCTGCAGGTTCTTCGATCCCGCCGACCAACCCCCTCTGATCTGCCGATGTCCGATCTACCGATCTGTGGCACCATATTAATGGATGGCAATTAAGTGGAGCAACTTCATTTGGGAGAACACAACAGAGAACAAGAACAGAGATCAAAATCGAAATCGAGCAGAGAAGAGAATAGAGAAGGGGAGTAAGGGTGAAAGGAGTAAGGAGTGGCGAATAATACCACCGAAGAACAGTTCCAATTTGTGGTGGTGGACCCCCGAAGGATATTTAAAGCGAAAATCACACACACGAGGCGGAGTAGAGTAGCGGAGTAGCCCCAGAGGGCAATCACCTGAACATAAACCCTGAGAAAAGGGGATTTTGGGGATTGGCAGTGCAGCGGTCGAGTGTGGAGAAGGGCAGAGAGTGGGGCAAAAAAAGAGCTACAAAAATTATAACGAGCTTTAAAAACGGTTTTCGGTTTCTTTCCTTCGGGGTGTTCAAACAGAAAGAACCGCGCAAAAGAACGATGATGCCTCCTCCCTGCTCCTCCTACTGCCACTTCTCTCTCTCACTCTCCTGAAGATGGAGTCCAATCGCTCCTCCTCCTACTCCTTCCACCTGCAGACGAGAGTGGAGTAGAGTTGGAGACTCCTTTTTGGAGGAACGGAGCGCAGCGCAACGCTAAAGTGGCCATAAAAATCATAATGAAGCGGCGACTAAAACAAAATGCCATAAAATGCTTTAAATGAGAACAAAACACAATAAAAAGGCAAAGGAAAGGGGCCAGAGCAACAACAGAGAGTGGGAGGAGAAGAGAGATGTCCTTCTTGGAATTCCTCCTCCAACGGCGGCAACGGCGGCGGCGACTTCTCAAAGCTGAATCGAATTTCGGTCGCAAGGAGTGAGAAAACCAAGGAATTCATTCAACAGTTTGTAATCGGAATGGACAGAGGAAAGCGAGACAGAGGAGAACTGCATTCAATGACCTGTAGAATAGGTAGAGAAACAAGTCCAAAAAACGAAAGGAATTTCGAAATTTTTGAGGTTGTTTTGTTTTTCTTTTTTTATTTTCTGCTCTTTTTCTTCTGTTTTGGTGGCGTTTAAATGGCGTCAAGCCGGGAGATCAGGCCGAATGGTTTACAATCTGTTGTTGGCGAAGATTTTTGAGGAATTTCATCTGCTTAAAGAATCGCGGAGGAGCCAAAAGAAAGAATATTTTTTGGGGAATGCAATAACGAGATGTTATAGATATTTTTATATTTTTAGATAGATTTGTGTATATTTTATATTTTGAATATGACAACTATTCACTTCTTCTACCAAAGTTCTCCATTATTATGTTCTTGGAAAATGTATCTTCACTGTTTTTCAGGGTTGTGCAACGTATGACCCACAAACGTTTTACTGAAAAACAGATTTCTCCATTAGTTTTCCCTGCCTTGAAGTGTTCATAATTTTTCCAGCTTTCATGTTGAGTAATTTTGAAAGCACTTTTTTTATGATGCTCTGGCCTAACAGATTTTTTTATAGTCGCGATCGTAAATGTTTTTAATTTCAAAAATTCCGCGCAGGTTCCTTTAGCTTCTGGTTGTTTTTTTTTTTTTTGTGGGGAGGGTGCACTCGTAATTGGCATTTATAATGCTAACATTCGAAATGTTTTTGGCTTTGGCCTTTGACCTCCCTTAACCCTTCATTGAGCAGGGGACACCCCCGTAGCTTGCGTAATTATGTGAATGGAAGGGTGGGAGTGGAGGTGCAGTGGAGTACAGCGGATGAATTACACTCAATTAAACAATTTAATTTTTAAATCATTGTTGTTTTTACGATTCCAACTGCCATTGTGACAACTTGGGAGAGCCAGACGCGCTGCTTTGTATAGTTTTAATTTTATTGGCCATCAACATGTTTTGTTTTTTGGGGGACAGTACAGTACATTAAAGTACAGTGCGTTTCGGGTGTGTGCTTGCAGCTGTCAAATAATAATGATAGTTCGCCCCAGCCTAATTTTCTGCTCATTCTCATGGTGAGATCGTTCCAAAATTCGTTAATTAATGGCCTGTTCTTATACTAGCCATGAAGCGCTCTGCAGCTGTACAGAATATCATTTAATTTAGCGCAAATATAATAATAAGACAAGGCTTAATTGAGGGACGCCTGCGGTGGAGAGGGCGTGTCTGCTGAGGGGGGAGACTGCCTGTTTAAAATGCCATTAAGGAGTGTAGTGGAGAGAGGGGCAGATGGGACGCCTGGGAGCCTGCAGCTGCAGCCCCAAAAAACCAATTCAATTCAATTCTCTCTGTCTCTGACTCTCTCTCTCTCGCTCTGTCGTTCTCTCTGTCAGAGTCTCTTGGCGCCCAGCGACTCACTCAACTGTTTAACGGAGCCACACGCAAATGCAAATATTACCATAATTATCGCACGTGCCCCACAGACCATGACTAAAGCAATCGCGCCGCGTCCATCTCAGACAATCACTATAGTTGCCCCTTTTGCTGCAAGTCCACTCCGTGGCACTCGTGGGGCGACTTCACTCTTCTCTGCTTTTACGAGACCCAGACACACGACGAGGCATGCAATCGAAATCTATTTACCATGCAGCAGCAGCAGCAGGAGGAGGAGAAGAAGGCCAGCCCCCCGAGTGAAGAAAGCGGCTCATTACAGGTTGCTGCTGCTGTCGCTGCTGCTGCTTCTGCTTCTGCTGTTGCATTATAGGGTTATACTCTCACCTTTTGAATGGGGTATACTTGCTGCTAGATTGACTTGGCTTGTGCGAAGAATATTGACAGCTTTGGTGGGAATTTAGGTCAGGTTAAGGGAATATTTCGGTTGAATGAGGGACAGATTTTTCTAAGGCAGGAAAACAAAAAAGAAGGAATCGCGGGTAAAGTGACACTTTTTTAGGGATACTAAAATCTTTAAATTTCTTAAAAATATCTACCTTTAATTTAATATTAAGTTTCAGAAATATTCATAGAATTTTTCAACATTTTACCACCGCCTAAAACTCTCTTTAATGTCTTTCAAATACCATATAAAGTTCTGAACTATTTCCCAATATATTCCTTTCCTTTCTGTTTTTAGATTCCATTTAAGAGTTTATTGGAAGTTCTCAAAAAGTAAGTCTCTATGGATATTTATTTGTTAATTTCAAAACATTTTACTAAGAGTTTTCAAATCTCTAAAAATACACTTGTCTGTTCAATATAATTAAGCCATATCATTTGATTCTTTCCGTTTAAAAAGGGGTTTCTGCATTCCAAATACAGAATTTCTACATCCTGCTGTTAGGGTATACAATATTCATTGGCATCCACATAAAAAAAACCATTCTTGGACTCTTTTTGCGGTAGTTTTGCTGTTGTTTTGGTTACATGCCACATGGCAATGGCAATTTATACCCCATATTTGCCTTTGCCATAGCCCTTTCCTACCTTCAATATCTCTCCATTCAGCATTCGGCATCGGCAGTAGCAGTAGCAGACCCTGCCCCTGCCACTGGCCCTAATAAAAGTCACTTGATTGGAACTGCAAGTGGCTGCAACGCGACAACACGCGGCAAGCGGCAAGGGAAAACAGCGGCAACGTTTTATTGGTTTATTATGGCGACGCTTTGCCTTAACGGAGGGGACAAGAAATAGCTCTGGGAGGTCAAGAGTTGGGAGTGGGCGGGGGGCACATTACAGGAGTACGTAACCCAAAAAAAAAGAACCAGACATCGCGCGCTGCATGCACCTGTCGTTGGGGTAGACCCTGCAGCAAAGTCGGCCTCTTTCTCTGGCTTCCTCCTCCACCTCCTTTTCTCGTTTATGTTTTTTCGTTTTTTTGGCCAGCAAAGCAATCAAATTTTATGGCCCTGTTGGCCTGGCCAAAACATAATAGAGAGATCACACAGCACAGCGCAGCGCCGCGCAGGGGCGCCGTCGCATCTCTCGTCCTCTCGCTCAACACTCAATCAATGCAATGCAGCAAAAGGCACAGGATCTAGAGATGACAGCGTGAGCGACAGGCAGGCGATGATCCTTCTGCAGGGGGTTTTTTTTTTGCAAAGCCCCCCACCAACTCGTGACACGACATTCCTTGCTCTAAAATCACGCTACCATCTCCGTGGGCGACCTCATAAGTCAAAGGAATGCCATTGCATCGTTAGCCTGCAATTGGCGGCGGACTGCTGCAGTCAGTCGCTTGGCTTAAGTGCCACACAGCAACAGCACCAGCAGCAGCCGAGGGAGGGAGGCATGCCACACAGCCTCGTTTCAGATATCTGAGTGCTCGCATCTAACTGTCGCATGAATTATGACTCAAAACTCATACTCAAACTCATTTTTACGAGTATATTCATTCTCATACGAGTCGTTCTCCTTCCTGGCTTTGGTTTTTGTTCACTCTTTTGGCCACATGCCGCCTTATGATGCGGCGGCTCTGCCTCTTTCTGAGGCTACTGCGGCTCTGCTGCTGATTGTCTGATTCTGCTGCTGCTAATTTTATGGCCTCGTAAAAACATTAAAAATTACAAAAATAAAACGAATTTCGCGGCAGATGCAGATATCCCAACGAATGTCCATTTCTTTCTGTGCAACATTTTGTGGCAATTTAGCAAATGTCTCTCACTCTCTCTCTCTCTCTCGCGTTATGACATTTACGAGTACGATGGGCAGCGAGCGGCAGGTGGTTCTCGTTCTACCCAGCAGATCGGTCAAAAGATATAGCCTCCGATTCGAGTTGGATTCCCCGTCGTTTTATGGCCCTGGAATTTAGTTGAGGAAATGCTTGATAATTGACTTGTTCTAAGGAAATGAATTAGGCAGGGGGGAAAAATGAACAAAATTCGGATGGAAAAATGGGGGAAAATGTGTAAACCGATGGTTAATTGAGGAAATATAAAAGTTTGTGGTAGGAAAAATGAAATCTTTATTCTTTGATACTTTTAAAAGTTTTCTCTTCCGAATTCCAGGCCAAAAGCATTTTCCCATCTCCAGCAAAAGTGACAGATACATTTCCACCATAAATCCAACAATTTGTGGGACACTTTTCAGTAGGGATATCCCATCGATTACCCCGAAATATCTCACATTTTCCACATTTCCATCACATTTTCCACTTCATTTGCGGATGGGAATAAAAAAAAACAAATGATGCACAGATGCAATAAATATAAAAAATTTATAACAAATAAAACAACAAATTTGGAAAAACACTCAAACTCTCAGAAAGTGAGGGAAGGGAAGGGACGTTCCTCAAAACAACAAAAAAAAAAAAAAGGAAAAACTTTCACTGTTCATTTTGAGGGATGGGGGCCAGCAAATATTCATTCAATTTGCGTTTTCTCTTGTGTAGGGAGGGGGAGGTATTTCTGCTTTTACGATTACACGACATTTGAGGGCGCAGTTTTCTCCCTCTCTCCCCTCTTTCTTTCGGTGAAAACAATGGAACTTTGAGGCACACAACATTCGGGGGCACACGCAATTGACTATCAAAAATATTTTCGAATTTTTTATGATTTTCCCTCGGTTTTCCTGTGCTTTTTTTTTGTGTTGGTAGGAAAGGCTAATGGCAACTTCTGGAGTGACATAAAATCCCATTTTATAATGCATATAAAGTTTTAATACACCCAAAATACCACCCAACCAACCACGCTACCCTTGAGTGGCGGAGGAGTGGGGAAATGTCAAGCGAAAAAGGGGAGGGGAACATTTTATGCATACACTTTGATAGAAATTTTAGTAGAACATCAAATTTTATGCGCCACCAAAGAAACAAAAAAAAGGAGAACAGCAACAACAACAACAACAACAAGTTGTGCATAAAATTGTGCTTCCTGCCGAACCCCCAGGAGAAGAAGGAGGAGGAGTGGAACCACTTCCTGTCGATGGAGTAAAAGTTCTCCCCTCAGCGTTTCTTTTTTCTAGAAGATTCCTCCGTCCTATAGTCTCTTCCTTCCGTTCTGGAAGAGTTAATAGAGCAGATAGAGTTCTTCCCTACTCCAGAGAAAAATCTACTTGAAATGGAGTTTGATGGCAATTAAAATTAAGGTGCAATTTTTGTTAGCCCGTTGAGGACCGGAAATTAGCAACGAGGGAGCAGAAGTTCCTCTCTTTCTTTTTTGGAAAGTGGGCGCATAAACAAGAGTCGTCTATTTGGAAACAGATGGGGAGGTCCTTTACGTTCATGCTTCCCCCTACAAATATTGCCAGGAAATATTTCCCAATAACAACAAAAAGAACACACTCTTTGGAGGGGGGATATGGAGAGTGTGTTGCTCTCCTGATGCTCATAACATTTGTGGAAGTCTATTAGCAAAAACGAAAGTCACACAAACTTCGCATCTAATCACATGGACAAGAGGACACACAGGACATAGGGCACAGGACACAGTACACAGGGATATGAAAGTGGGACAAGACAGTGGGGTAATGTGTGAAGGAAATGGAAAAAATGATGCATTAAAACGATGTTTTATTGGTATTGGAGAAGGCTGCAACTGATAGCCCCTATAAAAGGAGAATATAAATAGATAGGCACAAGAAACATTCTCTCACGGCTATCCCTAACACTTCTCACAACTAAGGCGATTCAAAACGTTATACATGAAAGCATTGCCACTCCACTTTCTGTAATTTCTTGCCCCACTGTAGCACAAAGAGAATTTTGGCGTCCCATTTAAGGAAATGGAAATGGAGGAAAATGCTTGGACGACAGGATATGAGCGTTGGCATTAGCATTAGCATTGACACTAATATGGATGGGGGAACGGAACGTGCTTAGTGGATGGGCCCACACATGCTACATGCCACATGCCACAGACAGCTTTAATGACGCGTCAGCACACACCCTCCACCCCTGCGAAACAGAAAGGGTTATTAATAAATTAATTTTTATGGTTGGAAAGGGTTTGTGGAGTCAAAAATAGAAGCAAATTGCCATGAAATTCAATATATTTCAAATTGCGACAGCACTCCCCCAAAATGGACATCCCTTTTGCATTTTCCTAGATAGCAACGTCATAGAAATCCCCAGTTTCCATTGCTTAGACGTTGAATTTTGAAATTTTAATAAACATTTAATGCCTTTTTGGCTAATTTTGTGGGTGCACCGCACCCCTCACCAGTCCTTGGGGCTATTTATGGAATGAATGTTTTGCCATTAAACGTTGGAAAGGGAATGGGAAAGGATTATTTTGAAGCAAAGTCATCAGGATTTTGAGGAGTTTTGGCCACTGATTTTTGGGAGAACTTTGAATGAGAAATGAAAGTCCAATTTTGTGAAAAACATGCAATGGAAAAGCTTTCCTGATATAATTCTTGGGCTCTGTAGATAAAAATATTGATGTGAAAACAGATAAAATGTTTAACCATAATTTCCTGACTTATTTATGAAGCTTTCGAAATTGAATAAAAAAATAAATATAACGATTTTTAATTCGTTATTAAAATAGGCACATAAATATAAGTAAAAGTTTCAGAAAAGCGTCGCTATGCAGGAAGATTAATTCTGAGAGTCGTTCTCTGAGTTTCCTTCCCGATTTCTATGGTTTACTCATTCCCTTTAAGGGATTTCCAGAAACGCACAATAAAAATATATAAAAATATATCTTCCAATTCTTATTACTGGAAAACTGTGGCCAATTACTGACCCCAAAAAGGGGAGTCTATGCTATGTCTAGGGGGGGTCTATGCTAGGGGGCTGGTGGTCGAGAGAAGGCATTGAACCTGTTGAATGGAAAATAAACGCATTAAACGTACACGTGTACGGAGTCGCGAGGTTTAATTAAAATTCGACAATGATAAATAAAGACGATACATTAATAAGGCAACAGGCAGGCAATAAGAATAGTGGAATGGAATGACAATACAAAATAAGAAACAAAAAGTACCCTGGAACTTAAGAAGCTTTAGGGTGATAGGTGTGAGGGTGTGTGAGTGGAATTATTGTGAACATAATTGAATAGCCTCTCTGAGATTATGGCTTGCATAATTCCTAAGGAGCTCTGTCTCTGATCAATTTTGATAGATTGAATGCGAATTACAAACAGAATGAATCCAGCTATCACTGTTCCCTGTTCTCAGCACAGAGGGTATCTTTTAGTTCTCGTCTGGACTTGTAACATTCTTACCTGCCTTTTGTTTCTATTTCTCTGTTTATTTTTTAAGTGTTTGGACTCAACACTTGGCTTGTCTTTTAGCTCCACTTCGCCACTTTAATGCCCTCGCAAAAGAGGCTTCATTCAGTTTCGGTCATTTGAAGTTTATTACCCGCGCACGTGTGAACCAAAAATACCGAAACGTACGAAAAAGGCCAAATGTTTTCGTGTGTTGTGTGTCGCTTTTACAATGAAACCAGAAACCGGAAATTTGCCCATGGCTTATACATACATAGTAGATATAGGAAGAGGCTTGCCTGTCGTTGTAAGTGCTGCAGAAGAGGGTAAGCGAACCAACAGCCAGCCCCCAAAAAGATGTCTCAAATGGAAGGCTATGAAGACGTCTAAATGTGAAATTAAATATGCCACTTTGAATGAAATTAGACGACGAGACAAAGCGTGTGACATGATTTCCATTTTTCATTTGATTTTGATGGAGTCTAAGGAGGTTAAGGGTTAACGAAAAGGTGGGGAAATGTGACAAAGGGAGTGTCTAGGGGTACGGGAATTTAGAGTTGTAGGAGAAGGTAATCCTTGGAAACGTATCACTTGAGAATCTCCCCCCTAACACATATGTAATTAATTATCTATTTAATTTCCCCATAATTACAACCAAAAACATCTAAAGACTTGCCCCATTTTGATTCATTCCTTGAACTTTCTTTCACTTAAGTATAATTTTCTCACAACAATTATCTTAAAATAACAAATCACAAATCGAATTTCATTGAAATGGTAACAACTTTCTCAAACTTTTCGACTCGAAACGAAACGAAATGAAACACAACGAACGAACGAATGAGAAAAAAGTGCCCACTCGTGATGGAAACTTTTTCGAGCTATTGACAATTTCTTGCCCTCCTGTGTTGGAGCTCATTCATGAAGTCTGTGTAGATCTGAAGTCACAGATAATTTGGCGAACAGAAAATCAGAGAGCTTTTCTTTTCATTCACGGCACGTACTCGAGACAGAGCCACACACGCACATACAGACAGACGGAGGGAGATATCGCTGCGATCTTTGTGTGGTTTTGTTTGCGGAGGGGTTCCATTTTATCGAGTGTTAACTGTGGCCCCCCGCGGGGGCACTCGCACTCGCCAGTGCAGGCGAAACGACACGAAATTCAATTGAATCGCAATTGGCATTCGAACAACAAACAATAACAAAATCTCGGGGGTTCATTCATGAAAAAAAAAGAAGACTTGGCAAACAAAAACAACTTGCGGTCCGATCGGCCGCAGGTACTTGAAAACAAGAGTCATTCACGGGCTTTTCGTATAGAAAGAAAGGTATCCGAATATGTTCGACGCTCAAGATACCCTTAAAGATGAAATCGAATGAAATCCGCTGCTCGGGAGAGTGGGAGTGCCACAGAGAGTCAAAGGATAGATTAATTCTGCAGTTATTCTCACAGTAGAGACTTTCAGAATCCTCTGAGTGCACCCCGCCCTCCACGGGTTACTCTTTTCCTCTGCATTTTCCCTGCCTTCGTTTTCTCTCTTCGTTGCAATACCCCACTGGAAAGGGCATTCATAATCATAATGATTATTTGATGCGCAGGCGCAACACCTTTTCCCAGTGTGATTTGATATGATATTCGGATATTCATATTTGTTTTTCTGATTTCTGATTAGTCATCCGCTGTGTCCTACAGCTCTCCGCTGACTCTTGACTCGGATTTAATCGTTGCCAAAAGATATGTGTGTACTATACATATATTTTTATGTATTTATCTCACGCTTATTTTTATGATTCGCACTCCCTTATCTCTGGCTCTGACAACAAGTCTTCGGTCTTCAATCGTTGTGGCATTCGGAGTCCATCTCTCTCCCTCTGCATCACGAATTTCGTGGCGCATACAAAACGGAGAAAATTTCATCAACATCAACAACAAACAGCGAAACGAAAACAGACAGCAAAAAAAAAAAAACAACGGCAACTGGTTTGCCTGATTAAAAGGTGAATGAATTCGCGAAACGCATTCAAAACATGAAAAGAGATATTCGAAAAAAAAATACCACTTTAATTCACGCAGTCATTGCGGATTTTGGCATACACTTCACTCATTCAGAGATTGGGGTAGTGGAGGGATTTAATGGGATTAAAATATTGTGGAGAAGCGAAAATGCCCATCAAAAAGTTGATATATTGGTGAGAGATTTGGAGGATTGGGAAGCAGCCTATTGAGGATTTTCTGCAATTTCTAAGCAATATAAAATTGAAGAAATTTTGCGAAATCTCTTAAGATCTTTTATTTTGCACTGGTTTTATATCGTCAAGGCTCTCTTGGTTCCTTAACTTCTTTTTGATTGTCTAATCGATCATAAACTGATTGAAAAAGTATCTTAATCCAAAGGCCCTGACCAAGCATCATTGACGATTTCTCTGGACTACATTCTTGTGAGAATAGTCCATGAATAGTCCATCTAAAAGAGCACACACTGATCGACTATACTCGTTATGCACTCGAAACATTCAAACCCTTCCTCTTCCCGGGTCTTGCCGGGCTGTTTTTGATTATTCCGATTGTGATTTGTGGTCTGCCGACTGTTTTGACTCCCTTGGAGCTAAATGTCAATAAATGCATCCATCAGATACAATAGCCAGACAGACGAGGCGTCGTCTTCTCTGACGTCAATGGCGGGGACTATTGTTTTGTTTTATTTTTGCAAATGAACATTTAAATTTGTTAAAATAACCATAAAAATGCCTAAAACGGCTTGAATATACAAAAGATATATTATAAAGATTATGGGGCGTACAACCCCAAGTACGGGTCGTGCAGCGACTTGGGGGCTGGGGAGCTACTAATGAACGAGGCAAATAATCCACAAAAATTACTAATGGAAATTTACCCACTTGGCACTTGGATTGTTGCTTCTCTCTCTCTCTATAAACTTCTGTTGTACAATTGTTGCTTCTCTCTCTAATCTTCGGCTTAAATGGCACTCTTTCTTACCCCACACTCATTTTTTGGTAGTAGTTTTCCCTGCGTTTGGGAGTTTCCATTCCAAAAAATTTTCCATCACAACGAATGTTGTAAACAAATAGTAAACAGTCCGTGAGTCGAGTGTCGAGCCGAGTCTTTCCCTTGGAGTTCTTCAAGGGGTCAATGCGAGAGAGATACGACGACGACAACGAGTGTGGGAGAAGCACGAGACTGTCAAGTGCGTGATAATCGCTTGAGATTGGAGAAGGGGCCGCGTAGGAGGAGGAGGAGGAGGAGGCGGAGGAGCACTGATTATCGACTTCATTGTGAGGCATTGCATTGCATTGCATAAAAATAAGTGGAAAGATTGGTAGCCCCCAATGGAAAACCCCCACTTGGGGGAGGGGGCAGGCGGAGATGGTAGATGGGGATAGCTTTGTTATTGCAAAATAAGACCAATGTGCAATCTGTTTAAAGCATTATGATCTATCTATCCTTAGGTTAAAGATCAACTGAAATCCGCAATCATTTATGATGTCAGCATTATATTTATGTGGCAAATGATTCATGAATGAATGAATGAACGATTGAATGGACTTTGTTGAATGAGTGTGTAATCTAGATGAATGCCGTAAAGGTTGCATGATCAATGATCGCTTAAAGATCACTTAAGGCTTACGATTGCATCAGCAATGATTGGTTTAATGATCAGTTAGTGCTTATGATGTAACCAATTGTGGTGAGATATGCATCTATCCTGAAACGTTGTAGAACTTGATTTCGATAATAGATCATGGGGTTTGTGTACTTGGGATAGCAAATGTTGTTGATTGTTGGCAGAATTCAGTGATCCAGCGATGGGAAAGATCAATGTACATGGCAAATGGGTCATGAATGGATGAACTAATCTTAATCTATATCGTTAGAGCAAACAAAAGCTACCTTTTCTTAATTTTATTTGAATTTTAGGTTCATTTTTGGCATAGATAGAGATCCCTCTGTGATAATCTCTCATCGTCCGCAGACCACACACTCAGAGATGATTCCATCTGTTCCCACGTTTCCTTCCTCATAGCTGTATAGCCTCGATATGTCCACATTTGGGTGAAGAGTGACTCTTCTCTCTCTCTTCTACCCCCATTTCTGCCTCTGTTGCGCAGAACCATTCCAATGTCACGTTGCACATTTTGCAAAGTTTACGCACGCGCAAATGCAATGCCACACAACCCAAATACCAGAGAAGGTAATTTCCTCTACTGCCGCACACACCCTCTCTGTGTATTTCCAGGAAAGAGCATAGCCCCCTGCATGGCCACTACTTTCCCCCTGTGTCTCTCGCTCTCTCTGTGGGGCAAGTCTGTGTGATGTGATAATTCATGGAATTCTTTGGCATTGCGAAATATGAAGGAATGCAGTCGTCGTCGTCGTCTGGAGACGATCCCAAGTCTCAAGTCTGATTTTATGTCCGAAGAATGCGTTGCACTGTAATCGAATTGCTGTCAGAGAGGGGGGCGGTAGGGGTGTGTCAAAACGGGGGAGTAACTGCAGGCAGCACTCTGCGCTGCATGATCTGTTCAAAAGAGAGAAGAACTTTTGCTGTTTTGCTGAATTTTTGTTGGGGATTTTCTTTTATTTTGTTTTGTTTTGTTGTTTACTTTTTGCATATGATTCTCTCTCTTTTGTCTGCTTTTTATCTCTCTCTCTCTCACTGCATATTTTAACTTCTTCTTTTCTGGTGCTTTTTCTGTGCCAAATTCTTGTCATTCTGCTGCATTTTGTCGCTGCCTCTTCTGGTTTATGGCTTTGCCTCACAGAGAAAGAGACACACGCACACACACAGCTATATAGTGTTACAGAGAGAGAGAGGTAAAGAGATGTGTAGTTTAAAAAAGAGGGACAGATATAGGAAGAGAGAAAGATATATGGGAAAAGAATGGGAGAGAGGAAGAGACAGAGAAGGTGCTGGGCTGGGCTGGGCTGGACTGGACGGGCTGTGTGGTGGTGGTGCCTCGGTTTTTACGAGTGTTGCGTTTTTAGTGCTTTTTAATGACTTCTTGCGTGCCACATGCACATGCCCCCAGAATCGAGAATGAAGCCAAATGCCGCCGCCATAGGAGTCGTCGTCAGAGTCGCCGGCAAATGCAAAGTGGAACATGGAATGGTTTTTTGTTTTTGTTTTTTTTGTTGTTGTTCTTTTTCGGGGGCACACACAGCACAGAGTGATGCAAGGCACCGGAATAATGCTGCTGCTGCTGTTGCATGGCCCCGCATTTCGCTGGAATTCTCGAGGTGTCGTGGACTTTTTTTTTCGGTTAAATTAAATAATAAAAAGAATGCAATCAAAAGGAGGGATGCCACCAAATGTGGCAAGGGTAGTGCGGGGGGGAACAGAATGGTCGAAAATTAAAACATGAAAATAAATTAACAGAAAATAACGCAGGGCAAACGGTTTGTTATGCGACCCCTTAATGATGTTGTTAAACAAATTTCTTAATTTTTGTGTGGGTATTTTTTTGGGGGAAAACTAAGGGAAATGGCGTGATGCCATTCTTTTTTCCACTATCGGAAATGGTAGGGTGGAGTTTATGGTAGTTTATGGACTCAAAGGGGAATATTTAATGTTTTTTTTTAATGAAATTTAAGAATGAAAAATGTGGAAACCACATAAAACTCCCCCTAATTAATGATGATAAGTCAGGACACATTTGCTAAAATAGCTATCCAAACTTTACTATCTTTCTAACCATTTTTATCCACTTTTAGAATCAAGTTCCGCATCCAAAAATCTGTTACTATACCATATTTATCCTAGAGACCCCTCCCCCCCTCACAATACCAACACTCTCTCTGTTGTAGCAGGTTCACCCTTCTCTTGTCACCGCAAATGTTGCAACAGTTTTTACTGTTTGCTGTTGTTGCAACTGCTGCAACTTTTGGCTGCTGTTTTGCATGCGAATGAGGATGTGGATGGATGTGTCTGTGTGTGTGTGTGGGTGCCTCATCAACAACCAATGTGCAACAAAAACCAGGGAGACAACAGCAACAGCAGCAGGAGCAGCAGCAGCAGCAGCAGCATCAGCATCATTCCACATCCACATGTCCATGTCCATGTCCATTCGATGCTCTTTGCTGAACAGATGGATTCATGGCTGAGGCATGGGGACGCATTTCCTCCAGGAGTTTGAGTTTCGGCTGGTCGGGCGGGGGGGTTCGTGCAACATTCCTGTTTTCTCGCATTTATTGTTTTTGTGTGCTGTATGCTGCATGTGGCAGAGGGGCAGGATGGTTGGGGTGGCGTGGCAAGCGTAAAAGCCGCAGCCAAACAAACACATTTCAATCAAAAAGCCCGACAGGGAACGCGTGGGTGGCCTCCACAGAGTAGCGGAGCGGAGGGGCAAGCTGGAGGCGCCTCTGTTCGCCATGTGGTAAAAGGGGTGGGACGGAGGGGTGGCGCTGCACAACCAGCATAACTGTTGCTGGACCTCGAGGGGACCACCGACCATGGGGCCGGGCCATTGCCACACAACTGCCACAAAGTGGCACTTGCCAGGTTTTTGACACAAGTTGATGCAGCTGCAAGGATGGCTGCTGCTGGCTTGCCACATGCCAACGCAGGTTTCCACTTGCCACTGCTGCAGCAGCAGCAGCTGCTGCCACGCGGATACCACGGATAAGTGTTGCAGCAGCAGCGTTTGTGGCATGCCCAACTGATTTTGGCCAACAACACACAAAATGAAGATATTCGAAATGTGCAACATCGTTGCTGCTGCTGCTGCCCCTGCCCCTGCCCCACGCTTACATTTCATGTGCTTTCATTTATGCAACTTTGTCCTTGCGGCGGCTGTTGTGTCTGCCACGCCTCTGCCCCAAGGGCACTGGCAGCACCACTGCCTTTCCACTTGCCACATGACAGTTTGAAGTCTGACAGGGGTGGAGAGCATTGCAACAATGCAGAAATGTTTCACAGAGCGCTAAATTTCAATAGAAAGAAAGCGGCATATAGGGTGGGCAGTGATTGGGTTAGTTTTCGATATTGTTTGGGAATCATGTGCCGTTTTTCGAATAACAATTGATAACAGCTTACATTCTACATTTATCAATAAATAGCGCGACTTTATATTACTTTTCAAATAAATAAACATATTTAAGAGAAATTCAACATTTATCTATCATAAATCTGTTCAAAATATCAATGGAATTCGATAGCTTATCGATTAGTATTAGAATCGCCTCATAATCTATAACGGTAACTTATCGTAGTGGAGCTACGACACAGCACAGCGACAGCTTTTCACTTTGGTCTTTGGGGTATCACCCAGCGCTATGTGTAAGCCTCAGTGTACCCCAAGAAAAAACCAAACCCCTTCTCTTCCCAAGAAAACCAGCTCCTGCTTGGCACTAGCCCTTCACTGGATGGCTGGGGTGGGGAGGTAAACATTTAGTTTTGGGGCAAGTTGTGGAGTATACAATTTGCTTTGCTTTCGTTTTAATTTATTTTATTGCAAAATGCATTTCTTTGCCTTCGGTTGTGGCTCTTTTTTCGTTGCTTTCTTTTGGCTCCCAAAGACAGACTTGATCTGACTCTGACCCGAACTGGAAAACTGGAACCGAGGCGGACCGAAAGTGTCGCCCGCCGCTGACTTTTGCCAGCTAAAACAGAAACAGAAATGAAAACAAATTTAATTTAAGTGTCAGTGACGCTTTTCATGAGGTTCCACAGTGCGATGGAGAGCGGGTTGGGTTGGGGGCAACCGCAGAGAACTTGCCCCCGGAAGAAGTTTATTTTCTTGCTGCTTGCTGCAGTGTTTTTTTTTTGTTCTGTTTTTTGGCTGTCACAAAATTCAGCTGTCGCTTGCTGCAAGTCAAGGAGTTGTTAGGTGGGCTGGGGAGGGATTATCATCATCGTTTTGTGTGGCAAAAACGACACGCAACACCATTATTTGCCACACACTGACAGGCCACGCTTCCTGCGGGTGTTGCATGATCTCTCCTCTGACTCCTGCCTCTCCATCCCTTTTTTTTTGTATCAAGGACCTACGATTGCTTCCCCCAGTCCATATGGTCGTCCAATGGTCGTCGTCGTCGTTATTTGTCCGCCCCGTTGTGTCCTTCAAGTGTTGCTTGAAAACAACTTGAACTAAACTGCTGAAAACCATGCACTTGCACTCCATTCAGTCCATTGCTGGCTCGCAACCTCCACTGCCACACTGCCACACTCCACACTCCATTCTACGCTGGTGCAACCGAACCACGAACCGAACCCCTTGGCACTTTTCATTTTTAACCAGGTTTGGCTGCCTGACAAAACTTTTCGCCATTGGGGATACGTGTGTGTGCACCCAAGACTTTACTTTTGCCATCGTTGCTGGAAGCGCACAAGGACACTTGACAACGGCAACGGCAGCAGCAGCAGCAGGACTCTGAACTGTGCTCTGGCACTGGCCCCTAGTCCTGGCCCCAGCCCTCGCCGTAGCCCTAGCCCTCGTCTACTGTCCCTGACATTAAAGCCGCATTACGTGTCCTCGATGGCAACTTTAATTGCAGCCTTAACAAGGGTTTCCAATTTGTTACCAAAACATCAAGCGAGGGTTAACAAAAAGATAGCAGATATGAAACACGCATGTGGGGCAGGGCTAAGGGGTTCCATAATCCGCAATTCTCTTCCATAATCCCTACGGAATGCCCTAAATTTAAGTAAAGAAACATAAACGAAAAACTTCACCGAGGGGCAGTGCTGCATGTCGCGGAATTCCTGAAAGATCATTGACTTCAGCTTGATAGCTGAAAAGAGCTGGAAAGAGAGTTTCCAAGAGAGGTTCCAAGGCATACAAATGATTGGCTTAAACCTTTCCAAGATAGTTCCTGGTTCTTGAGCTAAGTTATTTCATTGATTGATTTATTTTGACATTGAAAGAGTGCCTGCAAGAGTTCCCTCTCTCTATCTCTAGTTTGAAACGTCAGCGCTTAATGACCTGCTAAGTGAACGAGTAAAACATTTCCTGGATTGTTGATTGTTCAGATTGTTGGAGGCGAGGAGGTGCTTAAAGATCAGCGCGTGAAACCCAAATATGATTTAGCAATTAGCGGCGAAGCAGAGGGGCAGTGCGAGGAGTCTCGAGTGTAAACATCCAAGCACTAATGATCGCAGAAAACCCCACTCAGACGATGATATCATAGAGCCACAGTCACAGCTGTGTGAGATCCACTGATCTCATTTGGTATGCGATGTGCGATGCAAACCCTAGAGAATGTGCAGTGGAGAGACGCACAAACAACAGATGACGTACCCACCTACCAATCGCGCACTCTATGACGTCAGTTCTGCGGCAGTCGGGGTCTGGTGTTGCATTGAATGTGTCATCGATTGTGCATCGATTGTTTGTGTGTGTGTGTGCTCTGTGCATCGATTGCATCACGGTCGAGTTGTCGTGTGAGTGTAGTCATATTTTGTATGTGTTTGTGTGCATATAGAGATCTCTATAGCGAGATCTGTCGGGTGACTAATGCCACCATCGCCATCGCCATCATCATCATCGTGAATGTGGGTCAGGCATGAATTTGCATTTGGCCAAGTCTATTTTGGGGCAGCAGTCGGCAGTCGGCTGTTGCGGCAGCAGCTAAAATACAAAAATATTTTGGGTCATAAAATCAGCGACAGAATTGCGAATTAATCATAGAACTCAAGCGGTGCCAGGCGAATAACCAGGTGGGGGAAATATATCTAGCTGCAGACATGAGTAATACCCTCGAATATCAATGGGGGGATAGAGTAAGGTAGGGCTATGGAATTGTTAGGGGCATTTTAGTCTAGATTTAGAATGGATAAAGCTTCCGTTTGGAACGATGAATATTTTTCATGGTCCTTGAGGTTCTCCTATTATTCTGACACCAAAAATGAACCCTTAAAACACAGCATATACCCTCTTTCTATCTCCCATAAACCGCGGTAATAAACCAAAACCAAATAATACGAATAACCGGAACCAGAAACCCAAAAAGCAGAGAGCAGAAAATACAGAGAAAATAAGAGTTTTTTTGTTTCGTTGGACAAAATCAATTGACATGATTTTCCACATTGCCATAACAACAACAACAACAACCGTAAATGCTGGTAACCCATATATCGGTTGCCCCGTCCCGTCCCGTGTCGTGGTACGAATGTTGGCCACCCAAATACGCAAATATCCTTTCCTTTCCTTTCATTTCCCATCCAAATGATCGATCAAACTTTGGGGTTGCCATCGTGACCATCAAACTAACCTAAGCCAAGTCGAAAGTTAAAGCGTTGGCCAGAAATCAGTTGAGTTGAGGCCACCAAAGGAGCAGGGACATATCTGATCACCCCCGCCCCAACCGAGGAATCCCCCCAAAACCCAGGAAGAGCCAGGAAGAGTAGGATCCATCTACCCAGAAAGATGTGCGACTGTGGATGCTATTCGTATTGTCTGCATGACAGTGGGTCCTGCTACAGTCACTACCATTCGCATTCGCACTCGCATTCGCATCATTGCTGTGCGGGATACAAGTATCTGAAGTGCCTCTGTCGCTACTATCGCCATGTGCACTGCACCTGTTCCTGTTGGCGTCGGAAATGCTATCTGCTGTAAGGAGAAGAAATGGCAGCAGGAGGAGCATCATCAGCAGGAGTATTCCTAGAGGGATGAGCAGCTCACACACGCCCACACACAAATCACAACTCAAACAACGCAAATCACACAGAAATCACATGATAAAGTCCTTTAAGTAGTTGCATAACACTTGGCTGCATCCAATCGAACACACAGGGCAGGAGACGGAGACGGAGAAGGAGAAGGAGGTGAAGGCGTCGTCAGTCGTCCGGTATGGCGATGGGGTTTTTGTGTGGCAACTAGCGTGCATACGGGTCGTATGTGCAACGTTTTCAGTTGTTTGTGTGAGTGCGAAAGAGTGCGAACGAGTGGGGGTGGGGCGTCCCGTGAGTGCTACAGTGTCTGCTGTTTGTGTGTGTGTGTTCGTCTGCGAGTGTGTGTCTATGTCTGTGCCTGTGCCTGGAGAAAAATGGTTCAAGGATGTGGCCAACATGGTTATCGACTACTTGGTTCAGTTGCAACACACCCAAAAACACACACAAAAAGGAAAGAAAACACATTCATTCGTTGCACCAAGAAAAACAAAAACAAACAAAAAAACCTTAATCCAAAAAACAGTTCCAATTAGTGCATAAGTTTTAATCACACACACACACACCCACACATCACATATCGTTATCGATATATTATACATGAATGTTGTAGCTGTAGTTATCGATCGATAATGTTCGATCAACTTTCGATTGATGTTCGATTCTCGCCATATTTGTAATGTCGTTTTAATCAAATCAAACCAACCAACAATCCAACCAAATAAAGTTTTACTCCAACACCACACAAAACGGGAGAAATTTTCTAAAAGGAAAAGTGGACGGGAAGGAGAAGTTCTCACTTTCTAAAGAGTTGAAAAAAATTTAATATTTTGGGGAGAATTTACTACAAAAACTAAACTCTTCTTAGTAAAAGTGAAAGTTATTTCTTCTAGGCACAAATTTCTAGAATAAATTAATTACTGCAAACTTTAAAATTGACGGAATTTTCATTAAGTTTTTGGGGAATAGCAAGTAGAATCAATGAAGTTAGAGAGCTTTATCCGAGCCACTTCCTACCCGAAACCAAGCAGTCCATAAAGTCTTATCGGACCATATTGTGCACAGAAGAGGAACATGAGTTTATAACTTTTCCTAGTTTCCTAGTAGCAATAATATAAAATTAATTATAGGATATAAAGATACAATAGTTGCTGGAGGAACTTGCTAAGAATTATATGATTTATTCTAATCAAAGTAAGGACACCATACCCAGCACAGTAATCCCTTCCGATTTGTGTCACTCACAAAACCGTATGACCGAAAACCAATTCCATTTCCATCTAATTGGTAAACAACCCCCAAACATACCTACAGCCCAACCCATCCCATCCCCCATTTATATGAATTATGAATATTATGAGGCTCCTGCCGTTCCATAATTCCCTCCTCCCTGTAATCATCTTTTGCTGACTTTTGACTTCGATAAGTTGCTCCTCTTCTGGTTTAACGTTGACATTGCCCAATTGGCCATATGCAAATACCAACAAAGAGCCTCTCTAAGCCCGCTCCATCGTCATGGCCAACGCTAGCGCCCCTTGTGACAGCTGTTATTCCATCCCCCGAAAAAGGAAAAAGACCAAAAGTCAAAAATGGAAATGTTGTTGTCATTATGTGCATTGAATTACGTTTATTTGATGCCTCCAACCCTCGGAATGCCAACCGACTGCCATCCCATCCCATCCCCCCAGTCCACACCTCGTGTCGCTTTGCTCGCCTTACAGGAGGAGGTTGCCAGACCTGACAATGATTATCCGCCATAACGACACCTACACCCTACATCCACCCGCCCCTACTGCTGCCCATTAAAGGTGTTCCGGCCGACAAACAAGGTGATTATGGCCAAAAGCGAGTTGCTCTCTGGACTCCCTGCTAATGGACTCGGTCAAATGTCCTGTCGGGGCAGGCAAAATGACTGAAAAAACAGCAGGGGAAAAATGTACGTAAATATAAGTATACGGCGGGGCAGACGGGGCACCGGAGGACTACGCGAGCATTTATTTAAATTTTCCTTTTTTTTTTTTGCACTGCAGGTCCGCAAAGGACGTGACTGTGTGACTCTGCTGCGAGTGTGGCTGAAATTCTGTCTTTCTACTGGAAAATTTCACCGACTGCCGCCTCATGAATATCAAATGATGACGCAGCAGAGTAGAGCGGGAGCGAAAGGGGGTGAGGACTGGGAGGAAGTGGTTGTGGGGGGTTGGGGGTGTATCAACTTTGATATTGGTTTTTGATTATCCTGCAATGAAGGCGGACATATAATGAAGCAGCACGAGGATGAGGGTGCAGGCAGGGTGCACGGCTGTCACATTCCTGTTAACATTTTAATTAACATTTTTGTTGGTAAAGCGTTAAAAAATTTTCGGTCATTCGGTTGAAACCAGTTACCAGATGGGGAGTGAAAGATATGGCTAACAATGTGAACGATTTGACATTATGGAAATGGTAGGGGAATGCAAGGAAGTGTGCTTTAGATACCACGAACTTAAGGCCTTTTTAATAGCAAAAACTATTAAATAAGCCAACTCAGAAATACTAAAAATTAACACAAATTATTCCTGACTTACCAACAGAACAAAAAATAATACCACTGATAAATAAATGAATAAAAGCTACACAAAATAATACTGCATATTCTGTGACAAAATCAAAAAAAAAAAAGAAAAACAAAATCTGCTAATTCTTTGGGCGGCACTCAAATGAATTAAAACCGCAGCAGAAGACACCCAAATTAGTAGCTCCTCTTAAGTACTTACAGTGCACGCTGCTAATGAAGTCTCTCCAATCCACTCCGCCCCACTTTCCCTGCACGCACCGCCCCGCCCCACGCTCTTCTTTTTACCACACCCCCGCCACCATTGATTGCTCTTCCTTCTTGCCCCTCTCTATCCCAGTCTTGTGTTAGCCACATTTTATGACTTCGGCCTCATAACATTTTCCAGCTGACTAAATTTAAATTGCGCATGCTAAAAAAAAATAAACTAAAGCTCTTCGTCCAACATCTTTTGCAGAATGTTAGCGGGCAGAGAGAGAAAGAGAGAGAGAGAGAGAGGGAGGGTAGGTGGGTGGGTTGGCCAGGCAGACAGGCAGGAAGGAGGCGTTGTGGCACGCGGACAGGTGGGGCAGGCAGAGTAGGAGGCGTGGCTGGCGACGTCGTCGTCATCATCATTCTCTCGCTGTCTGCCGCGGCGGCGGCGGCGCTTGACTGCAACAATGTTGCCGCAACATAATTGTCTGGTGCTTAATGCGCTTGTATGCTCGATTACCGCTCGCTCGCCTTCCTCCTTGTGGCATTTGTAGCTGCCCCCACCAACGCTCTGCAGCAATCCGCTATGCCTTACCCTCTCCACTTTTTCCGCCTTCATTTGCTACAAAATTGCAGCGCCAGCTCCAAAATGAGGAGAAAATATGAATTGTTTTCTTTGGCACGTCAGTGGGGCATGGTCTAGACCAAGAGGGGCGAAAAGGTAGGTGCCTCAGGAGGAGCGCCTGAGAGGCGGCGCAGTAGTCGTGTTCAGTAGGCGGTTGCCTGCCCAGGCCGTGTGTATAAATCTCGTGCACTGAAAAACTCCCCTTCAGAAACGCCGAAAAAATACCCTCCTCTACCTGTGTGGTCCGTTGGGTCCGCCTTGAGTTTATCGATAAATAATCGCCGCATAATTCATGCTTTAGGTTTTTTCCTCTCCTTAAGAAATAAAGGAAATTTACACACAATTTATTACAATCGTTTCCATGGGGCTAACACACAAATAATGCCAAAATATATATGATATTTGGGAACCAAAATGTTACACGAAGACTTTCTCTGTGGGGAGGGAAAATCAATCTTTTTAATAACTCTATAATTTTTTGTACAACTTTTGCTCGATGATCTGATCAGATAATCCTTAAGTTCAACTATGGAAGTCGCTTCTGTGGATTCTCTTAATCGCATAACCATCATGTTTAGCCCCTAAACTCCGTCATATATTTTATGCTCCCGCTGTCACGCATCTTTTGTGTATTTGCTCTGTGGATAATCATCACTTGGTTGCAGCTTTCGAAGTCATCAACCTGTGCAAAAGAAGTACAAAAATCAGTTTAACAGGAACCCGTCAATGTTGCAGCAGCAACAGCAGCCAGCAGCTTCCGCCTGTCCCTGGCCCCGTACGCCCCATCGCCAGGGGCACTTCCAATCAGTTGTCAGTGATTCCTTTTCACACTGTTTGCCAGATCTATTAGCAGCGGCATGACACAAAATGCTCTGGCCATCAACTCTGTATGCCACAACAGCCACACAGCCACTGCCGCAAGCTCCCCTGCCTTATGTCTCATGCCCCATGCCCCATTCACCATTCATTATGTCTGTCTGCATTTGCCTCTGACTCTGCCTCTGGGTGCTGAAGCTGCAACAATGTTGCATATGAATAATGCCCCGAGAGGCGGTTGAACAGAGGAACAAACAACTTAAGCGCTCACAAAAAAAAACCCCTGAAGTTTTTATTTATTTTAATTCTGCTTAAGCCCTCTCTAGGGTCACCCCTTAACCCTTTTGGCTCCGCTTAAACCTTTGGCACCCCGCCCCTCCCTTAACCCACTCCTCAACTGGCAGACTGGTAAAAAATTAAGTTTAGTGCAACGACTGATGATGACGCGACGACTTAATGATGCTGCTGCTCGTTGCTCGCTGGGGCTCACACAACTTTGTTGTCTGTGGCGTGTGTTTTCTTCTTCCATCACTGGCATCACACAACAGAAGATCCCTCAACCGGAGACATCAACCGGAGACGGACCTGTAGACGCAGACGAAAACGGAGCCGGCAATTGCAAATCATTGAAGTCATTAGCACACCAGTCAAAGCAGAGCAAGAGAGATGGTTGTCAGCACAGTAAGAGAGTGATAGGGAGAGGGAGGAAGTCTAGCTGTAGGAGAGAGGCTTTGAGAGGGTTATCTGCCTGCCATGTTTTCTTAGCCATTTGTAATCATATTTAACTGTTTGGCAAAAAATTAAGCAAAAACTTAACAGAAAAGTCGCTCTATATAGATCGAAGCTGCAGATACACTTCCAAAATTCGAATTTGAGATTCTTTTGTGCCTCGGCACCTATGAAGATCGCTTCGGTATCAGAGTTTGTGCTGCTTTTGGTTGGTATTTATATGAAAATTTTATAAAGCATCCCATAACTGCAATGGGATATAGAAGCCTGATATTAATCGAATTTCAAAAGAATTTGCCATAGTAGAAATTCCGTCAGATTTCTTCTCGGTCACTTCTTTCCCAACTTCGGCTTGAAAGCACATATACCCTGTTAATGTTAGGGCATGCTAAAAAAACTACAAATATTTTGCCTACTCACGCTCCACGCTCCCATTGTGTGAGATGTGCTGCTCTGGCACCTTAGCACCGAACCCGAACCTCCTCCGGCGTGTCTCAGCGCCCCACTATCTACAAATATATACACTCGTTCCTCTCCAGACTAGTCTCCTCCCTCTCTCCTGGTAATCGCGATCATCTTTCACTTTCTGCCGCTGGCGCAGGCGCAGCAGCAGCTCTTTTTTCCCCTCTATCTCACTGTCTGTGCCTGTGTCTGCCTCTTTTTTGTCGTTGTTGCTCTGCGGCAAATGCAATTCAGACAATTCCATTCAACGGACACCGTCTGTGAACCTCCCTGCACCCTCTTTTCCTGTCAGTCTGTCTGTCTGCCTCTGCTGCTGCTGCTGCCGCTGCAACAATGTTGCAAAGTGAAGTGCAGTGCAAAAAATTTCACATTTTGTTGCAGTTTTCTGATGCTCTTGGCATCGTGTGGGGGTACTATGATTTCGAGTAGAGCTTTGCCAGGCAGAGCGGGTTGAATCTTTGAATAACTAATGAATGTTGGTATGAAACATGGAAAGAAATTCTGTTTCCAAAGATATTCCAAACCAAACTATTTATTTGTTTTTATTTATTATTTTTATTTATATTCCATATTATTTTCCAATCACAATTTACTTGAATCTTATGAAAGATCTAACCTTAAGGGAATCTACTGGTTCTACTTCGGTTCTGTTTATTTGCTTGGTTTTTCTTTAGTTTTTGTTTGTTTGTTATTTTTGCTTGTTGCCATTTGTGTAGTTTTTTGTTGAATTTGTTGCTGTTTTTTCCATTGCATTTGTTGCGGTCTTTTGTCTTTTTTTTCTGTTGCATTTGTTGTTATTTTTCTGTTGCATTTGTTTTTGTTGCCCCTTCTCCCCTTCCTCCACTGTTTTCTGATGCTGTTGTTACGAGTATTTGCGCTGACAAACAACAAGTCTTTTAATTTTTGTATTTCGGCCTCAGATTTCCTTTTTGCGTGTCTTGTTGGTATTTTTCCAGTGGGGTTTTCCACCCGCCTTCTCTCTCTCTCTCACTGCCCCCCTCTTTCTGTTTAAATTTTCCTTTCTTTTCTGTTGATTTCTGTACAATTTTTCCGTCCGCTAATTATTAATTTTGTTGCGAACGCAATTCATAATGCAATAAATGAAATAAACAAACAACAAATTACTCATACGACACGTAAACACACAGCAAAACACACACACGAAGATAAACTGAGAAACAATAATTATTTTGTTGTGGTGCAAAAAAAATCTGCTCTTAAACATGAAAAAATTGTTTTTTGACCTTCCCCCGAAAAGTGCCCCTGACTGTTGTTCTGTTGATGATGATTATGATGATGATGATCTTTATCATGATGGAAATGACATTTAGCGACAATAACAAAAATATTCCACAATTTTCACAGAGAAATACAAGGAGAAAGAGGAGGAGGGATATACAGAGAGGGAGATACTATATGCATGAACTGTACACTCTATAGTAGGGCGGGGGCGGCGTTTTTGCGGAGTGAGAGAGAAAGCCCCGCAGACAAATTTGCTGATAAAAACAAAAAAGAAAACAGCAAAAAGAAACGCAACGAAAACCAAAACAAAAGCGAAACTCAAGTGAAAACAACAATAATAATCATAACAACAAGACAAACAAACACAAAAAAAAAGAGAGTATATTCAGGGCCGGAACTGATGATACACTCACAGATATCACAGATATCCAAGGCAACAAAATGATATTGACATTTAATTTTGGATGAAAATTAAATGAAATTATTGATTTGGTGGTAATTTCATCATAAAATTTTGAGATATTTTTCGGTAAAACTATTTTTTCCACCAATTTTCATTATGACATTTAAAATTTTATTTTAGGATCTTCTTTATAACTAGTTTGTGCTTAATTTCAGTCGAAATGAAGATCCGATATTAATGCACTTCAAAACTTCTATCCTAAAATATAATCTTATAATCAACATTCTGGAACTATTTCACAATTTTCGTTAAAATATCTGGAGAATCAAACAAGTTATTCTCGTATACAGCGGTCAAAATATTTTTCCAAATGTTTTGCATTCCTTTTTTGGTTTTTTTGGCTAAGGGCAAAGAATCGCTCCTTCCATACCCAACCCATCCACAGCATAGCAATACCCGCTCTTAGAGTACAAATAACCATGGAATACATGCCAAAAAAAAAAAAAAAGAGAGCGTTGTTCATTCATTTTGAGAGCGGTACACGGTTCATAGCGGTACGCTTTCGGCTAATGTATGTCAAAGTAAAACGCAATTTATGATATTTATTACGTGAGCCAATTCCAATTCCAATTCGCGAAAAAAACGAACAAATCTGTGTGCCGCTCTATGGCGGAGTGGATAAAAGAGGTTGGTAGTAGGTAGGGGGTGGCAGATAAAGCCTGGCCAACAAAAATAACAACAAATCCACTCCCCCCGCCCGCTCGAATGGAATGGAAAACCGCAACAAAGGAAAAACACAAATAATTTTAATGAAACTCTTTTCGGAATTTCATACTTTTTTTATGCTAATGCAAACAAATAAAAAACAATACAAAAAAGAAAGAAAACGAAAACCAAAGCGGAGAGAAAATTGCTAAAAATGAGAAATGATGGCGGGGGAAAAACCCCCAAACGGTATAATAAATGTGAGAAATGCTGAATGGATGGTGAGATGGATGGATGGCAAAGAAGAGAGGCGGAGAGACAAAGAGACATAGAGACGGAGAGATAGTGAAAGTGGAGGTCAACGAGTTCATTGAGTTATGAGATCATCGAGGGTTAGGTAGAGACATGGGAACCACAGATATGATACGACATGTAAATGCTGCAGAAGAGGTCAAAAGTGTAGGTCCAGGGCACTGTCATGCTAAATGCTATGAAAAGTAATGCCATGTGGTGTGGTATTTAGTTGGTCACCGAGTGAGTATGTGTCATGAAAACGGGAGTTACAATTTACCCTACCCTCCCGTCCCCACCCCTCCACACTCACGATGGGCTAATTTGTGAGTTTTTTAGGTTTAGGGAAAGTTCTGCTGCTTTTGGCGGGCAGGTTATTTCTGCTGTACTTTTCACTTGACCAAAGACCAGTCTTTATGTGATTATGTGTACTTGCAGCCATCTTTCAATCATTCCCTCATTAAGTCAGTCACTTGTGCGGTCTTTCATAATTAATATTGCCTTACGCATATTCTATGCTTAATCTTTGGATCTGCGGGCCTTTGAAATATTATCTGGGTTAGCTCATCTTAGGCTCAGCTCATCCACCTGTCGTCGAACTTTGAGCTTTGCTCGTATCAGATGGTCCTTTCACTTAATATATGTATCCCTATGGCTGTGTCTTTATTTGCTTTTTATTTTGCGTTAAAACTAGAAGCGGTGGCATCTTCCTCTTCCCTAACTTTGGCGATTTCTCCGCTTCTCTCGCTCTCTATATCTCTTTCTCACCTGCCTTTCGCTACTCATTCATTCTGCCAACCATCTTTCCCTTGTGTTTCTACGCTTTTCCTTTCCCTTCACTTCCTTTCCCTAGTGTTGCTTCTCTTTTCTGCTCGTTTGTGATTACTCTTTTTCAAAGACCGCAACTATTTCATTTATTTCGTAAATTACTTTGTTAGCGCATTTTTTTCGCTTTCATTGTTGCTATTTTTTTTTTTTTTTTGCTTTAGCTTTGCTGTCATTAAAAGCCAAAAACGCAATCCACACGCACACACACACACACACCTGGTCACATTTGAAGCCACCTCTGCTTCAGCCGCAGTCGCAGTCTCAGTCAGCGTCGCTGCCGCGGTTTGTTTACAAAACAAAAACTCTTTTTTTTTTCCAGGTCAAATTTGTTTACATTCCGCTTCTGAAAACTGGGTCATTGAGAGGCCATGTGCCAGAGGGAGATGCCTAGAGAGGCTCAGGGCAGGCGCGAGACAGAGACGGTGAGAGCGGGCGGGGGACAGAGACAGCGACAGCGAGAAGGTGAGCGCTGGAAGAGACTCTCGACTCGAGTCGCGCCTCGCGTCGTGTCGTTTATTGAGCGGGCAGAGGAGGTGCCCGGTTGGGGAAGGCTCTGTCTGCCTGCCTGCCTGCCTGCCTGGAAGGTGAGGCAGGGTCCAGTTGTGCGGGTGACAACTTTTTGATTGCGAGTCTGGGTGCCACTCCCATTCACTCGTTGTAGTATTTCTGCAGCAGCTAGGCATGGGGATGCAATGCCGAAGGCTCTCCCCAAAGTCTGAAACTTTCATCCAAAAGCCCACCTCACCATTCAAATATACCTTGCCTGCTGGCAATTGGCGATTGTTGTGGAAAACAGCTTGAAAATCGCCGACAAACAACAAGCAACAACAATATCCACAGCAAGCATGCAACAGCAGCAGCAGCCGCAGCCGCAGCAACAACTGCTTTTGGGGCATGCCACCAGCAGCAAAGAGCAAACGCAGATAACGAGCTTTGCTTTGCCGATGTGGTCTGTGGTTTTGGGTGTGACCGTACAATAGTAGCGCAATATTAGTATTTTCTTCGGAACTTTGAAGAATTTATTCGAATTTTTTGGAAGTAAAATGAACTTTCTTTTTTTTAGCTTCTGTTATTTTCTATTTCTAGCATTTTTCACCAGAAACTCTGGTCACACTGCCCACGAAGATCATTGGAAGATTGCGATTTGTGTGTTTGTATTTGGGAATTTCCGCTGTGAATGTTGTTTTGGTTGCAACAACAACAAACGGCAGCAGCAGCAGCAACCACAATTATACGCCCCAATGCAATGATGCCCCTCCTGCACCCCCCTCAAGCACTCATTTCAGCAAATGAGTGTATGAGTGTTTCTCAGTGAGTGTGTGTGAGTGTTTGTCTATGCAATTTGAAAGCTATTTGTGTCAATGACAAATGATTCGAATATATCGAAAAGTTGCAATTTGTCAAAGTAAAGTTAGAGAGAGAACGAGACAGAGACAGAGGGAGAGACAGGGAGTGAAAGAGATGGCACGACACACACACAGAGCCAGAGCTCTTGAGGCGGATCTGTGGGGCAACCTTGGATGGAATGCGAACACACGCTTGCAGCAGCAGCAGCAGCAGCAGCAGCAGTGCCACAAAATGATGAATTACATGGTAGTAGTAGTAGTAGTCGTCGTCGAAGAAACCCAGAGAAGTGGCGGTGCAAGGGGATCAGAAAAGTCGTTTTGAGAAGGGGTTACGTGAGGGGAGACGTAGACACCCAGACACCCGCCCGACTAGCCACTGGGCAAGGCAACGTCAGACGTCAACTTAACTGAAATCAAATCGAATCAAACTGAGAGTTTTCTTGCCGTCCCAGTCGCCAAAATGTCGCCGTCTGACATTTCTTGATTGTCAGCCCGACAGGTGGATGTCATGGAACGGCCGGGCTCATGGTTGTGAGGATGCCCGGGTGTGTGTAGGGGGGGATGTGCACCCAAAAGGGGCTGGCAGTTGGGGGGATATGTGTCTCGTGTCGTGTCTTCTCAGCTTGTCCGACAAATCAAAATGTTTCTGACAAACTTATTAAATGCTGAGGGGGGGAATTGGCCATGACAAAATAAAATGCTTTGCAATTTTGCACTGAAGGTTGTTGAATGGAAATGGAAAATTTAAGACTTATTTTAGCAATGAACGGTGGTGCATACAAGTGTATAAGGTGTTAAGCACCGATTTAAGTACAGAATTCATAACTTTTGGGGTCGATAATTATCAATAACATCAGAAGTCCAATAAAATACAGTCACAATACAGCCATTTTCATAAGATTTTGATCAACAAACAGGATAAAGGAATGTTCAGCGTAGATATATGTATTCATGATTGTTGCTATCTGTCAATTATAGCGCTGTTATCGATAAGCTAACATTCCGGTGATTACTTATGCTTATCCAAGGTATAAAATATGGATATTGAATATTATTGAGGACTAAAATGTGTCGTTGTCTTATCGATTGCTGTACAATAAAATCTATTGCTAATGGCTGGCTTTATTCACCAACCTTTTTCCCCCCTCACAAGCCATTTAATGACAGCTTTCTCACGCTTCGCTTCCCCCTCGTTTTAGGCCCACTCCAATTGGAGGAACATTAATCATGTCATGACAATATTCCTTTCCCCCAGAAACCCCACCATCTACATATACTTTAACTTGGGCAATCTTCAAGTGCGGCTTTGGTTTTGGCTTCTTTTGAATTGCCTTCAACAGCATTTTCGTTATTAATTTATATTACGGACCCAACCCGTGCTTCAATCTGCAACTCCACCTCCGAATCCAACTTCTATATTCCAACTCCACCCTCTGTTTTCGTCTTCTTCGTCGTCGTTGTCGTTGTCGTTCCAGTCGGTGGCCATAGACACTGCGCTCTGTTGACCATTTCAATTGTGCATCAACTGCTTAGCGGCACATTAAGTGCCGCCGCTGTGGCCTATAAAGATAGATGGTGGATGCCACAAGGGGAGCCAGCACTGGGCAGAAGAAGCAACAGGAATATTAAGTATACGCAGCCGCGTGCTGTGTGGCATCAATCTTCATCTGGCGGGAATTGACAGAGGCAACTGCTGCTACTGCTGCATCAGCACCGTTCAAAATTCAACTTGCCTTGCTGTTGCTGTTGCTGCTACCCTGAAGAGGCGACGACAACGCGTGCAACAGTTGAGGCTTCTTCTATTTTAAGTTAATTAGCAGCCAGAGAGATCAGTGAGCCATATAATAACCAAAATAGGTAAATGGGGGGAAAAGTCTGACAGAACACAGAGATTGAATGCGGATTTTCGCCTTGTCTTTGTGTTTTGCCTGGAAATTTCATTTGCCAAATTGAATTTCAACCTGCAAAAGCGAAAAACTTTGTCCTAAGCCCCAACGACAAGCCAGCCAGCATTGGGCCAGGAATGGTGATAGGGAATGGCAGAGAAGAGTCAGTGAAAGCTTAAGTAACCAAAAAGCGCAAAAGTAAACTAGTCTACAAAAGGAAAGGAGCAGGTAGAGGGTGTGGAGTCGACTAGGGCACAGACTGGTGATGAGCTCCCCGTTCGTGAAAGTGTAATCGCAAAGCGGAGATGTCATTCAGTGACAGTTGCAATAGGCCCCAAAACTGTTAGTAAACTTATTCAAATGAAATGAAAATAGATTTTAAATCAAGTCAACTAAGTTCTATCGATACTCATAGTAGAACTTAACAGATAAATCGATTGATTCTACTTTTTATTCCACAAAGTTTATGAAATACAATCCAAATAAAGACGGGAATAAACTTCTATATTCTATAAATTTGCAAATAAAATAAATAAAAATAAATTAAAATAAAATAAAAAAATAAATCGATTAATGTGAAAATGTTCGATAAACAATCAAACAATGCATTGTGTATTGGAAACGTTTCCAATAGTATTCTTTATGCTCTAAACTGCTCAAACATATCGATAATTTTCAAAATCATCAAATTAAATTTAAAATTTTAATTTTAAATTTAATATGTAAGGCAAAACAAAATGCAGTCAAATATAATTCAATGGGGTCCTATATCCTGCTCTGATCTCCTCTCTATCCCCAGCGATATATGTATCTCCGATTTGTGCATGCTCCTGAGTTTCACCCATCACTAAAGCAAACACAACCCACAAAAGACAGCGAAGAGGAGACAAACATCTAAGGGAAATCTGCTGCCGCATAATGTGATAATAAAAATCTTTTATTTGTCATTCGTCGTCGTCGTCGTCGCTGTCCTTGTGCCTTTGTCTTCCTGGCAAGTAGGCAGGCAGTTAGGCAGGCATCAGCCAGCAGCCGTTCGTTCTGCGTCCTCCATTCTCCATTCAGGGATGTGTGTAGTTCTGGTTGAGGCTTAGAGAGTCCTGACTGCTGTCTTCCCTGCCTGTCTTTGGCCATAAAGCTTCCACACACCACATACACACACAGACATACACACACACACACACACACACTCATAAATCTTATCAGCGGCTGCAGTGGCTGCTGCTTGCTGCCTCACAAATTTGACATCGGGCACCGGCACTGGCACTCACTTAGAGGAGATGCCTAATTCCGGACTCGTGCGTTGTGTTTGCCTTCAAATTAATAGCCCGAAAGTCGCTTTCCCCAGTCCGCAGTCCACTGGCATTGCGTGTGCCTTACTTTTACTTAACGCTGCTCACGTTCCAACTTGTTCTCATGCCACGAAATCCCCCAACCCAACCCCATCCATGAAGTAAATGTCCGCAAACTCCGCTCCGCTCTGCTCTGCTCTGCTCTCCATTCCAATTCCAATTCCTCATTTCTCTTTCTGCTTGCGCTGTCAACGGCTAAAACTTTAACAGCCCTCAACTTCCATATCCATTTTCCTTATAGGGTGGAGGGGGTGGAGAGCATTAGACGTTCGGGTTGGGGGTGTAAAGGCAAATTGAAGGGTGACTTATTGCAACTCCGAATGAGTTGTCATTTGGGTTTTCTCATTTCGTTCGAATCCATGTCTTGACCATGTCTCTGTCTCTGTCCCTGTCCGTATATCCTTTATCCTCCAAATGGAGTTGGGAATCGATGTTTCTGTAGCTGAAGCTGTCCTGTCATCGCGCTGTTATCCACTCACGTTTCGGGCCAAATGGCAAAAAGCAGTCGAAAGACAAAGGAACATGGCAGACTCCAAGTCCAAAATGGCCAAAAGAGTTGAGATTGGGAAAGAGGGGAAGAGTTAAATGTGAGACTGGAGAGAGAATTAGGAAGGAATGTCAAGGAATTGGATTGAAAATTGTTGAGATCCGTTTGGTAAGAGTTTCAGGAGAGGAAGGCAAAGGAAGGAAGGCGTTTTGGAAAATAAAAGGGAATTGAAGCAAAGTGGTAATGGAAATTGAACTTTGAGTTGCTCCAAAATGATTCGTTTTTGTACTGGTTATAGTTGCTTACAGATAAAAGATCCTATGGAAGGAAGTCCATTAAATAACTTGTGCAGAGAATATATAGAATGGTAGAGAAAACCAATGAAGGACTTGTCAAAAGCAACGAAACTGTCACATATGTACATATAAAAATGATTGAAAATACTTGGCAGAACAGATGAAAAACATTTAGAAGGGAGAAAAAATACCTTCAAAGTCGTTTACTGTAGCTGCTGCTATTCTGATTTCATTCTATTCCCATTGTATCTCCCAGTCCAGTATTCCCAATACATACTATACATTTTCTGAGTGCAAACTATCTTTAAGTTAATATGTTTAATTATATTTGTAGTAAATACTCGTAATTTTCTTGTCTTGTAGTAAAATCCCCCCAAAACCATGTTCCAACTAAACCAGCCCCAGGTTTATGCCTACTCTAAGAATAATTCGAACTAAATGCCCAGTTTTTGGTATCAGTTGCGAATTGGCAAATACTTGGAATGGGCAAACAAATATTCAAAATTTTCAATATTTGCACGTGAATCGGTTGTGTTTTTGTTTTAGTGGCAGCGATTATCCGCGTGATTAGCTCTAAAAATACAAAAGAGTCGCGTCTCGACGCTTGAAACAGAAACCAAAAAGAAGGCCAAACCAAAGCATTTTCGTGTACGAAATGTTGTACTACAGAAAAGAAAGCCAAAAAGGCTTTCGCATTTCCGGCGCCAGCTAAAAATATTTTGACGTCTTTCTTCTATGGAATATTGTTGCGGAGAGGAGTGGCGGAGGGGCGCGAAGACGGGATTCTTTATTTGCAAAATGCGTCTGACGTTGGAAAATGTGTGTCTTTATGCAACACCCAAAATGTGGCCTGTGGCAGTGGCAGCGGCGGCAGCATTCATAAAAATATACATCAAGAAGCAAAGCAGTCCGTCATTTGTTTTCTGTTCGTATTTGGTCTTGGGTCCCCATCTTTTGTACTGTGGGTCCTCCCCTCTGTAGCGATTGTAGCGTCAGTCGTCCCCCTCCACCCCACCTTTGTAGCCACTGTGTAGCGTGGTCCGATAGTCCATTGAGGCCTGTGCGTCATTGTTGGCCTACATTGGACGCCAATCTTCTATGAAAACAAACAAGGAAGGAATGGCTGGCCGAATCCAGGGAAACCGAAGTGAAAATGCTCTGAAATGTCGGGAAAATATGGCATGAATTTCTCAACCAACTACTACTGTTCGGTGTTACCATTAGCACAGCCAAACCTACCCCAAAAGCCAATACTCTCGCTCTGTGTTTCTCTGATTTTGGCTGCAAAAGGAGAGAGTATTTTTTGGGAGAAGCATCACAACTAATTGACTTAGTGGTGAGGGGACACAAGCCATGATGACATGTTTTCGGATAAGACAAGCAGCAGCCGGATGCAGGGAGGGAGGTGTACACTGTACAGGGTGGAGTGGGGAGTGTAGGGTGGGGTAAGGTTGTCTGGCGGTGTGGTGGGGTGGGGTGTGCTGGCAAAAGAGGGGCAGCCGAAATGAGTGATTGCTGTTGGCAGGCGCGTGAGCAAAATATTCATAAGGCATTCACAAGGCATCCGCATAATTCATTCATTCAAACACTCACACGACGAGCGAGAAGGGGAGGTGTGGGGAATGGGGAGTTTAAGAAGTGTTGATGCGAGAAATGCTGAAAATTCTAAAGAAATTATATGCCATATTCAATGAGAATTCGCCTTTTAGATCTGCTAGGGGTTATATGTATATCCTATATATGTATTGCAAATTTCGTATCAGCCTTTTTAGGAGATCTTCTGAAATTGTCACACCATTCCGCTTTGCCATTTATTTCCTACGCTTCTAGTTTGTTTTTCTAGTTTTGCAAATCTTTCAGTGAGTGTCACATGCTCGGCGTACCTTCGCTTTTCCTTTAGCTTTTGCCCCCTCCCTCTATGTGATGCTGCTATGTGATTTTCCGTGACGTTTGTTGCGAATTTTTTGTGGTATTTTTGCAGCTCGCAAATTGATGAATTGTTGGGATTGTTTTCTCGTGGGCGGAGGAACCAGCAAAAAAGAACAAATCATTGAATTTTGTATTCACATTTAGCGTTGAGTCATGCAACAACAGTGAGAAGGAAGTGAATAATGAATGCAGTTGAAGGTGATTCGGGGACACATTTGGGCAGAGAATGGATTGGGGGACATCCAGTGGCAATGAACTGCTTAGAGAATGATGGAAGCGGAGTGGTCAATGGAAGGAAAAGCGTGAAATGTGAAAAGGGAGAGGAATTAAATGAGGGAATTGAATTGAAGACAGGGAATTGTTGCAAAGGAATAAAAGAAAAGGAATGGAATTGAGGGAAATGTCATCAAAGTAATTAAATGCATAGTTAAAAGGGAGTGTGTCTAATGTATTAAATACAGCGCCAAAGATTGGCTTTTGCCCAGTAGAAAATCGATCAAAAACATCAAAAGAAATTACAGCTGAATGAATGTTAAATCAAGTCCCAGACACACCTAGAAAATCGAATAGGAAATGAAAACAATAGAATGAAACAAAGGACTGAAACAGAATGATTAACTACAAATTGCAACAAAGGAGAAGGAACAGAGAAAACTGACTCCATGGGAATTACCTTGAACTGAATGAAAGATTTAATGTTTTAGTGCTGCAGTCAATCACTGAGCAAATCAAGCAAATAAATACTTAATCAAAGTAGCCATCATATGCATCTACATATATCCCATCTATTTCTATGCTATAATTATTAAATCTGCACATTCCACTGAGAAAACTTTTCATTGCCGATCTCCAGCAATAATTTCTGAATGGGTATCGAACTTCCTGTCCCAACGAAGCCACTCCATTTACTAACTTCACAAAGAGTGCCCCCTTCCTCTTCCCTTCCTTACTCCTCCTCCTCCTGCTCTTTGCAGATCCCAAAGCCAAAGATCAACAAAAGAAATTTCTCATCATCTCCCTCCATCATAATTTCTCTCTGGCTCCGCTCCTCTCAATTGTTGTTTATTGTATATTTTGACTCGACTTTGAGTGACTTATTAATTGGGAATGCGGAAGCTTTGGGGGCAGAGCTGCTGCTGCTGCTTGCAACATTGTTGCACCACATAGCTAAGTGCAACATTCCAAAGGAAAAGAGAGAGGGGGATCAGCAAAGAGCAATCAATTATCTCTCGTTTCCACTGCTGTTGCAACTTCGGCTGTTTGTTTTGATGCTGCCACCACCAAATGGCTTATAGCAAAACGTTGCATGCCACAACAGCAGCAAACAACAGCCACAGCCACAACCACAACAAAAACATCAATAAATATGGCCTAATTAGAGATGATTCTCCTTATTATACGAAAGAGTCGCATTCAAAACTAAACACGAGTCAGAGGCGGAGTCAGCGGAGAGGTCAATCACTCCACAACAAAAGACAGGGCAGGTGCTACGGCAGGGCTCAATGAGCGATCCTTGATCCTCCTGGTGGCTGCTGCCTTCGACTGTTGCTCGACTTTATAATTGCCAGAAATGCTTGCTGGCTAGCTTGCCCCTCAGCGTGGCAGCTGCCACAAAGCCGCAAAGCAAATACAAAGCCAGAAGACGGCACACAAACAGCAGCTGCAACATCCAGAGCCCCCCAGCCCAGCCCAGCCAGCAGTCGTTCGATCGTCATCCCTCGCACCTGCCACGTGTTGCGCCCTGCCCCTCTGCTGCTGTTGCTGCTACTACTGCCACTGCGCTCCCTGCCTCTTCTTTAGCTGTTGCTGCTGCTGCTGCTTCCTCTGCCCTCTGTAAGTGTTGCTGCCGTAGGAACAGATGTCAGCTGCCGCAGGTCCCTCCAAAAAGCAGGCAAATTACATGAATTCGTTGCACGGAATCGTCCTGCCGTCTTGCACTTAAACCTCATTTCATTTGTGTGCAGATCTTGCGCCTCGTTTTGGCCTCGATTTTGCACAACACACGAAAATTTCGCGCACCTGCCGTCAACGCGGTGGTCGGTCGCTCGATCCGTTGGGCATCTGTTCTTAGAGGCCATCCATAGCCCTCTTCTTAGACATCGTTTAGAGTGCTCCTGCTGCCTGCCTGCCTGCCTACCTGGCAGGATAAATGCATTTCGATTCGAACTGCAATTATGGGCAAACACACTTAGTCTTTCAGCAGGGGCATGAGCAGGCTTAACGAGAGGGAGATGGAGAGGATCAGAGTGAAAGAGGCTGCAGGAGAAAGATTTTTGCATTGTTTGTTGGATTAAGATCCGATACCAGCAGCACAGAAAGACAGAGACAGAGAGTCGCAGGACCCTCAGCAGAGCAGCAGGGCAGGTGAGGATCGCTCGATTTGAATGGCCATTCGGTAGAGAAGGAGTGCTGACACAGCGGGTGAAATGCGAACACCAAAGGGAGGGTAGAGGGTAGAGGAATCTGCGGGAAACTCTTTCACACAGCACGCGTCCAGAGTTCCAGGGAATGCGGTAAAAAAGGAGGGAAAGGTTGCCAAAGACAGAGAAATTACTACAAGAAGGATCTGTGATATATATATACATATATATGTATATGAACAGCAGATAATGCTCAGATAAACATAACTGAAATATCTTTGGGGACTGTGATCTAAAAGGCAAGTCGGAAAGTCGTGATCGAGAGTCAGATATTTGATAGATTTTATATGCAAGAATTCTTTAAAATTTGTCCTACAAATGGCTAAATCTTTCATAGATCCGACCCCTAAGATCACTTGGAATGCAAGTTGAATAATCCCCAAATAAATCTTTGCCAAGAAACATGCTCGTACCATTAAATTCAATTGATATTCTCCAAAACGGTCGCCTGTGCTCTCGCCCGTGCCTTAGTCCGCCTCCACTCCAGGGTTAGATCACTCGCGAAAGACCCCCCAAAAGAACGACAGACAAACAACACTCCTCCCAAAAGCGGCAGTTCAATAAACCCATTCCGTACCCAAATCGGTATTCGATGCCAATCCCATAAATAGCTCTGGGGAAAGGTCCTCTCGGTCCTTCTGTTGCTGCTGGAGCCGCAGCGCCTCGCCCAAAATCGGATGCCAAATTTATTGTGGCCAATATTTTAGCTGTAATTAAAAGGCGGCAACCGACAAAAAACAGAGAAAGGGAATCCCGAACTTGTTTTTTGGTTAACATTTTTGTTTACAAAACATTTCAAAGTTTTTTCTCTTTTTTTTGCGTGGATTTTTTTGTCTTACAGAAATTTTTTGCGCCTCAACATTTATTTTCTGTGCAATTTTTGGGCTCATGAGGTGTGATGAGGGGCGGCGAGAGGTGTCTCTTTCGGGTGACGCGGAGGCACTGTTGTTGTGACTCATTGAGGTCGTGTGTGCGAAATTTTTGGAATTGCTTTCATTTATTTATGCATTTGTTTTTGTATTTGAGCTGAATGCAAATTTGCTTATTTATTTACTGCACGGCAAGAAATTCCCAGAAGCCCGCACCGCATCGATACAAAAAAAAACGATTAAAAACACTTGATAAAAGTCTCGTACCCCAAACTGAGTGAGGACAGTAAGGGGTAACTGTGTGAGGGGAGAAGCTGTGGATGCATTGTTGTTACATGTATGCCAGATGATGATAACCCATAATAGACAGGGATCCACACATATTGGTAGGATCAAAAACGTAATGGGGAAGATTCCCTTGGCCACAGGATTCCCCTACTTACTGCTAAAGATTCCAACACTGTTCCTTTCTAATTGGCTTAGACTCTGCTCCATTTGCTGTATCTACATTTCGGGGGTATCAAAAAAGCGTATAAAATCATTGGAAATTGTCTTATACAAGCGACAATTTTCACTGTGTGCGTGTGTGAGTGTTTATTCGTGCGATCTTCGAACTTTTCACGCCCCAAAAACAAAATTTAAACCAAAACAAAAACACAAAATGTAAACAATTTGTGTGAAAATACGAAAGATAGCGACCATGGCGATGCCCTATAGATTATAAAAAGGAGAATAAAGAAATAAAAGGAATTAAATTTAATATAGTGAGTACTAATGCTGTGAAAGGTGTTTGATATTCTGGTGTAATTATATTAATAGAATTTGGGTTAAATCTAGTTCTGAGAGAGAACTTAAGACAGAGACGTGAGGTGTGTGCAGCAGGGCCGCCCCAATCTGCGCGTTGGTATTCCATAGTACTCCCATCTGCAAGCGTAACCCCTACCTTGTTTCCGCTTCTGCCGAAACTCCCAACTGCTACCCTCTTTGTTATTTCAGAGTGTCATTTACAAGTCATTCCCTTAAGAAGGAAGGAAGTAAGGAAGGAAGGGGGTATTGGGGGTATCCACTGACCATTATACGGCAGTTTTTTCACGTGTGAGAGTATGTGAGCGTTCATGTTTTATGTTTTCTGTGTTGTTTGCTTCATCGACGTTAATTACGTGTGTGCTTGTGGTGTGTTTGTGTGTGTGTGTGTGTGTGTGTGTGTGTGGAAGAAACTATTGGGCAAACAACTTGATTAGACGACGAGTGTGAATTGTGATGAAAACTTTCATGGCAGTGTCCGGCACGCGGCAGGTCTCTGGACTGTCGAGTGGAACAGCCATAGGTGAGCGGGGAGGAGGGTAGAGTAGAGAATTTCCATGAATTTCGCTCGGGCCGATCGGGCGGCGACAAAGTGTTAATCACGGGTCGTAAACAACAAACAGCAATATCCGTTTGTTTATAGTTTCGTTAACTGATTTGTTTCTATAGCATTTCTCGTCCGGGAATACCCCGAGCGATACATTTGACCGGCATTCCCGTTACCTCCATTTCCCCTTGACAATCAGTTGAAGATATAGATACAGATACACGGCACGTACCTACTATTCTATAAATAGCTGCGACAAAAACATTGCTGACCTTTGTTTGAAAATAAAATAAGATTATGAAATCGAATCGAATCGATCATGAGATACAATTTTTTGTTGGGTCTTTTTTTGTTGTGGCGGGTGTGGCGTGTGTGGCGTGGGCTCTTCTGTCTTCTGCTATGTTTTTCTGCTTCTGGTTCATAAATAGAAACGAAAGCTATTTATTTTTGGGCCATCGCTAATCATCCACGGGGGCAAATAAATGAAAGAATGTGACTCAGTTTCTCGATGGATTTGCTGTGGCCTGGCCCCGTACTCATCTGACTGACGGGGCCCGTCATGGCTGTCACATGATCAGGATTTTAATGCGACACGAGCGGATCCACAATCCCATAGAAGGGTGCGTAAATGGTCAGATAATCAATGGTTACATAGGTATGATAATTATGGAGTTCACATTAGATTTGGCATGGCTCTAAAAGGTATCAAGCCAAAAAGAGATCACAAGATCTTTGTTTTCACATCTTCCATCTTTCATCTTCTTTTTTCCACAGAGTTCCAGAGATCTTCGAATTTAAAGCTTTGGATCTGCAGTCTATATTCATATTTAGATCTATGTATTTATGTCTAAAATTATTATTTAGCAATCAAATTGTTTCATAAAATCGAAAACAAATGTTTGGAATCTTTCAGAAAAAACCTTTTCGAAAACGATCTTCAACTGATCTTCAAATATATTAACTGAACTGCCGGAAACTTTTCAGAACTCTAAATAGACCGAATGACTACAATCATGACACAATTGACCACTTTTAACCCAACCTAACCCCACCCCGTCAATCTTGAACTGTGATCTCATGAAAATTCCTCCTAAAATGTGTGACTCACAGATAAAACCATTTGTTTTTGCTTCGCATTTGGGGCCCCCAATACCATGGGGCCACGATCGTTGACGGCATTTCTGTTTATGGCCCAAAAGCCGCAGTCCCCCGACCAAAGTCAAAGTCAATGGCCCGTCTATAAACCCCAGTAAGCAAGAAAACAAAACAAAAAACACATTGGATATTACGCATACGACCTGTTTGCCAGAGCAATGCCTACAATACGCGACACGAGTACTACAGCGACACATGTGACACCTTCTCAGAGTCTCAGAGTCGTCCGATCTGTCGATCGATCCGCTTTAGTTCTCGTTGCCGCATTCCATTGCCCCAGCGATTTCTGATTTCTGGCACGTTCCCCAGTCGCCAAGCCAAGCTCTACTCCGCCCGCCCCCTCAAAAGAATGCGGCAGCACTTCAGGTCTCCTCCAGCTCTCAATCTGGCGAGTCACGGGCAGAGTATTGGCCCCAAAAGCAATACCAAAACATTTACACATATATCTATGAAAACTGCGCAGTGCAAAGTCTGGCAGATATTTCATCATTAGCTTGTTGGCGCTTTTCATTACAGAAGAAACCCCAAAAACAACAAAAAGCAGGGAAAAAGAGCAACAGACGAAACAGAGACAGAAGAAGCAGCCAAAACAGAATTTAAATAAATTTCGCAATTTCAGCAAAAAAAAAAACAGAAACACAGAAAGAATAAGTTCCCTGAGGTGGGGGGAACACTGAAACAAAGAGTGGGCAGATGGAGGGGTGAATACTAAACGAAAAGGGGGAGGGGAGCAAGAAGAGAAGAAAAGAAAGAACCTGCGCCAAAGTTCAATAAAACTTGAAAAAGTTTTCCGCTGCTGTTGCCATTGCCGCCCCTCTCCCCAATGTCTTCTCCTAAGCAGCGATTCCGAACCGCATTTCAACATTCAACATTCTTCTTCCTAGTTTTTCAGATTAAGTCGCAATACCCCCGTTAAAAAGTGGAACATAACCAGACAGCGAGAAAGAGCGAGAGAGTGGAAGAGGGGGAGGGAGGAGTGAATAGAGGAGAAGCATTGCCAAAATAGATAATAGCGAAAAAAAGCAACCGAAGACCCCCAGACCCCAAGTCTGTAATGGGAATACCCTGACATCACAGGTGAGTTTTTAGCCATACAACAAAATTATTATAAAGGGAATAAAATGTGCCATAATTTATTATTATTGATTGGGCCAGGAATATTGTCTCTGTAATTCGATAGGTTAGTGTTCATTATTGCTTGAGTCGATCGTTTTGAGGCGATCGCATTTCAAAATATTCATTATTCCACCTGGAGAGTAAACAGCTCCCCTTCCACTTCCACTACCCCCGCTCAAAAGAGTATCAAACGATCGTCTATTGCGTCCAAAAAGATGATCTTCCACCTCTCTGCATATGAACGATGTGTCAGGGACGTTCTTCAGGGGGTTGGTTGGTTGGCTGGTGGGAAGCCATCGACTCGAGGCAACAGAGGTTGTTGTTCTTGTGCGAACGAACCTGTTCTTGAGTAGGGGTTGGGTGGGTAGAGCAAGGGTCGGGTGAGTAGAGGAGGGTCCGTAGAATTGGCTCTCTCAAGTGCAAAAGAGATAGCAAAACGCTTAGAGCTTTTGTTGGTGCTTGAAATGTTAATGACATTGGTTGAAAAGTAAAGAAGAGGGAAAGGCAGGGCAGCAGAAGAGAGGGTGTGTAGAAGAGACAGAGCGAGGGTATAAGGTGTATAGAATAGAGGGAGTAAAAGCAAGAAAAGAGAGGCCTTGCAAGCAAAGACACTTTTTGTTTCATTCGCGCGACTCCCCACTCAAAGATTGTTTTTGTTGATTTTTTTTGGGGCTTACAACGAGTGAGAGAGAGTCAGAGGCAGAGTGTATGAGAAGGAGGCGGGGGGAGGCTATTGTTTTGGATGTTGTTGTTGTTTGTATTGTAGATGTCATTAACCCTACACATGGCGCTGGGAACCTTACCCATAATTTTTGTGTGGTTTTTTGTTGCCGTCGAATGTTCTAGAAATTTTCGCTTTTTTTCGCACGTTTTTTTTCCGTCAGCATTTCATGATTTTTGTTTTGGCTTTGGCATTCGCCACGCACTTTGGCAGTGTGATGGGGATAACCTCCAAGGGGGGAGGGTTGTGCTGCTGGAGGGGCGAAAGACTAGGTTCAAGTGCGGTCAAAAATCAAAACGATCGAATGAAGGAAATCAAAGCAAAGGCGAGAACGCGAATGGGAAGGCGAAGCTAGATTTGAGCAAGGGTAAGGTAGCACCGCTACACTGGGGGAGCCTAAACCCGCACTGCCTCACCTGGACAGTGAATATACACTGGAAAGAACACGAAGGCGTGTGCCCAAAATCCACTTCCCACAATGGTGGGGGGGCCCGGCACCGTTCAGGGCAGCGCTTGGGTTTACTCAACCACACACTTACTTCTCTCTCTCTCTCTCTCGATCTCTCTGTGTCTGTCTCCCTTCCTCTCTCTTTTAAACCAGTCAAGTCATTAAACTTGGCCAAAACAAATGGCCAACAAAATTACGGCGCCATAAGTCGCGAAATATCGAAGGGGAATGGGAATGGAAATGGGATTCCTGCCATATAAAAAAAAGAGTGTATAAAAAATTAATGCATTAACAGATTTGTTATTGGTGGATATTATGCGATTCGATTTGATTTATTTTGACATTGCATTTGCATTCAAGGAAAAGATACATCCCTCACTTCCAAAGGCACTTTGACGGTTATCAAGGCGTATACGTAATTTACTTATGCTTTTTTTTGTTGGGGAGGCGACTTTTGTTTGTGGCATTGCATAATGATGTGCCCGGCAGGAGGGGAGGGGGGAGGAGGGTACGTTCTCAGAACTGGGCAAACAAAAGTCATAGAATCACAAGACACCAAAACGTGGAGAGTCACAAGTTTCGCTAATTGCATGATTCGCTTTCTATTGATCATAGGACAAACATACATATGTACATATGTATGTATTTGCCCAGAGCTTATTACGTACGACGGGGGGGGAACACACCTTTACAAACGGAATCCGCTTTTTTAATCCATATTTGCTTTTCATTTCGATTGGGTTCCTGGTAGAGTCTACACTCAGGAGCCAAGCATAAGCCACCATAAAGTCAGTCACATGCTGAATGTCGATTACACTTCCTGAATTTGGGCTCACACTCTTTTTTCATATAAACGGAAAAATATTTACCATTTCTCCTGTAGCTCCATTAATTAAATGTCTGCTTTTCTTTTTAAATATACATTATCAGTTGTACAATTTGTCATTAATTTATCTAGTCGGACTTATGCTACTTTTTAGTTTTGTTCTTCTAACAAATATAAGTTTAGTTCATAGAACTCGATATGTATGGATACTATCGGGTTCCTGCTTATCGATTAACTTTTGAATCGATCGATTATCCAGCGATCAACAGCTTATCGCTTAAAGATCTGTAAGCTGCCAAACCCGTTAAATTTCAATCTCTTTTAGAGCATTCAAATTGTTTCCATTAGTTTTTCTTTGCTTTCTATATGCCTCAGTTCCTGCTCTAGTTGTTGCCCTCCTCTTCGGTTTGTTTTTGTTGCTATTTGCTTTATTAAATATTAACTGACACTGTGCCCCAGACAGCAGCCACTCTGGCACTCTGGCACTCGCACTGGCACTCGCACTCGCATTCGCACAAGTGTGTGGTGCGAACAGCTTGAGAATTTTTCATGTTTTTCCTGATTTACATATACCCCTGCCCCGGACTCAGCCCCTAAGTGAAACCCACACACACACCCATCGGTGCCCCCTCGTACCCCCTTTATGGACCTGCTGACGTGCCAGGCAACGATTTTTATTTATATTTTTCCTGGTGCTGGTGCTGGCTGGTGTTTTTCTTGTTGTTACTTTATCAAAATGAGGTTAACAAACGTTCCCAAGGCCATTTTACTAGAGGGGGGAGAGAGAGAGAGAGACGAGCAATACCCCCACTCGGCATTACATTCACCCAGTCACACATACACTCACAAAATTCACTCACACACATTCGAAAAACACTCACAGAGCGCACTACTCGTATGTTGATTCGCACTTGACATTTACTTTGTAGTAAACGTAAACTACAACTACAAACAAAAACAAAACAAGAAGGAAAGCGTGGCTTTTGGGGGGAGTAACCGAAGGTTTGAATACCCTGCAAGAGGGTTGTTTTCGATGGTAGATATGGGATGTAGTGCTTTTGATTTTGAAACGTAAACCAAAGAAAGTTAACATTTATTTTGGATATATTTGGGAATTTCAAAGGGCATTTTCTATGGAATTCTTGTAATATAACGTTTCCAACATTTTATTGAATTTATCTTTGAAAACAAAATGGATATCTTCATGAAAGATTTAGCCCTTTTATCGAGTGTTTTTATGGCAGCTTTAGCCGTAGCGATATTTGGGTTTTACATGGGTTCTTCAAATATAGATTCTGATTCTGAAACCTTCGTTTGCCGTCTTTTAAAAACCCTAAAAATCGCCATACCTCCCCTCCCAGAAGGGTATCCAAATGAGTCTCAATTCTTCCTCTATCTTTTAGCACCCCCAAGCGTCCACTTACTCCCTTCTATTCCCTCTGTTCTATCTCTTTTCCACTCGTTCTATTTGCTATTATCGTAATTTTTTTGTTTTTGCTTCTTTTTTTCTTTTGGTTTTTTATTGTAATTTTTTTTTTTGCTGTTAAATAGAAAAAAAAGAGGCGCGTGTCTACGAAGGTGAATGGTGCAGTGTGTTTGTGGTGTAGGTGACAGTGTGGTGGGGGGAAAATGCGCAAAAAGGTGTTTAAAAAACGTGGTAGCCATCAATAGGGTGGGCTGATGGATGGTGTGGGGAGGGGAGGGGAGGAGGCTAGCTTCTGGTAGTCGGGGTCTAGGCCAAATGTCGGCGCGTGTAGACTTTTCAAGTACCCAAATGGCGGCGTCTCAAGTGCATAAAATCCACCAACAGTAGAAAGAGATGGAGTGACAATCAAAGAGACAGAAAGTGTGAGGGAGAGCGAGATAATGGTGGAGCAAGGGGAGATGGAGCTAGTTACGACATTGCACATGCCACCAACAGCAACAACAACAACAACAACAACAAATGTCTTTCCATACTTTATTTGCAATCTATTCCGCTCGGAACGTCACCTCATAGACAAGTCATAATGAGACCCATAACCCCACGACTACTATATACTCTGACGATCGGAAGAAAGGGATGAGTACCTTTGATGATCTTCCTTGAGTTCCAATTGCATTCGCCTGAAGGGATCATGCTTGGAGATGTGTACATATGTCCATGAGGGAATTAAAGAATTATTAGGCTAATTATATGTTCCATATACATATGTATATTTGAAGCAAAAGGAGTTACATATATGTGTATGCCAATGGCAGCAATAGGAGGGCATGCCCATGATCACTTAATCCCACAACAAAAACTTATCTCTCTCCCTCCCCCTTGCGGATTATCATTCGTTGTACTGCACTTCTAACGGTTCTTGCTTCTGCCCCACCCTCTTCTTCTCCTGCTTCTTGTAGCTCCACGCTTCCTGCACATTCTCTTTCTTTTTTTTTTATGACATTTTTGTGCATGTTTTATTGGAGGCTCGTAAACATTTTGCGGTTGCTCGTTATTTTCGTGTCCACAGCAAGAGTGAAAGAGGAAGGGCATTATAGAGTGTGTGCGAGTGGGCGAGAGAGCGAGCTATAGAATGATAGAAAGAGAGGGAGGGGCGGGAGCTACTGCTATAATCTCAAACGGAGCTGCGGCACACGATTGCATTGCTGAGTTTCATTTCGATTTTCTTTAGTTTTTGTTTTTTTTTTGTTGTTTGCTTTTACAAAGTGTTTTCGATGACGTCGTTACTGCTGCCTCGTGTCTAACGGTAAATACAACAATGTAACGGTACATTTTTATTCTCCGCGGGGATCTGTTGCCTAATCTTTCATTTGCTTAGAGAAATGGATGGACCTCTGGCTCCTGCCCCTCCGCTGTCCGCTTTGACGAGTGTCCGTTAAGTGTCAAACAAAATGTCAGACGAAAAATAAGAGAGCGCTAGAAAAACACGAAAAGCGCGCCAGGAAAATCACACACGCACACACACACACACACACACACACACACACACACAGACACACAACTTTTGTACAAATCACTTATGACAGTGGCAGAGGAGTGGGGGGTGTGCAGCCGAAACCCCCTTGACAGATTGCACTTGCCCGAAATTGAATCATCAACGGGAATGGGCTCCCGAAAAGAAACCAACGAGCGACTGAAAGGGGATGATGAAGGGTAGGGGCATGCAGCAGCAGCAGCAGCATCATCTGCAACGCATCTGCCATGACCTACCCCCCACAGCCCCAACCCCAAGCCCATAGGCAGCTCCTCTGGCTGATCCACTTTGCACTTGTGGCGCGCACATTCACATCCTTTCGCCTGTCGCCCCACACTTGTCATGTGACAGCAATTAACACGAAGAAGCGCAGGCTCCCCAAAAAAAAGGGGCAAATGGCAGAAGAACGGACAGAGGAAGAGGAATAAGAAGGCGTGGAAGAGTGCAGTACAAAGAGGTAGAGCATGAATGAATGGGCATGTCTGCTGAATTTTGGTCCGTGAGGGGGGGTGCAACGAGGAGGACACGACTGACTTGTGGCTTCCATGCAACAGTTGCTGCAAATTATTGTACCAGAGAGAGACAAATACACAGTCCGGGATTTTTGCGGAAATTCAATTTGCGGACAATCTTTACCCCGCCCTTAAGTCCCCCCCTCCCTGCTATGTGCAATTGTCTTACCCCTTGGCCGGGTCGTAGAGGGGAAACTTTGCAACTTTGTTGCATTTTCTAAGTAATTTGTCATCGTTTTCGCTTCGTTGCAACCAAATGACAGAAGTGACAAGAGTGTCAAGAGTGTCGGGAGGGGGTGAACGAAACGGTGGGAAGAGGGAAGAAAGAAAGGATGGATGGTACCCCCAGAAATCTTGCAATATTTTCTGGTACTTTTCGTATTGTATTTATTTAGAATTTCTCCTTGCTTTTGTTGCCGCCGCTACTTCTGGCATTTCCCTACATCCACTTCTTTAGACATGCCCCATGTCAAAAGCTATATCATATTTGTTATTTGGGGGGAGAACAAATTTAGATACCCGGAAGTCTCAATAGATGACAAAAACCAAAGCCGACAAGGTGGAGCTATGGGCAGGGAGAAGGCGGTTGGGAGAATGTGCCTAGGAGATATTTTGAAGATCATTCTGGGGAAAATGCATTTTGACACCAACATAGGGGCTTTGTTTATCTGAAAATGGGCCAAGAGGAATGCGGAAATATGTTTCCTGAAAACCAATAAATACCTAGAAAATGTAATATAGATTACAGAGTACTTTCAGCAGCTCAACGATTAAAGGGTCGTATGGATCATTATTCATTATTTCTGATCACTTCTGATCATCCCTCGAAACATGTGAAGTCAATCAACATCTCTCTGGCATCTCCAGTAGTTCTCTACCATGGAATTCCATGTCTAATTATATCATAGTCCCGCCCTGTACACCTGTTTCAAATTGAAAATAGAATCACAAATTGCTGGATCGGACCTCTCCGAGCATTCCACTCGTTCGACAGATCAACAGATCGACAGTGCGAGATTTGAAAAGCAATTCAAAGTAAATATTGTATAATTAAATTATTTATTTTAATCGCTGCCACTTCCACAAGTCACCGGGCGAATGCCGAATGCAATTTAAGCGCCAGCTGTTGAGAGCAGCCAGCCACAGCCCCCTCTGGAAATTCCAGTTATGCATCCCATCCAAAGTTCGAGTTCGTTATGTGTGCAGTTTTTCTATAGAATTCTGCGAATTGAATTTTGCGCTAAGCTAACACATTTCTTAGCACTTGAGAAATTTACAGAGAAATATGTAAATGTTACGATGCTCTTTTCATTTTCTGGCAAAATACAATAGAAACAAAGGGGAATAATAGGCGATGTAATTTACAGCCTTTATGTGTGCGCACATGACAACACTTAAAGGGAATAAAGAACCCTTATAGATCAATAGATGCCCTCATATAGTTTCCTCTCTATTGATTTCTAAACCCAATTTGGAGACCCCCAAAACATTTTCAATGATTTATTATGGGTTTAAGTTAATTATTTTGATTGGTTTTTTGTTCGAGAAATGACAAACAAAAGAGCGACAAATACAACTAAATAAAATATATATTAAAGTCGTAAAAAGATTTGGCATTGGAACATTTGTTGTTTATTGTTGTCGAACGAGAGACGTGCTTTGGCAACATTTTGTTGCTTTTTGCATCTCTCTCTCTCTGTAGCTATTGTTGTTAACGGCCTTCGCTAATGAACAGTTATGCAATGTGCAAAAAATAAAACAGACGAAGAAAAACAGACACAACGATACAGATACAGAGCGCCGCCAAAGCGGAGCAACAGCAGCAGCAACAGCTCTAGAGGGGAAGGAGAAGGAAGAGAAACGAACTGCAAGCCAACTTTTCTGAAACTGAAGCTGAAAGATAAGCAACAACAGAAAAAAACAACTAAAACAACAACTAAAAGAAGAAAGGAAGACTATGAAAGCGAGAACGAAGCTATAGACACCCTTAAAGATCGGCTGTTCCTATGCCATTTGGATGAGGTTTGGTTTTGAGGTGGAGCAACTCACAAAACTGTTCTTTATCGAGTGATTATCGAAATGAATTATAGGAAGGATGGCTTTCCAATATTACATATACATATATATTTTATATAATTTTTTCCCCCACCAAAATTTAGTTTTTAGCTGAAGATCTTCAGTGATGTGGTGATTGGATCTTTGATCTTTTATTCCTGTATAATTTCGTAGAGTCTTCGCTTTCTCCTCTCCAAACATCTTTCCAAATTCGTAATACTCTCTGTGGTGTGATAGGGTATTGGAAAAGAAACAACTGGAGTCTCTCTAGAGCCGTTACAAGCGAATGCTTTGAGCCAAAACATGGACTTTGGACCCCGGGAGTCGACGGAGCACACGCAAACCTGCCATGGTCTGTGTCTCTGTCTCCGTTTGTCTCTCTCTCTCTGTCTATCGCGCTGTGAAGTGCGGATGTGGATGCGGATATGGCCAGAGCGGAGGAGATCTCTCTGGAAAGTTGTTTTTGTGTTGACGGGGAAAAGATGAGAGAGAGAGACAGAGAGAGAGAGCAGAGCGTGAGAGCAGGAAGTAGGAAGAGAAAGAGGATGATCTACAAGCAGCGAGAAACAGTCGCAGAAATAATATGTACTGCCAATTGGCAATAGCGTCAGAGCCCCAGTGAATATTTGACCCCGTTTTTCGAGGCAGGTGAAACCATAGAAGAGACACCAGAGGCACACCAGACAGACAGAGTGCCCTCCATCCCATTTGCTCCATTCCAGGGGTTCCGTTCGCTCACTCCATTCCTTTGGGCGGCTCCCACACGCACCAGACACGCATATTCCTGCCTGCCTGTGCCGTTGGGTTCTTTACGAGCTTTTCTTCTGCAGCAAGGGTTGATTGATTGGTTTGATGGCGGGGTTTATGTTTATGGGGTTGTCCACGATAAATATTCAAACGATTTTGTTTATAATAAAGTAAAACTTAACCTGAACTTTAACCTATGAAGCCCATCTGGAATCCACTATCTTACATACCGCCCTGAGACCCCCTTTTGCCCGTACCTTCTGCCACCCTAAAACCACCATTATAGCCTGTTTTACCTTCATTATGACTTACTTTTGATTCCGATTTCCATGGTTATATCATATTTTTGGTTGGCATTCAAATTTGCAGATAAGACTGGGGCTCTATTCGGTATACCACCCACCCACCATTACCCATATCCCATTGTGTTTATTGCGTTGTTTTGTGACGGCAATTACAATGGTAACACTGAAACGAAAAGAAACAAAACGAAAGGGAAGAGAACAGAAGAGAACCACAGAGAACAGAGCGTACAAAACGAGCAAAATAAAAATGGGAATAAAAACAGAAATACGTAAATAAAAAACCAATTCACCCACGTGAAAAAAAACCAAAAACAAATCAAGAACAAGAACAAGAGATTCCAACACCAATTCCGGGATCTCTCGCTCGCCCTATAGATAGAGTAGGGGGAGTGGGGTTGGGGGTGGGACAGACACGGGGAGTGAGAGAGAGAGACGAACAGACAGAGAGCAGCCAATGGTTCATTCAACTTTTCCCTAGGGCTGCAAAGAGGAACGATGAACAGGCAGAAAAGGTGGGCAGAAAGAACAAGAACAAATGTGTAATTGTGGATTTTTGATTTTTCGATTCTAATGGAGGTCTCTGTTGGAACGCTATGTGTAATCGTGTAACCTCACAGAACTGTAGGAGTGGTAAGTACAGTTGGCACAGTACAAATGGAGCAAGCAAGGACGGAAGTGCTCCGAGAGCAGAGCACCACAAAGGAGAAGAAGGCAGCATGTAATGGAATAGTACAACAAAACACAGAGCAGAGCGGGACAAAATGTAGACAGTTGTGTGATCAATTTACAAGCAGAGGACCGAAAGCAAGCTAGTGGCCCAAAACGCAGTGGCAGACGCAGAGGCCCAAAAGCAGAGCGACGACGACGTACAGTTACAACAAGAAGAAGCAGTTTGTTACGAACTAGTGTGGGGAGAGACGTACTGCCAGCAAAAACAGAGAGAGCGCAAGAGAGAACAAGAGAGCAGTATTACGAAAGTGAATGCATAAAAACAAACGCGAAAAACCAAGAGGGAGAAACGATTGAAACGAGACGAGAGCAAGAGCTATGCAAGAGAGCGCTACGGAATGACAATGAAACGCAAGAGTTTGCTCCTCTGCAAGCAGCACAATGAACACAGTTGCGTTCCACAATTCATTCGATGACATTCGGTCTCTTTGGTTGTGCTCGCCTCTCTTTGCGCGCGCGCCGTGCCAATGCCAAACTGTACCCCGTGCAACGGTGTGGGTACGTTTCTCATTTCATTCCATTTCGGGTCGCAGCCGCAACCCCGACCCGCCGCTGACATAAAAACCCCCTTCGACCGACGTACGAGTGTGTAAAAATCAAAATAAATCGTAAATAATTTTTTGTCCTCTCTGTTTCGCTGCCTCTCTGTTGCTCTGTTTCTGTTGTGCCTTGTTGTTGTGGTTCTTTTGTCTCTTTCTATTGCTCTTGGGACCACTACCGCTCTCTATCTATCTATCTATCTCTCTGGCTTTTGCTCTTTCTACTACGCGCTCCATCCGAGTGCTGTTGGTATTTTGTCTCCTTCTACTACGTTCGCTCTATCTCTATCACTCGCTGTGTTTTGCTTTTGTCTCTTTCTACTACGCTCTCTTGTTGTTGCTGTTGGTGTCATTCGCATGAATGGAATGGTTTGAGGTCCAACACAGTCGTCGTCGCTCGCTCTCCCTCTCTTGTGTGTGTGGCTGGAAAAGAGAGCGCGCTCTTCGTGTGGTGTTGTTGCCGTAGTAGTAGTATTTTGAGTATTTTTTCAGTCTTCTATCTCTCTCGCCTTCTCTATCTGACTTCCTCCCCTCTTCTGGCGCGCTCTCTGAAATCCGATAACCAGTGTGCGAGCGAGACAAAAGAATAACAAACAATTATAATTTGTGAGCGTGTGAGTGAGGCCTTCCTCTGCCTCTACCTCTGTCTCCCTCTCGCTTTGTCTGGCTGTGAGGAATGGGAATTTCACAACAACGCAGCGTAGACGCCGACGCTGAAGCCAACGTCGACTGCAACAGTGCGAGCGTAGCGTAGCGTTTGCGTCGCGTCGCTGCCTCGTGCCAATTTCACTTGCAGCGAAATGTTTCCCTCTCCCTCTCTCACACTCTTCCTGCGTCTCGTCCCACCCTGCGTCTTTCTCTTGTAAATTTACAACGTGCCACATGAGTGAGGGTGGGTGTTGCAAGGGGCGGTGGTTGAGTAGGAGTGGCGCAGGAGGAGGAGGAGGCGGACAAGAAAATGTGTGTGTGCGCGCGTGTAAAAGGTCTCGTAACGAAAGGCGAAATAAAAACAAAAACCGATGGCAAGAAGAAGAGAAAGAAGAAACATTTGATGACGCGCCGCTGCCTTTGGACCAAGGTGTATCACTCTATGGGGGTGGGGATGCCTCCTTGCCACTGCATTTCAGACTACTGCGAAGGGAATGGAAATGCAGGCGCATGGATGCTGCTGCCAAGAAAGGTACACTGGAGTCGACACTGTATGCCTTACCTTTCCGACTGATATACCTTTCCTACGGTCAAAGTCTATAGCCCTGCCTCTGCCTCTGACTCCGTCTCTGGCTGCTATTGTTGCAGATTGATTTTCGATGCATATGTATTGGTGGTGGGGAGTACGTGTCTGGCGGGGTGTACAACGGGTCTTTCTTTGCCTCTTGGAACGGATAGATAGTGCGTGCCATGCCACATGTCCGCTGGGATCATTCTGGAATGGTTATCTGCTCTCTCTCTCACTCTCTGCTTTGGTTTTGTTGGGAAATACATTTTTAGAGATCAAAATCTCTATAATTGGGGGGAGCTATTTGTTCAGGCACACTTCAAGTGATAAATGTACCATCGAAAGAATGCCATTAGGGCCCACATCATAAGAAGTCATCAGATGGGAAATTGGGCTAAATTTCCAGTGTAGTGGGTAGAGATAGAGATTTAAGGGAATTTGAGGGGTAAATTAGTAGTCTTAAATGTGATTTTGAAAGTTCAGGAAAATTCAGGAAAATATCAACTAACAAAGGACTCCTTTTTAAGGTAGAGAATTCCATGATCTTGCAATCTCCCAACTGAATGAATGCAATGCTGAATTATGAAGTAAATTCATCCTTGAGTTTCCGAATGAAGGGGGTCTGAGGGGGTCTCATATTTCTGGTAGGCCCATTCATAAGTAACAGAATTCTTATCCGTTTCACGCAACCTTATCGGCTGGGCTATTGAATTTTCCACACACCAAACCAAACAGAATCTAAGGGCATGGAAAATTACCAAAAGAAATTTTGGAAAAATAGAAACACATTCCCATGCGGCAGTGAAAGAGAAGGAGAGAGTGAGAGTTTCCTCGCGATTAGAAGCCAACAACTGATAAAGAAATCTCTCAGACCTACTCCTCCATTCGGAAGTTCTTGAAGAGAAGGAAGGGAAGCGAAGCGACCTCAATTCTGGGTAAATCTTCAGGTTTAATCCCTTTGATGGATGCCCCCTCAGGTGTGTGTGTGTGTGTGTGTGCGTGTTTGTGTGCTTTAGTAGCACTCTAATCCCCTGCCTCAGCAGGTGGGAAGTTCCCTCCATTAGGAATCACTCGTAGCCGAAAAGGGGAAGTCAAGACTTCAATCAAAATGATAGATAGAGAATCGTGATCGGTTCGACAAGAGTACGACTGAAAATGCTTCCGAACTTCAAAGAAATGCCCCGTTTCGAAACAGTGGGAGGAGGAGGAGCTGAGGCACCATTCAGAAGTGGGAGGAGGTGGAGAGTTTGGAAGGTACTATCTATCGCCTTCGTCTTTGGCCTCAAGTGCGTACGTGACGCCGCTCATTGCGCGAGTTGAGCGTTGCGTGTGCTTCTGCCTCGGATTGACACGCGGCGGTGGCGGTGGCGGCAGCGTCAGCGTCAGCGGCAGCTCGGTGTTGCATTCCCCCGGCTTGGATCTGGGGGGTTTTTCTTTTTTGGATGCGTGTAAACAAAGCGATAACTCAGCTGTCGACAGGCCAGGCGGAGCGGATCCAAGTCCGAGGCCGAGGCCGAGTTGGAGTCCGTAGTCATAACTCCACTTATTGACTTCCCATTCTGCCCATTCCATAGTCCCGACCCACTCCCTGAAGTTCTCTCTCTTGAGTTATTATCTGCGGACGTGTGTGTGCGTGCTCCAGGTTCCACTTCCAGGCATTCCCCGACAGCCGCTAAACGATCGTTTAGTCCATGGAGCAGGGGCAAAAACCTGTGAATGGGACTGGTGGATGCGGGGGGAATGGGTGTTATGATTGAATTATGGGACTCGACTGATTTATGAACCATTGGAATATGTGTACCTGGCGGGCTTGGCTGATGTCTTCACTTGGTGGTGCCTTCCCCAGGGGGTACACGTACACCATGCCATGGGAATAAGTAGATGTCTTGTTTGGTTCGTAATTAAGAGGCAAAACGATAACAACTGCTGGCTCAGGATCTATTGTTTCCACGGGCTTCAAACTTTCTACACCACTAAATAAACTCTAAACTTAATGTTGAGCGTAAGATCCTCAGAGATAAACACATTAATGACCCCACCAAGCTAAGCCCCAGGCCAAAACCCAAGTGTTTTTGCAAATGGTAATCCAATAAGTGTCCCACATTTAAATATTGGAATTTCCCAAGCTTTTCAGCCACACTTTTACGCTTTTACCCCTCCTCTCTCTTGTGGGTACTCCTAAAGTCATTTCCTGTGCCTGGTGGCCCACCTGGATGCTGCATCTATGCATCCACGGTCCACACAGACAGATGTCTGTTGGTTGACCACCTGGCCAAGGATTTTATCTCTCAAGACACACCACTCGAACACACATCGAACATCGAACCGTTTGTCTTTGCCACAGGCGAAAGTGGTTTTTGTGGCCAATTGCCTTTGCCCCCGCACTCTCTGTGGTGTACTGTGTTGCCTATCCTGCCCCTGCCCCTGCGCCTGTCCCTGCCCCTGTCCGCTGGCGGCCTCAGCTGCAGACACGTCATAGCAAAATTTTATGGAGCAAAATTTATGTGCTCAGCATTTGCATAAAACTAATTTTGCCAAAGCGAAAACTAAGACGACAAATGGGGTATGCAGTGCACTGAGAGAAACGAAAAGGGGAACAGAAATGGAAGCACGAAAGCAAGAGAGCGCATGCAGGCACTTGGAGACAAAGGTGGGAGAGAGAAAACAAGTGGAGCGTAGAGTAATGGAAGTGATTGAAAACTAGCAGGGAAAGCCCAAAACTCTAGATGAATATTGGCTCCAAAGTTGGGTTCCTCAGGGATATATGCATAGTTATGATCTTTCATCTATAGTTTGGTCTTTTGATCTCTAGATAAATTTCTCTCAGTGCACTGCTCACGTTACATAACTGTCGCCATCGCCGTCGCCGTCGCTTCGCACCGGAGGAGAGTCATTCAGTCAGATAACGCCGCAGTCGCCGTCTGATCTGTTTGCTTTTGCGAACGATGTCTGCCGCCGCCCACCGTTGCCACTGGTGGTCGCCCCACTCCTGCCCCCTGCCCCTGCCTCCGCCCCGCCCACTCATCTAACCTTGCAACAACACACCACACCACACCACCACACCCCAACCACCTTGCAGCCTCCTCCTCCTCCATCCCGATCTCTCTCTCTGCTGGTCCCCCTCCCTGCCCACCGCACCGCCCCTTTCTTTTGTATGCTTTTGCGAAAATGGATTAGCGTGGGTTCACATGAGCCGACCAAATGTTTGGGTTTCATAAACTGGTGACATGGTTAGCCCCTCCATTCCCTGCCCTCACCCGCTCTTGCCACAGGCCGCCCCGCGCGCTCCACTCTGCACCTACTGGGTGTCGCCTCTATTTGTCCAACGTTGGCGTGAATAAATATGAAACGATGTCTGGACCCTGGACCCTTGGGGACCCGAGGCCTGTTTATAAAATGTTCCCGCCAAAAAATAACCAAAAAAAACACAACAACCACGAGAAAACAAAACTTGCAACGTTGCTTTTGCCGTTGCACGTGCGGTGTTGCCCCTCTCTCTCTCTCGCTCTCTCTGTCTGCCTGTCTGTATCCACATTTGCAGCTCCTTCGATGTCAAGTTACGAGGAGAACACTCCGCTCCGCTGCCGAAAAGGGTGTCTGCAAGGCAGCGTTGGTAGGGCGGTGGGGGGCATGCAACAGCAGCAAGTGGCGCTGAAACCCGAAACCAAAGTCTGGAGCGAGTCTCCCGCTTCTTGACTGCCTCCCCCCTGCCCCATGCATCGCCCCTTTTCTGCATTTGGCGCGAAACAAAAATTGTGGCGGCAGACAAATGCAAAGGCTGCAACTTTTTTGCACAGTGGACGAGTGGCGAGTGGCTTGGAATTGGATTTGCAACAAGAGATTTTGTTTGTTTGTTTGTTGGTTTGAATTATTCTTTCCGCTTGTTTTGACCTTTTTTTCCCGATTTTCTCAGTACACATTTTTGGGGGAAAAAGCTGATGTTTCCAAAAATATAGAGCAGCCAAATAAGTAAAAGAAAGAAAGAAATTCTTTGCCCAGATTAGCCCCAATAATCAATTATAAATCATCTCCATCATTGCTGGAAATTAGAGACCCATCAAAGCAGCTCCTCCAACGCTGTGCGCTTTACGGGGGAATCCCCCACAAGGAAAAAGCAAAAAACTGTTATGCAAATTTCACTTTTGCTCGGCTTTTTATAAGCCATCTGCCACCCCTTCCCCCCTCTTGGCTGCCATCACAGGCCAACCGAACTGTGTCGCTGGAGAATATTTATTTATTTTTGATTTGAAAGGGGAGACGTGTTCGAGAGGCCAAAACTATAAATTTTGTTAGGGGCGGCCCCCCGGATTTGACTTCGTCTTTGACTTCCATTTCCACTTCCAGGGCGCTTCCTCTTCAGTCGAAAGACCGCTCCAAAACGATTTGTTACGCATTTCGTGTCAACTATGAATAAAATATTGCCGAAACCACAAAAACCACAAGAATAACCAGAAGCAGAAGTCGAAGACAAAAAATGGAACACTGAAAAGGAGGAAAAGCAGGGAGCATTGGGAGCAGGAGGCAAAGAAAACCCCAATAAAGCACATGGAAACACACACAAAAACCAAAGCAGAGAAACAGAAGGAAACTTTTTCCAATAGACATTTATCAAAAAAAAAAAACAAGAAAAAAACGAGGGAAGAATAATTTACATTTTATTAAAAACTTCTGATATGCGATGGGAGCTTGTGTTTTTTTACGGGGCGACAGATTGGTCAAGGCATAGAGCAGAGGTTAGGTAGGAGGGGATAGGGATAAAGATAAAGATTAAAAGAGGCATAAGAGTGGAGCGTAAGGAGATTAGTGGCTATAATCTACAATGGTTTCGGCAGACTCTGCAAAACTCAGGAGGTTTGATGCAATTGATGGAAATAATGGAGGATTTGAGGGATTGCAAATATGAATAGAGGGGAATGTGGAGTAAAGGGGGGAAAAATAGTACAGTTTAAGTGGAATGTGAGGCGAAAAAAAAATAAGTAAAAGTTTTCTATCTATTGGAAATTGTTTCACGGATTTAATTTAATTTATTTTTAAATTTGTTTTTGTATTCTCTTTGTAGATCTCTCCAGCTCCCTTTTTTTTTTTGTCGGCGTGACAGTCAACTCCGCCCACTTACTGCTCACCCTCCCCACCCACCAAATTGCCCTCCTTCAAAGCCCCACCCACTCCCACACTGCTGACAGTCGACAAATCACGCAACAAAAGGAAGGAACCAAACTTGATCGAAACAAAAGTTTATAAATTTTTAAAAATTTTGGAAAAAGCAAAGCAAGTTTTCGGTTTTGTTCTCCTGCTCTGGGAAAAATGGTGAAAATGGGGGTTGAGTGTGGTTTGGGTTGGGAGAGGGGGCGGGGGCGGGGATGAGCAGGGTGGTGTGTCACCCGGCCTTGTGTGTTGGACAAAAGCCAACATGTCCTGTCCTCCTCCTCCTCCTTCTCCTCATCAGCCACACCCCACTCTGCTTTCTGTTCTGTCCGCTTTTCACTCTGCTGCTTTGTGCTCGCTTTTCTCCTACTCCACACTCTCACTCTGCTTTTCTCCTACCATTTTTCATTGGAGGAAAACGCCGGCAGTCGTCAACACGGAGAATGAAAACGCATGGGCACAAAATTTCCGTTTCCGTTTCCCGGTTGCTGTCAAAGTGGACAGTGGAGGAACACATACACCCCCCACCCCACACGCACACACACACGCACACATACACGCACACATACACATACACCATGTTGCCCCATCCCATGCAGCCTTGTCCTCCACATCCCGTATCCCCATATCCACACCCCCAAAGATGCGTAAAATGTTTCGGACCCAACTGTCAGCCGTGGAAGAATGGAACAAAGAATGGAAAAGAACGACCGAAGAAAGAAAGCAAGGAAGAAGCAGGAATTTGGGGAGAGCGAAGATAGAATGATAGATATGGGAATATGCTAAGGAAAGGAAAGGAAAGAAAAGAAGGGAAGAACCATATGCAGTATCAGCTAGATATGACTTCAAAATGCTTTAAATCAAATAGAATTATAGATATTCAGGTGTAGATCAGGATCTATATGTACGCATATTTCACGGGATCCTAGATTATTCCATCTTCCATCATACATCTCTCTCTCCCTCTCTCTATCCCTCTTCGAAGGGTATACGAAAAACGAGAGCAAAACTCAAGAGAGAAGCGTGTGACCAAAAGCTGGACAAAGGCATCGGCGCATGCCGCAAACAACAGTTGGATGGGAGATTGCTGTGTGGCACTGGCAGAGGAGTGGGGAGTGGGGAATGGAGGGCAGGCCAAGGGAGCAGCCATTGTGGCGCACGCCATTCAAGTGCGGAAACGGAAGCACAGGGAGGGAGTGTGGCCCAAGTAGGAAGAGCAAGGAACGGCACGGCGGGATGACAGGGGACTGGGGACAGGGCGAGTGGCTACCACAAGCCAAACACAATAAGCGCTTCATAAACGACATTTTTCACCAGAATGAAAAGCAAACACACCCACACACACCACACAGACACACAGACAGATACACACACAGAGGGAAAAAATGATTCACGCACAGGAATTGGGTCAAGTTTGTGGGAGAGTGTAGGGCAGGGGGGTGGTGTGGGGTGGGGTTTATGGGTGTGTGGTGCGTGTTAAACGGTTTCGCAGTTTTCCACTTGAGACACAGACAACAAGGCGCACGGGCACACACACACACACACTCACACAATGCGAGAGGGAAATGAGGCAGTGGAGGAGGCTCTCGAGCATCGCTTGTTATCCTTGACGCCGGGACCGCCTAGAAGATATGTGAGAATTGAAGGTACGGGGCAGAGCACAGGGGCAGGGTACCTATTCTCGCACCCCTTTGCCTCTCTGCCGCTCTCTATCCACCGCGTTTTATTTCTGTGTGTTGAATGGCTCCCATAAGTTCCCCAAGTTCCACTTTCTCCACCTTTCTTTAGCTGTACCTTACCTTCCTTTTCATGGTCCTTGGCAGTAGGAATATGCTTCACTTCCCTACCTTCATTTGCCCGGCCGCCATTTCATATTCTATTCATCTTCTAACCTGCTGTCTCCTATACACTCTCGTGCTCTCCTTTTTTTCCCACATTCCTGCTTTCCCTTCCATGGCCTATTCTGTGCCTCTTTTTGTGGTGCCACTGACGCCAGTTGTCTGTTATTTATGCGTTCGCTCTTCCTGTTCTATAGTCTGCTCTTTCTTCGAGTTGTTTCCCTTTACTTTCATCTACTCATTGTTCTCGTTTTCTGGCCATCATCGCCCTTCTATGAGCTTCTCATTATTGTGTGGGATCTGTGTGAATTCTGCGTTATTATTACAGTTGACATTGCCGAATGGAAGACCACTGAAAGTTGCTATTTCTTTAGTCAATGCTTTGCACAATCGAATGGACTATTTTTTCCCGAAATGACCTCCATATTGTCCAGTTGCTAGAACCATAGTGCCAGGCTTTCTGTGTCGAGTTATGACTTTTACATTAAATGTACATCGAGCTGGGGGAACCTCACCTCTCCATAGAAATTTAAGAATATTTCAGCACTTCCATTGATTCATATTAAATATCTTAAGCTATGTTTGAATGATGAATGTCCCGTGAGTACAAGGAGGCATCATTACCTCACATATGTATGTACGTGATGTACATATGTATGTACGAATGATGTATGTGCATAGGCGATGTATGTAATCTATTTTTGGGGTTCGTGCTCACAAAAAAGTAATTGTTTATTGAAGTGAATTTAAGAGGAAAATTGCTTTATATTAAACACTCCCCCCCCCGCCACACACACAACACACCGCAGAAAAAAAGCCAAATTCAATTGAATAACCATTCATTCATTCAGTGCGACAGAGAGAAAGAGACAGCGAGACAGAGATAGGGAGGGAGAAAGAGAGGCAAGAGGCAAAAAGAGTGAATCCTGTGGCTTTTGTTGGGCGGTGGGGAGGGAGGGTTGTAGTTTAGTTTGAGGAATGGCTGTCAATCTTTGTGGAGCAGAAGCAGTGGGAGTGGGAGTGGGAGAGCTGCGCTCTTCCCCTTTTCTCAGTCGTCTTAAGTGCCTCTGTCATTGTCTTGCTCTTCGATTGCTCAACCCCCAGGGGTTATCCATCTCGGCTCTCTCCCGCTCTGACCCTCTCTCTGTTTCTCCGCATTTCGCATTTACGAGTACGACGAGTGTTGTATGCCCCACAACCTTCCATCATTCCAATCCATTCCTTGTCCAATCGCACTCAAACTAATTGCTCTGAAACTGTGGCAACAAACTGTGGAAATGGATTGCAGGGAAAACACCAAAGGATGGGGCTGGGGCTGTATGCAGGATGTGGTCTGTCAGTGGTAAATGTTTCAAAGTGTTTCTCAATTAGCTGTCGTGTGGGAGGGGGGTGGGGAGAACCAAAAAGAAACGAGTCCTTCAGGTGTGAGAGGAACTTTGATTGAAATGCACAAATACAGATCCTTCAAGAATGAGGGAATGAGGTCCATTAATGGATAGATAATGGACAATAGCGGTACATGTTGAGAGATATTCCAGGTTTGCCGTTCGACAAAGATCCATGGAAAACGAATTTCCTAAGCTGCAAATAATTCAATCGGAAGTAAAACCCAGCAGCTACAGAATATCATAAAGAGCGCCCAGCCCATCTTCTTTAGAAATATTTCAAGGGTTCTATCGGAACGGAAAGATCTGAAAGGAACGAAGATTTAGCCATACAATTGTAGAGATTGTACAGATGATCGAACAAAGATTTTCCACGCTTAAAAATCACTCAAAATTCTCTGACTTTCTGGCTATTTCTTCATTATTTTCCATCAGGGGATTTCAACATTCTAAAGTTTCATCATTTCATCAAAAGTTGCTGCTCCCCCATCCACCCGCTCAGCCATCCATTGACTCTTTTGGTCTGCCTCCTAAGTTCATAAATCTTTTTTTGTCTTATCACCCAAAAAACCAGAGATTTGTTGACTCTTCTTGTTGGTCATATATGATATCATATCTTTGCCATCTGCGCATCATCTTCCTGATGATTTTTGTCGTCTGTGTGTGTCGTCCGTCTGCTCTGTTGTGTAAATATTTTTCAGTGCAAATAAAAGATAAACCGCGGAGGGACGACCTCAACTTGTTGAGTTTTCAACCCCAAACCATAGCCCCCAGTCCAACCGAACCCACAACATGACGATGCACTTTTCACTGGGGGCAAGTGGCAAGGAAAGGAAAAGAAAAGAAAAGAAAAGAAAGAGAGAGGGAAGCTACCCATGAAAATGTAAACGTAAATCAAGATAATGTAATCGCAGACCCTCTAAAAGCAGACCCCAAAATTGGTGGCGGGTGAGATATAGTAGAAGGAGTTGCTCGGCCCCCCTCTGCCCCTTTTTGTGAACCATCATAAAAACGTTTTTATGACGTGCATTCATTGAGACAGAGGCAGATTCGAAGGCGCAGGCAAAGTCAACTTTTGTAATCTTTATGGCAGATAATGTCACATTCATCCGTCGGATTCCATGTCCATGTTCCATGTCCACGCCACACGCCCCAGGGTAGAGACGACTCCCCTTGGTTATTAGTAGGTTATTACTACTCCTATTCTCTCCCACTTCTACTCTGCTCTGATAACTTATCATTGGCCCACTCCGACAAATTGTTGGCTCCCATTGGAATTGTGATTATTGTTTGTTGACATTTTTGTTATAATTCTTTCATTATTTTTTGTATTTTCTTTTGGTCTACATTTTTGTTGTTTTTTTACGTTTTGTTGTTGTCAAAGTTTTTAGTCAATGAATTTTTGTATTGCTTTTGCTGCTTGCTTGGGAACTTCCACGGACGCTTTGGAAATTGTTGTTGGATTTTCTGGGAGGCACGGCAGAAGCGGTAATAGACGGGGCAATATGGGGTTTTGGTATTAGAAAATTTCCAATTTGTAGGTGTGAAAAGGGGAGCGGGTATTAATGGAAAGAACGCATAGATAAAGCTTCGATAGGATATAAATGGACTCGTCTCATATCTCTGCTAATTATAACAGAAACCTCTCCTCAATGAGTGTAATATGAGAGTAAAATGAGACCCCTCCCTGCATGCAGATTACCCATTTGAAATCTCTACTGCATATTTCCTGCTACTCCTAATGAGCGTGCAGGTCTCAAAGAACTCTCCGCTAGTCACAAAAAGTTCTCCATGTCATATCAGCACCGCTTTTCATTAAAGTTTTCACCACCCTGCCCCCGAAAGCATCTTTCGCTTTAAAGCTTGCAACACATTCAACATGTGCACAAAACCCGCAGGACAGTTTTCACATATCAACAGCGAAGGATGTGTGTGTGTGTGTGTACCACAGCCTCCTCTCTGCCACTCTGCCCCTCGCCTGTCTTTCTGTTTGTGTAAACTTCGCATTCAATTGAAACCAGCGTACACTCTGGAGTGCCATACCATCTCCTCCATCCTCCATCCTCCACCCTCCATCCCCCTTTCCCCATATGCCATATCAGACCCGAGCCGTACCGAACTGAACGATGGGGGAGGGCAAACGCACAACGGCAACGGAACTTTGTGTGCAATGAATTTTTTAAAGCTCAATTTTAATCAATAGCTTAATGCTTTATTTATAAGCAAACAATTTAAGCGGCAGCATACCCCCCGAACCCCAAACCCCAAACCCCATACCCAATACCCCTCCCCAGCCAGAGCAACATGTTCTGCTGTCATAATCAGCAGAAATCAGGGGCGGTGAAGGGGGGAGGATGGGCAGGGACTCCAGGCAGAGGATGAAAGGATGGAGTATTGGCTATGCCCATGGTGCAGCAGCGAGAGCGGATGAAGGTTGAGAGGCTGCCAAAAGAGAGGCAGCAGAGGCTGACACAGAGGGGTCCCACGTGTATGGCAAAGGCAAGGACATGAAACCCCAAGGCTCCCCCCGCAGAACTGTCGCATTAAACTCGCTTTAACCATGTAAAACTTTGACATAATCGTTTGGCATAAGCATTTCAATAAAATTTGCATAACGAGAGGAGTCGAGTCGAGTGGGGATCCGGGAGAAACCCACCCAAGCCAAGGGGGGGAAGGTCCGGACACAGAAACACAGCAACTGAAGGCTGAAAGTTGAAGCAGCAGCAGCGAAAACAGACACAGAAATCAGTTTGACATTTTCCCGATTTTCCACCAATTTTTTGTCCTGTTTCTGTGTCCAAAAACAAAAACAAAAACAAAAAAACAAGCAGCGGCTGAAAAGAGCGGCACGCTCAAAATTCGGTGGGAAATCTTTTGTGGATGCTGCGTGGAATTCTCTGAACGCCGGACAACATTTTCTGACTGATGAAAGAGCAATGGGGAAGTGCCACGCCTACCACGCCTACCACCCGCACACCGTACACCAGCACATGAGTTGCACTCTCGCCACAAAAAGGGGTAGAGAATGAGAGAATAGAGAGGGAGAGCGCACACACACATACACACATTTTGGTTGGAGACCCATTTTCATTAATCGAAAATTTCGCGCCAAACTTTTGGTCCTACGCCACGGCACGCTCCTCTGGAGAGAGAGAGACTCTCTTTCTCTCTCTCTCTCTCTGTTCATCCCGGGGTTTACGCAACACAAAAACAGGGAATTCCAGCACGCCCCATTCCATGGGGGGGAGGGAGAAGTACCAGGAGGAGGATGAAGAGGAGTATGGCCAGAGTTGTACCACCCATCCATCCAATCGATATTCTTGCTCCCACTAGAATTTCCCTTTCTCTTCTGTAACATTATTCCCTGGCTCTGCCCCGTGCGCATTCTCCTTTGCTCTGCCTGCTGCTCCCCAATCTCTGTGCTTTCCGCTCCTTCTGCTCCCCATCTCGCCGCTTGCTCTGCCTTCTGCTGCCCATCGCTGCTTCGCTTCGCTTCGGTTTGTTTCGTTTCGGTTTCCCCACCTCCCAGCATCGTTCGTTCTGGTGTAACGGCCGTCGCATTCGCATTCCCACTCGGAGGCTGTTTGTAACTGTTCTTCCTGTCGTCCGTCGGCTGTTCCTGAGCGCCGGCCACAGCAAATCCCGGACGGGGCCATGTAACCTGTAATGCAGCAGCGGGACTCCCGATGGCGGGGTTCCTTTCACAGCCAGTGGAGTGTATCCACAAATAGGCCCCTAGCCAGGGTTGCTTCGGTGCTTTGTACAAGGAGAACAGGGTTGTGGCGTTGCAGGCGTACGCTTGACAGGGTTGTGCTTCTGCAGTTCTGGAAATAGAGTAGACAGGCTGCAGATATCTGTATGTGGGTATGGGTATATTGTGTTCCAGTTACAACTGTAGTTGGGCAAAGGAACCAGTAATGAGGCGTAAAATGCATACTTTTGGGTACAGTCGCAACGAATGTAATTACTCAATTGCTGTACAGGTATTTCGGAGTAGAAAAATCCACTCATCAATCATTCTATTCCACTGGCCAATCCATGCAGAAACCCCGTTTTTTGCAGCTTGTTTAAACCCATTGGGATGGATGTTTGTATCTTATGCCATCCCATTCCTATGCTCTACCGTACATCATTATCATTTCTTTTGTATCCTGTGTCCTGTAAACAAAACAATATCATTTTAGCATATCTGATTTCTTGCAATCCTATCCCAATCTCACCTTATCCGGTATCATCAGCGTATCCACTGCGGTTCCTGTTCCCCTTTCTCCCATCCCATGCTATTCCCTGCTCTACCATTTACCCATCGTGTCCTACGCGTTCCATGCCCTCCCATCCTATCCTCATAATTTCCCACGACATTTTCCCCCACCTTCCCACTCTGAAACAGCCACAGCTGCCCATCCCCCTGGTCCGTTTCCCAATCGATTCCAACTTATCGATTCCGCAAATATTAACCAGGCATCAAGGATTCGCGTTCGCTTATAGCGCACTCGCAGCGCCGCAAAAGATTCATTCATGACGGAGCGGAGTTTCCAGGATTTCTCATGGTACTCCTGGTACTCCTGGTCCTCCTGGTCCCTGGTGCCGTGATGGTGTGGAATGGCTGTAATGTCGACACCTGCGACATCTCTGAGCGCCGCTGCCTCCGAGCGCTTATCTTGTAATTATATCGTGGGAGGGGCGCGTGTGGAGGCCGGAAAGATATTTCGGCTGGAACCAAGCCATGAGGCTGCCGAATTATCAGCACCATTCGCTTTCTCTCTCTCTCTGTCAAACAGCGGCACAGAGAGTGGAGAGTGGAGAGAGAGAGACGCTTTGGCAGCCAGCCGAATGTGGGAGCTGCTCTCGGATGCGAATTGCGGGATGCGGCGAAAGCGTTCGACGAGTGCAATGCCCTGCTTAAAGCACTCACACAAATACCAACCAGCCATCTATATCGTATATATCTGTATGTATATCGTGTGCATATGTATATGAACGCATAGTACGGGGGACTCTCGCCTCTCATCTCTCGTCTGTGCGCCTGTCTTGGTGCTTTATCAGCCCAGCGAGCCCGAAATTGCAACCCCCAAAAAAGCCAAAGCCAAAAGCAGAGAAACGGCAAAGCGTACGAGAAAAAAAAGAGCACCGAACAGAAACAACAAAATTTACAGTGAAGTAGAAATATGCTGCAGGGGCTAGAGACTGATGGAGGAGCAGGCTACCCTGGAATCATGGAAGTTTTTAGGTTTATTTTAGGTTTGACGAGGTGTTGAGTATCCCTTACTTATTTTTTATTTTTAATAGATTCTTATGCATAGTTCACTGTGATTTCTTCCATTTCACTCTCAATTATTTCCAAGTTTACTTTACTTTCTGCAGTTCATTTACTTATTTGAGTTCTGCATTTCATTTATCAAATACATTTTTTTTTTTCTAATTTCAGATTTATTTTCTTTGTTGTATTTCTTAATCATTTTTCATTCCATTCGTACTACATTGCATGCCAATTTCAAGCATTGTTTACTCTTCTTCCATTCGTTTCGCTTCTTGCAAATATATGCCCCAGACCCATCACAACCCTCATCCAAGTACAGGGTATGTGGAAAGCACCAAAAATTCCAGACAACTAAAAGCTTTCATGAGAAACTAACGAAGGCAAACGAAGGGTAGTGGAATTTATGCGGAGTGTGGGTATGGGGCCACTGGGGGGTGGGGTGTCAGTGGGCGCTGGCAGATGATTAGGGCAGATGTCGCTTGTGGGTGGGCAGAGGGAGAAGGGAGCATCGAGCATTCAGCATCCAGCATCCAGCATCCAATACACCACCCCCCACCAACATCATCGCACTGCAGCAGACGTCTTTATGGCCCGGAGTCGCCGTTTGTTTTCCACGCTCGTTGACTGTACTTTGGTCGCCTGTTCCTGCCAGTTCCTCGAGTTTCTGTGGTGGTGTGGTTCCTTCTGGTTCAGGGCATGGCTGGTTCCTCCTGTTCCTTGCAACTTCCTCCTGTTCCTGTTCCTGCAGATTCTCATAGTTTCCACTGTACCTCCTGTACCGCCTGTATACATATATCCTTCTGAGCTACCTATCTTATTCCTTGCATAAACCGATTGAAAGTGCACCATGGAGGAGGCTTGTGTTGTCCTATTTTTATGTGTGTGTGTGTGTGGGGGCCACGCCCCATGGTCCTTTCTCGAGATTAATGCGAGAGTTGCCACCGCTGCCCGCTCCCCTCTCTGCGTTCCGCCATAACAATTGATTTCCTTATTTATTCATGCGCCCCGCCACTTGAGTCGTAGCCCAGTACTCCGGCTGCTCCTGGGCTACTCCTTGACTCCGTCTTAACGGAGTTTTATTGCTTTCGGATTGTCGTCAATAGGTGTGCTTCCTGCTCCTCCTCCTCCATGGGTTGTAATGGAGTAATGGCTCCACTGAGGAGTTGTTGAGGTTGTCATGGCAGTTAATCCCTTACCCAGACAGGCGCCTCTCAAAGGGAACTCCTTTGGCGTAATGGCGTAATGGCGTACTGGCGTGTGGTCCTGTCAGGGTCAATAACTTCCGCAACGTGGCGCTGTAATTAACAAAGGAAATTAAGGAGTTTCCTCCTGTGCTTCCTCCAAGCATTGCCCTGCCAAATGTTCAACTGTCAAAAATTTCAACAGCAAAACTAAAAAAACATTGAAATAAATTCCGGAGGATTCTTTCGTTTCATTACCAAAAACGTTTGTGCTACCGGAAAATGCTACCGGAGAAATCCCAGAAAAATCATATTAACAGCAACCGCAAAAACAAGAAAGAAAAGTAAAAAAGAAAAGAAAAAAAAACAAAAACTTCGTCCCCTGGCGCCTTTGATGAAAGGGTTAGGAAAAAGCAAACAGCAAAAACAAAGCAAAAGAGTTGGAATTGAAAGTCGCGGATGGGTGGGATGGGGTGGGGGGGAATATGTATGTCCCCTGCGCTGACTGGTAATAACCCGATCCCCATTCACGTCGTTTCGTCCTGGCTAAAAATAGGAAAAATGTCAAATGAAGCGCGCGCGTTTTGCATGTCAAAGAGTGGATTTCCAAGAGGGGGGGCTGCATAAGAGGTCCTCCGGAGAGAGCCTTCAATGGCCCTCCACGATGTGGATCTCTCCGCGATGTGAAGGAGTTTGCATTGACACTTGACTTTAAATTGAGCGAATGGGATGGCGCTTTTCCGCGCGCAGCAGCTGCCACCGCTTTTCCACCCGCAGACATTTTCGTTGCATACTTTTCAGCGTGCGCGTCACTCGTGCGATGGGTGGTTTGGGGAGATCCTTACGGCATCAACGTCATAAATATGAGTTACGTGCGGCAAGAGGCAGCAAACGCAGCGGCCAGGGATGCAGCAGGTTGGGATGCCAGCGGCATCATGCAGGAGGTGGGCCAGGTGAGAGGTTAGGCGAGCGACCAAGCGAGCGAGCAGCGAAGCAAAGGAATTTCCCACTAAACTTTAATGCAATTTCTTTTTTAAGGATATGCAGGTCTTGACCTGCCCCCAGTAAAAACTTTATCCACCTTTTTTCACCTTTTTTTTTTTTTTACTTTTTGTGCTGTTTTTCTTGTGGCACTCTGTGTAGGGGCGTGGCACGTGCCACCCTCGTGCCCTCCGCCCTGCTGGCCAATATACAAAATGCAGTTTAGAGCTTATGAACTTAACTTTGATGGGATTTGCACTTTGAACAGGGCGTAAGGGAAAGGAGTAGCGAAAGGCTTGAGCAAAAGAAAAGTGCATGGTCCTTGAGGAAGTCTCCCGGTCTGTGGGCTGGGGGATGGAATGAATGGGAACATTAGGGATGAGTAGGAGAAAAGGTCTATGGAAGTTTAGGAGGTTTCTCTATGCTAATTATAGCTAAAACCTTTTGGCTTCTATTGGCAGAACTAAGGAAAGGGTACAGCGAAGGGAAATGTAAATGGGAATCGCATATGGAATGAGGATAAAGGCAAAGGATAGACAGAATCTTTATCTTTATCTTTAGGGTTAATCATCTTCCACTTCTCTATAAAGCTCTCAATATTCACTTGTATCAGTTCATAACTCTCTCCTGCAATATAATTAGATAAATCTTCTGCTTGGGAATCCTCCCAATGATGGGACTCTCCCTAAAAAAAAGAGTTTATTACCCAGGGAATGAGACATTTCCCAACTCAATTAACTTTGTTCGCGGCTTCCACTTCCCACAAAGAACACAACCTGAATGGCCCTGAATATGAATAAGAATAACCCCTATGAATAACACTCATAAGTGCACTGCTCATTCATTCATTCGTTCTCCCTCCTTCTCGCACAAATTAGTAACCGTTAAATTTTGAAATTCCATTGAATTTGCCTGCGCCGATACCCCGCGATCCACGTTCCCAGTTCCCCCGTTCCAATGGCTCCGACAAGACAATTGAACGGTCAACGACTCGGCAGGGGCTTCCTCCTTGAACTGTGGATGCCACTGATTCACTCCCAAGTCCCAAAAGTCTCGACTTGCATGCCGTACCCCCTGCGAGCCTTCCCCCCCTTCCTCCACGATCAACGTCGGACAGTGAATTTTCGTTAAAGCGCCAAACAGCGGCAAAACTTTTGTCATGTTTTTTTCGCCTTCTTTTGCTTTTGCTTATGCTTATTCTTTTTCTTCACGTTCCTTTCGCTTTTGCTTACTCTTTTTGGGTTTCTTTGTGGTTCGTGGTGTGTGTGTGTGTGTGTGTGTGTGTGTGCCTTAACTGACTAATTTAGTGACGTGGAGTTCAATGTATTCCATAAATTTCGACTAAACGTTCAAGGACAATGCGTATCGAATATACACTCAGTCAGTGGGGCAGGGGCGGTGCGGGGATCTCTCTCGGTGTTTGTTTGTGCATTATGTTTTGCTTTATAAATGAATTGATTGAGAGAGGGATGGGGTGGGGTGGGGGTAGCCGGGAGAGCGAGAGCAGCCAAAGCAGAAAGCGAAAGCAAAAAGAACAAAAGCTTCGACTTCGAAGCTTCGGCTTCGGTTCGTGCCGAAGCGTTGATCTCTTCGGCTTGATGGCAGCGGAAGTCATAACGGTCAAACACTGCAGCCGATTAGGAGTGGGAGAGGGGAGCTGAGAGAGAGCGGGAGTATCAGTGGGAAAAGAGAGAGAGAGACCCAGACCCAGACCAATCCATAAAGTGATTTATGCTTCTTGTGCAGTTTTTTTTCTGCTTCGCTTAGCGCCATGTCTGCGGGTGTCGTCTTCCTTCTTTTTCACTCTTTTTTTTCACAGAAACTGCTGCACACGACGCTACCCCTACCTACCGCCCTCCCTCCCTCCCTCCATAACCCAACCAACCAACCGACGATCTTCTGCATCTCTCTTGAGTGTCTGTCTGCCTGGCCGGGCCGGGCCGTGCCTGCGAAACTTTCATTGAGCGTCGCGAGTATCGGCAATCAGTAATTAATGGCTTTGTCAGCCACAAGTCTTCTGCTGCCACCGCCACCGCCACCGCCTCCACCTCCTCTTCCCGCGACCCAACCCAACCCCAACCCCAACCGTACCCTCGCGCTGTTTTGCACTGTGTTCCAACATGTGTATATAATTTTTGGTTCTTTGCATTTTGTCTGCTCTCCTGCTGCTGCTCCTCTTCCCCTACTGCCATCCGCTGCCTATCCTCCTCCTCGTCTTCTGCTGCGACCTCCACCTCGTTTGCTTTTGCTTTTGCTTTGTCTGCGTCTGCGTCTGCGACCTCCTGCTCTGTCTTCGTCGCCGATCAAATGCTGGAATTTCGTTGATAGCGCCGCCAACCGCCAAACATCCTGTTGTTTTTTGGAATACCCCTTAATATGGGTTGTATATGGACAGGGCATATGGGACTGCATATCCCGTATGAATCACTTATGAAGTTCTCTTTGGGCTTCTGGAATAGATCATCCCTCAGATCCTCGCTACACCTGCTCACGTAAGCTCCAGGGTAACCTGCCTGTCGATCATCTCTGCTGTCTCTCTATGCATTCTCGTTAGCCCCGCGTTTTTTGTGGGGCTGGTGCCTGCCTGATCGTTGTTGTAGCCTCGATTGTGTCTTTTGGTCTCTTCTCTCCGTTTGGCATTTTGCGAACGTCTGCACGTCTGCATATCTCCCTGGCTGGCTTTGGTCGGTGGGGCGCGGTGGGAGCTGGGGCACACAGACGTTAGAGCATTTGGTTGCTATTTTTAATGTTGACACGTTTGAAGATCGTTGACTCTGAGGCAGACGGTCAATGTCCACTTGGCCAGAGAAGACGCAGCATCGGCAGCAACAGGCAGGCAGCAGGCAGGCAGGCATCAGAGGCATCTGCCAGCGTGAGGGATTTCTTCTGCATTGAAAATGTTGCATGGGGGAATTATGCGCACATTTTTTGTTCCTCTGGCTTCGGTCTGCTGATGACAGAAGCTGCGACTTGGAGCCGCAGCCTGGAAGAAGGAAGAATCGTGGCTTGGCTAGGAATCGTGTGCTCGCAGCCAGAACAATGAGAGAGTGGAGTGGTAGCTCCAGAGTGCAATAGATCAACCATCGATCACGATCCCCATCCCATCCCCCCATTGACTGAACAAATAGATCAGGCAGAGAATAAACTGGGACTTGTGACTCCCTCCAGTGGAATTCGCTCAACTGTATGATCAGAGAGAGCTTCGCTGCCCATTAACCAAGAAGATCAGCGAGTCAATCAGCGAGGATCTGTAACACTTGTGCTGGAACCCCTCTTCCCTCATTGAGTTCTTCATGTGTGGATCACTGCACTCAAACAGTCACGAATACTTCCCCAACAGAATGATCTCTTTGTCAGCCTCCAAAGAAAGAGGATCAAATCGAAGACCAGACCATGGCACGATCTTTTCCGCTACGCTCATTCCATGGCATCCTTTCACCTCCGAGATGTGATCTGAGGTGTGCCTCAATTAGCCATGCAAATCTCTCTTTCTCCTCTGCAGCGCAATGAACTGTTCTTTCTGTTGATCTTTCCCGCCTCCTGAGACAAGTGACATGATGATCCACGGCGGCCTGTCATAAATCTCCTCATTCACCCACCAGAAAGACCCTCGAATGGGGATTGGATTGTTCCTGGAAATGTGTAACACAACGCGGAGAGAAGAGGAGAGGGGAGGGACTCGGACTCGGACTCCGCCTTCATCTCCGTCTGTGTGTCCGTCTGCTGTTGCTGTTGCTGTTGTGTGGTCAAAAAGGAGCCGGCAAAAAGTGCAAATCACTTCATTAATGTGCCGACGTTGTCCCTGTCCCTATCCCTGTCCCTGTCCCTGTTGTTGCAACATTGTTGCCACAAGGCAATGATTTGGGCGGCTGCCCATCATTTGGCTTAATGGGTCCACCGGCACCCCATCCAGCACCCTCAGCAAAACAGGCACCACAACACCAGCTTCAGCACGAGATCCGTCCAGCAACAGCAACAGCTTCAGCAGCAGCCTGCACCGTGCAGCTCTCCACCTGAAACATGGCCATAAAGAAGCTCGAAGCTGTGCCTCAGTCTGTCCGCCTTCTTCTCTTCCCACAGCTCCTCATTTCTGCAGCCTCGCTGCCCCTGCCCCCTTCTGCCTCTTTCTCCGCCTTCTTTTTTTCTTCAGTTGTTGACCCGCAAACAGAGCCACAGAAAAACGTTCGTCAGGCGCAGGAATTCCACCAGCGATTGTCGTCGGGGGGTTAAAGCATTTAAAGGAGACCAAGGCGAGGCCGAAGAGTGCAAGTGCTGGACCAGGAGATACCCTGGATGAGATACAGAGAGAGAAAGTAATGCAAGGGATTCAGGAAAGTTTTTCAACTCTGAGCTGAAAGATGGAAGGAAGACCTTACAGCGCTGAGATCTCCCCGCTCTCTGTGAGGATTCCCTTTCCGCCGAGGGAGTTCCAGCATCCAGCGACATGCTTCTCCCTTAAGCCGGGCATACCCTGCCCACATACCACATAAACCAGACGACACCCAAAGCATTCAAACAACTAAAACAACAAAAACAACAACAAAACGCACACTCATGCCGCAGCGATGTCGTTTGTTGTCTTTGCTGTTGTTTTGCCTGATGTCTTCACGATATGCTGCTCTGCTCTGCTCGGCTGCTCTTCTGCTGCCTCTGCTACTTGCAACATTGTTGCATGGGAATGAAGATCCCACTGGAGTCGCGAACGAGTCGCGTGGAGGCGCACCAAATGGAGACTGTTGTTGTGGGGGACTTGGGGCTCCTCTGCTCTGGTGCAGCTCTCAAAGGTTGAGCGCGTTGCAAGTTGCGAGAAATGCTGCGCTTTATTTTGCCACATCAGCGCCAGTTTGTCAGCTTTATGTCCGTTAATTGAGCGTGCAACTAACGATAACCGATGATCTCTGTGGGACTATCTCCTGTATCTCCTCGCTCTGCTATGGCTGCCTCTTTCACTGTGTTTCTGCCTCTCTATGCGGGGCTTTGAAGGGGGACTAGAGATCAATGATAGCTGATGCTCAGCCTCTGCCCCATCCCCAGCCCCCCACTGAATGTGTCAAGCTGCGTATTTGCTTTGGTTTCTTCCACTATTCGATATCTCTCCACTTCTTCTCTTCACCTTCTTCCATTCCTCTCTCTCTCTCTCTGTGTCACCTCTTTGCTTCTCTTCCGTGTGCAACGTTTTTAATTGCTCTCGTAATTCGCTCAACGCGTTGAAACGATTATGGATGGGGCAGGCACATTGTCCATAGAAAGCAAAACGAAAGCTTCCGAAATAGAAACCCCCAAAAACTATGTTAAGCATTTACACGTGCCGCTTGCCACACAAGAGCGCCGTCCGCTGCTCGAGTGCCCCCATGCGAATGCTCTACAATTTTTTTGGGGATCGCTCTGTGGTAATCGATCGATTGTGGGAAGCTCCCAAGAGACAGAAGTACCGTAAGTAGCACTGAAGAGCGTTTCAATAGGTCAGCCGAGATGAGGTTAAGATCCATGGGAAGATCAACGAATCGATGGTTTGTTGTTGTGGGTAGTGGCGATAGGAGAGGTGCAATAAGGAATAATGGTTAAAAAAATAACTGGTAGAAGAAACGAGTACTTGGGAAGTACTTTGAGGCTGTGCTGATCCAAGAGTGATCTCAGCTAAACGATTCCCGAAAAACAAACTGCTAAATGAACCTAGACATGAATCTGAAGAAATCAAGGAACGATTTTAAGGAAGGAGTTAGAGGATGATCCAAATAAATGATCTCCGAATAAGAGACAATCTATGGATCGAATTTAACGAATAATTCTCAGATAAAAACTGATTTTAGTGTTGATTATCCATTGGAACAACCTTTGACAAAATTATCTCTAGCGCTCACATCTCTCTCCCGTGTCCAATACCTGCCCTACCTTATCGCTCACCTTATATGTAATTATAGGGCATACTCATGTGACAAAGGTCCGCGCACGAATTACTCAATGAGTGAGCAGGAACGATTGCTTTCGGCTCCAAGCTCCAAACTCCAAGCTCCAAGCTCCGTTGTGTAAATTGAACAAACGAAACATTTCTCGAGCTGCGCTGCGGCACGAAATAAATCTCAAGAGGTGGCGGCGGCACACACAAAATTCAACAGCAAACAACCGAAAAGTCAAACAACGAACATAACTCCAAGGGAAACCAATACCAAACGAAACGAAACGAAAGAAAAAAAGAAAACGAAATACGAGAACACGTGGAAAGGGGAAAGGGTAGGGGAGTATATACGGGGAGAAATAATAAAAAATTTCATGATTATTACAAGCCACCAAACAAAACAAAAAAAAGGTGTCATTGCAGGTGAGAAACGAGAGCACACGCGTATGCCCCGTCGCACAAGAGGGCGGGGGGCTCGGAAAGAAGGCACATTCATCTACGAGCATATGGAGCCCCATGGCTCCCAGCGGTTAGTGGTGGTTCGAGGTGGTTAGAGGTGGTTAGAGGTGGTGGTGTCCAGTGAATAGAAATCAAACCTACAATCGAAGCTATTTTTGTTTCTCTCTTTTTCGACTACAAACTTTAGACGTGTGGCATGCAACTACTCCCCACCTACCCCTTTTCCCTTTGCTAGTATTTCCACTACCTTACGACTAACTATTTTACGCCCTGGAAAAATCAAGAAAAAACCAGAAAGAAAATTTTTCAGTGTTGGGACTCTTTTGTTTGCGCTTCCATCAATGAATTTATGATGGTGTACTCCCTCCCCCCGCTCCTCTCTCTTTCACGCGCTCTTGTGTTAACCGTTAGATTGCCTTTTCCACTGGTTTTTTGTTATTAACTTATCATTTTTTCCATCGCTTCTTTTTTGTTCTACTATTTTCTTCGTTTCGTTAATTCCTAAATTAAATGCCACAAATATTTGTTGGCTCGCCTTTTTTTTGGGTGTGCGGGGAGAGGGGTAATATTGGTCAATTGCTTGTCGCGGGACATTTATGGGCATAAATTATATTTTGGATTGTAAATTTATGGAAAATGTTAAATTAAAAAGTTATTTATTGTATTTGATTTGCTCTACGTGCCTGGTGTATGAATTATTGTGGGATTGCAGTACGTTATGGAGTACAGTGGGGAGAGGGGAGCCGTGGAACGAGTCATTAGCGGGAGTGAGGCTGAAGGAGAAGGAGCAATGTGACCGGAAATGGGTCTCGAGGAGGAGGAGAAGCTGGTGGGACTTTGAAGGTGAAGACGTTCTTAAGGGCAAGGTTTCGTACGGAGAATCGGAATAATAGTAAGTAAATGTTGCAAGATTTAGATGTTCCATGGAAATAGCTTAAGTAGTAAGAAGAATTCCAGACGAATCGAAACTGTGAGCCGAAATGTCACATACACGTAGTCTTTGAATACTCCCTAAAGTCATTAGCACTTAAACTCCCCATAAAACCCCCACCCAAGGCGCTTCTTTCTCTCAACGTTTTCGCAATGTTAATTACAAATTTCCAATATTGGCAATAACCTTCTGCTGCTGCCAGTGCCGAGTGTCAACCGGCTCCAGCCCACCACACCCCCACCCCACCTTTATGTTTATCCTGTCATCAAAGCGAAAGCCATCAGCATAGATACGCATGTATATCTCTTCCCCCCCTGTCACTCCCCTATATCTATATGCATGCATATGTGATAATGTTTTAGGGGCGTGGCCGTGTCTCGTGCCCCGCGTGTCTCCGTTTCTCTGTGTCTCCCTGTGTCTCCTCAGCCAGCTAGCCATTTAATGGCTTGTCTAATATCCCATATCCTTTAACTGCCATCGACGGCCATTAAAAAGCATAAAGTCATTTGGTAATTAATTTTCATGTTTGGGTTCTCCGTCCCTCGGTTCACCGGTACCCTGCAGGAGCAACCAGGGAAGCAGCGAATCTATCCATAGCTATGGCCATGGATGTATAATAGCAGGGGTTGCCTCTGTGGCCCCTGTTGCCTGCCCCCGTTGTCGTTTAAGTGGTGGGGGAAGTGGAAATGGGGCGCGGTTTTGGTGGCAATTTCTTTAACTAAATGAGGAGCCATCCTACCCATCCCCCCATCCATCCCCAATGCCCAATGCTCAATGCATGTGTGTAGCATATTTTGCCTGCATCCGCCATTCGTATTCGTAGTCGCATTCGCACATAAACAAACACGAATACTGAGCACCGAATACCGAATACCGAACGAATACTATGGGAAAAACGCGCCAAACATGTCCTACCTTCATGGGATTTCCAGTGCGCACGTCAGGACGATGCTGCCTGATGCCTGCTGCCTGCTGCCCATTCCGATGTCGAGGCTATGTTGATGCTGCCTGCAGTTTCTGCTGTATATGTACGTTGATGCCGGGCTCCAGCATCCTTCCAGCTTCCATTACTACGAGAATTTTTACTACGTTTTATCGATCCAGAGAGATGTATATAGTATATGTCCCTCTCTCTCACTCTCCCTCTCCCTCTCCCTCTCTCTCTCTCCCTCTCCCTCTATCTGCAGTTCTCTCTCTCGTTTTGCGGCTGTGTGAGTGTGTGTATCCATATGCCGGCACGCGACTGCTGCGCTGCTGTACGCCCAGCCAGAAAAAGAGCAGAACAGAACCCAAAAAGGACGAAACGCGAAGCAACGAACAGGCTCGGGATCTCCATCGTTGTGGCGAGGCGAGGCGAGGCGAGGAGTCTGCAAAACCCACAGGAGTCGCATTGGGCGAGGCCACATCAAAAGAGCACCACATCTCGAAGCAGGAGGCAGCAGGAGGGAGGGGAGCTGAGGCTGGGGGCAGGCATAGCTCTCGTTTCACTTTCCACTTGATTCCTTGCGCTTGACAGCCAAAACGAAGCTGAAAGAGGGAGTCGGGCGGGAGGCTGCATGCGTATGTGTGTGTGTGTGTGTGTTTGTGTGTGTTGCAAGGATGCAAGTAGCTCTTCGGCTGTGCTCCCTTATGGCACACGGTACTCGACTCTCTCACTCTCTCTCTCTGGCTCTCTCTCTATCGTTGTGTCTGTCTCTTTCGCGGCCATTGACCTCTGATGTCAAACAAAATCGGCGCGCACTTATTATATAGCGCTAGAAAACGATGTTGTGGGGGGTGGGGGTGGGGCACAGAAGGGACACTCGACCACGGTCCATGGGCTGCTAGTGAGAAAGAGGGGGTGTGAGTTGGGGGCTGTGGAATGGTCAGGTTGCAGGTTTTGAGTGGATTCCCGGATTGGATTTTGTGGTACTACCGGCCGCGGCGCATCGCCCCACACCACACCGTTTGCCTGCAGAGTTTGTTTTGTTGTGTAAATTACGTTATTTACGTGGGATATTGTTGAGCGAGCGGCAAACGCTGCAGCGGCGGCGGCGGCGGCGGCGGAGAAGGAGAGTTTCAGGTTGCTTTTGTTGCATGTTTGAAGGGACTCTTAAATTGGAAGCCATGCCTAAATAGAGGAAGCAGCAAATTGGAGATTGTTGCAAGTGCTAGAGGAGCAGCGCAGCGCAGTGCTTTTTTTTTATAAATGAAACACAAGCGCAGGTTACAGCTTGCTCGATCAATTTTGAATGGAATTTTGGGGTATATATTAGATAGTTTTACATGGATATATAAGTGTTGATTGGGTATCAGTTGTGTTGTGTGTAATGAAAGCGTTTTCTCAATCCCATAAAATATATATTTCCAGCCACATCTGTTCTGTTACATTTTTAAAATTGTTTTGATTTTTTTTTAAATTTAGCTGGCACTAATTAAATATTTAACTGGTAAAAATGTAAGAAGAGCTTTTAATTGAGCTTTTAGCATTAAAGCTTAAAATTGCTAGAATTTATCAGGACCTGTGCTCAGTGGCGCCAAGTCGAACATGTGATGGCCATTAGCTGAACTAAGCAGCAGGTTTTAGTCTTGGCTGACATCCATTTAAATGCTTGCTGGTTGTTGACACGACTAATAGTGGTACTAAAACTGTACTAGTGACCACAAAACTGTGCTCAGCCACTTCAAAACTCACAAATCAAATTCAAAGCGCGAAATCTCTCGCTTAGAGCTCTACTTTATATTGAGACTTTAACTACAAAAAAAGGGTAAACTAATGCTAACAATACAATTCCAATGGGATTGCCGATGCCTCTTCAGAAACTTGACAAAGGTACAGAGTTCTCGCACGTATCCTCATCGCTAAAGGGAAGGAATGATCACAATTTGTGGGTTATTTTTGAGATTTAGCTTACTCACTTATCGATGCGTCGCAGGAAGTTCTGGATCTGCTGATTCTTACCGATGAGCGCATAGAGTGCCGCAAAGCCATGGAAGGCCATGCAGAAGCAAACGGCATAGTTGTGCAGCGAACGCTCCTTGCGGTAGTAGTTGAAGGCAAAGGAGCAGACGCACACGAGCCACACGAGGGCCGTGTAGCCAAAGTACTTCCAGAACGAATTGAAGCGGTTCTTCTCGATCGACTCGAAGCTCTTTTCCGTCTCGATTTCGGGCTGTTCGCTGATGTGAATGAGAGTGAGGATATAGAAGAAACCACTGATGGCACAGGCCACGAAAACGGGCGCAAAAAGGTACACCATAATGCTCCAGTTGCGCGCTGTGGAAGAAGGAAGAATGAAGGATGAATGATTAGTGATCTGTGGGCTGTGGGTTGTAAAGGCCCGCCTGAACTCACGATCGAACCAGCATGTGTCGCCGCCAAATACCAAACGGGAGCCATAATGACTGAAGCCCACAAAGAAGGACCAACCAATGGCCATCAGCACGATCGGCGTGAAGATCAGCCAGAACATAAGCTTCGTGAAGACAACGCCATGGAAACTCAAGTAGAGTTTGAAGGAAACAAAGCTCAGGATGTAGAAGGACATCACCAGATACATGAGTGTTAAGCTAGCTAAAGGGAAATCCAGAAAGGGAAATTCAAACAGGGATCAGTGATCTTTGGGGAATGGCAAGTGTCTTACGTATAATGCGACAAGCTGCCTTGGAGAGTGTTGCGGGATTGTGGAGTGTGAGGTAGGCGAGCAGGGCATAGCCCAATATCAGGCAAATGGTATAGGCCTTGATGGCCACACCATAGAAACTGTTGCGCATCTCCGAGCACATGAGATACACCACCAGCACAATGACCATCGATATAATGGATATCAAGAGGCCTGCAAAGAGAAAGCAGAACAAACAGAGAGCGAGAGAGAGAGAACGTGATAATTAGGATCTTCTGTTGGAGGGGCCTTTAATCTATCAATCGCCACAAGTAATTAACTTTTGTTATTCAAACAATCCGTTTTATGAGCGTTCTATTATATTGGAAACATATCTATGAATGTTTGCTGGCACTCACATATGGCGTAGGTCCACTCGCGCACGCCCAGCACAAAGTGCAGCTTCTCGGGGGCACAGACCAGCGGCTGCCAATCCCAAGAGGAGGAGGAGGCAGTGTGCAGCAGAAGGGGCGTGTAGCAGTAATGTTTGGAGAAGATGTGACCACGATGGGCGATGGTGCCATTCTAAACGAGGGATACAGATAAGAGGGACCCTCGAACGAGAGTGGAGAATCATCCACTAACCTCATGCAGTGTCCAGTGGACATATTCCGAGACTTTTGTCACTGGTTTCATGTGCTCACACGGCGTATCCACATAGATGCTGAAGCGAGTGCGTAGCTCGAGTTCCTGGAGGCTGCCATTCAGCATTTGTACCTCCATGTGGCTGTGGCCAGGCGGAGGCTGACCATCGATAGACGGGGCCAGGCATTGTCTGCCCTCCAGATCGTAGATCTCGCCCTCCGCACAGCAGAAGCGGACACAGGGCTTCAGTTTGCAGATACATCCGCGCAGGTGCTTGGCAGCCGGCACTCGGATGCCATTCTCGATGACAAAGTCATAGGCGGCCACCAGGTTGCGGGGAATCACCGTCCAGTTGTGCACATAGGAACCATCCATGCCGAAGCTGCCCGTGATGTTGGTGGTGTCAATGAAGGCGCAGGGATAGCGCATCTCCTCCGGGTAGCCCCACGCAGTGGGCAGCCAGAGGCAGAGCACAAGGAGGAGCAACTGCGTCATCGGTAGACACATTTTCTTCTGTGGCCGATCTTTCGGTAACGGTTCTGTGGATTTTGCTTTGTTTTTGTTATTGTTTATCCCACGGCTTTCAATTTATTCGCGTGTTTACCTCCACAGCACAGCAATTTCCCAATCGATTTGAATCGAATAAACGAACCGCGACGCAGCCGAATCGAAAACAGATATAGAATTTGACTAGAATATAGAATATGGATAAATAATGCTGCACCGATGCCGTGTTTCAGTCGGAGGAGGTGTACGGTTTATTATTGAGTGGAGAAACGGATCGATCTTTCATCTGCACCTGCCGCAGGCCGAAATTCGACTGAATATTTTGGAATGAATGCCCCCCAGCGAATGTGTGTGGCATGGAGTCGAACATCGCCAGACGAGGTGAGGTCGCTTCTGCCTCTGTGTCGGCGGACAACGGGGGACGGGTGGCAGCCAGCCCGTGGCCCACACCCACTTTGAGGCGTTTTGTTTACAGCAGGAAAATGGGGGAAAACGCAGACCAAGTAAAAGTGTAATGGTTCAGGGAATACTCTTTAATTGTGTACAAGAGATTGTTGGAGGGGCCTCTGGGACGTTAAATTCTTTGAAGAGAAACCGAGAAAATAAACACGAAAGAAGATTCTATCTGGTTAGACTTCAGCCTGAGCAACATATAGAATTATTCTCTTTCAAACTCTAGTCCCTTCTACCTTGAACTCTGGCTACAAATCTAGCCAAAGTTCTTCCAGGTCTCGGAAATGCCCTACAATTTCCAGTAGAGTCTTCCCAGTGCGTCTTGTTTCAGAGACATTCCGACTTAGCATAGAGAGAGGAGAGCTATTCGAATAAGAAGAAGGCAGGCCTTAGCACTCAATAGACATGGACATAGACATAGACATAGATAAAGACACAGATACAGATACGAATAGTGAGACAGCTACAGATAAGGATAGATGGATAGATGGACAGAGGGATGGATGGCTAGAGGGATAGGAATAGGGATAACCGTTCTCAATTGCGTCATTAACGCAACATTTGTTGCGTGCCACTTGGGCTGCCAGCTAATCCAACCAACCAACAATCCATCGTGAGCCAACCCTTCGAGGCTGCCTCCCTTGTCAGCGAGGAGTCAAAGCAGCCCGTTGTGTGGGCGGACAGGACATTTGGGGTTTAGTTTACGATTTGTCCTTTTGTTTGTGGAGTTGCTAATACAATTTGTGTTTTTTAGAGGGGAATATAACGAAAGTAGCCCCAAATGAAGTTGTTTATAAAGGGAAATGGTAGCAGGAAGGCAGAGAAAGGTAGCAGGAGGCTCGGGCAAGGATGATTCACTTTTTTACGGAAGGGTTCATTCGGCAGAATGGTAGAAAAGGTGCATATAAAGATCTACTTTCAAAATTCTAGATCTATTAAGTAAAAACATTCTTCATTATTTGCTTTAGCCATAAGTCAAAAAGCCTCACAAAAATTCCACTAAATGATGCACATTTGATGCACATTGGAACTAAATATTACAGAATTTCGAGTCTTCAACAATTCAACAAAAGTCTTAAGTCAATTACTTCCTAGAAATGTACTGTATACCGTATACATATGATAGATATTCACACATTTCTGACTGTGTGTGTGTGTGGTGTGGCACCCAAATGAATCATTAGCTTAGCAAATACCAGAGTTCGTACGCATTCAATTCAAATCCTCTCACACGCGCCATAATATAGACGACAATCTCGCGCAGCCAGATTGGCTACGTCTACAAATGGCAAGTGGGTGACAGGTCCAAGTGCAGCTGGCAGCGGTTTGCAGGTGAGTGAAGAGCGAGTTCTGTTCCTGTTGCCTGATTAATGGGAGACATACTCGTATGAAACAGAGGAATCCCAAAGAATTTTAAGAAATGGAAATGGCTTGGCTTGGAAATCCCCTGAGCCTGAGCCGATGAGAGCTGAGCTCCTCCGGATAACTCCTTTAAAGCCTAATCATTAATGAATATGCACTGTTAGTAGCTGCTTTCATTTCTCAATGGTTCTGTGCAAACAGAATGTCGTAAAAGAAGGGAAAAAGCCAACCGACGACATTTATACAATAAATATCTCGTAATGCTGTTCCTTTTTTTAAGTTGTAAATTTATTCTTTATTTATTCTTTATTGTGAATTGTAATTTTTGATCGTGGCCAAACAATATACCATGAAAATGCCTTTAACCGTCTTGATTTTCTTTCGCAGTATCCCCTTCGGCGGCCCAGCATTGTCGGGACTCGTCGCGCTAATGTCGCAGCGCCCGGTCGATGGGGCTGTGTCGCCTGCATCGCTACAAGGAGCAGTGCTGCAGCTCCTGCCAGCCCAACCAATATATTTCCATTAGCTTCTGCCGGGATGGCAACGGCAACGGCAGCGGCAACGAATTCTACGACTCTACGAATTCTGCAATTCTGCATGCAATTACTCTAAGTACCCCCCGTAGATTTAAAGAACTATAGCAAGAAATTCCAGTTAAACTTATCCATATGTATGTACTACCAGCAACACTCCTGACACTCCCGAACACTAGCAAATAATGACTGTAAAGGTTGATGCATGACTCGACTAATTGCTGATTCAAAAGTAGTCCAAATGTTTAGCAAATATCTTTACACTAATCAGCAAAATTCACTAAATCACTAACTGAAGAATGACAAACAAAACCAAACGAAATCCGCACTGCTACCTAATGGGAACCAAAATCACATATTGACTAATAATAGTACGAGTATGTGTAAATATTATAGCAAACGAGAGATATTTAGAGGCTTCTCTATCGAGCTGCACCTTGACTGTCAATTTTCGTCACTGAAGGGAAAATCCTTGGTTTCTGTTTCTGCATTTATTAGTTTCCTTTCCCTATGAATATTGTAAATGATCGATTTCGAAAACTCATTCGAAGGCTTAGCATGTATGTAATTTAAAACTCATTCGAAGGCTTAGCATGTATGTAATTTAAACGAAACGAAACGAAAGAACTAAATATGTATGCGTATTTGTAATTAGTTTTTTATGAGCAAATTGGTTTATAAACCCTAATATAAATTTACATAATAACATAAATCAAGGAGCTGTTAGCTGCTAACTATAGTTGATAACTAACATACATAATTAACAACCCAAAAAACCATGACGGCAGATCAGATCCAGATCCATTCAAGACAAAGCGAACCCTAACCAATGTTGAACACAGACAGACCCAAACAGACCCAACACCCGCACACATACACACACACACCAATACTGTCATAAAGCAAGGATATGGATAATATGTATTATGATCGACGTAAGCAAATACAGCGAGCGCAACTGCTAATTATTGTAAGAAAATTAAAACCAAACTGAAATAAAATACAAATTAAATATTGAAAAACATTGTGGCTGCATTATTATCACTGGGCCAGTGGTCTATTCGGCCAATGTATTACAAAATAGCGCGTAAAAGACGTATCCTTGCAGCATTGAAGTCCTTGGATTCAAGGGATACAGGAGACCCTTCCGCTCACGAGGACATGCGTCACTCTGAATCGGTTGGAAAATGGCAGAGCTATGCAAATTTAATCCCTAATCCTTGATGTCCTTGATGCGAAACTGATTGCAAACGATCGGGGAGATTCTCCTGATCACGAGGAGGCAGAATTATACGCATTTTAAATAATTTGACTTGCACAGTGGCGCTGCCATTGATGAACGGCGGTTTCTGGAACTACCATACTTTAGTTCCAGCAGTGGCCGTCTGCGATCATGAGGGCGCCACTGCGCAACAACAAAATTTTTGTTTACACAGTGGCGCCCCCAATGATGAACAACGGCCAATGCTGGAACTAACTTTTTTAAATTGTTAGGCTCAAATGGCCGAAAACTAGAAAATTTTCAGACCAGCTGAGTTCAGCAGAAGGTAGCTGGTTTTGCTTTTTTACATCAGGTCAAAGGCTGACCGATACGAAACTGAGCGCGAAATTCAAATGTGCTGTTTTTGTGTAAATAATTTAGCGGTTTTTAAATCGCTTTTTAGGAAATCTTAGATTTTGTGGAGTCCTTATAAAGGACCAAGGATCAAGGATATTTCCCCCAGTCTTAAATACGTACTTTTCTCTGCCTCAAAATCTGACCAAAGTTCTACCAAGTCTCGGAAATGCCCTACAATTTCCAGTAGAGGCTTCCCAGTGCGTCTTGTTTCAGAGAAATTCAACGTAGCATAGAGAGAGGAGAACTATTCGAAGAAGAAGAAGGCCTGCGCCTTAGCACTCAATAGACATGGACATGGACATAGATAAAGAAACAGATACAGATACGAATAGTGAGACAGCTACAGATACGGATAGATGGATAGATGGACAGAGGGATGGATGGCTAGAGGGATAGGAATAGGGATAACCGTTCTCAATTGCGTCATTAACGCAACATTTGTTGCGTGCCACTTGGGCTGCCAGCTAATCCAACCAACCAACAATCCATCGTGAGCCAACATAAAGATCTACCTTCAAAATGCTAGATCTATTAAGCAAAAACATTCTTCATTATTTGCTTTAGCCATAAGTCAATTAAAATCTCTTTCAAAAAGCCTCACAAAAATTCCACAGAATGATGCACATTGGAACTAAATATTACAGAATTTCGAGTTTATTCAACAAAAGTCTTAAGTCAATTACTTCCTAGAAGTGTACAGTGTAGTATGTGTACATATGATAGATATTCACACATTTGTGACTGTGTGTATGTGTGGTGGGGCACCCAAATGAATCATTAGCTTAGCAAATACCAGAGTTCATACGCAGATGAGCAATCATTCAATTCAATCTCTCAGTCTCTCCCATCTATAATGCTGTCACCGTTGGCTGGTAGGGAGAATCTGCAAAAGGAAAAGACGGGATGTTAAATGAATGCCAGATGGGAGTTGTTTGTGTTTTGCGCACCTGAAGATTTCAGATCTCCCTTTTCGTTGAAATTGTAGACACGTGCATTAATGACACTCAAATCGGTCTGACTGGATTCCCTGTGGAAGGAGAAAGATGTTACCGATATAATGGATGGTACTTGGCAGTCGATAGAGAGCGCAGCTTACACATTGATGGCCCACCAGGTTTTCACATGCAGATTCTTGCCCAGCAGCAGAATGAAGCCGGCAATGGCCAGACCCAAGATGCAAATGCCACTCCAGAAGTCAATGATGAAGAAATGCTCTCTCACACGCGCCATAACATAGACGACAATCTCGCGCAGCCAGACGGCAGAGACACCCACCAGATAGGCACAAAATGCATAGAAACTGCAAGGAAACGGAAGAAATATGAAATCAGTAGAGTTTCCATGGGCAGTCTTTGGAGAATCCTTGGCCTACTGTGTCTTGACGATGCGCAGCTGTGTGCCCAGGATATATTGAGTGTCTGCGGGCAGTTCGTAGATGGAAAAGTAGGCCTTGAGGCAGCAGACAACGCTGAAGGTCAGCAGCAGGACAATGGGTGCATAGTAGTAGATGAGAATGCCCCAAAGGCGCACTGGAAGAAGAGCAGAGAATCACACGTGATACTTCATGGAGGAGGGGCACCTTTAACTCACCATCGAACCAGCAATAGTCCTCGCCAATGCCCGGCTTATAGTGCTTGGGCAGGCTCGAGTCCTGGGCAAAGGACACCAGAAACCGTAGGCCCACGACCAGAACCACAGCCAGGAAATAGAAGAGCCTGCGAAGCCAATTCTTGCAGGGCTTCAGGCGGAACTTTTGCAGGAAATCAAAGCTGCAAATGGCCAGAAAGACAAACGACAACATGATGCAGAAGTAGGCCAGCAAACCTGCAAGAGACAACAGGGACTTAGATGCAGATAGCTACAGACTAAGGATAATACCAACCAATATTCCTGCAAGCTGCGTGGGAGAGTTTCATGGGATTCTTGAGGGCCAAGTAGACGAGCAGCGCGTAACCCACGATCAGGGCAAGCAGGTAGTAGATGATCACCTGTCCGTAGTGACTCTTGCGGGCATCCCGCACCGAACCCAACAGCGACAGGATGAATATGTTGATCAATATGGCAATGATGCTGCCTGAAAGGAAGGCAAATTATTAACAGACCAAAGATCGCTGGGACCATGTGCCCCATATCGCTTACATATCGCATAGATCCACACGCGATAGCCTGTCTGGAAGCGCTCGCAGCTTAGGGGCGTCAACTCCCATTCCTCGGCTTTGTGCTGCAGCGGACTGAAGCAATACTCGTCCGTGCTCCACAGGCGACTGTCCCGCAGCAGAGATCCATTCTCGAAGAGATCCCACTGCCAGAAGGTCTCGTGCTTCTTGTCCACAAACTTGTTGCGGCACCCCAGCTCCGTGCGCACCACAAAGCGATCGTTGATTCGCACTTGATCCACCGTCCGGTTGCTGTAGGTCAGCTCCACGTGCGTGATCTGCCGCTCCTGCTGGGGCGCCGTGCAATTCCAGCCCTTGGCATCGAACACCAGGCCGCGGGCACAGCAGAAGCTAATGCAGGGCTTCAAGAGGCAGACGCAGCCCCGCAGGTGCTTGGGGGCACGATACTCGACGCCATCGATCACCTTGAAGCTGTACTCCGCCATGAGATTGGGCGGGACCACCACTCCGGCGTACGAGTAGGAGCCATCCTTCAGTCGGAGTCCGTCCGTGATGTTGACGGTATCCGCGTACGCACACGGATGCGTAATGCTGGGTACGGTGGCGATCTCCGCGGAGTGGCAGTGCTGTGCTGCAAGGCACAGCAGCAGCAGCAGCACCAGCACCAGCCCCAATGGTGTGGGGCTCTGGGATATAGACATCGAATCAGAGACGAGACCTCTTGGTTTATTGTTCTGCTGCGGATCTGACGTCACAATTAAATAAACAAAAAAACACGCGAGAGGCGATCGCAGCAGCTCTGTTCGTGCTGACTTTTATGCAAGGCACACACAACACACGCAAACCAGACCCAAAAAATACAACTAAACACACACGAGTGAAATCAACAACAATCGGATTCAAAAATGACAAAACGACGACGTTGACGGCGTAGGTCTAAAAACGGCTGCGATTGCGACAACACCGAGCCCAAAAAAGAACAACCACACAACATCCAACGACACACAGCTCTCTCTCTCTGTCTCTTTGTCTCTCTTTCGCTCTTTTTAGTAGGCGACAAACCGGCGACGACAACGACAACAGCGAGAAGCGCGACCAGGCAGCAGCTCCATGCTGGCCAAGAATAAAAAACCGACTAACTGATTAGCAAGCCCCAAAACCCGTACAGACCAGTCTCTGGGCAGCCCTGTACCCGCCCCACTGCCCCTACCGAGACCAAGCGATCAGCGAAACGAATCTCAACCGGGGCTCTTTTCATTCAAAATTCATTTCATTTTCTTGACGGCTACTTTCTTGGCCAATACAACAACCCACAAAACTCCCCACTGTGGGTGGCTTAGGATGGGTGTCTTGGCTAAGGGGAAAGCTTTTTTTGTTGTAAAAAGATCGATCGTTGGCACATGCATTCAAGATGAAATAAGACGTTTGTATGGCATTTTTATATAGAAAAAACTTTATTAAACAATTAAATAGTTTTAGGAGACATTTTTATGTATTTTTATAGCCTCAATATGGTCCAAAGAGTAGGGACATTTCACTTGCCCAAAGCGACAACATTAATAATAATTAACATTCCCCAATCAGCCCTCCCAATCGAACTCCCGATCGATTGATTGTATTTTTTTTTACTGGCCTGGCTTCCTCGACAGGTGTCGCCTTTCTTAATTACAGCTCTGTGTAGTGGCCATGTAACAACGCATAATTCGGCGGGTCCTAGAGAGAGCTAGCTAGCTCTAGTTATTAAAGTATTTTTACTGAACCGAATAAATTTCATAATCGTGTCGTAAATTCATCAAAAAATTAACGATCATCAGTTCACTCATTTCAGTAATTAATTTGGTTATATTTTTGCTCATTCGTTTTTGTAGGACCATCCAAAAACTAGACCCAAGTGAAAACGCCCGATTAGCGGGCCGATCTTTCTTTCAGTTTTATCTTTGGCTTTATTCGTGTGTTCAGGTTTTTATTATGCCCCAAATATAAGTGGAACTCGTAGATACTCGTACTATATTGTACATTTGTACTACAGAGATATGGAGCGTGGTATAGTATGGTATGGCATGCGCAAAGAAGAATGAATACAAATGCAGATACAAATCTTAATTTCATCACGGCACATCGATATATATCGTATATGTATGTGCCTGTGTGTGTGTGGTGCTTACAGCTAGAGAAGGCGGAGAAGTACAGTGATCTCTGGAGACAACAATAATTTCATTTCAGATACATAAATACATACTAGATATGGCGCCTCGAAGCGGGCTCTTTCTTACACTTAAACTTATCAGGTTGTTCGCGATCTTTTTCCTTCTTTGTTGGTTTCTTGACCAGCCAGACATTTATATATATTATATATATGGAGAGAGATAGAGAGATGTGGTTTGATGGGGAGGGCGGGAGGGAGGGCTTTGGGGTTGCTTCCTCTTATAATAATGTCTTTTCATAAAGTACAATCTGAATATATGGCTGCTGCTCTGGATGTTAAGTATCCCCAGATATAACTATTCGATGGTGCTTGCCACTGGGCGACCCTATCGGATCCTGTCCTCAGCGAAAGCTTGTCGTGCGCTGATGGTCCACACTGGATGATTGGCTAGTCACCAGGGGCTTCTCCGCCGAGGGCTTCTCCTGCAGCGATAGATTGGCCACGCTGCTCGTCGTGGTCTTGGTGGAGTACTGGCTCTGACGCTGGGTGCTGCCATGGCGCACACTCGAGCATCTATGACGTCCATTGGGTGGGCAGCGTGGAGTAAATAACGGTGAAAAAAAGACTGATTAGACGGGTTAATGGAGCAGTGCTAATGGTTAGAGGGCAGATAGCCAGAAGCAGACATAGACAACAGATACAGGTGCAGATTAGAGAATAGATCACACAAAAAACACCATCACCGATTGAATTTATAGGTAATTGATACAAAAGAAGCGCATCATTCTGATTAGGCTGCAAATTGGTTAACTGATTAGTCAGAGGGGAAAGAGAGTTCCATTAGTTGTTGGCTTTGGTGTTAGTCATTTCCCAATCCTCTCTACGGCTCTACGGCTCTACGGCTTTACCTTGGAATATGTTTTTGTTTTTAATTATTTTTGTTCATGTTTATGCGTGGGTGTTTCTAGGGGCCAACCTTTGGCCCAGGACTTGGACTTGGAACCGCATTGGCATTGGCCGCCTTCATTCTCAGCTTTCCTGGCAGCCCATTCGCATCCGAGTTGATTGACGTTGAATTGGTGGAGTTTGAGACATTCGATGGCGATGGCTTCAACAGTCTTCGGTGGGTTCAGATCGATGGGTGGATTGATGATGGGAGGACGGATTTACATAGATGGACACACAGTGTAGATGCAAACAAAGGTTACTTTCGTTTATTGGTTATTAGAGCTACATTTCGCGAGTCTTTTTTAGTTGGATGTTCTTGTTCGTTTGTGGCATTGCCGCATTGCTGCCTCATGTGGCAGTAAAAGTAGCATTTGCATTGAACTGGGATTTGGATTGGTGTTTTTGGTTTTTGGGTGGTTCTTGGGTGTTGTTGGGACTTGAGTTAGTCTGCTGCTTGAGGCTGTAGCTGTTTTTGTTTCTGTTCTTGTAGCTGTGGATCTTGTGGCTAAGCAATATCGAAAGCGGTCTGGACAAGAGAGATAGAGATGATGGCATCGTGTTATTTCGGATTGTGAGTCTTCTGCAAACTAACTACACGACATATCCATCCCTGGACATCTTTCTATCTACGAGGTGCATGCAGGGGCTGGGGTTAGTGCACAACATTCGAGCTGCAGAGACATGGAGAGACACGACACAAGACGAGAAAGGCGAGAAAGACGAGACAGACGAGATGGCTGCTTGCTGTGCTTACTGTCGACGAGGGGGCGATGGCCCACACTATACCGCATGGGAGTGCACACCACTGGCGGTGGAGGTGGCATTGGCGAAGGCATTGCGGATCACGACCAGCCGGCGTATGTGGCTGGAGGCGTCCATGAAACGCTGCCGCACCGAGAAATTGCTGCCGGCCATCGTGGTGCTCTCTGTTTGATGCAGACTGCGCACGCGTATCGTTCTGCGGTTTGTTGGAAGGAGCGGGTGGTTCGATAATGAGAGGTAAGAAACGAATGGAGAGGACACAAATACACAAGACATACAGAACGGGGCACACGGGTGAGATTACAGAGGGGCTTTAGGCTTTGGTCAAAGGACGATTTCCTAAGTGGAAACAAAAAGTGTGACAAAAACAGGACTGCGAGGACGGCACAGGGCACAGGGACGGGGGGGAGACGGACACTCACCTGTTGGTTATCAAATGCTTGACCTTCTTCTTCATCACAAACAGCATGAAGATGAGGAAGCCCTGCATGGCATTGCACAGATCCGAGATGTAGAAGATCTTCGACCACTTCTTGTCGTTGCCCACAAAATACGAGATGATCTCCGAGGACCAGGTGACGCCCATGATGAGAAAGAGGCGCAGGAAGAGTCCGAACCTAAGGCGAAGCAGGACACGACGTGCACTTTAGTTGACTGGTGGAAGCTTGAATGGGGGAGGCAGCCATCCAAGTTCACTTACTTGTCCTTCTCGGTGCGCAGATTCTTGGTGCTATCCTCGCGGGCAATTATCCTCGCCATCTCCCGCTGCACGCCATGGATCTTCACCGAGGTCATCACAAACATCACCGTGTTGGCCACAATGATGGCCAGAATGGGCCCAAAGAAGTATATCATTGCGGACCAATTGCGCATGTCCAGCCAGCAATATTCGCCGCCGCCAATGCCCGGCTTGAGGTCCGCCGGCCAGTCGGTGTGCTCCTGTGCGACCCAGGTGAAGGCCAGGAACATCGATGCCGCTCCCCAGGAGTACAGCGAGTAAAAGAGGAATCGCTTCTTCTCCTGGAACCGATTGATGCCCCGTGTGCCGCGGAAATTGTGCCACAAGTCAAAGCTGATCACATTCAGCCAGAAGAAGGCCGACATGAAGCAGAAGTAGGCGGTGTATCCGAACACTTTGCAGGAGAACTCATCCGGATCGAGGTTCTTCAGGAGCAGAATGCAGCAGAGGGCCGTGTAGCCGCTGGAGAGGCCCATGAGGTAGCACACGAGACTCTTTCCATGCTGATTCCTTAGCTCGGGTATCAGCAGATAAACGGCAATGGTGAGCATCATAAACGGAATGGAGAACAGCATAGCTATGGCACAGAGAGATGGAGAGAGTCTTTGATTAGTTGATAATTGCAAGGGGAATCGAATCACAAGCACTTACCATACGCATTGATAATCTTCACTGTGGTGTGCTCCGTGTCCGTGTCACAGTTGGCGGGATTCAGACTGTAGTACAGATCCGTTTCGTTCACATAGGACACCACCAGACAGAACTCGCTCTTGTTGATGTAATTGTGATCGTCGATGCGCAGCATTGAGCCGTTCTGGAACAGCAGATACTCATCGAAATCGTTGATCTCCGGCTGCAGGGAGAACATCCTGGGGCAGGGCCGGAAGCTCTGCACCGCAAACTGCTTGAAGATGTTCACCGACTGAGTGCTGCTGTTGTCGAAGGTCACATTCATCACGGGCTGTGGCCAGATCCTCGTGTCCGTCGTGTCATTGTTGCACTCCGCCTTCTCGCTGTTGTACACCTGACCCCACGGACAGCAGATGTTCAGGCAGGCCTTTAGCCGGCAGATGCAGCCGCGCGGATGCCAGTCCACATCCACGCGCTCCACCAGGTCCTTGTAGATGTAATTGTACTGCCCCACCAGGTGGCTGGGTATCAGCACGCCCTCGTACGAGTAGCTGCCGTTCGGGAAGGGCGTGTAGCCCGTGAGGTTTACGGTGTCGAAGAAGGTGCACGGCACATGCAGGCCATCGCGGATGTGGTAGTTGTTCCGGTCATCGGACATCGCATATACCCCAAAGGACATTCCGGGCAGCAAGCGGAAGACAACGAGGCACAGGACTCCCATGAGAGTCAGACCACAGTAGAGGGCTCCGCCCCTTTGACGCACTTGCTTTGGCATTATGTAGGTTCTGCAAAGGAGCGCAGAGAGGAAACGAAAGGAGTTGTATTAGATTTCTGGATGGATCTCGCTTAGAGCTACGATTCTCAATGAGACTCTGCCACAGCTGACAGCCCTATTTCAGGGTGGAAGCACTCTTGGGATTGGGGCATATATCCTCCAAATGAAGGACAGTCAAAGGAGTATTTACCTTTTCGCTTAGTTAATGCTACGCGAAATGAGGACACTAATTTTGGTTAAGGGACTCATCATGCCAACCAATTAGTGAATCATCAGCCACAAGGACAACAGGTTACAGCAAGGAAAGAGGGCAACAGCAGCATTAACAGCAACAGGAACAGCAACAGGAACAGCAACAGGAGCAGGAAGGAGATGTGGGAGGCAAAACAGGAGCAGCAAGGACGACGGCACATTCAATTAGCACCCAAACGAGTCCAGGGGGACTACGCACTCTGCCCCACTCTCACACTGTGTGCGCTCGCTCTCTGTGGGGCATCAATCATAAGGTCATGCGGCAAACATTTATGGATTCGTGTTAAATTGATACTAACTGCCCTCCGCGTCGTCTGTCAATAGTCCTACTCCTCCCTCACTCCCCATCTCTCTCTCTCCCCACCTCTATCTCCCCCAGCATTTGTTTTTCCTGCTTGCCATTTTGCAAAGCGCTGCTAATGAGCCTGCCATAATTTCATTACAAATGCGAAAAGTTATACCCTCTGGACTCTAGAGTAAAATGTATGCCCTATCTTATCGGTTGCATCATTAGTAGAGTGCTGTAGTGGCGGCGGGGACCCTAATTCATTGATCCGCTGCTTGTTTGCCATTGATGGGGGGAGGGTAACCTGTGTGTGTGTCTGTGTGTGTGTGTGGCATTGATGGGCGCGTGGGCCCACCAAATTAGCATGAATTTATGGCTGGACGATGGAGCCCGAGCAAACACATTAAACTCTCTGCGCCAAAGCAGGAGGAGGAGGAGGAGGAGGGAATGATCCTAACACACACACACACCCACCCACAGCACTTATCTCTCTCCTGATGGAAAATTAGCATAATTACGATTAATCGCTAAGTACTTTCCACTTGAGTTGAGAGATTTCAACAGAATCGAATTCGAATATTTATTCCAAAAAATAGAGTGAGAGAGGGAGAGAGAGGAGAATTTATTTGAAATAGAATTAAACCATGTGGAGCATTCACGAAACATTTAAACAATTGGCCATTAAATTGAATTATGGTCCAGCAATTCTCCTCCAGATTCTACCAAATGCCCACAACAATTTTATAAAAGCAATAATTCTTCTAGAACTTTTTTTCCGATTTTTTGTATATTTTTTCATTGTTGCAAACCGTTTTATGGATGCTACAATTTCGATTTTTATTTCGATTCCCCTGCGATTTGCAGTTCAAGTGAAGTTGTAAGCGTCGTATCGTAATCGCAGTATCGTATCGGATGATGTGCGGAACGGAACTATTTAACATTCTGATCGGGGATTGCGTTGCATTATTGATTGATTGATTGATTCGCTGAATCATGGCATGGTAGCTATCGCAATCGTAATGGATGTGCTTCTGGGAATGCCAAATGGGAACAGGGGGTGGCTTAGATTCGAACATCTTTCTATAAATAATCATTATATATGTGCGGTTGAACTGAATAATAAATATCCTCGTGTGTTCTCATGAAGATATGGTGGAAGATTACATGTTCAAAGAGAACTTCCCCTCTACTCTATATGGGTATGGGATAAAGGGCTATAAATAACAGGATGTTATCGCTATAATATCGTACCATCAATCCATCCAAAAGATCAGCTCAAATGGAACTGTATGCCAGAGATAAGAATGGATAATGGATTAATTTTAAAGGCTTTCACACATGAATTGAATGCCGCTGGATCTAGGTTCCAGATGCTAGAATAATTGCTCAACTTCCCAATAACTTTGTGACTAAATTGGCGGATCATGCGGATCATTAACTTTCATGAACTGTACGGAAGATAAGCCAATCAGAGCTCTGATTGATATTCCATAGATAATATCGGTTAATGGCCTATAAATAACTCGAATGTTCGCAGTGACACTCGATTGGGGCATCGACGAGTGTTCTCTGAATACAAGTACGAATAAAATGAATGCCCATGCGTGTGAGTGGAGCTGTGGAGTCGCCGAGTAGCTGAATAGCTGGAGTGCTGTGTGTGAATTTGTTGTGCTCGAGGCGGCGCATAAAAATGTCTTATTTGTGGTCCGTAGCCGATAAGATAAAGCCAGCCACTTGGCCAACGCCACTCGCCTGCTAATAATGTCTGACAAAAGAATACGATCGACGGCTCTTATTTATATTATATACATACATACATACACACGTATATATGTGTGTACACAATATTCTAGGAAAATAAATTAACCATTTTGATGGCTTCTGCTTTGGCTTGGGCGAAAATACTCACAGATATTCCGCCAGGGACGTCCTCAGGTTAGTGGTGGTGTCTTTCGATTGGATTATTATCTGGTTGATTTTCACAATTTGGGGATTGTCCATGGTCAGTAGCCAGGCAGAGCAAGAACAACGACAGAAACAACAGGATGTGAGTAAGAGTATTTCGAAGGGGCGCCTCTGATTCACACTTTCAGCAGCCGTAAACTTTCTGCTGGCAAACCAACTGTTTGATAGAACTACTCTTAAGCCCTGCCAAATGCCATTAAAAGCCCATTTCACTTAATGCCAAAACCCATTGAAAGTTGGAAGATTTATCGTACACACATGTGTCACATGGATCACCGGAAGGAAGGCGTATGCTCAAATTATTACAATTCTCTCAGCAACAAACAGAAGCAGAAGCAGCAGCAGCAGCGACGACGGCACTGTCAACATATTAATATCCAAAATATGAACACAAAAAACACGCACACACAAACCAACAGGCCACTGGTTGGTGGGTGGTAGCCTCTTCCTGGTCGTGGAACGTCAGGGGTTATGCCCAAACAACGATTACGATTACGACACGGAATGAATCCAAAAACTCACAAATAAATTACTTCGTTTGATACAAGTTTTTATTCAAAATGAATATTTTTGTTGAGGGGGGTTTTATTATCACGTCTGTCTCAGCGGCAGTGCTTTTTATTTTGTTTCTTTTTATTTTTTGCTCAAGTCTTATGTGTGGCGGTTTCCCATTATTATCTTGTTAAGGGTCCGGCCCGTCGGCGGCAGTTGCGGTTCGTATCAAAAGTTTGACTAATCGGAGTCGCCAATGAAGACAGGAGAATTCGCTGAAGCCGAAGTAATTGCCACCACACTTGAGGGGAACCACAGACACACCACGCTGGAGGGTGAACTGTGGGGAAAAACTGTGGGCAAAAGCTGTGGCTACAATTTGATGATAACCGCCGATTACAAGGAGCTACCTACATACATGCCTGGTACATATTCCATTTGCCTATTTCAAACAAACACTTTTCAGAACACTTGCTGACCCATTGACGGGTGTGCTGGGTGTGCGGATTCTTCTGCCTTTTTTCGTGTGAAAATTCCAGCCCCACGAGTATTTTTAGACTCCTGTCTGTAAACAAAGGCCGGGGAGCCCACAGCCAGCCACAAATTGATTGCCATGGGCGAGTGTGGGTGGGTGGCAAGTTTGCCAAATATTATTTCATGATACTTGCCACACACTTCCACCACTCAACCAGGCCACCAGTCAACAGATACCGCCCTGGACTTGCCACAAAAGATAAATGTTCCCTCGCTCATTAGCATCGATGGGGCTGGGCGGGCGAAAGCTTTCGAATCCATTTAGGCATCGATTGAATGAATGGGGGGATACCCTGCCTGATATTCACGCACGAAACGATCATCGAAGCCATAAATCATATCTTATTAGAGATCTGTGAATGGTTTGTATTCATATTTGCTGTCTACATCTAATCAATTTTAAATATTTGTGCTATTTTTTAATTTACATACATTTTGTATCAATTTAAAGCAGTCATTCGCTTAAATATTTGTTCTTTCACAGTCCCAGGCAGTTTTTCCTGGTAGAAATAGCTAAAGTGCTCATAAATTAAAGGGGAAAACTTCGGGAGATCTCCGCTTTATCTTTATCTGAATGTTATTCTTATTTGTTGTTTGAATTCAAACATCCATCAACCCGATTAACCATCATTCTTGGCCCCAGAACATCGACTTCTGTCGATCTCCAGGGTACACTCATTGGGAAGAAAAACACAGGCGATAGATGAGTGTTGAGTGTGCTTGAAACATGAGATTCAATGGGACCTGCCTATCAAACACCGTAGCCAGCGCAGCCCGAATGGAACCCCAGGAGACTAATATGCTTGCTGGAGTGAGTAATGGCCAGACCTGGGATTCGAGTCGAGAGTCGAACTGGCTCCAGATATGGCAGGGAATACGGGGAATACAGCTGTAAAAACGCACCACAAAAGCATTTAACTAATTAATTGGTAATTGCATTTGGCTTATCGTGAAAATGCACACAGCGGGTGGGTAGGGGCAGGCAGAACCCCCTCCCAGAGCACACACACAAACAGGCACCCTTGAAACAACTCCCACATGTGCGTGATAGTGCGACTTTAATCGCAGTTTCACTTTAAACATTTGTATATTATATGATTATATATATATATCATATTGCGGGGCACTGCGGGGCACTGGAGAGATCTATTATATATGGAAATAGACACAGAGGAAAAACTGTTGGAAAATTGTAGCGAAATAAACAGACCTCTAAGCAAACAATAAACAATATCCCAAAGATGTTTCAACAGCGATATCTATGCCCCATCCCCCCAAGCGCCAAATGTGCGCAAAAGTATAAACAAAATTTAAATTCCCATTCCATGTCGATTCACAGACGATGGGATCGTATTGTGTATGGCCTGGCATGGCATGATATGCTGCTGGGGGGATAGTCAAGGTGAGATGTTCCACAAAGGGCATTCTACGACTCGATTTCCTTAGTGACTCAATCAGAGTGTGTGTGCATCGATTGGCAAACAGTTGTTTTGCTTTGAACTTTATTTGTCATGCAATTGGGCAGGTTTTTGCAGGCGCGCTTTGATTTTCTTATCGGGAAAAACCTTTTCGCTCCTGACAAGTAAATTGCCTATAATTTTATGGGCGGGGTATCGAGTGCAACGACACATACGATTATCATCCATTCGACGAGCTAATCGAGTGAGTCACTTGCAGCGGAATAATCTTACATCAAATCAGCACAAATCCCACCAACAGATCAACTCACATTTAACCGATCCACCACTTAATCCAATCCAATAAAACTATAAATGAGCTCCCATTAAATGATAGATATAAATGTCATTTCATTCAGGACACCAACCCATAAATTATGCCAGATCTTTTGGGAGCACAAAAAATGCCTCACGAGTGGCGGATATATATTTCGTAAATAGAACAAAACTATTAAATGGAAATGGGAAATACTCGGAGGTTCATTTCTGGGAAAGGCAACGCTGCAGATTAATGATTAATGATCAACAGATGATACAGGTTCTTATCGTTCAGATTTATGCACTAAACTTACCCCGAGATCTCAAGCTCTCTCAAGCGGTGAATAATGTTAATGTATTCAACACCACAGTGTTTGTTCCTTGTCGTGGATCAATGTAGACTTTTGTTGGGGCCTTATTGTAGATATAGCAATAACTGAACAAATAAATGACCCTCTTTGATTGAAGAGTGTTTTCGCGTTTTGTTGTTGGTTTGCGTGTGCGAAAAAGTGGATTGACAAGTACCGGCAAAAATATACTTGTATTATCAGCGAAAAACCAATAACGAAACTTGGTTTTGGGTCTTGTGGGAATGGGGATGTGGATGCTTCGTTCGGATCACTCGGATCGGATGTGTATTTTGTAGCAGGTTTTTTTTGTTGCTTATGCAAATTGTTGGGCGTCTGTCCGCTCTCAAGGTGGGTAACCGCATAAAAGTTGTTGTACCTGGGCCAATGAGGGTTTCTCAAGAAATCCTCATAACCATAATGTCATAATGTGTATATATGTATATACAGAAGATATGCAGGTATAGTGCCTGCCGATCGGCTATCTCTCCACACACTTCTCCCTCAAATACACAGCAAAACTTCAACTTCGGAGGGGAAATACCCACTAAAGTGGGTGTAAATATGCGAACATTCGACGATACTGCGGCACTGTGAACCGGTTTATAAGGTATGCAATATGTACGACGGTTTAAAGCACACACTAGATTACAAATTAATTAACACTGGCATTCGTAATTCCCATATTATGAGTGTTTCTCTCGTGTGTTAATTATTTATATATTTTTTTATTTTGATTGGAGTTTCTATTCAGCCGCCGCTGCGCACTCACTCCCACAACCGTCAACGTCTCGTAGCGAAATGAACTCGAGGCGTGCCGAGCCGCGAACTGTAAAAATAAAAGGTAGGGAAGCAGCCAGCCAGCAGCTGGACGGATAACAGAGCTTCCACTGTTGGGGGTCCCGTCCCACTGTCCCACTGTTCGTTGGTGCTCGGGCGCGGGCGCTCTGTTAAACTTTAACGCTATAATTGAAAATCAAACAAAACAAAACAAAACAAAAACCGAATTACTTGTATGATCGAGTGTGCCAGCAGCAACAGTGGCTCGATTGTCTGGGGATTGTTTGTGTGGTGTGCGAACAGAGCAATTAACGGACATCGGACATGAATGGACTTCTTGAGCGGAGTGTGGAGTGGCGCGGAGTGGCCCCCGGGGGCAGTACTTTGCTTGTTGTTTTGCGGATGACTCAAAGTGTGATCAGCAATATGTCCAAACAGACCGTATAATTAGCTGAAGCTTTTTTTGGCAAAGCTAGAGCAAAGCTCAGTACCTAACGGGGGTTTAAGTTGATCTGCGTGGAGAAGGGAGAATGAGGGAAAGCTTTGAGTCTTATCACAGCGATCATCACAGAAAAGATCGTAGGAATACGAAAATTCAGATAAAGAGAGTCAGCGAGAGTCAGAGAGAGTGGGGGAATGCATTGACTTCTAGGGCCCATAAATCACAGAAGAGATGCTTGGCAATCAGAAAAAGGAGACTGAGAAATGGAACCAGATACCTATCTATCCCAAGGAGGCTTTAACTAAGGTTTAATACATATAGTAAACATAAGAAGACGCTTCGAACATAGATAGGGAGAGTGCGAAAATAAACTTGTGTTAACTTATGTACACATTTGTAGGACAGGTACTATCACACTTGAGGCACAGCTGTAGCATCTGCGAGGCGATACACTTTGGCCCCTCTCTGTGGGATCTTCCTTGGGGGGTGCTTTTGGACGCTGGTATGCTGCCGCCTTATCATGTGCTGAGGCGAGGCAACTATGGGAACCATAAAAGCTGCGACCTTGCACAGACAATAAGCAAAGCTAACAAAAAGTGAAAATCCGCGTTCGAATTGTGAATCAGTGCAAGAATGAATACCCTCAATACCCCACTTGGATGATCGAACAAGAAGGAACGTGCGAGTTGCTTCTTTCTACATCTTCTCGGCAAAGGGCAGAGTGCTCTAGCTTTTATTGTCTCTGAGACAGAAGGACAGACAGACAGATAGATCAAGATGAAGAATATATAAAAAGGTATCAAACGGAACCCAAATCCCACGTCTCAAATTGGTGAATGGAGAAAACAAACATTAACACGTAGAGTACAATATAAATATGTATATGGTTAAAACTAATAAGTACGCTACGTGTTCAGAGTCAGCTATAAAACAAAAGTCAACCAAGTCCAAGTCCGTCGTCAAGTCTATCCAGGGATGCGAATGGTTTGCATGGATTGCATAATGATGGATTGACAACAGACCACCCCTTGGAACCCAACGAACAATAACCACTTCTATGGGGATTTTATATTGGTACGGACCGTATGCCAATGCCAATTATGAACCGATCGAATGCGTTTAACGCTTGGAACGTGCCTGGGGTGCGTGGAGTGGCAGACGGGGGAGCTTCCATGGTATTCCCGTTCGACGGACGAGATCTTGAGAGTTCATCAAAAACAGAAGAAACTGGTTTCCATTTAACATTGAGACGGCAAGACACAAGTGCCGGCTACGACATATGTACATATGTACACACACTCGTATATGTACATAAGTACAAACGATTCCGTACAAAACAATTGGAGATATGTACAATTGTAGACGCTAAGAGACAACGCGCGCGACGACTGTTTGTGGGTTGAGCGAGACATTAAAATCGCATTATAATCATCAGTCAAACCGAACGAACAGTCGGGAGGCAGGGCATCCCAAGGCTCTTCGGGAGTTCGTAGATTTTGCGGCTTTGCAAACTTTTTAAGGGGCGGATACCGCACACACACACGCACACCATGCGAAAGAAGACCTTGAACGAGTGCAAACACTGCGTGAGGGTGGGGGGATAGTGGAATAAACATTCCACAGAAAGATCTTAAGTGGCTTCAGGATTTCTCTTAATGAACAAACGCAAAGTTCGGGCTTTGGCACATAGAACCTTATAGAACAAATTTTCTTTGATATTTACTACACACTACACATGAGATATGCGCTTACAAGACCCCCAGTTAACCGGCAGATAGACGAGCAGCGAATCGTTTGTTGTAACAGAGACTTATTGTTGTTCGTTTCACCCACGCAAATGAGTGTCCGTCCGAACAGCTGATAGCAAAAGCGCTCTCCACTAAATAGTTTGTTATTGCATTATTTTGTTGTGATAGCGGCTGCTGTTGTATTTGAATTCAAAAACCAGCGCTCACTTCTTTTACGTTAAGAACCCCTGGCAACTCTACCTCCTCTCCACTCGCGCTCTCTTGGTGGCGCACTCTACCGATCTCTCACTTAACATATTGCGGTTAATGTAATCGTTCAATTAAATGAGCCAATCAATGTTAAATAACATGAACGAAAAGAATGTTAAGTTAAGTAACATAATTTTAAATGTCGGAATGTAATCAAGGGAAGGCTTTCTGATTTAAAGCATACTATTTCGATTTAGAGCGGCAACAAACCTTAAAATAGAGTTGAAAGCTTGCAAAAGCTTAGAAGTAACAGCAGAATGTAATTGGCAGTCTATGTAGAGTACATAGTACATACATACATATGTACATAGATCGTTGGTTCTTCTGTTGCTGTTACGGGTAGAGTTCATGTAAATACCAACAGATGGTGCTGCCAGGACGGTGTAGAATGTAAAAATTACATTAAAATGGCTCATTGGGACGAAAATCATCTCATCTCAAAAGTAGAGTCGCGTCCATAGAAGCGACTCACACGTTCCTTCTAGTTTTGTATGACGTCTAGCTTGGGGAGACCAGAAAGGCGTTCCAGATAATTATTAGTTGCGTGTAGCTGCAATACATAAACCACTTTGGGAACCCTTAGATCCCTTTCATTACCCTTATTACGAATGTACCAGGGAGCATTAAATATTTTTCTTAAAATGCCTTTGTTGCTTTTGGCTTGTGGTTTTTTTGATCAATTTTTTATAGTGTAAGAAGCTTTAAGTATTGAGTACTACTCGAACTTCTGCGAGTAATGCTTATAAATAGAAAAATATTTCACAAGCGAACATTACTAATAGGTGAGTAATGTTAGTAGTAAGTAGTAGATTACAAGCCTTAAGTAAACTTTCTGAACATTGGGCTTTAGGCTCCTACATCTGAGTTATCCCACGGGAGTTAACCCGTCGTCGAATCGAACTATGACTTGAGTGGGATGTCATGCCTACGACACTCCGTATGTTCCTTGACTGATTTCTAAGAGAGAGAGAAGAAACGTTTGAAGTTAAGTATAAGAAGAAATCAGGCAGTTTTCAACGTGACGTGCAATGTTGCTCATTCCAACAACAAAACGAAATCAACACACAAAAAACATGCTAAAAACAAAACATAGAAGGTAGCAAACGGGTTAGCAGAGTTCAGACCTGTACCCGGTTATTTTGGCCATTTAAACACAGATTGAGCACAGATCACTTACCGTTCCTTGAACAACCTCAAAACACTGCGCTTCATCACGAACAGGAAGAAGATGATGATGCCCTGTGACCAGTTAAGGTAATCGGCGATCAGACAGACATTTTTCAATATCTCATAGTCCTGCCCCAAGTAGGAGAGTATCTCCAGGCTCCAACTCCCGCCCATGATGATGAATAGTCGCAGAAAGAAGCTGTAGCTGTGAGTGGGGTAAAAGAAAGACAGAGGATAGAGGATAACTGTTAGAACATGTGTGGTTAAAATTCTTACGTCTGTTTGTCGGAGTTCAGCTTCTGCTTTCTCTCCTGGCGATCGACAATGGCCTGCAGTTCGCGCTTCACCGCAACGATTCGAATGGCCGTGAGAATGAACATGGTCACATTGAAAATGATTAGAATTAACATCGGCCCATAGAAGTATAACATGGCCGACCAGTCGTTAGCTGCATGAAGAGTAGAAAAGACTGTGAATCCAACCCAATGGGAGGAACCTAAGCGACCCACTCTTGATCCAACAGTTGTAGAACCCAATGCCAGGAAGCCAGGGCTCATTCTCAGGAATATCCTCCACTTGGTGTTCCACAATATAAACGACGGCCGTGAGGATGAATGCCACTCCCCAGGCATAGATGTTGTACGCAAGGAACACATTCTTCGGCAGATACCTATTCACAGCGCTCACACTGCAGCTGAATGTGGAGCGGAGATTCCAACTGATGACTGACAGCCACAGGAACATGGCCATCACGAAGAAGTAGCCAATGTAACCTACAGGTGGGAGAGAGAGAGAAAGCTGTTATTCGACTACATCTGAAGAAATATCTGATACGGAAGAGTACCTGCTGACTTGCATACGCCATATGTCAGCATCCACAAGTCCAGCAGTAGGACAAGGAAAGCTATAAACAGGCAGATCAGACAGAAAACGAAACACTTTCCATGGAGATTCTGCAGCTTCTTCAGATAGAGATAGACGGTGATCGTGCAGGCGAGGCACAAGAGGCTAAGAATCATCACTGAGGATAGCAAAAGACATAGTATATATGTGATCAAAGATCGGATTGGGAGAGGATTGGGACAGTGCTCACCAATGGTTTGGCCCATCTTGCCTTTCGACTCAATCGTGCAGTTGTGGGGAACTATTCGGAATGACTCCGTCTCGCCCTCGTCTAAGTGATACGGCTGGAGGCAGTATTCCCGCTTGCTCATCGTTGCACTATCGTAGGATCGGAAGAAGGACCCATTCTAAGGAAGATCACTAGCATTAGGATTCGCGGGATACGGGGTACAGATGGCGGGGTCCAAACCTCAAACACTATGTACTGATCCGTCTCCTCTCCATCGTTGAGCGGGTACATATCACTGCAGGGAATCGGCAGATCGCTCTGAATGATAAACTCATTCTGGAAGTGTCGCCTTGCCACCGTGCCATTGTCCAGCGTCACGTTCAGGTAGGGATTCAGTCGCGTCAGATCCATCTCGATGCTGCCACTGCACTCCCCATTGGCCATCAACTGAGAGTGGTGGCAGCAGAGCCGCAGACAGGGCCTCAGCCGGCAAACGCAGCCCCGCAGATGAACCTCCACCGGCTCCGTGGTATTGTCCGGCAGAACGCTGTGGTTAAATTCAGCCGTAAGCTCGGCCGGAAGGAGAAGGCCCTGGTACAGATACGAACCATTGACCAGCCGCTGGCTCCCCGTCACGTTCATCGTGTCGAAGTAGTCACAGCCGGGAATGGTGTTGATCTCTGTTCCAGCAAGGGCCCCTGCTGCCAGCAGACTGGCAGCAAAAGCGTGCAATATCAGCATCATTCTAATATAGAGGATCTGCAAGTGAAAAGAGCAGATTGTTTTTGATGAGAGAGTACATAAGAAAGATAGCACGAATATTGGTAGCGTCTGCGTCTCTAGAGGGGCGTGTTAAGCTACTGAAAATTAATTTCTTTATTCTGGCATTCTGGCTAATAATGATCCGATCTGATCCAGATTCAGCTCTCTGATTGATATGATCATTCTCCACGGTACTGCGTTTATTTAGTTTTATTTTATCTTTAAAATTGTGGATGCCACAAAGTGGTGGAAGCGAAAGGGTGCAATTTTGAAATACACTTGTAGCAGTGTGATATCACATGAGTCCGGGGATCAACATTTGGTTGGTCTAGCCATTAACCACAGAGTATGCAGATGTGCGTACGTTCCCAGGACTTCGGCTGTATGGTTAGTGGTGACAAAAATATTGATGTTTTGCTATGTCCACCTCAGTCCCTGGATCTCAATCAAGAGCAGATCCAGAGGTTTTCTGATACGCCCATTCTCGCACGTTTCATGGGTAATGGTGCACAGTGACTTAATCGTCAAAGAGCTTGGAAACAATGCTGATAAGAAAGCTCTCTTAGGAAAAGCCACGATGAGTAATACAGTTATTGTCGTTATACAGGAATTTTCGATGGATAGGGGGAGTTTACATTCCGACATTAATTCAGACTTTCAATTAATTATACACATTATGCTCCATGCGAAATTCGATTCTTATTACAGATTTCTCTTTACACTTTGTAAAGACAGAACATACCGCTCCTTTATTATGCATTGAAGAAAAATAAATTTAATGAGAAATTATTATTTTGATTTGGAATGAAATCGAGAGATAAAACATTTTTTTTATAAACATAAACTGATTACAAGCTTTCACTTACATTTCGGGATAAAAGTCCCCAGGAAATGTTTTTTTTTTATTTTTCTGACATTCGTTTATACTTGTATGTATATGACGAGCTGTGTAAATGTACAATGAGTCACTGAATGAATAAACAAAAATGTTACACTTAGATTTAGTTTGATTATTGACTTACGATTATTAGTTTTTATATTTCTATTATATATTTTTGTATATTTAATTTAATTTGTAAGAGAATAATTATTTCTTAATTTTTAGTTTTTTAGTTTCGTTGTTATGCTTAGCGGAGAGTTCTTAAAGCCGAATTTTAAAGAAACACAACGCCTTCGTGTGTTTCGTTCAAAAGGCAACTGAAGTTTGAAAAATGCAAAAATACATTGTGCCACAATGCATTGATATGCAGAACGCGCCGTATCAATTATTTATATATGTATGTATGCACATAATATATAAATACATATGAACATATGTATGTATGTAAAAGCAGCCCTAACTTCCAGCACAAAGTTGTACAGTACAGAATGACACAAATTGAAATGAAATAGGCTTTCCATCACACATTTTTAAACAATATTTGAGATTCCTTTTGATTTAATTAATTTTAATTTTCGAGCAACCTATTTATAGAAAAGTCAAAACTTGTATCTAGTAACTCTGGCTATGGTGCACGCGTTGCGGAGAAATGAATTGAAGTAGGCGATCAAACACACACTTTTGGACCAAATTTAACGAAACCCCACAAACAGGATTGGTATTTTGTGCACAAATCGTAGCCAAACAGTAAGATTAATAGTAAGTGATAAGTTTTAGATTATTAGGCTTAAGTAAACTTTCCGTAGGTTGGGCTTTTGGCTCCTACATCTCGGTTAAGACCTGCGAGGATGATTTATCCCGCAGGTGTTTAGCTGTGTGTCCTCCAATCGTATTGCGACTCGAGTGGGACCTAATGCTTACGACACTTCGCATTATCCTTGACTGATTTCTAGGAGAGAGAACAAATTTTAAAGGTTTAAAAGACGTAGATCTCAGGCAGTTTTCAACGTGCAGCAGCATTCCAACAAAAAAACAAAAACAAGACACAAAACCACGCTAAAAACGAAACATAGAAGGTAGCAAACGGGTTAGCAGAGTTCAGACCAGTAATTTACTAAAGCTACAAACACCAAAAAAGGGAACCGTAACCATGCTGATCTATTCAATAAGTTTTAGTAGTTAACCGACACCAAAGTACAGACCAAACACCAACGAAATGTGGGGACAATCAATCGCTTTACCTATAGCCGTTGCGTCTCTTCGAGTGAAATCTCTTCCTCGGAACAATCGTCATTACTTAACGGAGATATTTTCGTGATGAAACCCGATTATTTCCCTCATTTAAACACAGATTGAGCACAGATCACTTACCGTTCCTTGAACAACCTCAAAACACTGCGCTTCATCACGAACAGGAAGAAGATGATGATGCCCTGTGACCAGTTAAAGTAATCGGCGACCAGAAAGACATTTTTCAATATCTCATCGTCCTGCCCCAAGTAGGAGAGTATCTCCAGGCTCCAACTCCCGCCCATGATGATGAATAGTCGCAGAAAGAAGCTGTAGCTGTGAGTGGGGTAAAAGAAAGACAGAGGATAGAGGATAACTGTTAGAACATGTGTGGTTAAAATTCTTACGTCTGTTTGTCGGAGTTCAGCTTCTGCTTTCTCTCCTGGCGATCGACAATGGCCTGCAGTTCGCGCTTCACCGCAACGATTCGAATGGCCGTGAGAATGAACATGGTCACATTGAAAATGATTAGAATTAACATCGGCCCATAGAAGTATAACATGGCCGACCAGTCGTTAGCTGCATGAAGAGTAGAAAAGACTGTGAATCCAACCCAATGGGAGGAACCTAAGCGACCCACTCTTGATCCAACAGTTGTAGAACCCAATGCCAGGAAGCCAGGGCTCATTCTCAGGAATATCCTCCACTTGGTGTTCCACAATATAAACGACGGCCGTGAGGATGAATGCCACTCCCCAGGCATAGATGTTGTACGCAAGGAACACATTCTTCGGCAGATACCTATTCACAGCGCTCACACTGCAGCTGAATGTGGAGCGGAGATTCCAACTGATGACTGACAGCCACAGGAACATGGCCATCACGAAGAAGTAGCCAATGTAACCTACAGGTGGGAGAGAGAGAGAAAGCTGTTATTCGACTACATCTGAAGAAATATCTGATACGGAAGAGTACCTGCTGACTTGCATACGTCATTTGTCAGCATCCACAAGTCCAGTAGTAGGACAAGGAAAGCTATAAACAGGCAGATCAGACAGCAAACGAAACACTTTCCATGGAGATTCTGGAGCTTCTTCAGATAGAGATAGACGGTGATCGTGCAGGCGAGGCACAAGAGGCTAAGAATCATCACTGAGGATAGCAAAAGACATAGTATATATGTGATCAAAGATCGGATTGGGAGAGGATTGGGACAGTGCTCACCAATGGTTTGGCCCATCTTGCCTTTCGACTCAATCGTGCAGTTGTGGGGAACTATTCGGAATGACTCCGTCTCGCCCTCGTCTAAGTGATACGGCTGGAGGCAGTATTCCCGCTTGCTCATCGTTGCACTATCGTAGGATCGGAAGAAGGACCCATTCTAAGGAAGATCACTGGCATTAGGATTCGCGGGATACGGGGTACAGATGGCGGGGTCCAAACCTCAAACACTATGTACTGATCCGTCTCCTCTCCATCGTTGAGCGGGTACATATCACTGCAGGGAATCGGCAGATCGCTCTGAATGATAAACTCATTCTGGAAGTGTCGCCTTGCCACCGTGCCATTGTCCAGCGTCACGTTCAGGTAGGGATTCAGTCGCGTCAGATCCATCTCGATGCTGCCACTGCACTCCCCATTGGCCATCAACTGAGAGTGGTGGCAGCAGAGCCGCAGACAGGGCCTCAGCCGGCAAACGCAGCCCCGCAGATGAACCTCCACCGGCTCCGTGGTATTGTCCGGCAGAACGCTGTGGTTAAATTCAGCCGTAAGCTCGGCCGGAAGGAGAAGGCCCTGGTACAGATACGAACCATTGACCAGCCGCTGGCTCCCCGTCACGTTCATCGTGTCGAAGTAGTCACAGCCGGGAATGGTGTTGATCTCTGTTCCAGCAAGGGCCCCTGCTGCCAGCAGACTGGCAGCAAAAGCGTGCAATATCAGCAGCATTCTAATATAGAGGATCTGCAAGTGAAAAGAGCCGATTGTTTTTTCATAAGAGAGTGCATAAGAAAGATAGCAGGAATACTTGGACAACCCATCCTGGAGCCAATGAACCATAACATTGGTTTCATTTTGGCTTGGCTGAGTTCTGAGTTTTCGGGGTTAATTTATTCGAATTGAGCTGGCTGAGAACTTAAACTGTTATTCGTCTTCCACTCCCTTTGATCTCTCGGGGTCGATTCGGTTAATTAAGATATCTTTAAATTTGCCTTTGCTCATTCCGTTCTTCAGTATTTTTTGCAGTAAAGATTGCGTCTGGAGATTAAACCGACAGCAGCAAAGCGTTGTATATACTTTTTCATTTAGCTTGCACATCGTACATGTATACAATGTGTTCGCTCTCGAGGAAAGGGAGCAATGTATGGGGCATATATAATATATCAGATTGTATATGGATTCCATATACTATCTCTCCGTCTAAGGAATCCATATACAATCCATATTATGGATAAACTGATAAATATGTACATATGAACATAGATTGGTAATAGCGGTATTCTTTTCTATCTGTATGGATTTACGGTGTCATTGCACCGCATATGGGTAAACAGACAGATACATTATATCTATAAGTACTTTTCACAGAAATATTGTTTTATTTTAAACAATTAAGCAAGATTATATCCAGGGTTTATACTTTCTCATACGCCCGCCCTGCTACAACGAAAATTCATGCATTCAATTGCATGGGTAATGGTGCACATGGGATTCATTCCTCAATGAGCATGTAAACAATGCTGATAAGAAAGTTTACCTAGAACAAATGACGATGAATAATACAGTTATTGTCGCCATGTAGGAATTGTGAGCAAATAGGGGGGAATTCACATTCCTAAATTAATTCTGACTTTCAATTAATTATAAACAATTGCCTCTAGTTACGGACGACAAAAAATGATGACAAACGGATAACTTCGACGCCCATTTTTGCTGTTTATTTTATGAAGCATTATTTTGCTTCCTACAAACCAAAAAAAAATATGAGAAATTAATAAAACATTTTTTGTGTAAACATAAGCTGATTTCCCTTACTTTTCGCAATAAAAGTCACCAGGAAATATTTTTTTATTTTTCTGACTTTCGTTAGCCGCAGCTTTATACTAGTATGCATATGATGGGCTTTGTAAATTATTACAATGAGTTCACTGAATGAATAACCGAAAATACACACTTGGCCGAATTATCGCTTCTTTAAAATAAAAATAAAAATTAAATTTAAAAAAATCACAAAATGAAATACCGTCAGCGAACTAAAGAGTTTTATTTATTCACTTACAATTATTATTTTGTATATAAATTTATATTTTTTTTTAAATTTGAATATTATAAAATTTGAATATTATAAAATAAATCACAATTATCAATTCAAACTTCCTATATTTAAATTGAAATACAATAATTATTTCTGAATTTACTTTTATTTATTTTACAAACCTTACGAAGTCTGCGTTGCAATACTCATTGGAGAGTTAGTAAAACCGAATTTTAAAGAAACGCAACGCCTTAGTGTGTTTCGTTCAAAAGGCAACTGAGTTGTGCAAAATGCCAAAATACATTGTGCCACAATGCATTGGTGTGCGGTACACGTCGTATTAATTAAATATGTGCATGGTATATAAACACATGCATATGTTTGTATACTTCAGCCGGCTCGTCGATCGAGCGTTGAACCGATCTGCCAGATGTCACACGTACGCTTAATAGCAGATCACACAACACAAAGGATCATGCAAAATCCAAATTATACTGAAAAGCAGCATTCATTGCCAGCACCAAGTTCCAATGGATCGCGTGGGACGCAGTCGAGTCAGAAATGAATCGTGCCCTCCACTTCATCTACTGATCGGTTCACTTCCTTTAAAGCTGGAGGTCTTCCTTGCAGTTGCAAACATGTTTCTGCATCGGTGGGGAGACGCGCAAGGTAGGGCTGTAAAACATGTCACTATGAGCAAAGAGTAGGCCGGGCCGGTTTTTTGTTTACTTTACCTGTTGGTTCCATCCGATATTTACGATAGTTTCATAAAAAGTATTCCATTACATAAAAGAGAGGAGGACTCATTTATGCGTTGTTCGGGTTTATTTACTTTCTCTAATTAAAGTATTTGCTTGCGACAAAGATCGCTCACCTGCGTGAAAATGTTCAATATCCAAACATAAACCCGGCGCGCCAATTTTCGTATTGTCCAATGTCCATATTTTAATCGTTTGTTAAGCCTACATAAATAACTTAACGCGTTTTTAGTATGGTATCGATAGTATCTTCAGTCAAAAAATATCAACCACAAACAACTGCTCACCTTTTTCGTGACAAATCTAAATTTTATTGTTTATATCTTTGTTCTTGTGGTATTTTCTTAGACTCGTTAATAGTTAATGGTTAGGTAAACATTGAGTGTAGAAACTTTCGTTTTTAAGGTAAAAGGATAAATATACAAGGAGCCTTTACAAACAGAAATATTTTCCATTTTTAGAACGGGGTTTCGGTATATTTTGAAAACGAGAAGGTATATTTTGCTATATTTCTGCAGATCCAGTCATACTGGACAGCACCGACAAAACAAATCAAATAAAATATTTATTTTTCCATATATTAAGATACTTTTCAAAAGGACCGCCAAACTCCATATATCGTACAAAGATATCGATATTATCCGTTGCAATTTCAGCAACATGGGGTTATGAATAGGCAGCTTGTTGTGCAACTTTGGCACGGAATGAGCAACAGATCTGAATACCTTGGGAAAATGGATACTACGGACTTGAGATATTGTTTGTAATTTCAGGCTCCAATTGATGCAGAAACTACTCAGTCTGTTTTAGAGATATTAACGAAATTTGCAGTTCTGAAAATTAGCCAATCTTAAACAAAATTCATTGAGGAATTGGATAAAATTATTATTTTAGGGCTGAGAGGGCCAACTATCTAGTAATATTAAACTGAATATCAAAATAGACGGATTTCATATCACAAAATATCATGGTATGGCAGCCCGCTGCAACTACGAATTGCACGAGTCTGGCAACGCCACCAAACGACGACACATTCGTTTTATGTTGTTTTTGTTTAAACCTTAATATGTAAATAATCCAATAAAAACGACTTCTGAAAACTTGCCAATCTTGTAGAAAATTTATGTATCTATCGGATTAAATTATTTGTTTAGGGCTGAGAGTCCCAGCTAGCTAGTAATATTAAACTGAACATGAAAATCGAGGAATATCAACGTTGAATATTTTGAAAAAAAAATCGATACTATCGTGATAGTATGGGGCTCAAATAATTATTAAAAAACCATTGAAACCTTTTAGGAACTTGTCCATTGTTTACAAATGTGTCTTCGTATTTTATAGCAGCCAATCCAAACATATTAAAAGCGCCACGACTTTAGCTCGATATTATCTTGTTAGTCCCAAAACCATCGATAGTAGTGGCTAGCAGGAAAATATCGATATTTTCGATAGTGCCCTCTTTGGTTTGACACCTCTATCGTTTTAGTTTTGAACACGAAAAAAGTAATGAAACGAACACAATAATATTAAATAATATTTTATTTTGATTTGTAAGTAGAAGCAGTGTGTTATTTTGTTTGTTTTCCACGAGCGCCGCGTATTGCTCGGTATGTGTGAGTGCATTGGTGTTCTATGTTGTGACCCCCGTCCCCTTCCCTGTTCGGATGGTTGTGTGTAAAACATATTTAACATTTTGTTAAAAGAAAAAAGGAAATAAACACATGTGCATGTGTGTACTTGCATGCATCTGTCCATGTGTTTAAAAATATTCTTGTTGGTGAGAATTCAAGTGCAGCAGAAACGCAGACAGGAGTCAGTCCCAGAACGAATAATGTGTGTGAGTGGGGAGGGGAACAAGTGAGAGACATCTTGTTGTTGTCGCTGCCTCTGTTGCTGGTTTGGCTTATCTTTCAGCCGCAGGCGGCAGCGGCAGGCATCAGCATCGATGTCTCTGCCCCTGTCTCCCCCTTTCTGATAATTATTATAATAAGTCCCTCTTCCTTTTGCACTCGCAATCGCATGCACACAGACACACACACACATGCACTGCTGCAGGCCCGCATATGATATGCCGCCTACTCAACGCAGCATTCCTGATTTGTGTGAGCGAGCGAGAGAGAACACAATGTATATTAAAGAGGAGGTAAGGTCGTCCGAGGGAGCGTGGCTTCTATTCGGCAGGTAAACCTACTAAATTTGTGCGATAGAACGTATGACTAATTACTATGCTACCCAGAGCAGTACCTACCTGCCTTACCTCCTCGTTAATCTACCTTCCACCAACACACACATGAAGAAGAGCATAAGCCTCAGCATAAGCCCCAGAACGCAGTGCAATGAAGGAAGCGGCAAAAGGCCGCTGATCCGAGTGAGATGCCATGTGATGTGATGTGTTCTCCCTGTGTCTTGTGTTGTTTTCTTTTGTGCAATTAATCATTTATTGTGTGTTTACACATTCTTCAATTAGTGGCAACCCCTAAGCCGCTCCCCTCTCTCCGTCACACTAAGCAATCGAAAGAGGAAATGCAAAAGGAGTGCGAAGAATTAGAATAGCGTAAAGTGGTAAAAGGAGCACAATCAGCTGCGAGCATGCACTGAGAGAAATTACTGTGTGCAGTGTGTGTATAAATGCATAGAAAGCGCAATCAGCACTGAGAGAAAATAGTGTAAAAAGTGATTACGTTTATGTAAAATATGTGCAATCGTTTATCCGCATGTAAGTGTCGCCCGGGGCTGGGTTCTGGGGTCCGTGCCTGGGACTACAGACTGGGGAGATGTGTGTGTGTGTGTTGCATGTGAAATATGAACACGAAAATAGCATAAGAAGAATGTTGAATGTTGAACAAACACACACGGGGTGTGCGCGCGCTGCACACTTTCGTTGGCAGAGACGGCCGGGGGCAGAAGCAATAAAAATTAAAAGGCAAACAGCGATAAGCGGCCCCTCGGACTAAGCCCAATGTGGCCCCACACCCTTTTCTAGCCAACCTAATATACGATGTGCACACATGGCAACCCTGACGCATAACGGTACAAGAAAAACCCAAACAAATGCATATACATACATATAGGCGATAATTAATGCCGTTCCAATGTAATTGATGCGTCCCTGGCACGAGAGAAAATCAATCGAAAGAGCCCGTAATCCCCCCATAGCTACTAGCTATGTATATGTATCTATCCACCGAAAGGGGAAGAAGACCTAATGAAATTGTTCAATTTCAAAAGTAATTTCATAGAGGGTTCCCCTTCCCTTCGTCTCTCCTGGACCACAGGACCACCTGGTCTGGAAGGGAATTCAATTTTGCTCTAATTTGACTTTGATGGGGGTTGCCAGGCGCGTTGAAAGCTCCTTCCTCCATCCATCTCTCTCTCTCCGAATAGACCAAAGATTGTAATTGAAATTGAGTGACATCTGCTGGTTGTCCTCTGGTACGGGGTACCCTTGTCCCCCACCACACCCCCGCTCCTATATGTTGTTGTTTTACTTGTGGCTTTGCCGTTTCTCATATTTCGTTTCCTTAGAAGTTCAACGTCTGTCTGCGGTTTCCATTACCTCACCATTACCATGGATGGGGATTCGGCTGGATGGGCTTTGTGCCCGCCCATTGCCCTTGTCAACCAGCGAGAAGGGGATTGAGTAACCACGAGAGATAAGCACTCGAAGGCGAAGCTTCAATCTCAAGTCGAATCTCAAGTACCGCTGGAAATGTGCTGCCTTGGCTAGATCTCTCCCGCGAGAGCTTTCTGTTGTGACGAACAAAGAAAGAGAGAAGCGGAAGCTGCCCTCAATGGGAGCAATCCAATCCCCCCAGTGGGCCACAGAGGCAGAGACAGAGGGGGAGAAAGAGCAAAGAGCAAGCGAAATCAACATAAAATAACACAGACACACAATCCCAAACAAAAAAGCCCGCGTACGTGTGCAAATATTTGCATGAATGATAATTTCATGCCGAAAGTCGGTCAACGAACCGACAGAGAAGAGAAGAGTCTTCCCCGCCACCGTCGAAACAATGCATCCATATTCCCCCTTTCGCCACGGCTCCCCACTCTAGGTGTAGTCCAATTCGATTTCAGTTTCATAATGAAACCAAAAACGTAATTGAGAAGCGAGTGCTGGACTGACTGACTCTTCCCCCTCCATCCATTCGGACAGACAGACAGACACACAGACAACCTGCATTGGCCATAAATAGAGGCTACAGCCCCGACCGACCACAATGGTTGATCGCCACGGCCGGGCCGGGCCTGGCCTGGCCTATGGCTTCCGCACAAATATGGCACCCAACAGCGTGGGGCGGCAGTTGTACGAGCGAGATTCGTTCCCGCGGGTCTGTCTGCCGGCCGCGTGTGTCTCACGTCTCCCGTGGGCGTCACAGAATGACGCAACCTTTCATTTGTTTATTATAATAATCATATTTGCTGTACTCTTGCCAACCTGTTGACAGCCAAAAGAACTTATATTATCGACCCAGGGTGCACCCACCTATACCACTATACCCCATTAGCCTCCCTTTCTCCGTAATGGCATGGCATGGCGTTTTATGTGTGCCTTACAAATTTGCATGGCGGCATGTTTGCGCTAATTATTGCTACTGATAATAAATCGGGAATCGGAGATAATGGATCGAAGTGGGTAATGTGAGAGAAAGAGAGAGGGAGAAGTAGAAGTGGAATAAATTGTGCTCGGATCTTAAGCCCCATTTATTTATGGCCCATTTGTGATTCAGTTGTTGTGGTTCAATGCTTTGTTGTTCTACGATATAAATTATACCCATGTCAATGATAAAGCCCACACTTTTCAACTAGTTCTAGTTCTGCCTCTGCCTTTGCCTCTGCTCTATCTCTGTTCTGCCTCTAGTTCCCCCAATCCATATCCATGCCATCTAGTATTCGAAAACTCGAAAGCAGCCCCGGAAGCAGTGTGTTTTTATAGAACAGACTACAAAAATATCGCGTCTATTGATGGGATGAATCCATCACGCCAAGAACATTTCTCAATTCCTAAGAACAAAGGATCGTAAATGTACAGTGAAGACTCTCTACTGAGCGGACACTTGTATGTATTCCTGAGTATATATAGAACAATTCTTAAATCATTTCGTTGCCATGTGGGTGGAGGCTTACTGTCCCTCCGTTGGATCACTAGACAGAGAACTGACTCAAGGGAACTTTGTAGTTAACCACTTGGCGATAATTACCTGGCAACAACGCCAGAGTGAAGACGGGGGAACAAAGCTCTGTTTCCGATTTCTTTTTCCATCATTTATCATTCGCGTTGGAGTACCCGCCCCAGAGAGAAGCACAACAAAAGCAGCAGCAGCAGCAGCAGCGTGCATTTAACCCAGTTAACACAAAATACAGAACAGAAGAAGGTTAAAAGGTAATAAGACGAAGACAAACAATAACAAAGCTATAGGTATAGCTGCAGCTATCTGTGTGTATGTATCTGTGGGTATTTTTGTAGCATTTAAGCCAATTACATGGCACATCAATCATTTGCAAAGACGATTTTCAGCCAAAGAGACCTGAGAGCTGAGAGCTTCTTCTCTGTCCAGCCAAACAAACAATGAATGGGGTAGCAGGTGTGTGTGTGTGTGTGTGTGTGTGTGTACGAGTATCTGTGTCTATGGAGCTAAAAGTGTGTGCTGTGTGGTGTGGTGTGGGGCCTTATCTACGAGTTTGACAACAGTTATTCTTGGCCTGCTTACGACCCTCGAGTAAAAGCTGGAAATGGGAAAGGCACAACACAACTCGTAGGAAGCAGCGGCGGGTTGGTAGGTGCAAGGCAAGCGACCGGGGTGCTGTGCTGGGCTTCAAGAAACAATGAAGAATTAGTCACCCTGCACTTGTCGCAAGTGTGAAGAGTCGGTGGTCGTCGTCTGTTCTACGTGGAAATATGCCACAGAGAACAGAAGGATAGAGGCAGAGATGGAGCTCTGGGGGCTTTGATTGTTGGCGGAAGTAAAGCAAACAAACAATAGAAGAAAAACGGAAGCAACTCGACAATTTTATGCCTTCATCAACTGAATTTTGTTTCTCTGTCTTTGCAGCACACGAACAGCACCAACAACAACAACAACAACCATCCAACAGTCAATCAGAGATCCATCCAAAAATAGAGCAGCAGTAGAAGGGAGGAGGGAGAGCAACTGACTAAAAACAAACAAACAAACAAACAGAAATATTCTTGCCAATTTATCGAATAAACAAGAAGCCGAGCCAGGAGAGGAACCCCCCATAACCCATAACATCCACTGCCATAAGGAGTTTCTCCCCTTCAATCAGAGCGCCATCCAAGCAACCGAACGGAGACGTCAGCCATCGTCAGCAATCGCCGCCCCACCCACATATAGCAACCTAAACCCCGGAGGACAGCATGGACATGGTCGGACATGTTTGAGCGCTTCCGTTTGAGCAATTTGAGCAGGAACTTTCGTCTACGCGGAGGCAGCAGCGAACTGGCGCGCGACAAGAAGAACCAACAGCAACGGCAGCAATGCGTCACAGTCCTGTTCCTAGATGACATCACGCACACCTTTCGGCTCGAGGTGAGTCCATTTAGCAGCCATTTACCCCATCCCTCACTATTCAGTCGATCCATTAGCTATGCGCATAATTATTGGCAAACACAAAGAAAGTTTTCTGTAATCATCAACTCAACTCATTCATTGGTTATTCATTTTTGTCGGTTTCATTTTTGGCATCTGCACTCGAGACGAGACTCACTTTCATCGTGTGGCAAGCACCTCCTCACATCTGCCTCCACTCCCATCAGCTCCCCATAGACACGCACTTGTCCGCATTGTTTTCCAATCTCCGTTCCGAGGTTTTCTCTTTCTTCAGTTGATGGTTTTGTTGGTTAAAGATGGAAAATTAAGCCCCCCCCCCCCAAATGAAATCTGTCTATCAAATTGCAGCAACTAAATTCCAGTCGCAGTTTAATCACTGTAATTGTCTCTCAACGACAATGAAAGTGCAAGTTGGAGAAATAAGAAAGGAGAGTAAACCCAAACCCATGCTAAAATGTACCCTGTTTTCTTGTTCTTTTTAGAAACGTGCGAAAGGCGCTGAACTATTGGATCAGGTCTTTCAATATCTCGAGTTATCCGAAAGGGATTACTTTGGTCTCTTGTTTCCACAGAAGCCAGGCGACGTTGTGGTACGTATGAGACATGAGCGCTGAGTCTTCAGTTAAATATGATTTTAATTAACTTTTTTCAGAGATGGGTGGATGCCCAGAAGCAGTTCAAGAAGCAATGCAGCAGCGTCTCGCTCGACAACGATGCCGTTCCATTATTAGAGTTTAGAGTTAAGGTAAGAGCACTCCTACCTGATGCTCTCCAGAGGGTGCACAAATGTATATCCGTGCTACTTCCTTTTGCAGTTCTTTGTAAGCGATCCCAGCCGCTTGCAGGAGGAGTTTACACGCTACCAGTTCTATCTGCAGATCAAGCGAAACATTCTGCTGGGCAAACTGCCATGCTCCAGCAACACCCAGTGTCTGCTTGCCAGCTACACAGTGCAATGTGAGTGCTCTCTGTCCCTGTGCTCTATGATCTGCCTATGATGGGGGTTTCATCTTCCAATCCTGCTTTTTCGTTTCTTTAGCCGAGCTGGGCGACTTCAATGCCGCAGAACATCAGGCGGGTTATTTGAATGGCCTGCAGCTGCTCTCGGAGCAAACACCAGAGGCAGAGCGGAAGGTGAGCGAGCTGCACAAGCTGCATCGGGGCCAACTGCCAGCGGATGCCGAGTACAACTATCTGGAGCATGGCAAGCGGCTGGAGCTGTACGGGATTGATCTGCACAAGGCCACCGACTCGAGCGGCAAGGATCTGCAGCTGGGCGTGTCGGCGGTCGGGCTGCTGGTCTTCCAGCATGCGCTGCGGGTGAACACCTTCTCGTGGAGCAAGATGGTGAAGGTGTCGTTCAAGCGCAAGGACTTCTTCATTCAGCTGCGACGCGAGCCCAGCGAGAACTACGACACGCTGCTGGGATTCGGTATGATCAGCCACAAGCACGCCAAGGCCCTGTGGAAGTCGTGCGTGGAGCATCACAGCTTCTTCCGGCTGAAGCGGCCGCACCGCCTCTCGCGCTTCCTCAACATCAGCCTCGGCAGCAAGTTCTACTACTCGGGCCGCACGGAGCTCCAGGCGGTGCAGGAGTCCAAGCAGCGCGGCCGCATTCACAAGGTATTTGTGCGGTCGCCCAGCAAAAGGCTGCTGGCCGGAGGCGGGGCAGCTGGTGGCACAAGCTCCTCGGGCGGCACTCCACTCATGCACAGCGGCGGCAGCGGTGGCTCCGAGAGCGCCGTCTCGCAGCACAATGGCAAACCGTCCGCGTCCACCATTCTGACCATCACGAAGACGAGCCGTCCCCATGACAACAAAGTCACCTCCAAGGAGGCCGACTCGATGCCGCGCAAGGCCTGGGAGCAGCAGAGCGACGAATACGACATTCAACTGTGAGTCCTAACTTACCTTGAAGTTTGTCCTTTGATCCCGCCTCCAGTTCCGATTATAACTTGTATCTTTTTTTGTCTCTGCAGCGATGTCGGATTCATTGAGCAGTGCAGCAGACGCTTCGAGTCGCCCTCACCCATGCCGCCCGCCTACAGCTCGGGCCAGCACAGTCCCCTACTGCTGCCCACCACCATAGCGGATGCAGTGGGCCAGGGCCAGCCCGACAGTGGCAGCGATCTGATCACCATCCGCCTGCAGGCGGATGACCAGGGTCGCTACGGCTTCAATGTGAAGGGCGGCGTGGATCTCAGCCTGCCCGTGCAGGTGTCCAAGGTGGTGCCGCACACGCCCGCGGATCGTTGTACGCCTCGTGTCTGCGAGGGGACGAGGTGCTCATGATTAACGGCCGCGACGTCCACGGACTGCGGCACGAGCAGGTGGTGTCCATGATCCGCGATTGCCGCTACCAGTCCAACGGCGAGCTCCTGCTCACGGTGCGGCCCCAGCGCTCGGCTCCGCTGCTCATGGAGGAGGAGCCGCTGTATCAGTATGTGCCGGAGAGCGATGAGATCGGCTCGCACTCGAACCTGCTCGACGGCGACGCCCTGTTCACCCAGAGCCTGCTGCTGCTCAGCGACGGCCTCGCCTCTGGCGCCCTGCTCGCCCAGTACGAGCTCATGTATCGCAAGAATCCCGATCTGGCCATCACCGAAGCACGCAAGGCGGCCAACGCGGCCAAGAATCGATACCGCGACATATCGCCATGTAAGCAGGAGTCTCCAACAAACCCCTGCAGATCGGTTACCAATTGAATCTCCCATTTCAGACGACTGCACGAGAGTGTCGCTGGTGAACTCCCTGACCGGCGACTACATCAACGCCAACTACGTGAACATGGAGATACCGGGAGGAGCGGTCAACCGATATATTGCCACCCAGGGACCGCTGGCCAGCACCACTACGGATTTCTGGCGCATGGTGCAGCAGGAGAGCAGCCACCTGCTGGTGATGCTCACCACAGTGATGGAGGCGGGGCGCCAGAAGTGCCACCAGTACTGGCCCGTCACGGGCGAAGAGCTGCAGTTGGCCGACGGCTTCTCGGTGCGTTGCCTCAGCGAGAAACCGGACGAGACGGGCAGCTTCGTCTTCCGCGAATTCGTGCTGAAGGACAAGCACGAACAGCGGCACATACATCACATGCAGTACCTGGCCTGGCCGGATCACTGCGTTCCCTCCGACCCCAATCTCTTCCTGGAGTTCACCGAAAGAGTGCGCGCGGCGAGAAACCGCACGCTGCTGCAAGAGATCGAGGAGAGCCTCAAGCAGGTGCGACTGATGGACGCAGATGCCGGCGACGACGAGAACGGTGGCCTGATGAGGGAGCGCAAGTGTGCGGCCAGCAATGGAGCCACGCCAGAGGATGAGACGCCCGTCTCCACCAGTGTGCATCAGTGAGCAATCCTGTCGTTGGATGATTCCCAGAGAACTAATGCTTGCTGCTTGCTTTTAGGTGCATCAGTGCCGCCAATCCTCCTGTGATTGTCCACTGCTCAGCGGGCATCGGACGCACTGGTGTGCTCATACTTATGGACACGGCGCTGGCCCTGATGGAGTCCCGTGAACCCGTCTATCCCCTGGACATTGTGCGCACCATGCGCGATCAGCGCGCCTGCATGGTCCAGAATGTGGTAAGTGTTCACTCAATAGGGTGCTGGTGCTCAATGTACCTCCCAATGCTGATGATTCCATTTCAGAGTCAATATCGCTTCGTGTGCGAATGCATTTGCGCCGCCTACATGAAGATGTCGCGCAGCAGTGCGGCAATCCACGACGATGATGACTAGGAAAGTGCGCACTGCACTGTATACCCGCAACCCGCAGAGTTGGAGTTGGAGTTGGACAATCTATCTATTTACTCAATCTACAATCTTCCGCTTTACATGCCCCGACTTCTTCTGTACTCTCTACAACACAAGCTACACCTAAATCTATCTTACTGTTAGTACCCGTAGACATATGATTAAAACTGATTGTATATCATTATTAGTACCGACTCGATCGCGTCTCTATATATTGTATTATCCACTCCGTACATCCGTACATAAGATATTCAAAACGTATATATATATATACATATATATATTTATGCCTCTCTACCACATGCCGCAAGTGATGCATGGAAAACGATTCTAAATTTTACAAAGCAACCACAAAATGGTGAACGAAGTGAACCAACTACCTATCGACGTATACAAACAAAGCGATATAGATGGCAAATTTATTTACACTCAACGCTACCGCAACACACGATTGCTGAACGAGAACAATACGCAAAACCAGGAACAGAAACAGATAAAATATATAAAAGGATATATGTATATGATAGACAAAAAAAAGAGAAGAAAACTGTTAGTATTTTAGCACCAAATCAATTCGTAAATGTATTTATGGTAAAACAAAAACAAATAAAATATATAATTCAAAATGTTGGCAACTGCTCTGTGCAGGGATTTTTGTTCCGATCACAAAAAGGTGTCATGCCCAGATCGGACGAGCGATAGCGGAGTTAAAGCAGGATATATCCATACTGTCTTTAAGCGATTGGAGGGCATTGTCCCGACTACGACGTGCTTGCGGTATAGATAACCGAGCTATAGATATTAAATCCTTAATCCTTTGTGTTCTCCTGATCACGAAAAGGTGTGGCCCGCCCAAATCGGTTGACAAATAGCCAAGATATAGCGTAGCGAAAATAACCAGTATTTTTTGCGATGCTACATCTCGGCCAAATAGGGGCAGAAAATAAAATTACCTCATGGTACCATCAGTACTTAGCGAATGGCCCATTTTTTGGGGGTCTCATGACTTCCTTATATCGGAAAAGTATCCTTGATTTAATGGAGTTCTTATCATGGATCATGGACATTTTCCTCAGTCAAAAATATTTCATTTCCGATAAACATCCCTGCAGCCTGGGAAAGAAAGCCAGGAAAGTAGGCCATGAATTCAACACTATTTCGCTTGAAGCAATACAAAGCGATCCGAGCACATTTCTCAATCACTTCTGATTCGTTGTCGAAGCTGAACACACATTTTGTGGTATAGAAAAACAGGAGTACAATCGAAAATTGACTTTTTGGAAATTAGTAAAAGAAATTAACTTTGAAAAATGTCCGATCAGGTAGAAGAAATTGAGGAAACTGAGGACTTCCATGACTTGGAGGAGTTCAACGACGACGTGCCCTCCGGCAGCGGCACGCAGCAGCCAAAGGAGAACCGATTCGTGGTGAACAAGTGGGTGGCCCATGCCCTCTGGTCCTGGGACGTGGCCGTGGAGAACTGCGCGATCTGCCGCAACCACATCATGAACCTGTGCATCGAGTGCCAGGCGGATCCCAATGCAAACAAGGACGAATGCACCGTGGCCTGGGGCGAGTGCAACCACGCCTTCCACTACCATTGCATCGCTCGCTGGCTGAAGACGCGCCTTGTTTGCCCTCTGGACAACAAGGAGTGGGTCTACCAGAAGTACGGCCACTAAATCAAGCAGCAAACAGGACAAGCTCCAGCATTGGTTCACACACGTGTTGTATTTGAGAGTTATAAACAAAATTAGATACTATTTTCCATGCGTTTCCTTCAGAGCTTAGGTCTCGGCCTCTGTTTCATGTTCGGGGCCCAGGAGCTGTTGTGCCGTGGGCCGCACTCCAGTGATCTGCTCGATCTCGTTGAAGAGCGAGTCACGCTCCTCGATCAGACTGGCGTACTTCTGCTGCAGCTCCTTTTCGCGGTCCATTTGTCGTCGCACATCGTCCTGCAGCGATTCCAGGCGCCGCGGAACGGCGATGGCCTCCTGCTCGCCGAGGAAGCGGAATGTGGACAGTGAAATGGAGTTGAGGTCTATTTGGGAGTAGGTGTCGTGCAACTGCTTGATGAGCACCTGGGCACGGGCCTGGTAGCCGCCAGTGAGAATCTTCAGCTTCTTCTCGATCTTGCCGCAGCGCTTGGCCTCCTTGCCCATGTGGCGACGGTTCTGTTCGAGCCGCTTCTCCGCCGACTCGAGGCGATCCTTCTTGCTCGCCAGACTCGCGCGCGTGTATCGATGCTGGGAGGGCAAATAGAGGACCTGTCCCAGGCACTCCTGCCACACCTGGGCGTAGACATTCAGGGGCAGCTCGCCGTGTGACATGCGCTCCTTCACCACCTCCATCTCGTCGCAGAGCATTTTCTTGGCCTTGGCCAGTTCCTGCTGGGAGATCTCCTCGTAGGGGTTCGCCTTGAAGTAGCTCTGCAGCTGCTCCAGCTTGTGCTGCGACTGTCCCGGCACAGGGTCTTTGACAGAGTCGTACACTGGAAAAATAAAGAAGATGGGGATTAGAACGTCTGCGGGTGAATCCCAGGAGTCTCTTTACGCACGCTGCATGGTGATCATCTCGTGCTTGATCAGCTCCTCGGCCTGTTGTTGCTCGGTGAGGTTCTGCTTCTCCGACTGCGGCCGCAGAATCTTGGTGTTGACCTCCGTGGGTCGAGGCAGGCTGCGCTGGATCACTTGGGAGCGCTTTTCGAGCTCGCGCTTCCGCTTCGCCTCCTGCTCGGCCAGGAGGCGAGCGTCGACATCGGCCTGGTCCTCGATGGCGGGCTCTGTGCTCGTGTCCATCGCCTCGCTGTCCTCCTGCTCGGGCACCACAATCTCGTAGTCGTTGCGCGGAGTCGGCAGCGTGGAGAGTCCCTCCCGCAGGGTTGACTTCAGTTGCTTCTGGTAGTTCTTAAATAGAGCCGGCGTCTCGGTCACGCCCATGATCTCCTCCGGATTGATGCTCAGCTTATCCCGGACATAGGCCGGTGTGGGGACTCCCGGGGCACCGGGCTTCACCGGCACCAAGGCCCCCGACGACGGAGTGAGGAAGCTACCGGGTGTGGCAGCTCCTCCGCCCTCGCGCTGAGTGCGGAAGGGAGTGGCAATGACCGTGTTGGGCGTGGCAATGGAGGCAGCCTTGGGCAGGACACCGGAAAAGTCGGATTCGTGGAGGGGCGTGTTTAGGCCACCCTTGAGCGGTGTCTCCGTGTGGGTCAGGGCCATCATGTTCTGGGCCTCCTGCATGATGCGGTCCGTGTAGGGAGCCGGAGTCCTGGGCGTGGCCGCCACCTGCGGTGTGATGGAGTAGTCCGCCAGGAGAGCATCTGTCGTCTCGATGCCACTCTCGCCTGCAATCTCCTTTGCCATCTCGCTGGCGCGCCCCAGCTTCACCACCTGCTGCAGCTCCATGTCGGAGATCTGGGGAGTGGGCAGCACCAGCTTGGATCGCTTGCGTTCCGGCTCCATGTTCTGCAGCATCGCGGTGGGCACCTCGTTCTCCTTGCGCTGCTTTAGCTTCGATTTGTCCTTCTTGCGCTCGCGCTCCTCCTTCTCCGAGCGCAGCTCTCCATCGAGGTCCTGCTGCCGCATCTTGTTGAAGTCCGGCTCGTTCTTCTGCAGATGCTCCTCCGCCGTATCGTAAAATCCAAGCGCCGGCCGCTTCTCGAAGGGAATCTCTGCGTTGTAGTCGATGCCCTTGATGCGTTTTCGGTTGCCACTGCCGATGCCAGCGGCGCGCAGCTCGCGTCGCTTCTGGAGCGTGGCCAGGCGGCGGGCCTCCTCCAGCTGCTTCTCGCGCGCCTTGCGCTTGGCCTTCTTGCCCTGGGTGTTGGCCAGACGGGCCCGCGCCTCGGACAGCATTTCCAGCTCGTCCTCGTCCATGTCTTTGGGGTCGGGCCGTGCCGGCTTTGTCTCTGGATTGGGATCTATTTCGCCCGGCTTCAGTTTGCGCGGGTCGTCCATTGTGTCTTCGCCATCCTCCTTGCGCTGTGCTTGGTCGCTACATAAAGCAAATAATGAGAGAGATCAGCAACGGAATAGAGCTAAACGTTAGTTAGTGGGCGTACAGCAAAAATTCGTAGCGCTCCAGGCACTGGGCCGCAGTGCGTCCTATAATGGGCGCAATGGTGCGCCATTGTGTGGGCATCAGCTTGGCCAGATGCAGCAGCTTTTCGTCTTCCTCGCGCGACCATTCGGTTTTCTTGATGCTAGGATCCAGCCACTCGTACCACCTGGCCTTGCACTGTTTGGCCGACTTGCGGTGCAGCAACGAGGCAATACGACTCCATTGGTTTTTGCCATATTTCATGACAGCCGCCTTGAGAATCTCATCCTGCCGGAAAACATGGAAATCAGTGAAAAGAATTGCGAGAATCAGCGCCAACTTACCTCCGTGTTGCGCCACACACCGCCCTTGATCATAATACGCGGCATTTTGTAGTCCTATATTATTCTAAACACGACAAAACTTCAAATTTTTACTCCGATTTTGCAATTTGTGTGGCTTAGAGGTGTCAAACCATGGAGGGCACTATCGATAGTATCGATATTTTGCTGCTAGCCTCTACTTTCGATGGTTTTGAGACTGTCATGATAGTATCGAACTACAGTCGTTGCGCTTTTAATATGTTTGGATTGGCTGCTATAAAATACGAAGACACATTTGTAAACAAATCGACAGGTGGCATCTAGTTTTTACAATGGACAAGTTCCTAAAAGGTTTCAATGGTTTTTTAATAATTTTTAGAGCTATCACAATAGTATCGATTGTTTTTTCAAAACATTCAAAACTATCGAAGGCTCAAATATCAATCGTTTGACAGCTCTAGTGTTGCTTTTTTCGCGGCGGCTAGGGATGTAAGATATGCGATACATGCAGTACATCGATATATTTTTCTTATGCATGCGATATATTTTCAACTGAACAACCAACATAGATATTCTTGTGCGGATAATGGATCTTTTTGTGGGAGCCAACACGGCGCAAAACACTTTGCGCTTTCAAAAACAATCTTTACTTTGCAAATGTTGTACAACTAGGATTTATAATGCAAACAAATTTTCAAAATATTTCAAGCGATATGTGGGATTTTTTAGTGCTTTTTCTGCGGCTTGGGGCTGCCAACTGGTGCCAAAGATGATCAGCTGTTTCATTTGATATCATATCAGTTTTTTTTATTGCCACAAAGATTTGTAACGTAATGTAAATTGTAATGCGGAATTGCGGAATGCGAGCAATATGAACGATGCGGCTTTCTCGGGCTTCTACGGCGGCATTGGCAACCAGGTGAGCCCCATGCGCAGGCAGAGGCAGAGAGAGAGAGAGTTCATCTCGCCAGCAAACGATGCCGTGTGTCTTCCAGCTGCACCCGCCCCTCCATGCAGCAGCAGCAGCATCAGGAGCTGTCCCTGTCCACGCCCGTGCACGCCCTGGAGCCGGATACCAACTTCACGAGCTTCTTTGACGACGACATCGTGACCTGCGGCTCCACATCCTCCTCCGCCGTCTGGCTGCCCATCCAGCTGGGCAACGGCATCATACCCAATGGAGCAGCTATCAATGCAGCGAACAAGGCAGCCGCAGAGGTTCCCTTTGTCCAGATCCACACCACGGACCTGCAGCAACAGGCGCAGCCCGAGAAGAGCTATCGCAATGCCTTCCGCCGCAGGACGGCGGAGATCAAGTCCGAGGAGCTGATCAAATCCGAGCTGGCCGAGGCCGCGGCCAAGGAACGCCTGAATGCCACGCCCACACCGCCCACACGCAACTCCAGCTGCGCCAGCGTCGAGGGCAAGGCGATGGTGCAGGAGGTGCCGATACTCTTCAGGTGCCCCAACTGCCCGTTTCTCAGCCTCTGCCAGGTGAAGTCCAGCCAGCACGTGAACAACTGCTTCGGCACCAGCGCCGAGCAGCAGAGGCAGTGTCCAGGTGAGCTCTTAGTGGCATCCCATTCGGTTCATCCTCAATCCAAGCCGACTTTCAGGCTGCCCGAACATCTTCTACAGCAGCGACGCCCTCAATGTGCATCTCAGCATGGACCACCAACTGGATGACGATGAGATTGTGACCCTGCTGGGCGGCACAGCCACACCCCCCGCTGCGGCCGCCCCCGGCCACAAGCAGCCGCTGCCCACGAGCCGGATCTTCATCAAGAGCGTGGACTGCCTGAGGGAGCCCCAGCAGGACTTTCTACCACTGCTGCAGCAGGACACCGACTCTCCAGTCACGTCCAGCAACATTCTCGATCTGCTCGATGAGGTGGTGCAGACACCAGTGGCGCCGCCCTGCCACAAGCCCAGCAGCCAGAAGATATCCATCAAGAGCGTGGACGTGCTGAGGGAGCCTGCGCTGCTGACCTTTGACTTTCAGCTGCCCCATGGCTGCCAGGAGATGCCTCTGCTGGCGGAGAGCAATCTCGTGGATGTGCCAGTGCCAGTGATGGAGGTGGAGCCCAAGCCGCGTCAGCCCAAGATCTACATCAGAAACGTGGACATCCTCAAGGAGCCGATGCTGCTGCCCTCGTCCCTGCCGGGCATGGGCTTCAATGGGAGCGTGGCCACGACGATAGCAATGCAGAATGGAGTGGGAGTCGGAGGCGGAGGAGTTGCCAGCGATGTCTTCCAGGCGGATACGTTACTCACGCCAACGGGTCCGCTGCCAGGTTTCGAGCCCAGCCTGGCGCCCCTGGCCAACATGTGCTCCGAACCCTTTCCCTTCGACTCCGTGCTGAGTGTGGGCGGAGGTGCGGGTGCCTCCACACTGGAGAACACTCGCTTCAGTGCCTTGGACTTGGACTTTGGGGTAGATTTTGACCATGGCATGGCGCCACTGCTCACCGAGGCCACCCCTCCGCCACCGCCAATGCCTCAGCCACAACCAGAGCCACAGCCACAGCCTCAGCCGTCGGTGCAGTCCGGCCTCTCGGAACTGGAGCAGCCCGTCGAGCTGCAGCACTACCTGCCGCCGACTTCGAGCACCACGAAGCAGAAGATCTTCATCAAGAACGTGGACATCCTGAAGGCACCGCAGCGGGGCACTCTCCACCTGCGCACCGTCGACGAGCTCAACTTTATGACCCGCAACGAGGTGGAGCGCCTGATAGATCCCAACCTCGAACCCATGCCCAAAATGGAGCCCCTGATGGACCAGCAGCACCAACAGCAGCAGCAGCATACGCACACGCAGCCACAGTCGCAGCCTCAGCCGCTGGATCCCCTGCAGCTGGAGCCGCACAACGCTCAGACGCTGAGCGAGTTCCAAGCTCCGCTGAGCGGCAGCTGGCCGAGCGAGGACAGCTACGACCTGGCCGGGGATCTGGAGGGCTGGCCCTGGATCGAGGAGGCAGTGCAAGAAGCCATACCAAGTGAGACGGCCGCCGCATCCGAACCACAAGTGGAGGCCCTTGCCCAGTGCTCATCCTCTGACGATTTCCCACAGTTGTATCCCTCGCCGCCAGAGCCAGTACAGAGCGGAGGAGAGGCTGTGCCTCCCCTGGTGCCCGTCAGCGCCACGGATGACACTGCAGTCGCTGCCGCTGGTACCGCTGGCCCGATCAGTCTGCCCCTTCCTCCGCTGGTTCCTCTGGCCGCGGAGGCGGGCGAGAAGCCGGGACGCATCTATGTGGCCAACAATCTGCTGCCCGCCGCCGTGGACCCGCTGCCGGGTGGGACTTCGGTGCGCGGGCGTCCCTATGGCACCAAGCTGACGGCGGGGAGCGGCGGAGGAAAGCGAAAAGCTGCGCCGAGCATCAGCCAGGTGGCCGAGGGGGGCAAGTGCCAGGTGGAGGGCTGCATGTTCCGCTTCAAGTCGCCGGCGACGCTGGAGTATCATGGCCGCTGCCACAACGACGCACTGGGGTCGCCCCAGCCGATGGTCTGTCCGGAGTGTCGCTCCTCGGACTTCAGCAACTGGAACTGCCTGCACACGCACCTGTGGCGCACGCACCAGATCGACATGGAGCTCTACTGCTGCCAGCTGTGCAGCTTCAAGACGCCCATCTACTCGCGGCTGGTCAACACCCACGCCAAGATCCACTCCGAGGAGCGCAACTACAAGTGCGAGCAGTGCGGCAAGGGATTCAAGAACACCAAGCAGCTGAAGAACCACCGACGGCTGCACCGCACCCAGGGACTGGGCATGGGCAAAGGTCCGCTCCCAGATCAGGCCACAGCCGATGTTCCGCCCGCTACGCCCACGGCCATCCTGCATCGCTGCGGCGACTGTGGGGCGGCCTTCAAGCAGCGCAAGACCCTGCGCGAGCATCTCTGCAAGGAGCGTAACGAACAGCCGCAGTGCTCCCTATGCCAGCGGCTCTTCAGCTCCAAGAGCAGCCTCAAGCTGCACCAGCGCAGCCACCAGGCGAACAAGCGCTTCCAGTGCGACACCTGCGAGTACGAGGCGAGCGACCACAACGCCTTCCGACGACATCTGGCCACGCATCGGGATCGCAAGCGATATGCGTGTCCCCATTGCGACTTTCGGGCGATACAGAGCACCGCCTTTCGGGTTGGTTATCGGTTATCCTTATGCTTATCCTTATTTGCATTTGCATTTGTTTCCCCTATAACTGATGATGTCTCTCGCCCGTTGCAGATACACCTGCAGAAGCGCCATCCCGAGCAGGAGCTCTCGTCCATCATCTACAAGTGCGATCTGTGCAGCTTCTCCAGCATCAATCAGGGCCTGCTGCTGGTTCATCAGGCCAAGCACGAGCACGAGGCGCCGCCAGCCAACCAACAGGCGCCGCCACCCAACCAACAGCCGCCGCTTGCTGTGCCCGTTCCCGAGGCAGCACCAGCGACGGCTGCAACTCCATCACAGATCAAGGTGGAGACCAGCCTGCTGCTCGCCCATTCCAGTACAAATGTCGCCACGAAGCAGGCGGGCGGTTCCTTGGCAGATGTCCCACAATTATCGTAACCCCCCCTGTATGTGACACAAAGTGCCGTGTAGCTTATACAAACTTTTATACCAAATTATACCACTGTTAGTTATGGCTAAGAATCAATCAGAGATGAGATGCCCCTCCAGAGGAAGGTCGTACCCCTTTGGAGGGTTCTCTTTGGCTTCGGACTGCTTCGAGGATAGTTAGGCGCTAGTTAGATTGTGTACATATCCACCCTGTGGAACATATGCTTAAGGATCTGTTGTTGTATATATTGTACTGTATATAAAGGTTAACTGGGAAGTTCGGGGACAAATCAACTGTAGCTGCAAAGCAAGTAGCAATCCTTTGCCTATCCTTCAGATCAGTGCGACTGAAGTACTCGACAAAGACACACTACAAATAAAATATATTGGAAACTCCAAGCAAAATTCGTACCAAATGTCCAATCGTGAGGGTGGCAAGAAGAAGCCATTGAAGGCACCCAAGAAGGAGGCCAGGGATCTGGACGAGCAGGATGTGGCCCACAGACAGAACCTAAAGGCGCAGCAGAAGGCCCTGGAGCAGGCCAAGCAGAAGCTCACACAAAAGTCCAACAAAAAGGCCAACAAATGATTCGTTTTCGGCTTGGCCCAGCAATAAATTGAGATAAATTCCAGTCTCACCGCAGTGCAACGATGATTAATCGTTGGTCAGTCTGGGTCAGGGATTGTGTGGGGGATGTGGGGTGTGGGATCTGCTTAAAAAGCCATCACCGAAATGTGACATCCACCCCCCACAAAACTGTTTGATATGCGACCAATAAAAACAGACAGGCCAGGCCGTTGGGTTGAGCGCAGCAAATGCGACAAATGGGAATTTTATGCAAGTTTTTTTTCGTTTATTGCTAACAAAAATCCAGCGACACATGCATCAGTCCTCCAGTGGGTTTCCTCTGCGTCACAAGACAGGGCACAGGAGTCTGTAATCGTCATTGATATCTGTTTCCATTTCGTTGTCCGTCTTCAGATCATAGAGCACCTTCCAGTGGGACATCAACTCCATCGCTAGTTGGAAAAAGCAGACATAGAGGAGTATCTGCTGCACTAGCCAGCAATCGGGTTGGATGTCCCACGAGCTGTACAGGGCCATGAACAGCAGCAGCAGGTTCTGCAGGAACATCAGACAGCAAACCGCAGACCATAGAGCTGGCAAGATGAACCACAACTTGAGGTGGCGTCGCACGAAGGGCACCCTATTATACTCCAGGGGCACGGACGCCAGCAAAGGAAAGTGCCAGGGATAGTTTCAGCGTCTGCTTGATTTCCGGATAGTCAAAGTTGATGGAGCGCTGCACCAAAGCATCCAGTTTGATGGTAATGCGGGGACTTGCAATCACTGCCGCGAGTGTGAAGCTGATATACAAAAGGCGGCACACAAAGATGGTTGCCCTTGAGAGGTCCATACTTGAATGTGAGACTGAGACTCAAATGTTGACCTACGGAATATGGTTACTCGTATTTCCAAGCTGACAGATAACCTGCAAGGCTTGTGATTAACCGATTTTGGATTTGGATTTCATCTGGACTCTTTCCTGGCGTCAGTCGAAAAGGTTGGAGAGCTGTGGAAGGCTCCTTAGCACCTCCCTCTAGCCACAATTAAATCCCGCCTTTTTCATATTCATATTCAATATTTTGTAAGCCTTTAATGGGAAGAAACTTTCTTTTGTGTTTTATACAAAAATTTAATTACACTTTTTCGTTTTTTGTTTTTTGTTTAGCTATTCCGATAGATGGTTGTTTTCGTTAAATATACAATAGAGAAGGAGATGGAGAAGTGGAAGGGGCAGTGGGAGTGTGAAAAACGGGTGTGAGTGGAACATTAGACAGCTTAGGGGGTAAATTTCATAGAATCGAAATAGAAGGAATCCCAAAGCGAGTCTGGGGGCACACTATATCTGTATCCGTATCTGTATCCGTATCTGCATCTGCATGTATATGCTAGGTAGTTCGTAATTCTAAAGGAGGAAGCATTTGATATGTTGTAAAAATGTTTAAATATATATATAGTAATATATCATGCGGTTTATCTTCTATATGTTTAATGTTTAATGTATGTATGTGTTTATGTACTGGTAAAATTACAATTGATTTAAATAATTAATAACAATATGGAGTGGAGTGGTGCAAACTTTTGATTTACGCGCAGTACGGGGAGTTCTTCGATCCGTTCTGCCGCTCTGCTGGCACTCTGTATGCAAGTCTTAGTTTATTTAATATTAGTATTAACTTTCGTGTATGTCCTAAGTATTCGTTTTTTAGTTTTAGTTTAAGTTTTAGTTTATTTAATCAATTGCATTCTTGCCGAGTATTTCCGTTTTGCAGCTAATTTCATTGGGTCTCAGTGTGTGCCTCTGGAGTGTCGTGGAGAGGACAGGAGTGGTGTGGTGTGGTGTGTCCATAATTTACAATTCTTAAGAACTACATAACAACATTGAATGTTTTTAACGCTTTAATGTGTGGGCTCTAAGTTCTAGTGCTAGTGCTAGTTCCTAACTTCCTAATTAGAGGCGTTCTGAGGAGTCTGAGAAGCTCCTCCCAAGCCAAGCCTGTACAAGTGCCAGCAGGATCAGCAGGTGGATCCTGCCCGGCTGCCTTGCCGGTTCGTTGCTGTCTGCGCAGCTATCCCGGATTACCTTTGCGAGCGCTGAAGAACATGCGCGCCACCTTGCCCAGTGCCCCCACAAAGTCCCAGCGATCGCCACCACCCACACCCACACCAGCGGAAGCAGCAGCAACGGGATGATGATGATGCTGCTGCTCCTGGTAGGCAGAGTGCGGGGACTGGTACGGCTGCATCTGCTGGCACTGGGCCAAGCCGCCGTCGTCCATTACCTAGGAGGGCGTGGAGTACCAGCCGGTGGCGGGGCTGCCCTTGTGGTACAAGTGGAAGCTGGAGTGCGGGGCAAAGTACTGCGGCTGCTCCAGGTTGCTGTAGGTGACGCCGCCCTCGGTGGTTGTGGTGCTCGTGCTGGTGGCATGGCCGTGCGGATGCGGATGCGGGTGCGGGTGCATTGTGGCAGTGTAGGCCTGCGGCTTGAGGGGCAGCGTGGCGGGGGCTCCATCTCCGGTTGCAGCCACATACTGTCCGCGCAGCGGATCGGCGTACTCGTAGCCACCGCCGTTGCTCGCCAGGATGGGGGCGGAGGAGGGCGGCACCTTGCCCGAGTTGTTGGAGTCGCGCGGGGAGACGGAGCTGGGCGGCGTCATGGCGTTGTGGTAGTCAATGGAGCTGTGATAGCCGCCGTAGGTGGACACCAGGTTGGTGAAGGCATCGGAGGAGCCCTTCTGGGGATGCACGCCGGCGGCGGAGGCGGCCGAGTGCAGCTGCAGGTATTGGTTCTCGTAGGAGGACTCGCTGCCCGGCGGCGTGGGCAGCGGACCCGTCTGCTGCTCGCCGTAGAACACCCCGGCACCCACACCCGTGGGCGTCTGGCGGGCCGTCGCCCGGATCACGCTCTCCCGATTGGCGTACAGCTGCCGGAGCAGCGCGGTGGCCGGCATGGGGGCGGGTGGCTGCTGGTAGGGCGTCCCAATCCACTGGATCGTGCTGCTCTTCTCGTTGGGATCGATCTGCTGCTGCTGCTGCTGTTGCTGCTGCTGCTGGTGCGCCTGTTGGTGCTGCTGCTTGATGAGGGAATCCGCACTGAAGTCGGTGCTCGCCTGCGACACGGCCACGGACACGGGCGATGGCAGATGCTTGGACATGGCGTGCTCCAGATCCTTGACGGCCGAGTCCGCCGCCGGCTGCTCGTCCACAATGGAGGGCAGGCGACTCCTTGGCTGGGACTCCTCCATGGCCGGCAGCTTGGCCATCGGCTGCTCGACATTCACCTGCTGCTCCTCCTCCGCCTGCTGGGCGGCCTTGGTCTTCCTCTTGCGCTTGGTTGTCGCCCCACTGCTCGTCGTGCTGCCCACGGGCGTTGGGGCGGGCACTGGCGTGGCCACAGTGGCCGGCAGCACGCCCACGCCCACACCCGCCTCAATCTCCACGCCCAGCGGTGTGGGGCTGTCCTTGATCAGGGACAGGCTGCTCATGCTGCTGCCATGCGAGGCTGCGGCACTGCGTCCCCGTCCGCGATGCGAGTGTCCTTCCGGATCCGACTTGCCATCCGTCAGCTTCATTTCCCCGGCACTCAGATGGGCGTTGCCATCGCCCGCCGCATCGCCGCCTGGCGAGCCACTGCTCTTGTCGTTGCCCAGTCCCTCCTCGTGCTTGATGCTGTCCATGCTCGGCTCCAGCTGGCAGCAGTCCAGAATGAGATTCTCATTCTCCCGATTGCTATAGATAAAGAGAGATTGGGGCTTAGGTGTGTGTTTGGGGGCGGCTTGCTTTGTGTTCCACTCACCTGATCACATAGTTGACGCAAATGATGTTCTGCTCATCGGCATTCTTGGTGCTGCAGACGACCGTGGCGCAGGTCTGCAGCCAGGTGTAGCCTCCACTCTTGTTCATCAGTCGGTAGTAGCCCGTCAGCACTTGACCCTTTTCGATCACTAATCAGGGCAAAGAGAGAGACCAAGAGAGAGAGAAGGGAATTGGTAAGGCGAACAAGAATCCTGTGCACTATTTAGCTGCCATTCAAACTGTCCCTAGAGCTCTACCCAGAGCAACAATCTCTAGTTCCCATAAGGAATTAAATCGTTTACTTACAGTCCGAATGGCTTTTGCGCAGTCGATTGGCATCCTCGGCATGGCACAGGGAATACAGGCTCTTGTTCACCAGATCCTCAGGCGTGTAGTCCAGCAGATCAGAGACCCTGACAAGGCAACGAGACAGAATTCAGTTAGGGCGAGAAGCCAAAAGGCAAACAAGTACGGCCTTACCTTGGCTCGCAGTGCGCTACTTTCAGGTCAAAGTTCACGCGGGTCACAAACATATCACACTCCAGACGGATCTCGTGCACGGAGGGCGGTGGCAGGGCAATGGCCAGGGCCACCATACCCAGCAGCGGCGGCTGCGACTTGCGACTGTGCGAGAAGGTGTACTGGGGCCGCAGCTTGCAGAGCAGCAGAACGACCTGCAAGGGCACGAAAGAGAAGGCGGTCCTTGGGTTAGACGATGGCTCGGATGGGCAAACACTTTTTGACGGTGCCAAGAGATGAATGCAGTGCGGGATTTATCATTGAAGAAGGGAATGCGAGGCTTGGGAGATGGGAAAAGCTTCGTGGAGGATTGCCACAGCGGATAGCAATTTTATTTACATTATTTTTGTCTTTTTTTTAATTGTGAAATATTTTTGGGGTATTTTTGTAAGGAAAAGGAAGTGCGGAATGTTGCCATAGGATCGCAATGATGGATAGATAAGTGTTTGATGGCTTGAATGATGGTTGATTGGCTTCATTGCTTGTTGCTTGGTGCTTGATTGATGGATGATTGCAGGCTGCTTCCGCACGGTAGTTATTCGATACTGATCAATCTAAAATCAGTCAGTGGTTCGCTTGTTCTCTTGCAAACACACACACACACACACACAAAATATACGAGTACATGGCCGAAATGGAATAAGAACTTGAACAAAACAGTTTTGATGTTTGCCATTTGATGTTTTGAATTTTTAATTTAATTTAATTTAATTTAAATTTAAATTTTGTTTTTTGTTTGTTGATTTTGTTGTTTGTTGGTTTTTTGTACTGATTTCAATTGATACGTACCGAATAGTTTGAGCCCGGATTCTTAACGTTTTTAGCGTTATTGTTAGCGTTATTATTGTTAGCGTTGTTGCAATTGCTGGTTGCATCGCTGGCCTGTAGATAAGCAGTGGATGGGATGGTAATACGTATAACAGGTAATGCACAAACACACACACACACACAAAGTACACACACACACACACACACACACTTACGAAAACAAAGCATTCTCTAAGGGTTAGTCCTACGCTCAAAGAACTCGCAAACCCCAAGGAAAAAATCAGTTAAAACTTCAACTGAGAAAAAATAAAAACCAAAAAAATAACAACAACGAAAAGTACAGTTAGCACTACGAGCTACATAACGGTAAATGAATAAAATGCAAACAATCAAAGAGCAAGAAAACAAACAAAAAAGAGAGAGGGAAAGCGCTCAAAGCACTCACTGGGAGTGGCAGAGCTCACGAGAAAGGAGAGCAAGGAGTAAGGATAACTCACCCGATAGCCGGAGGACTTGAAATGGCATCCCCGCTTCGTCAGTGTGGACTTCATGCGAATGCAAAAGCTCCGATCGTAGCCCTTGTAGCCGCTCGTGGAGGCCTGCGTCATGGAGGCAGCCACTGAAAGGGGGGATGGCAAATAACACAATGATTATAATATATTCCACAAGAGAGCAGATCTCTCGCCCCCAGGAATCGGTGCACCCACCCCCAATCCCAATTGGTCTCAGGGATTGTATCCACAACTCGGACTAGACTCACCATCGGGATTGTTCGTACCGTGTGTGCCACTGCCATCGTCGGAGGCGCCCGATGTGGGGGAGGCCAGGCCGGCGGCACCACTGCCGCCACCTGCACTGCCCGAGGAGCCTCCTCCGCCGCCGCCGCCGCCACCACCGCCGCCGCTGGTCAGGCTCAGGCCCAGCTGATCGGCAATCTCCGAGTGATCCGCCTGGTGGATGTAATCGAATATGCTGCTGCCCGTCATCTCCACCTGCGAGAGGCCCAGGTAGATGGACACCGTCTCCGAAATGTACAGGAAGCGACCGTCTGCTGCCACGGCCAGAGCGAAGCCGTCGAGCGACTGCAAAGAGTGGGAGAGTGGGGAACGATGAGCGTAATGATATGCACAAAATGGCTGCGGGTAGGTGCAGTGTCTCTCTCTCTCTGTCGCTGATAGCACTGCTGCCATCCCGCTCTGCCGCACGCACTTACCTGCAGTATGTGGGTGCCCTGATGTTGCTCGAACAAATCAACAGCGGGACTGCGTCGAATGGCGGCACCTGCAACGGCAAGAGGGCCACAAAAGAGGGCGATGAGTGAGTGTGAATAAGAAGTAAGAGAGAAATCGAATGAGAAAATGCATAGAGGGAAAGGTGCGTTGCCTGATTGAAGCCCCTTCGATGGCCAGAAATGTTCAACTATCAAACGCAGTAGAAAGGGAAACACAAATAATACTCCTTGCAGCAAAGGTCACATGTGCGACCCCACGGCACCCCCTCGCCCCTAGTCGCAGCCATTGAAAGCTTGACCCAACTCATAAATGATGCATTCTCCTGTAACACCAAAACACAACACTTCAGAGGAGTGGAGTCACTCCACTGCTCTACTCTGCTCTGAACACTTGCACATAAATAAAAGCTACGCCCCCGCCACACACAGACAAAGACAACAACACTCTTGGACCAAGGACCAAGGACCCCCCCATAGCCCACACCCCACAGAGCGACCACAAGGCATCATAAATATCCTAAAGAGTACTCGTAGGATTGCGGCGTCCCTCAATATTTTCTCAGCTGATGCCCGATGCCCGATGCCCAATTCCGGAGCATATTTATTTAATTCAATTATAGAATTTTACGATTATGGCTTGAGTGGAGAGTGAGCTGGGTGGGGGGTGGTGGGGGGGAGGCTTGACCAAGTAATAATTCGCACAAGTGCAAATCGCTTCGAATGAGGCACAGCCCCTGCCAGTCCCTGGCTGTCTGTGTGTGGCACACCCCGAGCCGCACCGCACCGTAGTAAATCCCCCAGCGATTTCCAATGCCTCAACGCGATAAGTTGGCAAACAGTTTCCGCTTCCGCTTGCGCCTTTTGGTTTTGGCTTTGGCTATGGCCATATGTGGCGCTCCCGGGGCTTTGGGCTTTGGGCTTTCGGGGGGTGGCGTGGGTGGGCGGCCTTAATGACCTTCAGTGTGTGGCCCTACCGAATATTTTCTCTGCCTTTTTTTATTGTGGATTGTGTGGGTCAAATTGAAGTGCTTTTTATTGCCCCGCAGCTTGTTGCACCCCTCACTCCCTCGAAGGCTACGAATACGTATTTTTTTCTGGGTTTAGTTTCGCATAATAATCCAATTGAATGGCTGCCCTGCCACTGCCCCACTCCCCGTGCGCTTTGTGTCCATACATAACGCCCCATTGATTTTGGATTATTTTTTTAGTGCCTTGACTACCTTTCTGGCTTTCTGGCTTCTTGATGGGGCCCCTGTCTCGCTTTTGGCTCTGCCACTTTGCCAGCTCCCACTCTCCAAAACGCTGAACAGTCAGCTCGGCCTGGGCAGACGCAGACGCAGAGACAGAGAGGGCGGACGACGGGAGACCCATCCAACAGTCGTGGGCTGTCGTCGTGGAATGCCTTCTGACGTGACAATGCATTGTCGTCGTTGGAGCATGACGTGGAGCGCTCCCAGTGCGAAGTGGCGAGGCATGGCATGGATTCGGTTGACAATAACTTGGTAGCTGTTGCCGTGTTGCCGTGTTGCTGTGTTGGGAAATTCACGCCATGAATTGGCTTTCAATGTTAGGCTTTAAGCAGGAGGTTGATGTGTCGACAAACTCTATGGCTATGGCTATGGCTATGGCTCAGTGCACTGATAAGTGACTCAGGGGGCATTGAAATATAGAAAGATTGTATGGGGAAACTCAAGAAACACACACATAAATAAGACACTTTGGGAAAATATACTTCATTCGAGGGTTTCAAGTGAGCTTGGTGGGGATAAGAGCAGTAAGACATTAACTCAATTGGAAACTGATTTTCGGGCATAACACTCAAATAGTTCATAGAAAGTTCCCCGAATCTACTGGGCATAGTTCTCGGAACTGGGCATATTCCAAAACATTTTTCAAGAACAGTAAGCCCCTCCATTCCATTGACATTTCCATAGCAAAATCGTTAAAGCCAAATCAATCACTTTAATGGGGCCTTCTGAAATTCCACAAGCTGTCACAATGACACACTCCCGCGCCCCTCCCGCGCCGCTCCTCTACCCACTCCACGCCAAAGCCAGCATTTCGGACCAAAATGGCCGCGCATGCGCAGCAAATAAAAATAAATTGCGGCTTAATAGCGATTTTTTATGCAAATTCCGGCAAAAGCCCAAAACAAAACATAAAAAATAAAACAAACATTTTTTCTTTGCTGGCAAAACCAACAAAATATTTAAGGTGCGCAAAGCATAATTTTTTGTCATAGAAAATAAAAAAATTAAAAATAAAAAATAATAAAAATTAACTGAAATTTTTTATTTCTCTTCAGGTAGAGCTTCGCAGCCCCGCACACTTTTCGCTTCGGCAACACGAAATGTAGGCAAATGTGTTTCCTGCTTTCGGTTTTTATTGCCACTCATTCTGCCCCCGCATTTGTCCCTGCTGTCTAGCGCTTCCCCCCTCCAAGCCGCGATCGAAAATGGCTGCCAATATGGCGACCCTCTGCGGGGTACAGCCCCCCACCCGCACCCCCGTAAATGCAAATGAGCAAAGTGAAAAATTTCACCGACACTCACAGAAGGCTACGGCGGAAGATCTCTCTTTTTCGATTTTTTGATTTTTCAATTTTTCGATTATGTACTTACTTTTGAGCTTACTGCTGCTGGAGGCCTCTCGCGTCCATGGCGGATCCCCATGGCCGGAAAAGTCCCTCAGCTTCAGATAGCTGATGGTCAGTCTTATGATGGAGGCCTTGTCCAGTTGGCTGGTGATGGCCGCAGGCAGTGGCAGCATTTTGGCCAGCTCATAGAACTCGTAGTTCTCCTTGCCCCGTCTCGAACGTGCCGCATCCCGTGACTTTTCTTTGCGCAGCTCCAGGATGCTGTGAAACAGAGAAAAGCGAAGACAATTGTCAGCCATAAGATACAATATTTACTCAAAAGAATATGAAAGATACATAAGTAGACACTGACATATGGCTAGAGGCTAGCGGCTAGAGCTGGAGGATCGGTTCGAACTTCGAACATCGTAGATCCACAGAGCTCTTTGGACACCTGTCAGCGCAGAGGTTTTGGCCATTTGTTTGGCCAACCCCACGCCTTTGTGATGGAATGGTGTCAGAGAGCTCTCTTGACTAATTGCCACACATTTGTCAGTCTTTCAGCGCCCTTTCACACAGAGAGATAGAGGGAGAGAGAGACAGGTATGGCATGGATTGGTCTTGGGGTTCTCTTAGGTTTTAGGACTGCAATTGTTCTCCGGAGACAGTTTGTCTCTGGTATAAATTGCAGGCCATTTATCCAACAGATTTCCCTTTGCTGCATGTGAGAGTTTTTCCAACTGATATTTTCATTATGCTGCATTCTGCTGGAAACTCTCTGAAATCTACCGCCCTGATCCGCATCTCTGTCTTTGTCGCATCTTTTCCCCTAAATGCATGGAAATACATGGAAACTTTTCATTCACTAAACTTGCAACAGTCGTACGGTGTTCCTCCTTCTCCTCCTCCCCCTACCTCGCCCTCTCGCACCGCTGAATGTGCTACAAAGCCGCTGAGCCGCTTCTGCTTGGGTTATGGATCTCTGGTATATGGATATGGATCTCTGCAACCTTCTGGCGGCATTCGCTATCTGAGAGCGGCCATCTCTCAGAGAGGCAACTTCGTCAGAAAACTTCAGACTTTCAGGCTTCAAGCCTTCATAATTTACGTTTGTTGACAACTTCTTTGTTGTATGTTGGCTCGTTGCTGCTGGCTGTTGCTGTTGCTGTTTTGACTGTTGCACTGAAATCTGTGCTGCGCTATAGATAAAAGTCGAGGGTATTACGGGTTGGTCAGAGGTACATATAGTTGGTAGGGGGATTGTAGTGTATTTGGAGCGGGATTTTGTATATAGAACAGAATACTTTGAGGCCCAAGCAAAGACTCCTCGATTTTGGGAGGAGTTTTCATTGCTTTTCTTACGATTAAATGTTGAATAGAATGAATACATTTTACGATATTATACTCAATATTTTCAGCACGTTTAGACTCCGCCAAATACACATTTTTGCCTCTCAAACTTAATCAAAAGTACTACAAAATATTTACTGCTGGAAATATACCGAAAATAAAGCGAGCATATGCAAATGTTACCAAAAGTTGAGTAGGCAGACTACTAGAAATACCCTTTCATTAGTCACTTAGCAATTTAAACTTCTCCAGAGTAAATTATTCTTCTAGAATTAATCGATTCAAAACACTTTAAGAATATATTTCAAGTCCAACTTAAAGAGATCCACATCGTCCAAGCACTATTCTCTGGTGTCTCCCCAGCAACCTCATTTCCTTCTTCTACCTTCAATTTGAACAGCGAACATTTGGTAGGGCATTCCTCAAGTCGTGGCCAAACCCAGACTTAAACGACAGCTGTCTTAATTTTTGTACATTTTGTGGTCTTTTAAATTTATTTTAATGCGCTCATCACCGGGCTTGAAGCTTCGTTTTGCGTAGCTTTATTTGAGCCGCGTCGGCTTCTGGCTCTGAAACTTCATCTTCGGATTTGGGGCTTCAACTTTGGCCGCGAGTCTCTGTCTCCGTCTCCGTCTCCGCCTCGTCTGAGATTTGTATCTCAACTGCGGCCCGTTGTCGTCGTCTCCGTCGTTGTGGGGCCATAAAAATATTTTTGATAATTAAAAAGAAACACCGTCGTCTTCGCGGGTTTTTTTTTGCCACGGGCCAAGCCAGTTTTCCCTTTTGCCTGCTGCCACTTGCTTTTTGTTTAAACAGCAACAATTTTAATTAGTTGTGTGGAAATTACACTAACTGAGATGCCATGCCACACAGTACTCTCGTACCTGAGGAGAGGCTTCAACTCATGCCGTAAATGATTTCCGAATAAAAACGATGCGGTTCAAAAACCTCCATGTGAAGCAGAGCGATTGTGTCCCTCTTTTTTGCAAATTAAAACAGAAAATACATTAATCTTCACATCATCAATATCGAAATGCCATTCAAATGAGGCACAAAGATGTTGCAAGAAGGGAGGGCGAGAGGTATGCTATTCCCTTGACAAATGATGCCACGGCCTCGTTTTAATTTCGCACAGAATTCGCCACTCTCTAGCGGTGCGTACAAATTGCCTGTCATTAGCGTAAATTGCCTGAAAATCGAGCAGCTGATTGGCACTATTGCCTCAGTATTAGTGAGCTTCGAAAGCTCTCCTTTGCTTCCCAGATAAGGTCCTTTCTCAAGGGACATATGTGTCCCGTCCCCCTATCTGTGTGAAAGTTTCGCACTGATATTCATCTTATTTGGGTCCTTTTTGGAGGGTACTGTAATTCTTTTCCACTTGATTGCTTTGGGTGTGCAAATATTTTTATAGAGACTCAGATTCGATTCGATTAGCGGCTTAAAACCGGGAATTAAGAGCTATTTGGCTCCTAAGCGGCTTACTGCGGTCACAGAAGGGAGAGAGAAAGTCACCCAAGGCCTTCGTCTGTCCCTTTTGTTTATCCTTCGGTTCACACAACAGAAAGACAGACGACACATAAAGGAATATGAGAGGGTGAGGTCCATTGTCAAGGTTTATGGCCCAAAGCAGCACAGAGTACCGTTACCGCTTTATCAGTTCTGTGTTGTTTTTGTGTGTGTGTTGAGATACGGTTAAAACGCAGCGGGATAGTAGAAATGTCCTTTTGCTATCGGAATTCATGGAAAACAGAAGAGGAATCGCATTGAGAGTCGTCTCCAATTGGACGAAGTATTTTATTCCGTTTCTTGCTGATTTTCAGAAGATTTTTTAGCAGAACAGTCCATAAATTTCGCTCCCTTATCAAGGAGATTTCTTTGTCTTATAACAAGAAAACTGTTTTAAAAATCTACGAAAATAAAGAAAGATATGAATCTATGTTTTGTCCTTAAACAGATATTGGAAGAACTTTTGACGATTTTGAACGAAAAGCAATGGCAAGTTGCTAGTTTTCTTTAGCTGAAAGAAAGAATTCTCTTCCTCTGATCAAGTGCAAGCTTTTGTAGTTGAAATAATTGTGTTTGTATTTTGGACAATAGATCCGCAATAAAAGTTGCCCATCATTTGAAGAGGTTTTTCCCATCGGAATTCCCTTTACAGCTAAGACATTTCTCCATACTCGTAGGTAAACCCTTCGTACTAACCCCGGCTCGATGGGCTGCTGCTGGGCATGCATTCCGGGTCCGCCCGGCTGATGCTGATTGGGCATTTTGTTGTACGGAGCCATGCCACAGAGGTCCTGTGCGGGCACCATCCAACTGTGTGAGAACGGCACCGAGGGCATTCCCAAGGATCCCATGGTGGCGGCCATGTGGGAGCCGGGATGTCCGGGCGTCGGCTGCCGCTGATAGCCGGCATAATCCATGGCCACGGCTGCCTGATATGGCAACATAATGATCGTAGGATCGTGTGGGATTGGCGGATCTCTAGAGGTAGTTCTTCTTCTTAGCGATGCTAAATCGATGGATCGATGGATGTTCTGGCACTGGGGTTAACACATTTTTCACTATTTATTGCACTTGGTTAAGGGTTGGGTTGGGTTGGGCTTGGGGCCACTTTTGGAGGTCAACAGCGGTGGTGCCTCGTCATCGACGTGTGCCGCATCCTTTTGTTGTCCTACACACGCGCGTACGTGTCTTCAATTATCCTTTGATGGGGGGGACTCACGCACGCGACACGGAGGAGTCGACTGACTCTTCGATTGGCATTCAAATGAGGAGCGCGGCAATCGACGCGTCCGGCTAATTTATCGCCCGGAATCGGCACTTGGCACGTCGCTGGCTGGTCTGGTCTGGTCTGGTATGCTGGTCCGTCTCCGTCCGATGTGGAGTATTGGCAACGGAATGAGGCGCAACCCAGAACTTGGACACGCACCGCAAGAGAGACACCGCGAGAGAGAAAGAGAGAGAGAGAGTGTGGGCCGTGGCGTACGTGAAACTGCAATTGAATGACGACGCACGGAATTACGGCTACGGTTACAGTTACGATGCGGCACGGACACGTCTACGTCCGTTGCTGTTGCTGGCGGAGCGAAGAATAATCCAGAGTCACGTTTCGCATCCGAAGAGAGAAAAAAACAACAGTACAATCCCAGCAGCAGCCGTCAGCGTCGCTGCCCACGAAGCCCAGGCCCCACCATTCACTCGCCAGCAGAGTGACAGAGAAAGAGCGCTTACAATTTTTTGGGGGTGACATCTTTGACTCGACACGAAGCCGAGGGCCCTGGGACACGAACAGCCAAGCCGAACGTAGCTGTGTGCCTGCTGTGTGCTGCTGTGTGTGTGTGTGGGTGAGCACCTGACACTGCGTTCGGTCATGTACAGTGGCACGGCGGCACCAGTAGCATTTTAAGCAGCCTCACGCTCCACATTGCTCTCGCTCTCGCTCTCTCTCTCTCTCTCTTTCTCTCTGTCAGACAGGCACAGCATAAACCATGACTCTGTGTGTGTGCGTGCAAATGGGCGGGACGTGACGTGCCGTCGAATCGGAATCGACATTGCGCGCATACGAAATGAGGCCGCCGAAGCGAGACAGAGCATCCCACCGCTCTATCCACGCCCGCATGGGTGTGCGTGACAGAGCGAGATAGCTGGCTGGCACGTACAACTGGTCGGCAGCATCTCGCTCTCGCATAGGGTGGGCAAAGGCAGGCCCCATCATTGCGTCTCGCTTGCGTTTATATACTTATGTTATCCGGAGGGGGGTGGGAGCCGAGCATAGAAGAGTCGGATGGGGGGTTGTGTGGTGTGGAGCTGGCTTTTGTTTTGGGGCTGGCGTCACGCGCAGCAATTAGTTTACTTCTTTACACATTTGGGAATTTCTTTGGCCCTCTCTATCGCTCTCTCTCTCGCTTTGGCTCTGGCTCTGGCGCTGCTCTCTTCTGGTGCGTGGGTGTTGCTGTTTGCCTCGCTCTCTCCTTCTTCTCCTACTGCTGGTTTTTATGTGTGTTTGTGTATGTGACCGAAATGCCAATGACAACGCGGCAAAACAGCCTATAGCCCCCACTCTCCCACTTCCCTGGCATCCTGTGAGCCCCTGAACCTCCTGGACAGGTAGCAGCTCTGTCTTCTAGGATTTCCTGACAGGAGGAGGAGGCGGTGCAGGATGGGGGCGTTTTGTTATTCCAATCTCGCACAGACTGAAGCTGTCTCTTTTATGTGGTTGTTGGCACAGCAGAGCACCTCCTCCTCCCCCACCGCAGAATTAAAGGAGGACCACACAGATGAAGGAAATGGGAGAATGAGAGAATCAACACCCTTTTAATCTCCAGCCAAGGAGCTTCCCATAATCAAAAGAATTGGCTGGAAAACATGAAAAGTGTTTCGATGGTGGAGGAGGGGGCTTAGGAACAGACAATGATTGAATAATTTGTATGGGGTACTACAAGGAAAGTTCCCTAGGCATAAAGTAAGTGCCCATCTAAATCACAGAATAATATCTCGGATGAGAACTCATGTTTCGAGATGTCTTTCTAAAGATCGCCCTAATTTCCGTTTTAGAGAGATGTTAGAGGTAGGATTTCCAAAGTACTTATATACTTGAGGCAGAAACGATTGTTCCACCTATAGGCAGAGAGATTCAAAGACCTGTCAGGGCATAAAGAGACCATCTAACAGACGCTAAGTATATCCAACTAATCAGCTGATCCTTAAGTAGAGTTGCCATCCTTAATTTACAATCGATAATAGCTTTGCCATCGATAATCGCTGGACTCATTCATTCATTCATGTTTCCCAAAGTCCACTTCCTTTTTGGTCTAAACTAGAGCAAAGTGTAGCTCTTGGCCAAAACGATGCAGTCCATCCACCCCCCAGCCAACCCACTCAATCCATTACGTAAACGTAACGTAACTGGAACATGTGTAGAAACCGAAACGTGATCGATTTCTTGAGCCTGAGTGGGAGAGAGATGGCAAAGGAGAGACAGACAAGCAGAGGGGAGAGAGAGAGAGAGAGAGAGTGAGAGACAAGTTGGTGTAGCGAATTCTCCCACAATTACGGCGGCGGCAATTGTGAATTTTAAAAAGGAAACGTGCCAAGTGCCTCCAACCAGACCCCTTTAGGGTGTGCGAGAGGGGAGGGATTCTGCCCAGAGGAAGAAGAAGAGCTGAAGCCGGGTGCAGTGGAGTGGTGGGGAAGGTGGACAATGAATGAGGAACTGAAATTCAAGCCCCGCGCCATAAAAATCGAACGTGGGGCTGTGGGGCGGGCAAGGGACGTGGGATGCGTTCGCGCTTCCGGTTCCAGAGACAGCAGCCGCAGTAGTAGCAGCAGCGCCGAGAGCTCTGTCCACGTCCGCGTCCAGACATCGAGCAGACATGACCATCATCATCGTCATTGGACATCATCATCATCATCATCGCTTTGGGGTGGGGACGGGACTCCTGCTGTAGGTCGGAAATTGGTAACGCGTGTGTGGACTGGACTCCATGTGGACTCTGATTTTGTGGACTCTGTGCCCCGAGGACAATGGGATGTGGACATGGACGTGCAGTGATGCGTGTGGGCTGATTCCAAACGGTTGGCAGGGTGGGCAGGGGGGGTGGGATGTTGCTGGTGCTGGTCCGAAAGGTGCGTGCCGTTGCGAGTGCGTGCTGCGGGGGACATGAATGTTCCATGTCGGTTTTCGTTTTTCGGTTTTCGGTTTCATTTTCAGTTGCGTTTTGTTTTTGCCTTTTTCGAAAATATCGCCACAGAAAATGGTATTCCAGTCAGGAGCAGACTTTTATGAATGAAAAGGAGAGGGGTAAAGAGTGGGCTGGCTAGTGGCGGAGGGGTAGAGGGCAGAGGAAGCACGCTTCTAAGCTTCAAGTGTCTGACGCACGTCTGGCGCTCTCTTTCGCATATCACGTGCACGTACATATCGCCATGTGCAATACATCAAAATCGAAAGAACCGCAACAATGAAGCCGAGAGAGAGAGAGAGGCAGGCGGTCAGAGAGCGGTGCTTAAGAGCAAGTGGTTGTGCGAGTGTGGGTGTGTGGGAGCGGGAGAGAGCAAAGTTTTAGCAGGTTCATTTCCAGCCATCACGTTTACTCGGACACACGAGGCGTCCATTCCAAGCAGCTCTGCAGGAACGTGATAGCCACAAAATATAAAGAACCAATGCAAAAACAAACTCAACAAGGGAAACATTCTGTGGGCGCCTGGAAAATGATCGATAAACAAGCGATCCAGCGATAAGATAGGTAAAACCAGAAAGGATCCAGCTAAGAGTCAGGAGAGAGGAAGCAATAAACTAACTGCGATCAAAAAACTGTCACAATCTCTCTCCTCCTTCACCATTTCTCCTCGGAGGCGAGGCGCAGCCTCCATAAAACTGACGCAAGGTGATAAAATAGCAGAACACAATGATTCCACTGTAAATCCCTTACCATTCTCGCTCTCTCTCTCTTTCTACGAAGTACAAGTAGTCGAGTGATGGGATACCTACTAATTGTGTTTCACCTATTGGGAAGCAAAAATATATTTTCCAACTGATATTCAAAATATAAAACTGTTATTTTTGAAGGCGAAATAATGACTGGGTAGGATAGTACTGGGGGAAACATTAGCAACTATGTGTCCTTTTTCATTCTAACTGCATATAAAATCTGCTCCCGATACTCTTCAATAATATATACACTTGTTGGGGTATAAATCTCTCTTCCTTTTGCTTAAACAACACGCACTTACACAGCAAAACAATACACCCCACTTTATGCTACAAGGTACCAAAAAGAGTAGCCACAAGAAATGCATGCACATAACCGTTTATCAGCTTGTAAGATCTCTCTCACTCTCTTGCTGCTTGGGTTTTTATGGCCGCTGGCTAACTGTTTCTCGATTGTGTTACACCACACAACAAACACACGAAAACAAAACGAACCACAGACAGGAGAACTGCCTGAAACAGTTCATAATTCAAAAACCACAAAGAGAGGGCCAACAATTAAGCAATAAAATACAAGTAGAGAGTGGTCGAGAGAAGGAGTGACAAAGGTAGAGAGGCAGAATCAGAATCAGAAGAAAACGATACAAAATGAAATGAAATCGGAGAAGTGCAGTTCGGGAGCGTGATCCTTATCGTAATTGTGCGTGCTTCTGATGAAGTATACTCTTCTCTCTCAACCCAACCCAACCCCCTCTTACCACTTTCCGGCAGGGTAATAACTTTTTCTTAACAAAATGATGAACTGCTTTAGGAATAACTTTCCTTTCCTTCTTACGTTGTTTTTAGCAGGAAAACAGATTGGGAAAGTGACATTCTGACGCTGCTATAATTTATTTGGCTTAAGTTTTCACAACTTTTCCATTGATTGATCCATTCGAAAGCAATCGTTGACATTGGCTGTGCCATAAACGCACTTTTAGAGGCAATAAATTAACAAGAAAAGTAGTGGAACAAGTAGAATCGCTTCAAGTAGCGTAGCGTTAGATACCCATAGAGAAACTTCTCTTGGAGAAATTTCTCTGCGTTGCAAACGTCTTCTGCAAGTCATAGTACTCTTCCTCTTTAAGGGTATCACGACCACGCTTTGCCTCTCTCTATCCTTGCTCGCTGTTGCCTTTGCTGCTGTTCGCTCACTTTTCTGGTATTTAGCTAAATAATTCGCATGCCAGACCGTACCGCAGACAGAACCGACCCCGTCCCCGTCCCCGTCGACCGAAGATCGCAGTTACTCGTAAGTCAGCGGCAAACACGAAAGTGTTCAGTTGTGATCGGAATTATTAATTAATATTCTTGCACCTTCCGAAACTGTGTCGGGAATCAGGCCATAAACTAGTGCACAATCGATGGGAGTACGATGAGCGATGGATGAGTAGGGGACCGACCACGAACGAGGACAGTCCCCAGGTCCATGTTCACGTCCATGTCCAATATGGCAGGCAGGTCCGCAGCCATGACCGTGACACAGCAGAAAAAACGCATGAAAAGATGGAAGAGGGGAACAGGAGGAGTAGGTGAACTGTGGATGGGAAGAAGGAGCAGTAGCAGGAGTAGCAAAAAACAAATAACAGAAATCATAAGATCGACCACAAGAGCTTCTGTAAAAAAAGCGGCGTCGTAAATGTTAACCGCAGAATGCTCTTACTCCCCCGCATCACTGTTAAAACTCTTGCTCGAAATCAATATGCACGAATGCAGGCTGAGGAATGCGCTCTCCCAATATCCGCATATTTCGTTGCAGTTCTGTGCAGGCAGAGAGGGGGAACCAAATAGCATCCACCTTATGAATATTAAGACAAAAGAATTAACAGAAGAGCGGCAGTAATAAGTCGCAGAGCAGATCCACCTCCTCTCACAAAGCGCACTTCTGCAAAGAGAGCGGCATGACAGCTAACAGCGGGACGAGCGAAAATGTAAACAGTATGTAGGCGAAGCGACGCGGAGATCAACAATTTGCATAAAATCGAATAAAGCGACGTGAAAATTGTTGGAAAATATTCAAAAACATCAATACAGTGTTAGTGAAGTGATCAAATAATGGAATTACGTGGAAAATAATCAAAATATCGAAGAAATGGGGGCGCGTTTGCTAAAATTAGTCTTCCCGCGCAGCCACACATCATTTAAAAGCTTGAAGAGCGTCACTGTTAAGAGATGACATGATAGGAGATTAAGAGAACAAGTGAGTACAGTACATCTAATTGTTTACTTTCTGTTGGCAAGTGTAGAGTGTGGGAGTTCGGACTTAAGAGAACATGGGCTAATGTAGGGGGAAGAATAGTTCGAATTGGAGTTCAATAAGAATATTTTGAGCTGTTTAATGCGCTGCTGCAGTGTGCATGTTGACCCTGACATACCCATTCGTAATTATTGCTTTATTCAAACTGCTGGCTAATATAGCCCGTCCCATACCCATACCCATACCTCCCTCTCTTTCTGTCTTGAAGAGAAGTCTCCCTTTTGCTGGCTGTCGCGCTGCTCGCGAGCTGGAAGCGTGTTCCAGGAGCCAAAGTGCATTCCACGAATGGCTGGAGGTTGGTTAAAGTTGTTGCTGCTGTCCGAAGGGATGTGGGGCATGCGGCATGTGGCAGGAGGCAGGAGGCACAAGAAACATGAGGAATGTGCTCCAGGTTATCTGCTTTTTTCTTGTTTTTGTTTTGTTTTGTTTTACTTTTAGTTTCTGTTTCTGTGTCTGGTTGTTTCTCGCGTTTCTCTGTTTTTGTCAGTTTGTCATTTGCGTTGTTCAATTAATTGCAGAAATCAATTTAAGCAATGCCACTCTTTACCTCATTGCGGCATTGTTGCTTTTGTTGCATGTTGCTGCTGCTGGTCCAGTTGCTCTTTCAGTTGATCGATTCATTGGAAACGGAGATTCGGGAAGGAATTGGGACTCAAGACTCTGGGATGGGATGGGATGGGATGGACCTTCAATCGACTGATCGACTGACTGCTGGGTTACGGCTAATTGCTACAAGATCTCTCTCGTACATACTCTCGGACTCTGAGAACTAGAAAACTTGTCTATGGATTCTTATTCGCCCCTTCCCCCTTCTTTATACTCGCTTGATCTTCCGGCAGGCCCGGGATCTTCTCTCAGGTCTTCAGCGATGGCAAAAAGAGTGTGACAACGCGCGACAGCCTCGAGATAAATCCAATTAGTCTGATATTTGTACTTTTTATGTGAGAATTCCCATTAAAAATGTAAAATGTCATAACAAAACGAGAACAAGACAACAAGTCAACAAACGGCAGACAGCTCACATCAAGTGCCGGCCCCAAAGACAGACCCCAGAGGCAAGGCGAACTGGCTGTGCCCTAGGAAAAGCTCTAGCAACGGGTGAAGCGTAGATAGAATCGAATGGATGTTCGATAAAATCTCATTTCTTTACTCTATTCTTGGGTGGATATTACCAGAAACTTCTATAATTGTGGGATTCGAATTTGACTTGAGATTTTATTCATATTTAACATACTTTTGCTCTTAGGACAAAGCCAATGCATAAGTGGAGATACCCAAGCAACATTTATATACCCTTACGAATGACAACGGTTTCTTCTTTCTTTCTAAGCTTGTGCAGATACCAAAGTATCTCATAGATGCGATTCGAGCGCCTTTGACGTCTGTCGCCGACCGCTCAGCGACAGCGACATCGACGACCGACGGCGACTTCTCTGGCATTCAATAATTTTATGCTAACAAATGCGATGCGCACAGTCGTCGCCGCTGCCGCTGCCGCCGCCGTCAAGTGGCGCTGAAAGACTAAAGGGGTGGGGGGTGTGGTAGGGTGCCTCAACAGGGGCTGAGGCAGAATCATTTACGGTAACATTAACACTTACCGCGCATTCACCGAGGACTGGGCCGCGCCGATCTCCTCCATGGACTTTCTGCGAAACATACAGCATGGAAAGAAAGAAAAGAAAAATACAAAAAATAAAAAAAAAATAGTGAATCACATTTAAGCCCGCGGCTGTTGAATTCGATTAGCGTGAAGCTGTTACGGCGGAAAAAGTTGGCATTTTCCAAATAAATTAAATTAGCCGATAAATGTCTCGGCTCCGGACTCACCTGTCGCCCCAGCACAAGGCATCCTCGCGGTATCTGCAATGGAAATGAAAGAATGGGAATGGGCATTAATATATGTGGAATCTTTCAGTTAGATCTCCCTCTATCTCTGTCTCTCTCTTGCGCGCTCTGTCTCGTTGAATCTCTGAGTGGATTGGCACGATATGGAATCATCCTTATATTTGAAATGCTTATGAATTGCTCATTGCATCGTAACAGAACTCCCTCTTTGGAAATCATTTGTATATCTCTCTCTCTCTATTTATCTCTACCCCTCTCTCCGTCTCTCACCATCTCTCACTCCCTTCTCTGTACAAGGTCAACAGGAAGTCATCGAATCATTGAATCGTCGAATAAACAACAGAGCGGAGCGGAGCAGAGTAATCTCCTCAAATTATACAACAACTGAACATTATGTGGTTCCGACTTTATAATCAAGTGCAAGGCACCGAATTCTCTAAAATTTATTGATTTGTTCCCCACTTTCCAGCACCTTTCCTCCTGTCTCCTGTGTCCTCGCGGTTTCTGTTTCTTGCGGGACAACTTCCCAACGAACGCGAAGCGCCGTAAATCATTGCCCCCAAAAAATGTATGCCCCAGAACCCTATTTTGCCAGGGTCCGCAGAAATTTGCTGACCCTTTGATCAGTGGATCGTTGAATCGCTGCTCGATCGCTGTTCGATCGCTGGTTGAACGCTGCTGGTTCGATCGATTGAAACCGTTCAGCTTCAGCGCCGAGTGAACAGGGAAGGAAGTGATTTCTCGGTCTCCATTCCCCCCCATCCCATCCCATCCCCGATTGCCGTCTCCGTTTCAGTCTCATGGGGCAATTATCAAAATTGTAATTTCGTTCGTGGATTTTTATTGTTTTTTGTGCTTTAATTTCGTGTTGATTGAGTTCATCGAAGTTCGTAGGTCAGAACTGGGCGGAGCCCCAATCTCTCAAGGAAGTGCAGACTATCGGAGGAGCGTATCTCTATTAAAGAAAGTAGTCAATTTTTTTTAGGGGAAAGTATTTTGGCAAGCAGTGGAACTAAGTATTCATTTCAGTGGCTAATCTTTGCGCTTACAAATTCGAAGTTCTCCATAATTTTCTGCTTAAATGTGACTCTTAGTTTCACTGGACTTTCATTCCTATCGCTTCTCTTGTGCCCCAAGCTCTTGTCAAACAATGTCATCTACTGCTTTGTCCTTGCCCCCTGCTAAGCACTCATAAGCCCCATGCCCCATGGCCCATTCCTCGTGAGAGACACGTGTTCTCCCTCAACGATCGATCGAAGGGGAATGGAATGAATGCCAAGGCTCCAGCAGAAGCAGAAGCTGTAGCAGGAGTAGAAGGGGGAGCGAGAACATCTCCTGTGGCAGCTATTTTTAAGTGTTGGCATAAAAGGCTCCAACAGCAGCAGCAGCAGCAGCAGTGGCAGCAGCAATGAGATGTCAACATTGCAACGCAATGAAAAGAGCAAAAGTAAAGCCTCGATAATAACAGATAATTGTGTAGAACATAGGCCAACTATTTCCGCGGACTCCTGCCACTGACTGCCACTGACTGAAGCTCTGCCTCTCTGCCACAAATCAAAGCCTCATCAGCGGGCCTGCCGATATAAAGTTCAAGTGATCGAAGAATCGATGGGATGGCCACTGGCCAGGCAGCAGCCAGGCACTCTCTCTCTCTCTCTCTCTGGGTTTTTGCTTGGTGTTTTCTGTGCAGCAAAACCATCCAACGATCCATCCATCGATTTCAAGCGGAGTGTCACCCGGTTCTGCAGCAGATGAGAGGCAAGTAGCATGAGGCAGAGGGGCGGGAGTGGCATGGGGCCACTGCCAGAGCCCCAATACATCGTTGTCGTCGTCACTTTGATTGCGTTTCGTGCCCAATTAGTCTCAGAGCACTTGAGTGCGTAAAAACTTGTACCGCACCATAAATAAATTGGCATGAGGAAGACAGGAGCCAGAGTCAGAGCCAGAGCCAGAGCCCCAGACCTCCGCCATCCTCTCCCGCTCTCCCGCTCTCCCATTCTTTCTTCTCCTGTGCTGCAGTCTCTGTCGAGACATCGTTGTCGCCAGGAGCCCGAGTGGAGTCGCCACCGCCGTCGCACTGTCAATACTCCGACTCGGACTCGTATAAGGAGGTCTTAGGGCTCGCTTATGCTTATGCTGCTGCTGCTGTTGCCCCTGCCTCTTTTTGTGGCAGTGGAAATTACATAAGGGCTATGACTATTAAGAGGTTGTCCTCCCTCAAGCAGTGGCCACTGGCCAGCCATAATTATGGAACATATTTCATAATAATAAGGTGTGTAATCTGCACATTTAACTAGACATCGAAAGCCCTCCAATTACAGTACTCTGGACGGACTCTGTCCTCTGATTAAGGCAGAGCAGAATAATGCCGATGTTTGTACATACTTAAAAAGCTATTCGTAAGGTTGTCATCGGGGTATCGAGGGTTCTGGGCAGGTTCTTAGAAGTGATCTGTAGAATGGAACTATAAATGGAACCATGGATGGAACTATAGATGGCTGGAAGATCGTTTAACCAACTGGAGGTTCTCTGATATTTGCCTGTCAAAGTCTCTCACTTAAATCAAATCAAACATCGCCACCATATCGATCATATTTTCCCACACAACCCACGAGAAATGGCAATTCATTTGATTGTTTCCTGTGTTCGGTTCGGTGTTCGGTTTATGAAATTTCATCACGATCATTATCCGATCAACAAAACCCGATTGTTTCCACAGTAGCAACTCCACTCGTCTCCTCTCCACTCTCCTCCTCCTCCACCGCTCTGCTGCTCAAAAACGCGGTGGCTCCGATCCGATCCCGCGACAGATCGTATTTACTTTTTGAATGATGCTGTCAAAGGCCCCAAAGCGATTTGTGGTTGGACACTGATCGCACACGCGCCCCCCTGTGGGGCACCACCCGATATCCACCTCCGTACCACCCCGGCCCCCTTCCTCGAGCCTGGGGCCTATCTATCATTATTGATTGTGCCCAAAAGAGACGACGCTGTAATGCGATCCATGGACGATGGAGCAATGGAGCATGGACCATGGACCATGGATTGGTCTCCGATCGATGGATAGCCGGTGCTCCAGCAACTCAACCTCCAACTCCAACTGCAACTCCACTTTGCGGTAGCCATCGACAATTATTTATATTAAAAGCGAAATGTTCCAACGGATCTACAATGTGAAGGATCGATCCCCTTCTCTTCAGCGTAGGGGGAGCGAGTGAATATATATTTTCCCCTCTCAAATTTCCCCTCTGATATTGGAGTGGGGTTTTCCTCTTTCCCTGTTCTTGCCACCCATATTTAAAGGCGAAGGATTTCTGTCCCACTCGTATTTATATTTTGAGTGCCGCCTTTCCTTCTTCCGCTCTCTCCTCTCTCTCCTGTCTCTCCCTGAGAGCGGTCATATTTTGGGGCGTTTATTTCTGCTTAATTTTATTTTCTTCCTTTATTTATTTTTTTTCTGCCTTTTTGGGTTGCTTCCCCTTTAACGTAATTTTTGTTTCGGTTTTTTTTTTTCTGTTTTCTGTTTTATTTTTTTGTTGCTTCATCGCTTGGCCTTAATATCAAATTTTCGCTCTAAATTCCTCTGATCAATGATTGCCTTTTGACGAACCCTTTCCGTAGGAGTTTCCCCCCCTTGCATCAGCCCCTGCCCCTGGACACTGCTCCCCTTTTGAAGTCTCTCTGACGAACTGCTGTTCGACTGATGAACGACTGGGACGACTCTTTGGAACCTCTGTGGGCCTCTTGCTGATGATGGTGATGATCATCATCATCATCATTGAAGACAACAACGATCGGAGGCGGAGGCAAACGGTGGAGAAGCTTGTCTTCTTACCGACCTTGCCTGCTCTTCGATCTCCTCTGATTGTTGTGAGGCAACAGGCAGGCAGGGATTCCAACAATTTTCGAAAAACTTCTCATACATATTTATAAGTTTTGTGGTCAAAAGTTGTGCGAAAGAAGCGTAAAGCTCTACAGCCTACAACTTTGTCGATAAATACACTAACTGAAATGGCAGCGGGAACGAAGGGTTGCAGGGATTTCAGTTGCACTTTGGCCCTTGCCCTTGCGATTGAAAGATATTGAAGGAGATACTTGAATACTCGTTTGATGGATATTCTGATAGGGCTGCAGACTCTGCTTGCTGCTTCTTGCGAGATTTATCCTGTGGCATTCTTTCTCTATGGAGATTTCATGTGAGAAATATTTCTTTTGGAATGATTAAATATAGTGTAGTGTAGTGTATTCCTTCCTTCGTGGTTCCGCTTCTGATTCGTTTCGAAGGAGCTTTCGGGTTGGTCCCCTGTTAACTTTTATCTCAATTATTTGATCGCCTGGCCAGAGGGGAAGTTCCCTCAGAAGCGTGGAAAGAGGAAAGCCACAAAGAGAAGCCTGCCAGCCAGAAGTATCTACCGATATCTGTAACCGATATAGTAGCCATATAGCTGGTATCTGGCATTTGGTAGTAAAAGTATCTATCGATTGACGCATCCAAAGACTAATCATCGGCAGGTAATCCACGCGAGAATCCATTTGATATTCCACTCAGGGATTTGTACTTTTGCACTTTGGGAGAGGCGGAAAAGTGCATGTGGCAGGCAGCCCTTGGGTGTGGCATGGTGTGTGTGTGTATGTGTGTGCCGTTTAATGATTGTTATTGCAACACGGCATGAATTTCAATTAATTTTACGCGCTACCAACCAGAAGAACCAACGAAATGGAGGAGTACTCATCGTGGAAGGAGTAGGAGCTGCTGCTGGTGCTGCTGCCTTCTGCCTCTGTTGGCGTTGATGAAATTGTTGCCTCACTTTGGAGTTTTGCCGGCAGCAAGGACATCCCAACCTCCTTCATCTCCTCCTCCCTTTGCCTGCAGAGTATCTGTGTATCTTGTGTGGGTATCTGAGAGTATCTGTGGGTATCTGTGTGTAATAGCTTTATGCCTGCCGCAGGCTGTGTGAACATCAAGAGCCTCATCATCAAACTCCGAAGATCGGAAAAACCTTCATCGACAGAGCAGACGATGGCAGCAACGCTGTAATTTAGTTCTTGCAACCTGCTGCAACCTGATGCGGCGCTGTCGTTGCATCTTCAGATGCTGCCACACCTTGGGCAGCAGCAGCAGCCCCTCCGCCGAGTGGGTGTTGAGAGAGAAGCCAATTTCTCGTCCTCGTCCTTCTCTCAAGTGTTGCGCCTCATTTGCATAATTTAATTGAATGTGACGTGGTCTGGTCCTGGACACCGCCTGGGAACTGGAGGCTGCACCACCGAGTGGTGAACAGAACAAGTGGAAGTGGTGGTTGCACCTCCAGCTCCAGCTCCATGGAAGGTTGCACTGCCACTGGAGTCGTGTAGCAAGAACAAGTGTAGCTCGTAATGCTTTTTGGGTGGAGCCCCGGCAACACCTTTGCGGATTGCGCTCCTCCTGCAGAGGATTTTCTCCCTTCGAGGAGTTGCTTCGTTTGATGGAAATCGAAGTTGATTGCACAGAATGCTTCAAGCTGTCCTTTATTGGCAGATTTTCCGATAAAGAGTTTTGACTGAACGGCAAGGTAGCGGAGATTGATTTGATAGAGCGACAGGTGCAGAGTTAGAGTCCCAGTTGACTGGGTCGGCTGGGTTCCTACTGATAGTGGGGATACAGATGTGGGAGGCTACCCCAGTATAGTCTCCCGGGATAGTTTCCTTCCATCTAAATATTTGAGTTACCTTTGATCTCTTTTTGGTCTCCTCTCATTCGCTTGAATATTCCATTTGCTGGCTTCCATCTGACGCTCCCTTCGTCTCTGTCCCCGTTTCCATGTGTATTATCCTTTCGATTCCATTTCATTCCATTATTCCATTCCATTCCCATTCTCATCATTCTCGCATGATGTTCATTCCCATCATCGTCTGCACTCCCCTCCCCAACCACACCCGTCTCTGTCCTTTGTACCTGCACACCCCTCTAAAGCCCCCTCGTACCATTCAGCAGCAGCCATACAGTGGAGCCGCCTCGAACATAATCGCAATCATAATCTCTTGCATTTTATTTCATTTTCTCGCGTTGATTTTTTTTCTTTCTTTCTTTGCTTTTTGTTGTTGTTGGTTTTTTTTTCGGTTCGGTTTCATTTTGCTCTTTATGCTTTACAGCAATTTCTTAATGGCTGTCGGTGCTGCAGTGTAGTGGAGTGCTACTAACCCCTCTACCCCTTAACCCCTTAACCTGCACTGCTCTTTCCTCTTGGAGTTTCAGCTCGGCGAGTCCACCAATCACGTTCGAAATATAAATTGTTGAAATGATGGTTTTTTCACTGCACATTTTGCAGTGTTACCGTTGTGTTTGGTATGAAAGAGGGAGAGAGAGATGGTCTACAGGGAGGGGGGATAGACGACCCCCAGATCCGCCGAAGACTGGCCTCGAAAAACCGCAAAGGAGCAGCTCGGGAGCTCGGGTATCGCCGCTCAGACCAGACCATGGAAAATTGTGTGTGGAGATCGCTTTGTAGAATGAAAATGCGGTTCGTGCTTCTGGCGCGCCAAAAACCCTATAGCAGTTTTTGTCCCCCCAGCCGCCCCTCTCTTTTCCTTACTTCTTTTTCCTCTTGTAATGAAAAACAAACGTCCCAGCAATTTTCCAGTTAGGTCAAAACTCTTTTGGTTCCGTACTCGTACCCTCGTATCGTTGCCACCCCCTCAAACGTTTCTCTCAGTGTAATGTTACTTTAACGAATTGTATTCGCGAGTAAAAAAAATAACAAAAAAAAAACATCATCAAAATACTGAAAAAAGCGAAAAATATAAAATGAAAATAATGGGAAAAAGACGAAAATGAAATTGAGGCAGCCGCGAACGTCATCATCCGAAGAGAACCCATCAGCATCAGGGGGGAGATGGTGGTTAAGAGAGTGGGGTGGGGAGTGTGGGGCTGAGGGTAAGAGGCAGACAGGGAGGGGAGGGAAACAATCACAGTTTAGATTTCTGTATTGTCCGCCGTCCCTCTTCTGCCTTCTGTCCCTCTGTCCCTCTTTTAATATTACTTTACCCTCTTGTCTGTCCTTCCCTCTCTTGCTGTACTCTTGTGTGTGTGTATCTCTCTCTCTCTCTCTCTCTCGCTCTCTCCCTGTCTTTGGGTCTCTTCGCCAATATTCGCCAAGGTAATAACTCAGGTGATTATAGTAATTATGCGTTCTGACGCGATTCAGCCACGGATAACGCTATTCCGATATAATTGAAAAATGCTGATAGACGCTGATTGTGTGAGAGCCAAGAAGTCAGACGGAGTCCGGGTTGCAGTTGGAGTCGCAGATGAAGCTAAAGACCAAGTCAGAGTCAGTGATGGAGACAGGAGGAGGCAGGAGTTGGAGTCAGAGATGGATTATCAGAGACCAACAGACAAGAGGCAAGAGAGAGAAGCAGCTGCCTCAGACGTTTTCTCTCGTGAGTCGTGATTTGGGAAATTTCTTTATAGAGGAACTGAAACCTACGGAAACCCCGATTAAAGAAACTAAAGCTATGAGAAAGGTGAGAAGACGGACTTCTGGATAGACTTTTCACTAGTTTTGGGAAGTTTTTTAAAGGGATTTTATTCGGAGGTATACGAAAATAGAGATTACATTTTTTAGTCGTGATTGTTTCATCTCAGTTGCGACTTTTCCTGCTACTAAGAACATGCCAGCCGTCCAGCTCTGGTGCACAGCTAATCCCAGAAGCTGCCTAGTGTCATCTCTAGCCCCCCCGAAAACCCCATTACCCATTTGCCAGACCAATCCATTGGCAGAGTACTCGAGTGCGATGTGCTGCTGCAGCTCCTTTCAGTCCTTCCTTCCTTCCTTGGTCTTGGGGCCCAGGCGGGCACAGGCACCAATCACAGTTCATGAATTACATCGCCATCCCCATCGCCATCGCTATGGCCATATTGTTGTGGGAATGCCCCAAAAGTGGTTGCCACAACTGCCACTTCCACTGCCACATCACTGCAGTTGCAACTGCTGCAACTTCATGCGGCTATTGCGGCGAAATGTTCTTTGATGCCGATTTCATTTTTCGATATTGAAAATAACCATGGATTATGGTTTATGAAGAGGTTGAGTAGAGGCACCCAAACCCGAACACGAACCCTCTCATCTCTGAACTCTCAACAGAGAATGGGAATTGGGGAATGGGAGTGTGGGCCATGGAGCATGCAGCATGGAGCACAGAGTGAGAGACAGAGAGAGAGCGACAGGCTTTATCTCGTGACAATCGCCTGAAATTCGTGAGGCGTTTCATCGTTGGATGCTTTGGGTTTTCTCTCTGCGCTTCTCGTTTCGCTTCTCGTTTCGTGGTTTGGTCTCAGGTGAGTGTCGAAAGTGTTATTGTCACGTAAATTCAATTAGTTTAATTATGAGTTTCATCGATGTTGGCACCTCTCGTTCCACCTCTGTGGGGTGCCTCTCGTTCTACCCCCTCCCAACCTTTCTTTACAATCCCCTTTTTACACGGTCAGAATGTAATTTTATTTTTGGCAATTTTATCGCTGATTTTGGCAAGGAGAAATGTGGGCACTTTGGGTACTTTTTGAGTTGGCTACGTATAGAAGGTGACAAGGTGTGTCATAGGATAGGATCCCTAGAGGTGTAAGTTGCCCTTTTGTGTAGCTCCTTGATTTCATCACTGAATATTCCTAAATAATGTTGCAGAAACATGAGTTGCCATGCCTCGTGCTCGGGCATTGTATGTATATTTATATCAAAATAGGACTAAATTCCAAATTATTGAAATAAAATATTTAGATGCCCCTCTTTATCCTCTATTTTGCATATATTCAGTGGAAGATCTTCATGGAGTAATGGTACACATACGTAAATAGGAGCATGTTCTGATGAATTCTTCAACAGATACGCCATCTCTTTTGCATCCAACTATTCAGGGGAATATGGACTGTGTCTGGAATCGTTATAGTTCCATTCGGTTCTATCCCACCCACATTCATTGATTAAATTATTCATAGTATCTAAGAATGTAAATGGAACCCTGAACGAACTATTTTGTTTTCTATTTCGTACATAAAATATTCCATTATTTCTCATTTCCTTTTTTGCAAGTTGGATTCTTGTTGCTTATCTTCACTTATGTACATACATGTGTCCTCAAATATTGATGGCATAATGTTTGAATACCTGCAATAATTTTCTGATTAATTTTCCATACATTCCCGAATCCCCTTTATATCACTTTGTCCTTCTCTATTCTTCATGAAACCATTCCCAGAGCTGGGCCAATGTTCGTTTAGAGGTGCTCCTTTATGTTGACCAAACCCTTCCACAAATCTCTCTCTACTGTTGGGGGGATAATTCTGCCGTTTGCTGGGGTATAACTTCCGACTTCCTTCCCACTTGCTTAATAAACCAATCCATTGCGTTCTTCCCGCTCCAAACGGAAACCCCATTTATGCAGATTAATTCGCATTCAGTTTAGGGGGCAGGAGATGTACGAGAGGCATCTGTGGCGCCTCTTATTGGATGATGGGGATGACACTTTTACAACGAAGTTTGGCAACGCCCCCAACTAAATTTGCATGCAACATCCAACGAGGGAGACAGAGAGACAGAGAGAGAGCTACAGAGAGAGTGGGAGAGAGAAAGAGTGCGTTGCACATTTTTACCTGTAGTAGGGGAATCCTTGGGGCACATGCAGATCCATTGGCATGCCACCGGCAGCGGCGCCGGCGGCCGCAGCGGCAGCCAAATGATGATGCGAATGCGGATGTGGATGCGAGTGCGGATGTGGGTGCGAGTGTGGGTGCGGATGCGAGTGCGGATGGTGATGATGCGAGTGAATCGAGTGCGGATGCATCGAGTGATTCTGGACATGCGCCGCAGCGGCGGCAGCAGCAAAGCCCGCATCCGCGGAGGCCATCGAATGGTGACCCAAAACGGCGGCCCAGGGCGAGGCCACAAACCCGCTGCCATGATGCTCCATCGTTATCGGGGATTTATAGGGGGGGATTTCCACTGTGTATATATAATCGGGAGAGGGGATAGCACTATATCTTTCTGTATATATCTTTTATCTTTTGATTTCGATGTTGCACCGAGACACACACTGACACGGATACGGATACGGATACAGGGGACACACGGATACACCGAAAACACAGTCACAACACAAGATGGCGGCCATTATTTACCGTTAACGCGCATGGCCACAAAAGGCACCGTTAGGAGGAGGCGTCCCCCTCTTCAGGCTCCACCGACGGGCGAACGAAGCGACAAACGAAGCGACGAGCGGCACTCGGAAGGAAACTCGCAGAAAATCCACCAAAAAAAGGAGGAAAATCTTTAGCAGGAGCAGGAGGAGGAGGAGGAGACAGGCAAGCGAGTGGAGCGGAGCGGTGGGGACTGACTGGACTCCCTTTGGGGCACACGGACTCGCTCGCAAATCGGAATCGGATTCGTTTTGTTTTGTTTTGTTGAACCGAAGGCCCGGTTTGCTCCTTTTCGCACGCTTTTGGTCCGCGTTCACCTCTGCACGGCACGAAAATTGGCGATAAACTATCGCCTCGCATCAGGAAACATGGCATCGCATCCACATAGCATCGCATCGCATCGGTCGGGTCGGTACGGTCGGTTGGTCGGTCGTTTGGGTCGGTTTGATGGTGCGTCCGAGAGTCTCGCAGTTAGAGCCATGGATGGGCCCCAGACACCAGACACCAGAGGCTGGTTGGCTGGCTGGCTGGCTGCGGCTCCTCTCTGCTGCTGCTGCTGCTGCTACCATCATCATCATCATCATCATCTGCGCTGCTGCCCATGCATCTGGGGAGCGCATTTTGCACTGCTGCAAATGGTGGTGGAGCAGGTTTTGCGCCTTTGGAGAGAGAGAGAGAGAGGCTCCACTCCACACACAGAGCAGCAGAGCAGAGGCAGCAGCCGCAGCATCCACACACACACACACAGATCATATATTCTCATATGTGGCTCTCTCGCTCTCTCTGTGGCTTCCCAACGGAGGCATAACAACAACACTTGCCACATGCTTATGCCCCCATACAGAGTGCACCTCCGAGTCCCACTCCGAGGCGCTCGCTCTCTCTCTCTCTCTCTGACCGTCTCTCTTTGGGGTACATTCTCGGGAGAATTCTCGCTGGGGAAACAGCAGCAGCTCTCAACAGCAACAGCATCAGCATCAGCGGAGGAGCTGAAGATGGAAATGACTTTTGGTCTGTTGTGTGTGATGTTGTTGAGGGCGCGATAAGGAGGCCTCCTGCACCACTGGGGGAGTCATTTGTTCCCATTATGGCGATAGATTGATTGCAGAATCCGTGAAGGAGCAGGACCCAGTGGGATGTGTTGTTCAGACGAGGGCATATACAGAGTGCATATCTCGAGGAGGAGATCTCTACGAAATCTAGGAATCATGTATGCCATATCTCTAAGAAGAAATCTCACAGCACAACTGGGAATCTCTGAGAATGCCAGTGCGGGAGAGAGAATCGCCAGAGGAGAGCCTGTTATTCATCTGTGAAGATTGAAACGGTGACACTGATTCAAATTAATTTATTTTATGGCACAAATGTCCCATAAATATTTTGCCACTCATATTCATGCATAGTTCATCATCCTGTAAGGATCATTAACCTCCTTCTACTCCTTCCAATCGATTCCTATGAAAATTTTCTCATATTTTCCACCACAAACCCCACCCTGACCTGTTCCCACACAGCATCCATGCCAGCCACAAGCCTTAGCATTTTTCCCATTCTCATAGACAGCAGTACCATGCCACCATGCCCCAAAAGATGAGTGGTGGGGAGTGCGGGTGCAACGGAACGGCTGACAACTTAGTTAAAATAAGGCGCCACCTGTCAAGTGATTTTCGAATAAAATAAATTCGTGATTACACGACAAAATATCCAAAAACGAAACGAATCCAAAGAAATCCAAAGATCAGGCAACGGGCAACAACAATAACAAAAGACTCCCACGGGGCTCCCTGCTCTTGCCATGCCACACTCTGTGGCACACACGACTCTTGCAGCTTCAGGTTGAGAGAATCCTCAGTCCCGCACACCAACACACACACAGCACACAGCACACAGAGGAGACTCAGTCCAGCCGCAACTTCTGAATCGTAATCGTGCAGGGTCATCGTCAATACTGAATGTTGTCGCCGTTCCATCTGTCCACCGGTACCCCGGCCACCCGTTCATGGCCTCTCCCCACCCGTCCTCCAACTATCCCCCCGTCTCTGTCTGTGGCAGTGTCTCTGTCTCGGGCTTGTTTACAGTGTGCAAAAATCATTTAGACAAGTTGACAAAAGCTCGTTTGGAACGTGAGTAACATGAGAGTTGCCTCTCGACGACAGACGGCAGTCGGCAGTCGGCAGAGAGGAGAGACCCGATGAGGCTTGGACCTGAGGCTTGAGGTCTGTCCCGTCCGTACGTCCGTCTGTCCGCCGGCCTTAGGAATTGGTTCTGTTTTCGTCTGTTTCTGTTGCTGCTTTGGGGGCTTTTCAGAGCATCTCGGAGCTGTAGCTGCGAAGCTGCAGTCGCGGACAGAGCAGAGCCTGAAGTCTTAATTCTAAACATGGCAAATGGAGCTTGGAGCGTGCTACGGCTGCTTGTGGCACAGAATGAGGCTGACCTTTGGCTGTAATGAGAATGAGAATATGATATCCCCCCCACAGTCGAATCATTTCAGGTTGCTGCTGCTGCCAGTGCCGCTTTGTGGGGTAGGTAACGGGTTGCTTCTGGGGGATACTTGAAGGCTTTCATCGAGTGCGACAATAATGAGTGTGGGTGTGGAACGAGCAGTGCAACAGATTGCAATTTATTTAAAAGAAGTCCTTTAAGCATACCGACAAAGATTAGAAGATTGAGAGAGCACCAAACTGAATAAAAACCACACCTAAAATTAGGTTAAAGGACAGAATTACAAAAAGGAAAAGGTAGCTAACAGCACCCTAGGAATTATAATAGTCTCTGGGTCAAATGATACCAGGAAGATGTACACCAAAGAACGATATAAGTAAGAAAGTCCCTCCAAAAAGGTGAAAATCTTCACACGACAATGTTTGTTGGGAATATGCCTTAAACAGGGGATAAAAATAAGATAAATAATTATTTTGGATTGGCAAACAATGAAATTATATTGGAAATGGTGACTCCGAGAGATATTAAATGCTCTCATTAAAGTAAAATTAAGAACAGCAGCTGAAGCAGCAGTAGCCCGCCCCCATCCAGCTTCAGTTATTTTTTAACTTGGAAAAACTTGTCAGCTGTAAGAAAAGTTCATTGCAATTCCAGTCAAAAGTTTCCTTCAGAAGGAAAATCCATCAAATATGCAACATTCGATGTTCGCTTCCAACTATTCCTCTGGCGCCTTACAAAGGACATCATCATGCAAGGATATATGTCTGTCTGTGTGTGTGTGTGTGTGTGTGTGTATATGGCTATATACCTGTCGGTTGTCGGAGGATATCGACTGAAGCTACGAGCTGGAAATATGTGCTAAAATGTACACAAAACTTTAGCCAGGCGGATGGGGGGTTTTCGCCCTGTGGCACGTGACGAGCATCCGAAAGCGAGTGTGGCAGAAGCGTTGCGTCGTCGAAAAAGGATTCCCAAGCATCATATAATACCTACAATGACTATTGATTATTTTCCCAATGCTTTTCCTAGCAGTTTTCCCTCTGAAATATTACCTTGCCTTTGCCCTGCTTTTCCTCTGAAGATGAAATGAAATTTTCGTTTGATTCTAATTTGTGAAACTTTAAAGTGGACAAAACTATGCGACGATTGATTTATGGCCTTGCGTGTGGGGTTCCATTCCATCGGTTGACAGTCAGTTTTATCTGTGGATCAGAATGTGCCAAAGAGCGCGGGAGAGACCTTCCCCTTCCTGGATTGATGGATTTGTTGATTGATTCGCATGGAAATTAAAACAAATGAAACGAAACGGAGGTGGCCGATCGCTGATCGGTGATCCGTTCCAAGCCCCCAAACTGAGGTTTCGCTTCGATTCGTAGAGGGGGTGTACGTGCCTCTCATACGTAAAGAAAAAACCACAGCGTGATTCGTTTTCGACCCTCGGGTTGGGCCTCCGCTCCGCTCTGCTCTGCTCTGAAGCCGAGCTTATGGCCCACAGAGAAGTGCCCCATGGGCCTACAATCCGTTTCGGGGGGTTTCAGTTGGATTTTTGTATCTGTTTTTTTTTTGTATTTTGTATTTTGGCAGCTGCTGTCGTGCATTTAAAGCGGACACCTGCCACAGACAGAGACAGAGGACCCTGGGAGTTGGGAGTCTTCCAATTCGTAGAATCCATCGATATTTATGAGTTTTGTGAGGTTTCTGTTTGTGGATTTGCATAACTGGGTCTACGGCCCACAGCTACAGCTACAGCTACGACTCTTACATGTTTAATTTCTACCAAAAAATAACTTTCGACGCCCCCGATTTAGGAGAAAGAAAAGAAAGAGAGTGAGAGAGAGAAAGAGACGCGACTTTAAGGGATGTGGCGGAAGTCAAAGAGACGTCAAAGGGAAGAGCGAGAGAAGTGCCTGGGAGAAGGGAAAAAGGAAGTGTGTCTCAAGATTGAGTTTCTTAGATATTGATTTTTCCGCCGTCGCCCAATGGAAGAACGTGACTGGATTCCGCGAGTGAGTGGAATGGTCAGTCCTTGTCCGTCTTTCCCCCGCCACTACCCTGAGCACTAGAGGGAGCCATGGGGGGAAGGGGACCTCGGCTATATGCAAAAGTCTCGCACCTGGGAACGTGTGAACAGTTTTTAGCAATTAACTGACAACTGATGATGGCTCCAAAAACACTAGAGAAGGAGCAGCAGGAGCAGCAACAGCATCAACTCTATCTCTCTCCCTTTCTCTCTCTGTGATGCCCCCAATGCAGCATGCGGCACGCGGCGTCATGCAGTCTGGCTTGGAAATGGATCTACAGCTGGAGCTCAAAGCTGGAGGCAGCGTCGGCAGCGTGCCCCAAACATTCATCCTAATTGGCGCTCAATCGTTGGGGCAGCGGCAGCCTTCGATTTGCATGCTCACGCGATGCCTCTCGATGGTGCCCCCCGCGACGGACGGACAGAAACGAAGGGAATGCCGCCGCCGCCGCTGCGAGGCCGCGAATTGCGGTAGCCACGTTCTCACATTCCACTTTGCCACAACCACAGACTCCCAGTCACAGCAGTCACCGAAGTTATTGTGGCGATACAATGGGCAAGATCTGATTATATTATGCCTAAAATTTGACTAATTGTTGCTCTTTCTGGTCTAAATCTTAAATCATCAGTTTTTGCACTCAGAATATCCACAAATATCCCCACAGAATCTCCGAAAACTTTTAATCTGTATCCCATTTAATCTCTGACTGGAGAGCTTCCAGAATGTATGCGTAATGAGTCTTCCACGTGCATTTCACTGCCATAAAAACATGCATTTATGCAGCCTTTATTTTCCATATTTTGCATAGAATTCCACTTCTTAGCCTTGGCTCTGGTTTATCCCGTGTTCCTACTTAATTTCCAACATTCATCCCCATTAAATGTACACCCCTTAGAATCTCGTTTTTGTCCCATAGTCCCCGTGCCCCACTCGCACAGAGAGAGTGCCACAGTGGATGTTTGAAGCTCAATCGCAATGTTTGTGCAACTAATTAACATTTTTAATGGCGAATCCTTGTAAGACACAACCTGCACAGGAGGGGAAGTCGCAGAGGAGTCGCATATGGGGGCAGGACTGGGAGAGGAGAGCGACTTTCGGTTGTTTGTCTTTAAAGGATTTGCCAGAGTCAGACGAGCAGAGTCACAAAGGCAGAGGCAAAGACAGAGCCAAAGTCAGCGTCGGAGCTACGGGCAATGTCAAATGTTTTTGTTTAATTTAGATCCGCAGATGGAGATAATTTATGCCGCCTTTTGCGGCAAGAAAAGTCGGAGTGCCGACGGTGCTTTTGATTTTGGACTGTCACCGCAGAAAGCTTGGGTCTGTGTTTAACCTGCAGGTTAGATTTGGTTCTGTGAAATCTGAAGCTAAGAATCTGGCGGCAAAGGAAGCGCAGAAGATGGGACCAGGATCTGGCAGAGAGCAGGGCCAGGGAGCATCCCAAGATCAGAGTCAAAAGATCGTTGTAATAGAGAAATAAATCATTCATGCTGAAGAGGGAAATATTTGGACAGCTTCTTGACTTATTGCCAAAAGGTCCCTAAATAAAGGTCCTTCGTGGTGTCCTTTACAGTTAGACACTCACTTTCTAGGGAAAGAAATGAGGGAGAGAGAAGGGAGAGGTCGAACCCAATAATGTCATAAATTTCATAAAGTGTCAAAAGGAACACCTGAAACGTAGTTCAAGGACATGCTCTCTGGAGAGGAATAATGATAGGCCATATAGGGATAGACTCTAGCTCTCTCTGTTTCTTTTTACGAGCGTGCCTCTCTTTCTTTCTCTCTTCATAGTTGTCTGCCTGATGGTATAGGGGCGTTTTACCGTATTCTTTATCATCAAATTCAATCAAACCTGTGGGAAGAATGTGAAAAGTGAAAGGAAAATCAAGGGAAGAGAAGCCTGAGCTCAGAAGAAGACCTGTAGGAAAGTAAAAGTTGGGTTATTGTTCAGGTCTCATCGGGTTTGGTAATAGATCAAGTGGCATTTGTCTCTGCAGGAAAACAAAGAAAAGCAAAGGGGGTTATCGATTCGCTATTTTATTCAAGGGTTCAATACTATCGATTGTGCACTTTCCATATTTTGTAAAGGTTCATTGAACCACTTCTAAGTACACCCCGTCTCAGCCTCAACTTTGCAACTGGACTCTGGATTATATACTTACACTGTACATACATATATGCATACGAGTGTGTATCGTTGCTCACCTGTTAATAATTCATGAACATTTTTATGTCCAGACGCAGAATAAACGCAGAGCAACGCCCCGGCAATTTCCAATTTCTTCTTTTTTACGATCGATCTGAAATTCCCCAATCGAACATTTTAGCTTGACCATCGATTGGATACGGTTCGGTTCGTCATCATCATTCGAATCATCCGCCGAATCATCTTTACGGTCATCAAATGTGTGCATGTGGATGAAACATAAAGGAACCCCCTGGACACGTAAACGTTTTTCATCCCTTTCATGGGTCCGAGAGATGAGCAGAAGCTTACGACAGATGTAAGCATTTTCGCTGCTACTTAACTATTCAGTGAATGTTAAATATTCTACGAATAAACAACACCTATAATTATGGGTATTATATCTCTGGGAATCTCTAGAACATCGCTGAGATTAAAGTGAGCGATTGATTCGAGCGGATTTTCAGTCAGTATTTAAAGGAAACCTTAATTGAGTTATTAAAATTACTGGTTTCTCTCTCTATCCCTCTCTAGAGAACAGTGGGGGCATGGGGCATGAAGCATGAGATCTGGGGGAGTGGCGCCTTGTTAATTAAAATGCAATCAGCGTTACGAATACTAATGAAATAATCTGTGTATCTCTGGAGCTCTGAATGAAGCTTCAGCTCTCTCGAACATAACTCAATTTGTCAACGAATTTATTCAAAGGGGTAGACACAGTCGCAGTCGCAGTCACTGTAGTCACTGTGCCAGTCTGCTGTTTGAGTCACTCTTGCGTGGAGCGTTGATTGATTAATAGAATACTCTTGAAATAATGTTATTTTTGCAGGGAAATTTCCCTACCTCCATTTCTTTAACTCTTTCTCTGAGTTTTTTCCTCACTTTTCTCTGAGCAAAGTCTGTACCTCTGGCTCTTTCCCTTTCCCTTAGTTTTCTCTGATTCTTTCCCTCTGTTTTCCTTCAGATTTATGCCAATAGCAGGTCCCCGTCCCTGCCCCAAATTGAAGGCCTCGCCAATGCTTCATTAACTTTGATATTGCCTAAGGGCATCCATGGGCAGGAAGGAAGGATGCGAATTACCGCCGCTTGTCTGCACGCCAGAGCACTGCCTGGCCCTCAGGCTTCTCCACAGCATAGGGTCAAGGGTCATGACCAACGTCAAATGAAATGGAAAGCCAATTGGTTGCCAGGAGATTTTATACACACAAAAAGATCAAAAAAACTAGCTTTAACTAGATATATTTGGACAATAATCGTGGATAATCTGGATTAATAAAAATGGAAAAGCTAAAGCAGGGAAATCCCTGGGTTTTCTCTGGGGATAAAGCCTTCAGATGAAATAGGAATCCGATTTTCTTACAGGCAGCTTAAACTATTATTTTTTTCCCAGTCGCTGCTGGGATTCCCTTTCCCTTTAGTCACGATTTCCATATTATGCAAACAATTTGCAAGAATTGAAGCGTTTTTGGAGGGAGGCAATAAAATTAATCTACCATCTAAATGGCCAATCTCCATGTCATGGACGAGTGGTCTGCTGCTGTGGCTACTGTTTTTGACCAACAACTTCCCAGAGCGAGATATGGAGAGAGTGAGAGAGAACTCCTCTCAAGAGAAACCGCAGAGTAGCTACAAATCTCCGAGTGAGAGATTGCGGCAGATCCCACTCAGAGATTTCATTTTTGGTTTAGTTTTTTGAACATAAATAAAGACGCAGCAAAGATTCTGGCAATTTAAATTAATTATTCAGCATATGATGCGTCAGATATGTTGGGGAAATGGGGGATATATCTAAGGGAAGCTGAAGGACTGGAAGCTACATATCAGTGGAGGGATATAGCCTCTCAGATCTTATGCATTATGTATGCTAATGTGCGTATCATTTGAGGGTCATCTTTGGGGTAAGGACAAAGTAGTCCAGCGGCTTCTTTTGTGTTGTTTGTTTATGTTTTAGTTTTTGTGGCATGTCCCTTGGGTGCAGCTCCTTACTGCCTCATGCGTCACGCAGTTGCTGATGAGTGCTGCTGGTTAGAAGGACGCTTTATGATGTCCTCCCTGTGTCCCTTTAGTGCTGAGGCGAGTGGAAATTTCTAATTGAAAGACCTCACATCTGATGACTGGAATGAATGTCTTTTGTGCAGTTTCTTACCCAAAAGAAAGGAAGTCTAAGCATGCAAAAGAAAGTAATAGTTTCGACTTCCATTAGCTTGAATGTTTTTAATAGTTGCACAAAAATGTAAATAAGGGTCCTGAGTGCAGAGAGGGAGGGAGAGTGTGGGTTGCCTATGAAATGTTATTCCCCCACAAGGAATATTTTAAAGATAATTACCAAGAAAGTTGCCTCTTCCATTAGCCTGTAATTGAGGTGGAAATAAAGTTTATTATGGGAATGTGTTAGTGAAAAGTAAAGAAAAAATCTAGCAGAAAATATGTGGAGTCGTATTTATTTTTTTGAAAAAAAGGCTAAGCCATGCAGTTGTTTTCTTTGCGGGTGGAATGTACCGGGAAGGATCACACTCTGATTTCCTCTCTCAGATTTCACTTAACTTGTATTCATAAGTAGCAGTGTCGCTTGAACTTGTTCAGTTTCTTGGGGTATATATTTATGGAGTGTACTTTCTACATTTAATACCAATCCTCTTTATCCAAACCCATCAAATCTACCGCCAATTTAATGCCATAAAAATAACAAAATATCCCAAAGGAACCCCTAACAATTTTTAAATCAACCTCTTATCTAATACTAAAAATGTATCATAAATCAGAGCTAACGAAAGCTCTAAAAATCTCTAAACAAACCTCAAATATAATACCACTAATAAATCAAAATTCCAGGCCAATAAAACCCCTAAAAATCGAACATCGATGTCTCCCGAGTGCGTCCATCATTGGCATATGCTACACAAACTATCTATCAACATCTATCTATTTATCTGCGAAAGTATCTCCCACTCTATCTGCATCTTTTTTATAGAACAAATCGAACAGCCGTTGCCCACAGAAAAAGTCTAACAAACCACCAAAAACAAGAGCTCTTAAAAAATCAAAATGAAAAAAAAAACAAAACGAAATGAAAAGTTGGTGTGAAATATTATGCGAATTTGTAGTTGGGTTTTTCGCCTTTTGGTTGGTTCCCCCCCGCTCTATCCCACGACACGCCCTGCAGCAGCACCCTGCGATTTGTTTTTATGTTTTACAAAAATTGTAAAATGTTTTCACGGTGGCTTCCGGGCGAATGTCAATAAACAACAACTGTCACCAATTTGCTCGCTATATGTTGCTCTCTTTCTGTTTTCAAAGAGGAAGAGTACGTCCTCCTCCTGTCTCTCTCCTGGCAGTGGGCGAGAATACTGCTAGAGAGTGCCAACAAAAATCTACACGAGTGTGCGAAATTGTCGGAGATTTATCAAATCGCGAATTGAACTGCGGAGGGAGGGGTATCCCTGCAAGGCTTCCTGTTTTTGTTCCTTCACCTTTTGGCAACAATTTCACGGTAAATTATTCGAGTTTCGAATTTTCTTTTTCGCAAATTCATTTAAATAAAACTGCAATTTGTCTACAGACTCCCCCATACCCAGTGCATCCCCTCGGGCCATGTTAATTTGATGTTAGATGATTATTAGACATTTATCCCACTAAGTAGATTAGTTCAATAAGCATTCGGTAAGGTTTCAGAAAAGAAAAGATGGGTAGAAAATATCTACAGAGCGAGTCAGCGAATCTCGAAAGTTCTGGTGATATTTTCCGCTTTTGGATGTTCCCAAGACCCCACTTCTATCCCCATGGAGCGGTTTCTATTACAATTCCAACACAGATATCATCTACTTAGCCTTTAGATGACTCCATTAACCCCTCCGTGATTCGTGGTATATTTGCACATTCCGAGCAGCAATATCTCCGATCTATTCCCATTCCCAATTGCTTTTGGCCCCCGTCACATCGAATGGGCCATAAAATTTGTTAATTCTTCACAGCCAAAACACACAAAAACCGAAAAAACCAAAACAAAATCAGGGCAAAAAACGAAACGAAACGAGAGCAATGTTTTGTTCAAGTCTCGATCGGATTCGGATTCGGATCGTATCGGGATCCAGTTTTGGCTTAAAATTTTTAATGGCTTACAGAAGCAAACGGCTTCAAGGGGCAGTGAGTAGGAGGGGTAGGGGTAGGGGGAGTGTACCTGATGCCCCACCTTATCTCAAATGGGAAATCATTACGACTCTATATCTCTCCCCCCTCCCTGTCTTTACTGTCTGTCTGTCTCTCTCTCTTTTATTGCCTTTTTTTTCGTGGCAGACAAATCAGAGATTTCGTCGTTCCGTCGACACATTTTTTATATGTCCCAACTTTTGTTGTAAAAATATTTTTAACAACATTTCACGTAATTTTCACGACAAAACGACAAAACAAACAAAATAATTACACACATTTTTTCGAGCACTTACATACAAAAGTATTTCTCACATTTTGTTGGGAAACCCATAAGGAAAAGGTGTTGGCTGGAGAGAGGAAGAAGGGAGTGCAGCTTTTCAAGGCTATATTTCATGCAACAATCGATTATTATTGTAGTTGATAGTTGTAGCTCTGAATCATCTAAGTTTTTATATTAAAAATCATTCTTTTCTTCCGTTTCTTATACGCAACATTTCACCCTTGATTGGGGAGTGGATTTCCTTGGATTGAAGAGGTGTCCAAGTTAAGTGCTAATCTTTAGGGATACCATTTCACTCGCTCTGTAAGTAATCAGTAGTTCCTTGTAGTCTATAAGTATTACAGCCCATCCAAAGCTGCAACTTTGTTTTCTTCAGCCACTGAAGCACTCCTTAAGCACTGTCGCGACTTGCATTTAGCGCACATCTGCCGTAAATACATTCCTGGCTACAATGTCTCTGCTTGGAATTACCTTTACAATGAAACACTGTCCCATTCCCCACTTTGATGGCTTTATGTGGGGTGAGGTTTAATGCCGCGACTTGCATATATGTATCTCCGGCAAATCAATTCAGAGTTGATTATATCTCCGTCTCTATGCGTACTAAACTATCCCCTAGCTTTCACTCCGGTCCCCCCCTTTTGGTAGAAGTTTTCTCTTTAGAGAACTTTAGAGTCCGCCGCCAAATGCAATGCCATAATTTTCAAGCGAAAACTCCCGTCTACCGTCTGCATGCGTCTCCGTCTCCGTGTCCGTTCTGCCACTTCAGTAGAAGAGAAGACTTCTCTTTACTTTATGAAAAAATACGAAGTATTAAAATCATAAATCTAATTGGAAATGCGCGTCACGTGCGTGGAGCGTTAGTCTCTGCCACAAAGGAGCTGCCGCTGCCGCTGTCGTTGACTTCTCGACTGCAGTGGCAGTAGCGGCGGCAGTCGTATCTCGTAGATACACAGGCATACACACACACACACATATGAGTTGAGCGAAAGATACTCCTCCCCAGACTTTAATTTCAGCAGCAAGATTTTACTTAAAGAGATTAACTTTTTCTAGGCTCTAAGGCGCGAGCGAGCGAGAGGGAGGGAAGGAGGGAGGCGAGGCCCAGGCCCCCATCATCACAGTAGTTGCTGCTTCTTGGTTTGAAATATTCATGAATCCCCCAAGGTGGAGCGGGGTGGTGCGGGTGCGGGTGCGGAGGGCCATAAAACAATAAAACGTTGAAGGCAGCCATAGAGGCCATAAAAATATTTAATGCAAAAGGAATTGTCATGGAATGGAAGCCCCACCGCTCCACAGATCCAGAGAGGCAGGCAAATGACAATTGTTCTACGGACGGATACCCAGTGCCGTGTGGCAGAGGCTCTGTGCAACAAACAAATAAGTCTCCAAAGACATATGAGGCGAGGGCTGCCATAAATTCGAAGCAGCAGCTTCTTCAATTATGCAACGGAATGTTTTATGTGCCACAAGGAGTCCCGGACTCTGGGACTCCGACTCCGAAGTGCATAATTCCTTGTGGCCACAGGATATGCTACGCTCTGCGTTCTGTTTTGAGGAGTTACTTTACTTGATTAGTGTCGAGTGAGTGATGAATAAATAACACAAGGAATTATCCCCAGAACCAGCAGAACTTCAAGGAAACTCAGGTTTGAGGCTTCGTTTCGTTTCCTTCTTCAATCATGGAAGGAAATTTACATAAAATAAACCTTTTTTCGGCAAACTGTTTGATCCGCAGACAAATTACCGGCAAGAAAAAAATGTACAGAGAAAAATGAAAAAAAAAAACGAGGGAAAAATCAACCTCAATATGGAGTTGAAAAGTAAAATATTCAAATGAAGGCCTCACTGCATAAAGAATAAAGAACAAGACCTCTTTGCCGGCTACGTTGTCTACATATTAAAAAGTACGCCAGAAATCATTGGAAATTCTGGAGAAATGAAAGAAATGAAAATAAATAAATCTTTGGGAATTCTACAAACAAATAAAATAGTTCTCTAATAAAGATCTATGGTCTGGAGCAATCTCGCATTAGGTTCTTAGATATCTGATATCTAAAGTAAATTTAGGAGCTATCTTGAATTTCTGTAGGATTAATATATATTTCTGATACATATAGAATATAAAAGGAATATTTCTTATGTTAAAAATTCCTTTAATCTTTCTACTGTTTAAGAGTTTCAGAGTAAAATTACATTTGAGGTACACCCTTTTAGGGTTACAGCACCGCCGACCACTGACCTTTCCTACACATTTACAGACATTTCCACTACATTTATAGATCGCACCTACACATTTTCAACACCATTTCCACTCGCAATTAAAGTTCAAAGTACGAGTATGTATTTCTCTCTTTGGGTGCACATTTTCTATATCTTTTGTACAAAATGGCAGACGTTGTTTGTCATTAACAGTGCGCCCCAACAAACAGCAGGCCACTCCACACAAACAAACAACAGTAACAGCCCCAACATTCGCCCCAAACATTGACATCGACATCGGACATCGAGCATCGGGCATCGAAGGCAGTAATCAGTCACATCCAAGCATCGACTTTCCAAGTGAATGGGCGGGACGTGACTGGTGTCCGGGCGGGCGTATGCGCTATATATCTGTATATAGGGAATACATACATATGGATATATACCGCGGATATATATAAGAGCTGGAGGGGGGAGGGCTACAGCTCTATCCTTCTCTGTCTGCCAGAAAACATTTGTATTCTATTTGCTTATGTAAAACGAAGAGCTCCAACAAAACTCCTCGCACTCCACGCGCTCTCTCTCCCTCCCCTCTCTTTTGCACACTCTATCTGCCTCTCTTTCTATCCCTGTTTACTTATTTACTTTTGTCTGTCTTCTCTCTCTGTCTTTGTAGCTGTATCTCCCTCGCTCTTTCTGTTTGTGTGTCTGTGAAACTTTTTTTCTCGATTTGAAATGTGACTGAAATTTTAATGCCAAAATTTTGTTTGCTTTTCTCTCTCTCTTTTCCTTCTTCTCTATGGCTATAGCTATCTCTTTTTGCTGTGCAGGAAGAGGATAAGAAGAACAAGAAGAAGGGGGAGGGGTAGAAGTAGGGAGTGCTGTGGGAGTAGGGAGCATTGTAAGGGGGTGGGTAGCAGCAAGCGGCATATGTGGATTTATTATGCTGATTTTATTTGTTGTCGCTTTTAATAATAAACAACGAAATTTTTATTAATGATTAATAAACGAAGAATAAAGAATAACTGGAGAATCAACGTCATTCAGTGAGTCAGAGGAATGGAATGGAGATATATCATATATGGTCATATGGGAAGGGGAAGTGGTTGGATATCATAGCGTCAGAGCCTGACGCACTTGGCAGCTGGGGGAATTTTACCAACCGAGAAACCCAACAAGGCTACTGAAATATAGAATATAGAAAGATTTCCTTGAAGCTTTAAAGGTTGCTGAATATTCCAAAAAATATTAAGAATATCGTTTTTATTTTTACATCTTTTAGTCAAAGTCACGTACTTACAGCATGGTCTTCGTATACTGCAGTATGTGCCTGGCTAATCTGTTTGGATTTAATAGTTTTTTGTCAAAGATACTTAAAACCAAATTGATATGGTACTTAAGTATGCCGAAACCCCCAAATACAGCCATCACTCCGATAATACTGCTTTAATCTTATACTGCCATTAATTCTACTATTAAAATCAATTTTAGTATACATTTTAAATGTGTGACCTTTTCTGATTGCTATCCACAGCTTTTCGCTGGCTGAATTTGCATTTTCCGAATCAATTGTCAATGCCAAAGATGGAAAACCTTCGCATTTGTCACTGGAAAATGAAGATTGTTATCGAAGTTAAGCCAAAGGAATAGTTACAGAAGGGGTAAGCACCCTCCCTCTACTACCTCTACCTCTGAATTTCATGCAATTCCATTGAAGAATCACTTTGCATACACTAGAAATGTATCCATCCCCTGCTGAAGCCTTCAATGAAAACGTATTCCTGATTGAAATGAAATTTAACTTTGATAAGTCTTGAGGTGACTGCTCATTGGATTTTCCCTTTGTGTTGCAACTATTTTTCACACTGAGCAACGAGTAAGAGAAATGTGAAAACATTTGTAATTTGCATCTGCACCCCGCTCCACTGCTGGGAGAGTTCTCTGCGAAAAGTTGAACTTTTTAATGAGATTTAATGGCGCCACTGGGAGGCAGAAGTCCAGGAGTCGCGCGCGTAAGAGCTGGAAAGTAGCAGAAAGAAGGAGGAGGTCCAGGAGCTGCTGCTGCCGTCGCGTAACCTGTAAGTGAGCATTAAATCATTTTGGGCAGAAAAGCGGATAAGGCAGGCAGGAGCCTGGAGACCACTCAGGGCAGGGCATGGCCACAAAGGGGAGGAGTGGGGGAGAGAGAGTATCGGGTTACATTGCCTGCAACATAAATCTTTGTGCCTCATCTTTTGCGATAAGCGGAAAATATTCAAAAAATGAATTATTAAACCTCCGAAATCCGCTCGCTGCCTGCTCATCCCCCGAAGGCACCTCCTCGTGGCATCCACAAGGAGATCCATCATTTTCTAATTAGAGTCCAATCTGTTCTCTGGACGAGGTCCTGCCTCTCCCCCCCTCCACCCCTCTCATGTCGGGTGCCCCAACATATAAGGGGGAAAAAGTTGCCGCTTTTTGACCGCATTTCTGTGGTAGCAAGTGTTAATAATGGCATTTCAAGGAGAGGACGAGAGGACTCCTGGAGCAATCTTACTGCCGCTTCTCCTGCGGTAAATGAAATTAAATTGTCCTTTTTCATTTTGATGCATATCAGTGTGTGGCAAGGACAGAGGGAGGAGAGGGAGTGTGTGTGTGTGGGGAGTGGGTGGCAGTGACAATAAATTAATATTAGCGTGTGGACCACAAGAGGCACAGCCACCCCCATGTGGAACGAATGAACTAATAAAGCATATGGATGGACATGTAGAAGGGGGCAGGGATGAGTGGCAGCAGCATGTTGCATGTGTGTTTGTGTGTGTTATGTAAGAAGAGCGAGATAGAGAGAGAGAGAGTGAGAGCTGGCAGGGCTGTGGGTGGACGAGTGGGCCATGCCATGCCATGCCATGCAACATGCTTCTGTGTGTCCGTGAAGTTCGACTGGTGTCATGTTGGCTGACAGTCGACACAGAGGCAGAAAGAGGAGGAGGATGAGGATGGTCTCTGATGAGAGAGGAGTGAATGGGAGTCAGAGGATGGGGCAGGCATGTGGGGGAGAAGGAAACATCAGTGTCAATCAATTTGTGCAAACAGCAATGGCCTTTGGATAATGTTGATGAGCGGAAACCTGCACCAGCGACTAATTGAGGCAAGAGAGCAACAGGAAAAGAAAGTGGGAGTGTGGGTGGAAGGCCACAGAAGCGAAACGAAGAGGATTAGACGAAAGAATGGAACAGAAACAGGTGCAGATGCAGAAGGAACAGTGGTATAAGCAAACAGGATTATGAAGGAGTTTAACAGAATCACATTTCCCCTTAAAATCACTCAATTCCCACTCTTTGGTATTTATAGAATATTTCATGGAAATTGCGGATCTTTATATCATATACGTATGCACATATCCACCTGTAATATATACATACCTGAAATTTTAGCCTCCATATCTTTCATAGTTGTAATAAAGCTAATCTCAGTTTTCATCGTTTTCGTCTGCTTTCATCATTCACTTTTTGGGTCAAATAATTTCCCGCTGACCTCCGTTGACCCTATGTATGTACCTATTAATTCTATACATTCCACATTTATTTGCACTAGCATTTTGCACATTTCTGACCGACCAAACAATCTGCCGAATTTCTCTCATATTTGGGCAGCAAATTGCTGACGACGACTGTCGACAGTCAGGACGGGTTTTGTGGTTTGGGTAATTGTTGCCATTCAAAGGACAAACATACGAGTATTTCAGGGGGGAAAAGTTCCTCATATGAGTAACTTAATGACACACACCCACACACGCGCAGATAATCACTGCCTCCTGCCTGCTGCTGCCCCCACTCCCCCTGCGCATCATTTAAAAGAGAGAAAGAGAGACGCCGCTCTCATGCATTATTCATTGCACGGCCTCTCACGCATTTTTCCTCATTTTCCTGGCGCTGCTGTTGTTTCTGTGTGTATTTTTCCTGCTTCGAAAATTGCCACAACAGCAAGTGAAAATTTAATAAAGAGAAATTTCCTTGGCTCTTGTCTTGTCATTGGTGTTTTTCTCTCGCTAACGAACTTCCTGTGTGGTTGGAGAACAGCAGAGAAAGAGTCAGGGCGAGGGAGTGGGAAATCCTCTGATTTTACGAGTAATTTCCACTTCTTTCAGTCACCGAGACAGCAATTAAATGCATTCGAAATGAACGCCTGACCAGCAGATGATTATGGGCCTTATTAACAGTGTTTTTCTGCGGAGTAGAAGGGGTATACTGTATTGTGAGAGTTTTTCATTGCAAGAAAAACTAGCAGATAATTCTAAGAAAATGCTCCGACTAATTTTGGCAATGCTCGCGGTCCTACGTTCCCTTTTCATTACTTTAAATACCTTGCAAACCCTCTGTTGCCATTATTCCAAATGTCCTTTTTCATCTTGGAGAAGCAATTTCGATGCAAATGTCTCAGAACAGCAGCTGCCTCCGCCTCCCTCTGCAAGATGTCTGTCGCCATAAAAAAAGCGTTGAGATTCGCTAATTAAACGGGAAAACAGTAGAAAGAACAGCGGCAGTGGCCGTGGGGGCAGCAGGAGGGCATGGGGTATCATCCGTGTCAAATGTTAAATGGTTTGTGACTGCACAAAAGGGTTAGGCGGAGAGGGAGCCTTGTTGAAATTAGCATTAATTGGTCATTGGCCGCCACTCGACCCCACCAAACGCTGAATGGGCCACCAGGGAGCTCTTCCACGACCTCTTAAATAAGGCCAACAAAGGAAAAGCCACACAAAAAAAACAGAAGTGAAAGCAGTGAAAGTGTAGGCTAGGAAAATGGGAAAACAAAAGGCTTTAAGATGAGACACAAGTACAACATAATTTGACAAGTCATAATATTGATGGCATCGGCCAAGATTTATGGGCCACATCATCTGCGAGGGCTATGGGATGCGAAGGATATGAGGCGGGATGCGATGCAGGATTCGATTGTGGGGTTGGGTTTTCGATTATATGGTCTTGTAATCGAACAGATCGACAATGGGGTCATAAATCTTGTGTTATGCCTCTGCCAGTGCCACTGCCACTGCCACCGCCTCTGTCTCCCTCTGCTACACTTTAAATCGAAATGGAAGATTTATTTGGCAGCCACAAGTGCGAATCCTAACCCTCAGTCCTTGCCGTAGCTCTCATTCCCTGGAATCCCGTGAAACCCCTATCCTGCATACCCCTTTCCCTGCTGTTTCCCTTTCCCTTCCCTCACACTCTCTCTCTCTCTCTTGGAGTTCTCAAGTGGCTTGAATGCAACATATGTGCGGGTCCTGGGCCTGCTTTTTGTATCAAATCCCCGAAAGGGTTGCTCTATTCTGGTCACTCCTTCCCCAATATCCTCCCGCTCTACATTTTCTTTTAATATAACCTCTAGTTGAACTAATTTCGAGTCCTTTTTTTCAACCGTTTACAGACGATAAATTTAACGCAATTCTTTTTCCCCGCGTTTTAATTTCTCAAACAATTGTTAGACTCATTTTTTTTCTCCTCCGAAACGCCTTGGAATTTGTGAGTAATTCGGTGGACAGAGAGTGGAGAGGGGAGAGGGGTAGTGCGGGGTGAGGTGTACAAAATATGCAAATGTCCATGAAATTGTCGGGAAATTGGTAGAAAAAATGTTGGAAAAAATAAAAGAAATTAACAAACATAAAATTAATGTTTGGCACCCAACAAATTTCTTTTCTCTGCCTCTAAATGCTGAACCCTGCGAGGACTTCTGAAGGAAGGGAAGAGAGAAAAACGTTGGATGGGGAAGGGTGGGGAGGAGGGGGATGAAGATATAGCTAAGGATATTTTTGTGTGTGTGTCCTGCCTGCACGTGTTTCCATTTGCGACATCATTCGACACTTGGCTGGCTTTTCTTTTCTTTCATTTTTATTTTCTTTGTTGCGAAAATTGTTTTTCCTTCTCTCTCTCTTATTGAGATGATAGAAATCGCATCGAGAAGGAGGAGCAGAACCTTTTGGAAGGATATATACACATATACACATGCCCAAAGTGCAGCTTATCAAAATGCACAAAGTGTGACCAAGTGCCAATAGGAATCATACAGAAAGTGGCCAAAAAAGAGGCGAGGAATGAGGCTAAATGGCTGGTAACCGCTCAAGTGGGAAATGAGTCCTTACGGTGAATCTCAGGTGCATTTCAGATGATTGAGTGGCCCCATATAGAACGAAGAGAAGAGAAGACTTGGCACAAATAGCTCCTATTTTTTCTTTTCCATATATTTGGCATTAAATCCAAACTTCTTTTCAAATATCGATCTAGATAATAGTGGAATAAAAGACTAAAGTACATGGAATGGTAAGTTTTAATCCAAGCAGGGAACGAACGGTCAGAGTGGGTTCGATGAGTAAGATTTATCTCTTTTTCATACATTTTGCATGTCCCAAGGGCTATAAATACTGGCATAAAACAGTGCAGGGAATGTAGTAGTTGCCTTGCAGCAATCTTCGCTTATTTAAAACCCTCCAGAGATAGCTACTCAGTTTATTTAAGCAAATTATATCTATAATCCATATACGCACATCCATCCACATCTCCAGCAGCCAGTTGTGATATTTGATTGATGGAACGAGCGGCAGATTGGCAGCAAGTGGGGGTATGAGGATTGGGGAGTGAACTGCCTTCAATTATGTAAATCCCCGTTGACCTCTGGGCAGGACGCGCAGGACAGGACAGCAAGTGTGCAGAATTGCAGAATTATGGAAAATGGCAATTGCAGGACATCATTTGTCATCGTATTCGTATATTCGGGGCGCAATGTCCTGGAAACTATGGAACCATGCAGGAGAACAGTTGGTTTGGTGGTTGCTCGTTGAATGGCAGATTTTCAATAGGGGAGTCAGCAGCCGAATATCCTTCGAAATGTTAATGAAAACATGTGTCGGCAATAAAATGATAATCATGATTTACAATGTCCCATAATCATCTGGAATTCTTTCTTTCCCTGAACGAGAGCACAAACGTGATCAATTCTGTAGTTTTACCAAACGAAATATTCATAATTTGGCTCATAATTGCCGAAAGCTAAGGGACATTAATGACAGACAGACTTACGGGCATTAATTTACGACCAGAATCGAAGGCGTGGAATGCCCCTTTGATTGAATTAACATTAAGAAACGATTGGGGATGGAATGGTTTAAGTTTCCCAATGAATCTTGTCTCTAATTTGCAGAGTTAGTCTTCGGGAATTTAATTATTGTTTATGCACTCGCGGTGCGAGTAATTATGCAAAAATCCACAGAGAAGGGTTACGGTTTCAGTTCTGTGTCAAGGGTTCTTCTGTTCTTTGTTTTTTTGTCCTTTCCCCTCTGTTATTATTTTGAATATTTGGCAACACTTTTCATGGAAAGGAAAGGACAACCCTAATATGCTTAATTTGGACCTGTAAAAAAGGGTTGTTTGAAGGGGATTGGTCCTGGGCTTTGGTGTCAATATGTGAACAAAGGAAATTTGCATGCCAGAGACTCAGATAATTCAGAGAGAGGGAATTACAGACACGGAAAACATTCATTAGCTTTGACTTTATTTGTGGATTGTGATTGAAAAATCATGGAAACTCTGAATTCTCCACCTTTTAATGGAAGCATGTATGCATTTTATACCATCTATTATCATTCTCAAAGCACTTTTCCTCCCTTCCACCCATAATTATTGAATGAAGAAAGTAACTCTGAAGCTTTTACCATTCACTGGAAGTATTTGGCTGTCACCTTCTCCCCCATTTACTATAATTAAGCCCCCATCAGATCCTTGGCAACGTCTTCGTTCTCGTCTTGGCCATAAACTGGAAGCGGCGCCACATTCTGTGCTGCCAAAGTGTTTTGTTTGCACTTTTTAATTTACTGCACTTCGGATGCCAAATCAAAATCAGATAAGAAACGCATAAAAATCCAACGGCACAGGGAGCGATCCTTGGAGTCCCCCATTCCCCCATTCCTCCTCCTTTGTTCCGTTCCATATGTGCCATGGCTTAGCAACTGCCATAATTCAAAGGCAAAACTCTTTCCACTCTCTATCGTGAGCGAGAGTTTTCCCTCCCCTTTGGCTGTGTCTGTGTGTGTGTGTGGGGGACTCTTTTCATTTCCATTTCCATTTGCGAAACGGATTTATTTTTTAAAATGCCGCAGGGATCGATTATTACCGTTCAAATTCGCATAAAACGTGCAAGATGCCAGGAGAACGATTTTAAAATTCGACAGTCGAGAGTTTGACAATGTTTCTGGGCATCCAAGAAGGGGAATAGGAATACGAATGACTCCCATATGGGGTGGTAGATGGCATTTGGGCCTTGTTTTCGATTGGATTGCGCTTGGGTCTGGCACTGGGACTGTGTGTGGGTGTTGGTGTGGGAGGTTAAGGCAATAATTTAAGGAATTTGAAGTCAATCGAAGGCGAGCATTCAAGTTCTTTGTGCGAATTCGCGATATGAATCTCAATAAAAATGCATTTAAAATGTTGACAAAGGACTTGGGAGTGCGTGCCCCGTGCCCCCCAAATTGCCATTGCCAATCCTCAGTTCATTTTCGGCAATTGCTGCGACTCCATGTGGCACGCAATTTGCTCGTAACTCTGCAGCACAGCTGAGACCTAGACTCCTAGGCAATGTGTGGCAGGGACCCAGCAGCCTCCTCATAAATTCAGAGAGTTTTCTTTTTCCTTTTCTTCCTTTTTTTCTGCAAAATTATTCAAATGGTTAATTTGCAAACAAATTTTGGGCAGCATATGGCAAAGGATAAAGGAAAAGGCAAGGCTTTTCCAATGGGTAAAAGTGTGCACAAAAAAAGGGAAATTTCAATCCCAAATTGAGGTGCAATCTCCAAGATCTCTTTTTGGCACTCCCAAATGATATGATCTAACGAATGCTACGAGTACTAGCCATAATAATCACATTGCATTGCCCCGTTTGTTTGGGTAGATATTTTGACATTTATGATGGGAACAGCGCCAGAGCCCGAGACTAGGGGCACCCCCTGCTGATCCTGATTGTTGCTTCACCTCAACAGAAAATAAAGGCAGAGAACAGTTAGTGATTGCCACTTTCCAGAGAAAGGTCAGGGAGAAAATAATGTCATAAATTTCATAAACTGTCAGCGAAACACTCATACGCACACCTGCCCAAAGGATCTACCTGTGGAGCGGAGGAGGATCGATAAGGAATTGGAAGGAAGGTTGCATCAAGCAATGGGAGTGATGCTGGGAGGGGACTTCTGATTGGGAAGTAATTAACCCGCAGAACGAACGAAAAAGTCTTCCAATTAGTCACATTACACGGGTGCAAGGAGGGCGAAAAACATGTTCTTTTGGCCATAAATGGAAGTAACAAAAAGGAGCGAGGGAGAGAGAGGGAGCCAGCCACAGAGAGAAGGTTTCCTGGAGAGCAGATAATTGAGAGCCCCCCAAAGAGAACAGACAATGATGAAAAGCCTAAACAAACGAGAGTAGGAATCGATCTCTTCCTTTCCTACGATGATTGACAACGCAGCAGAGTCCCAGGAAAAGCCAGCCGTCTATCCATCCATCCATCGATCGATCGATCGATCCATCCGCTAATTGAATGGCAATTAAAAAGGAAATCAAAATGTAAATTGAACAAATGAACAGAGACGAACAGAGACGAGGACTGATCAGAGACAGAGCCAGCGGCAGACTCAACTCAGACCCCTATGTGGCACTGGAGCAGGCACGTGTCCATCCATCGATCCACTGCCAGATTTAGAAGTCCCTCCCGATGCCGATGCCGATGACGATCCCGAGCCGATCCCTAGATGGAGTCGCCACGCTCTGGCGTCGCTCCATAAGGATGCCAATGCGATCGTACGCGGAATTTGAGCTTGATTTATGGAAACGTCTTGCAGACGTCTCGCAATTTCCAAACCAAATTTGGTTAAATTTCATTATGGCAGCCCCCGTACTGCCACACACCCAGAGATCTCCTGCCGAAGTACATGATGATCCCGAGATCCCAAGATGTGGCAGCGAGATAGACATTTCCTCAATGTTCCATTTCCGCTGCCACTGCCACTGCCACGGCTGCGGGGGAGTTGCTTTTCAGTTTGTGTGCTGTTGGTTTTTTACCTGTCGAAATTTCTCATGAATGAAGACATCATTGGGAGAGGGTTTCTGTTCTGATAGAAGCCATGATTCGAATCTCTCTCTGTCTTTCTCGCTCTTTGTGGATCCCCAGCACGCGCTCGGAATTAAAGAACCCCTCTACCATACCATATTTATTCCATTCAGTACTTTGCCTTTTTTGGGGGCAGCGATATCTCCTGCTGTTTATCTTCTGGGTTCCTCTAATTCTATTTCTATCTCAAATTCTGTTTCATTCTCAAAAGATTCGAAACGTGATTGAAATTTTAAGTTCTTAAGTTCTCGTTTTTGTGGTCTTTTTTATTTTATGAATGGAACTCTGTCTGAAACAGGGTTACCAATTCTCGGAGTTTGAACTATCAATGGAGCTTCGACTTGAGATATTTTTCATGCTGTAAGTTTTCCTGTAACTCCTCGCCTGCTTCCTTCTTCGCTCTTGGTCTGCGTATCAGAGTTATGTCTCCATGATTTATGGCCTTCAATAAATCGAGAGAGAGAGAGAGAGAGAGAGCGCAGAAGAACAAGTTCCTTCATACACACACACACACACAGACATTCCCTGGATTGGGTTTTATTTCACGCTCTAATTTTTTGATAAAAGCCATCCCCAACCGAGAATTTTGGCACTGGAAGCAGATGCCTCCATTAATTCCGCATAATTTTCCAATATTTCAGATGTCCTGTCGGCACAATTAGCAGCAGCCAGGATATGTTTACCGAGGAGGTTTACCAATTGTTTCTTTAAGAACTCCCCAAAGAATCTTCAAGAAACGAAAGAGAACTTAAAGCAGGAGAAACCTCATCAAGTGATGATGTTTTCTGGGCGCATTTCGAAAGGGTTTCAGAGTCCATGTCCCGGCATATTATTAGACGGAATCGGACTAGTAGACCATAACTCATCCTTGGCCCCTTTGGGCAGAAGGAGGTCATTTGTTATGTGTCCAGCCCCTTACACATTGCTACAGCCACTGTGACTGCACTGCCGCTTGCCGCTTGCCTCCTGCCCCGCTTTGTTGCATGACGAAAGTGTCGCATATTTGACCCAAGTGACATGTGTGGCAGGAGCAGGGGACCTGCCTGGGGATGTTCTGTGACAAATGATGCCACTTCGTCTGTGATTTATCAAAAGCGAAGTCGAAATTATAAAAATATTTTTCTCATTTTCTTTGGCTTAGGATTAATGGATATGGATTTGAACGGAAAAATGTCTACACTAAACCCGCTCTATAAAAAAGGAAAGGGAATTCCATCAAGCGGTTCATTGCACTTGTTCTGCAGAGAGAGAGAGTGCCAGAGCGAGGAGGGGTGGGGTATACCAAATAAATGCAGGGCGAGGGGTTTATTCTTCAGAGAGAAGTCTGTTCCTTCCAGCGAGAGGTTTATCTGCTCGTTCTGCTGATTTGTTGCCATTGCAGCGATGCCTTTGGCCATTGGCCTTTGTCCAGTTCTCTCGCTTTCACAGCCGTAGCCGCAGCCTTAGCCCGTAACCGTAACCGTATCGATTTTTGCCAGACGCCTCAAAACGTGACGCGAATCTGTAATTGAAATGAAGAGAGCCTGCAGCAAAGGGTCCTTTAAAGAGCAGGAACTCTCTTTCTCTCTCTCTCACTGTTCTTTGCCTTCCTTTAAAGTTCAAAGTGTCAAAGAAATTAGTTAATAATAATTATTGGGCGCTTTAAGAGCCGCCTCACAGCTACCGCCTTAAGTCTCAGGTCTGTCTGTTGTTTGCCCCTCTGCGCTGTGCCTCTTTTTGTGGCATGTTGCGCGCTTAAGTGCGGACATGCTGCGAACATTTATCTTAATTGCCATTCAATTGAGGAGACACCAAGCGACAGGCAGGCCGTGGATTCAATTTGCATACACGCGATGGCAAGAGTCCTACTGTGGCACTGCCTCAGCCTCTGCCTCTGACTTTGCCTCTGTTTTTTGCTCTCATTCTCTCTCTCCTCTCCCTCCCTCGCCTGTTGCAATCACCGATGCTCACTGTTTGTGCAACTAATTAACATTTTTAATGGGTAATCCTTGTAGTAGGCACTGCCACGGCACTCTGCGGTAGCTGCTGCTGCTGCTGGCACACAAAAATGAAATGGATCCGTGTTTTGACGGTGGATGGATTTGATTTACACAGCAATTAAACGCCAGGGGGCAGCATTAGAGCAGAGAATTTGCTGCTGCAGGCGGAGGTGCGTGTGATGGATGGGAGAGAGTGTGTCCATTGGATCTGCGATTCACTTCATTTCTTTTCTACATATGTATCTTTGCTAGCACTAATATCTTTGGTATCTGTAGCTCTAGTCGTTGGTACCAATCAGCAGTTCATACCCAAAAGGCAGATTGAAATCTGCCGCTCCCCAACCAGCTACGCAATCCTTTTTCCCTAATCTCTTCGCACTACGCCTAAACGCCTTCTTTCAATGTCAGAAATTTACTTGGACTTCCGGACAGGACAGACGCCATATCATTAGTGATTATCCCGAAGGGACGAGGACTCTTTTTCATGTATGTCATCGGAAATTGCGCCCATCGCTAACACGCCTCATGATTGCCAGTGCACGCGCCCGCTAATAAACCCCCCACCACACCCCAAACCCAATAGACCGCTTTAACCCTATAAGCCACCCCGCCTACCCAGCCATTCAGGGCGATAAAAAGCGTAACCCGTTGAGGCCCAAGACAAAGTCCTAGCAAAGGCTGTGGGGCGGGGGGTCCTGTCTCTCTGGCTGTCTTGTCGTCGTGGTATCGGGCCATGTCATCGCTCAAAATAAATGTGAAAATGCTAATTTAACCCTTTTTATTATTCATAGTCTTACACTTGGCCGCCTCATCGTCATCGTCATCGCCATCGCGATGAGAGAACTTGAAGGAGAGACCCCGCATCCCCATACCCATCCTCTCGCACTCTCACTCGATTTGCATGTCTTGAGAGACTCCCCGGGGGATCAGAGTAGGAGGGGCTGTCGTGCCTCTGCCTCAATGTTGCATATTAAGACATTTGTCAACTTAATGTCGAGGACTTTTAGTCAAGTTATTAAAATATATATTCATTCCGTCTGAAAAACTAATGGAATGGAACTCCCTGCCCTGCTTCCTTCCCCCGCCCCACCTCCTGCCACGGATTCCCTAATAGAGTCTCATGGATTTTGACACGTGTCTGCCACTGCCACAGCCACAGCCGTCGCCGTCGCCTCACGGCAACCAATTTCCCTGCTCTATATAATTTTTTTGGGTGGATTTCTCTGCCAAATTTGCCCCCGGAACTACACGACGCGTGTGGGTGTCAATCAATTGGATTTCTATTCTGAATAATTTACTTATGACATTTTGTGGCATTTTTATTGAATTTCCCCAGACTGGAAAGAATCGCAGGGGAACCCTCCTCTATTCCCTCTGTTCAACTCTGTTCTAATTTCGTCTTTAGATGTCCTGTTTTTTCACTCTCACATTTTCTGTGGCCAATTATATTTGTTGTCCGCACTCCGTGCACGCGTTAAATATGCACAAAAATGTGAGAAATGTGAACAATCTGAGCGATTTGATTTAATTTATCGGAATATCTGTCGCTGTGAAGAGCCTCTAGCGATACACTGTACAACTGAGGCCCCCTCTATCGATACACTCTTCCTGTCAAGCGAGCGACTGCCTCGTTCAGGCCAGAAGGATTGAAACGGAAAGACCAGAAGTAAAGAATCAAAGGTCCAGGGTCCAAGGCCCAGACAAAACCCTCAGACAAAAAGCCCCAACGACAGACCGAAATATATTTAAGTTTTTCAGTAAGTTTTTCGGTCATCCACGAGTACAAGAAATTCCACGCATATTTTGCAATTTGAGAAATGAGACACAAAAACAGGGAGACCCTTCGCTTGCTTCATCATCGTCTCAGTCTCAAGAACACAACAGAGAGAGGAGAGTGGAGAGTTCTCTTTATACCGGAGGTTCAAACAGCGGAATCCTCTCCCATCTCTGGCCACCAAAACGAAGGAATTCTCTCCCTTCTCTCAGCTGCAAGCAGAGGAGTCCTCTGGCAGCTACCATCTCTGGTCTCTGGTCTTTGGTCTCATTATCTGCGATAATAACAAAACTTAACCCTAATAAAGTACAAATGGGACCAATTCGAATTCATTTGGCGCACATGCAGAGTCCTGGCTCCCGCCAAAGGATCTCCAAATGCAAATTACACATGCGGAGTGCCAGATAAAAGCTCTCAGAGTCCCCCACTCTCCCGCTGTGAGCCATAAAATATGTCATATTTTAACAAAATGTTGCAACACAATTACAATAAACCCATTCGGCATGCCGCATGCCGCCTGCCTCATGCCCCTTTCGGTGGGTTGTGATATTCTCATATGGGACAGATAACGACGCACGTAATGAGTTCTGGCTCCACCGAAAAGGCAGGGCAAGTAAAGGAGCAATGTCCTGGGCTTGGGCTGCCTGCGTCGAAACAATTCCAAAAGTTGCCGTCATTATCTATTAGTCCATAAATGGCAGATAGCAAAGGTAGCCAAAGGATTGTGTACGGCATCCAGGCTGAAGAAGTGCAGGGTACATGAATGAATGAATGAATTTTGTAAGTGAAAAAGGATTAAAGTTGTGCTATAGAAAACAGGAAGCGGATTATTACGAGTTGGAATTGAATTTGAGGAGGAAAAACTATAAATAGAGAGAGGTTCTAGCTGGGGAAAATGGAATAGATTCAAGAAATATAAAATTAAACTCTGAACAATTAATAATGTAGTGCGTAGCAGTAGATTAGATTCCTGGAAAACGATTAAAGTACAGGAAATAAATGATTAGAATATAAGTATTCCCATATTGGGAGTTTTAGTTAGGGAAAATCGAAATGTTGGTACAAAGTTGCTCCGAAAAATGCAAAAATGTTGCCCAACCAAAGCGGAATACTTTGAATACAGCTCTCTCCATCCACTGCCAGGTCTCTTGAAACTCTGCAATTAGTTCCACACACTCCCACACTCCGCTTCCCTGGTGCGAGTAATCCTGTCCGTCCCACGGGATAATGTGTGCCCTGTCCGTGTACACAATTGCAATGCAATCCAGGGGCTAATCAGGCCATTTCCATTTAGTTTTTATTGCTAATGAGAGAGCACGTCATAAAGTTACAGTGACAGTCGCTGGGCTGACCGGAGCGCGCAAATCTCTCAATTAGTTTATACAAATTAGTTTAACGCCCCTCGGGGAATACCATGGGAAGGCCAGTCCCCAAAGCCTGATGGAGAGTGTGGGAGAGGCAGGAATTGGAATGGGAATTGAATGTTTGACTTACTAATTAAATGAGATCGATAAGTAATCCAACAGGAAAACAAATGGAAACGAAAAGTAAATCAAAAAGTCGAAAAAAGCAAACGAAAAACAATAAAAAGTCGTCCAATTACCATAAAAAAGAGATTTGTTGTACGGTTTACTTTACACACCTCGAAAGACCTCGAAACAAAAGATTAATGAGATTTCCCAGAGCCTGAAAATGCCAATAAAAAGTTGTGCGCCCCCGGGCGAATCCCAGGGAGAATTCCGACAGGCTGGTGTCAAAGTTTAAATGGTTCCTGGCTGCCATTTAATTGCTGCGAGATGGCAGGAGGTGGCATGGCAGAGTGTGAGTCCTGTTCCTCTGAGCCTATAATTAATATGCTAATAAAATGCCTGAATGACAGTTGAACAAGGACTTTTGACAGCTCCAGAGTGAGCGAGAGAAAGGTAGAGAGAGAGAGTCCTCATTCTCCCCTCCTGTTGCCGGAATAAACTTTGGCGGAATGTGCGTCGAAGGAGCAACATTCCACAGACCACATATTGAAGTCGGCTGTAAATCATGATTATCTTTTTATTGCTGACATTTTTGTGGGGGGGTCGGGCCTTTATATGAACTCCAGGACCACGGGGACCACCACCCTGTGTCATAGAGAGAGAGAGAGGAATGTCCTTAAAGTGGAGCGAGGCAAAGCCACCATCGACTGCTGCATAACGAGATTTGAAACGGTTTGCGGGGCTTTGCTCTAATGGATGATGGTCTTTCAACTAATGTCCAGCCACAGCCCTCGGTCCGGTCACCTTTTGGATGAGGATATGGATTGGGGTCAGCCATTCGAATGGACAATTCACTTGGCGGCCAAACAATTCTCATTGCAGCAGAGCAATGGCAGGGCAGCAGTTTCGACTGCCGAAAGACATTCCAATCGAATGCCATTCGACGATAAAAATCGTGCCAAACGATAATCCACTAAAACATTTACACTGCCCCAGCAAACACACACAAACCCACACACAGGATTGCCAAGGAGCACTCACAGGAGTGTCAAGGAGACAGGAGATGTCCTGCCGGGCAAAGTGCCAAGCCTGGAGCTCTGGCCGGATTAGCAGCGAACGTCTCGACGCGTCGTCGGTGTCCTGCCGTTAGTGCCATGCCACAGGACAATGCAACATTACAATAATGTGCACTTTTATGGACAGTTAACGGGCTGCAGCTGCCATAAACGCATTACGGCATATCCCTGCGATCCATGCCAGGCCAAAGGACATCACTGGCATCCCAAAAATGTCCTGCCTGCCAAGAAGGTGTGAAGATATGGAATTCGATGGCTGCTATCGATGGCTGCTTAAGAGGCTGTTACGGAGTACAGTCATGCATGATGCAGGAAATATTTCTCAACACTAAATGGGGGCCAGCAATGAGAGCAGAGCACAGAGTATGGAGAGTGCAGGATATATCTGTGCCAATCTATCTTCAAATGGGAAAGGCACTTAAGCAGCAGGAGAATGGGGATGTCTAAGAGTTTTGGCGTGGAATGAAACGCCTTTTACAACACTGAATGTCCGAATGTGATCCATGAATGAGGGAATAAGTGGAATGAGTTCCTATCTGCTAATTTGACTGCTAATAGGAATCCAGTTTGGCGCTTTTGACCAAAGAAGCTTAAGACGATGCCTTCCTACTGCCGCGACTTTCTACAGAGTAACAGCAGCCCCGTCCATGGAGTTTTATGGAGAGAACGAGGAACATGCCACCAGTTGACTTCTGTGTTTTTGGGGGACACACAGGGCGCCCATAAAAGGTAATCTCATATCTAAATGGCCCTAACTCATGGGCCAGACCACAAATCTCTGGGCAAAAGGAAGCAACAGTTAAGCTCGGACTCGTACTCGGGGATACAGATACCGAGATACAGATACAGTACATAAATAAGGGACTACGCAGGCGAGAGCCTCCCCGAGAAGCCATCTAAATTAATTATTTATAGTCGCAGAGCAATTGGGTTTGAATAATAAAACGATTTGCACTGCGTCCCGAAACTAAACATGATTCATGCGGAAGGATTGCAGCCACAAAATATGGCCAAGCAGATACAGAGGGAGGAGGGAGGAGAGCCACGGCCAGAGTTTAAATTATGGCCAAAAGAAAGTTAAATGGAGCCACAACTTACGGCGGGGAACTTCGTACCTGCCTGTCCCCCCAGAATGAATGGCTCTTGAGATCTTACGCCACTTTCCCTAAGACAACAAAGGAGATAATCAGAGAAGGAAGGTAATGGGAAGGAGGAGGAGAAGTTGCAGCAGAGTCAGCGGCACACAGGCGGAAGGAGGTGTTTGCCACAGTCACACAGGCGGGTGGGGTGGGCCAAGGAGGACAAATCTAAATCTAATTTTAAGAGGCAACCCCTAACCCTCAACCGTAAGAACCGCCCCTGGCCAATTATATTAATACAGTTACTCGAATTTGTGTCTCAACTTTTGAGTGGAGCAAAGAGGCAGGAAAAGCTGAACACAGAAACAGAAACAGGAGCAGCAGCAGCCGCAGCCAGCAGCAGGCCCTGTGAGTCCTAGTGGCTGTGGCTGTGGCAGTGGCAAAAATGTCTCCAAAATTGAATTTGCATAATTTTAAAAGCTTCAAATGCTGCTTCTGCGGCTTCCAAGTGGCATATTGACAGGACGCACAGGACTACAAGCCAAAGGGAAGGACGGCGTTAAGGGGGTTGGAAATCGGAATGGAAATGATGTTTTTGATTTTGATTATGCAAATTTAAGTGTCTGAACAATGTTTGCTCATCGAAGCTGAAACGGAAAACGGAAAATGGGAAATGGGAAACCCCTCGACATGGAAACTAAAGGAGAGTTTTCGGGGATATGTTAATTACTGCAGGCAAGATCTGATCTGGGGATTACGTGCCAGTAAGAGCATAGATATATATGTATCTCGAGATTCTTTATCCTTGGACTCTGCTTGCATGGAAAGTGGCCTCCATTTTGTGGGTCAGACAACTGGCGACAGTCTTATGCGGAGTCCATCTGTCCACCCTTTCATTTATGTCCTTTTCTTGACATTAAAGCATGATTCCTCATATAAACGACTTCATTAGAGCACATAGAACTTTTAGTACGCCAAATATTTTGTAATGAAAGCGCCACACAGTCTGCAGTCTTGGCAGCTGGCAGATGAGATGAAGACTGACATTCCTTGGGCGCTGACATCATCTTCAAGACTTCAAGTCGTTCGGAGTGCCTCAAAGAACACTTTCACTTGAGTTCTTTGACGAGTACAAAAAAGAGAGCATTCACCTGCTGACACAAAAGCGAAGTGCCATTCATTGTTGGAAGTTCAAGTGCAGAAATTCCCTGAATTATTCACATTTAAATGCAGAAATTCACTGAAATATTAACCAGAAGCATGAGAAACAGCTGGGAATGGTGCAAAGTGGAAGTGCGAGAATTTTCCACAAAAAGGAAGGCAACTCTGGTGCCTCGAGCACGTTTCATTCCAATTTGATTGGTAATAATCGATCCCCGAGGCATTTCCTTTTTCAGGGAGGGTTTCGTGTGACTTTAATCCGACGTTCAAGATGCTCCCTTGAGTTTAAACGGAGGTTAAAGCTAGTCCCTGACTTTTAACCGTGCTTTAAGCTTTCGTTATCTGTGTTTCATTCTCTCACTTGACTTTTTATCTGTCAAAGGACTCGCTCTCCTGCAGGATTAAAAAGAAATCCACTCGAAATTGAATACGATTAAATACGAAATTGACCTCTGGCTCGGACCATATGCAAATGCCCAATAATCCCAGAAGCAACAGCAGATTCGCCACCACCCCCCATCCTTCCTGCTCTATTCATTTAATCGAGCTGTGAAAGTCAGGACCAGGACCAGGACACCCGTAGCCGGGAAACCAATTGTCCTTTTCCCTGTCCTGTGTTCCTGTGTTGTTGCTACAACATTTTAAAATGGAATTTTCAGCCGCACACACACAAAAAAAGGGGTGGCACAAAGTCAGGGAGTCCGTGCCTTGCTTCGTTTTGGCCTTTCATTGTCATGCAACAATTCTGTGGCAAGTTTTGAGGGTTGCACCACCAGCAGTCCGCCGTAAGCCATAGGGGTTTCTCAACGGGTGCATAGGGGTGTGGGCTAGAGAGGGGAGACTCTGCTCTCAAAACATAATTACGTGCATGTAAACAATAATTTAATTTCGCACTAATGCTGCGAATTTGTGGGCTGATTGTGTGGCCTTTTGCTAACGAACTTATACGCGTATTGGGCTCGGCAGGGGAAGGGGTTCTAAGAATTCGGAGAGATGGGGATGGGGCTGTAAAATCTGGCAGCATTCGCAGTGGAAGCAAAAACCACAATTTCTTTCTTTCATCTCTTATTCTATCTAATTCTTGCGCGTACCTCTTTCGGTTGAGGGTCATAACTTCTTTATGGGCACATGACAAGTTTCAGATTTATTTTTGTGGAAGATTTATGGTAGAAACCGTTTTGGAAACCCCTTTCGCTGACATAATGTCTGCGAATCAATAAATTATGCCTCATAAATCTTGTCCAAACCAGGGCTCCAAGGATTCCAATGACAGCCGTACAAGTGTTCCTGTCATATGGCCGTGTTTCAACGGGGAAAAGAATGGAATTTTTGCCTCTTTTCATAGAAGTAGGGCAACATTTTTCAATATCGGAAGAGCACATTAATTCTTGATTATCTTTAACTATAATTTTTAATATTCATTTCTTCTTTTCAGTCACTTAAAACTGTTGGATAGTTTGGTTTGCATAATTTCATAGAATGATCGAAGAATCTTCTTCGTTATTGACACATCAAAATATTGGTAAGGGAACTGAAATTCGGTTTTCATCATTCCAGTCACTTTGCAGTTCTCAAAAGCGAATTTTGAATGATATTTCGCTTGCAACTTAAAGCCACAACATGCTCTCCGTGTGTCACACGATTGAAGTTCCTGATTTTGGCAACTGTCGCTGGTTAGGGGGCGTGTCACGGTGCAATCGACTCGGAAACATCAATGCCAAAAGCATCCAAAAAAAGTGAATTTCAATTGAAACTCATTCAATCGCACGAGAGATTTTTCCATCTTTCGAGGCAATTTTCTCTCCGGCAATAGTTTATCCATCACAATCATCAGCAGCCGCAAGGGGAAGGGCTGGAGAGAATCAGAAAACTAGAGAAATCTCTTCTGCTTGGATGGTGGCCAGAAATGAGGGGAAACGGGTGACGCGTCTCAAGGAAAGCGAAACGGAAACAACACACAAACAGAGGACAAACAGGATGTTCATTAGGTTCGCTGCATTTCTCTTATTAAATCTAGATATTCAGCAGCAAAAAGAGGGGAAAAGTTCGTGACGGAGGGGTGTTTGGGGGCTGAGAAATTAAAGCGGAGAAAGTAATGAAAGCCAAATGATGAATAATACATGAAACAACTTCATTTCAACGCCTGCCCTGTGCGATTCGCTCTCGAGGATTAAATGATTATCAGAGGCATTTAATCAATGGAGAAACTTGACCAGCAGGGGCAGGGAAGTGGGGTAGACAGTAGGTAGGGGGAGTCCGAGCAATTACCCTGACCAGTTCCCAAAGGAGTAGGAGTGGGTGCGGTCTAGGTGGAACTGTGCTCATCAGAGGGGTTTTCGAAATGATATTTGACCAAATTTTTACCACAAAGAATCCGCATTATTGGGAATATTTATACGAAATTGGGGCTCACTTTTCATAAAGAAACTACTTCTATTTGGACTCGTTTTCTTTAACTTTTCTCTTCTTTTTTGCTCTGCTCCAAGGAACAGTTTCTCAGTTAATAAATTCCTCTCCCACTTTCCAACAAATTTCTTATTATAAGAATTTTTTTAAAGTTTCAGAATTCGTTAAAATATTTCCTCGAAATTAAAGTTTTCTTTTCTCCCTTCATTTTCCTTCTTTCTCCATATTTCTTCTCTCTTTTTCTATCATTGAAGATTCCCCCAAGTTTATAAATTGGTGGAAGTTCTAGCACGAAAATTAAGTTCGCTATTCTTCCCACTTCTCACTCTATCTCTCACTTTCTCTTTGTGCAATGTTTGTGTTACTTCTCTGAGCAGTTGTCTTTTTCGTCCGGGATGTTCTTTCTCTGGGACTCCTGCGATTCCTTTGGGCCTGTTTGGCCAATTCATCAGCGCACAAATTGAGCTCTGGTCCCCACTGTCCATCCACATGTGTGTAACCGGATCCACACATCCTCCTGCTGCTGCTGCTCATCAGTCCTGCTGCTGCCTCCTGCCTCTGACATCAGCATACGTAATCCAATGAAACGAATGCTTTATTGGCTTAATGGAGCTGACGAGGATGCGGCACAGTGGCCCCCAGCCTCCTCCCCCCACTCCCCTACTCTCTCTCTCACTCTCTGGAGGATTCGAAAGTGTATCGAAATGAAAAAGGACAATTTAATTTAATTTGACCGCAGCACACAACACACAACACACATGAGGGATATCCCCACAGATATGCAGAAAAGGTTATGCGGCATTGGCCATAATTCACACTTGTGACCACAAAGCGGCAGAGTAAAAGAGAGAGAGAAAAAGAGAGAGATTGAAGGAGGAGTGAACACAGAAGGATGAAGGATGTGAATGGGAATCCTTAATTTATGGCCACTAATTGCATTGATGATAAATTTAATTTCGAATTAAGCCAGAAGTGTGGCACAGGGAAAATGGAAGGGGAGCAATGCGAACGCATAAAGAGAGAGTGGGGGGAGTGTGAAGAGTAAGGAGAGTACAGAGAGGAGTCTCACAGAGAGAAAAGAGAGGAACACACTTTTGGAGAACTTATAATCCGACAGACAAGAGCTCAGAGGTCCCACTAAAAGCCGAGAGCATGATTTACACACATATTTTCCAGGGTTCAAATTGAATTTTTGACATTTTTTGGAATGTCAGAGACAGATGAGGAGCAGGGGATGAAGAATTCTGCGCCTGAAGGAGGCAGGGGATGAAGAATTCTGCTCCTGAAGGGGAACTCCCCTATGACAGGACGACCTTGTTCAACTGTCATTTGGGTATTCCATAATCGTAAGTCAACAGGCATATGACAACCAGTTGACAAGACCAATTCTGAAGAGTTTAATGGGAGTTGAACTGGAATAACTTTGGGGAGAAATAATAGAGTGTTTTGGAAAGAAAAGTGAAGGAAATCTCTGGAAAATATAGCTTAAAGAATAGTTTTTAAATTTATTTTTAAACTAAGTCAATTCTGGTTATTTGATTGAGTTTTTCTTTGATTTATTTATTTATTTGCAAATTATATTTGGGTCTTGATCGTGCATCCCCTTGAAGATACATACGTATGTATCTGCGGAGCTTCTGTCTTCCAATCTTGGCACAAAAGTTCTGCTGTTTGTAGCTTTTCCTTTACCTATAAAAAGCATTAATCATTGTTAGCTAACAAATTGCTTTCCTATGCTGATTTTTATTGTTCTGCGCACCCTCGAGACCCCTACTCCTTCCAACCAGCATCCAAAGCGAGAGGACATCGGGGACATAGCGATGAAAGTCAGACAAATATTATCGTACACGCATGAGGAGTGCGTTTCGAGTTGGTTTATTGGATTTTCCTGTATTGGATTGTAATGGTCAGAGGGAGGCGGAGAGGCCGAGGGAAACTCAAACCCCCTGGAGTTGAAAGGAATGTCCATCAAAGAGACTTCCTGCAAGACGCATAAATTATCCTTTTCCTTTTGGTGTTTTCGCCGCTTTCCCGCACAGAGGAAAAGTGTGAAAATTTGTTGGGCAGACAAGTGCAAAGTAATGATATGCAATCCAATTTACTGCCGGATGGATGGAACAGGACACTGAACACTGGACACAGAGCACAGAGCACAGCGCACCCATGCAGGACTCACACAGGAACTTGCACATTCATCACTTTCCTGATGGACTTGAGTCGTGTCCTTCTTTCGCATTTCTCTCTCCCTCTTTCTTCTTCTCCTGGGAAGGAGGAAGGGGAGGCGAGTCTACTTCCCTGTGGAAGGACGAGGACAAGTGTCAATTTGCAAGGCATTAGAGGGGGCTGGGTAGGGGGATTGGCTCTCCTTTTTTATTGTTTACTCAACGCAAAAGAGAGCGGGGCTCTACGTCCTTCTCTGCAAGGATATTTACACATGTGTTTGGAAGTGCGGCAAATGTTTTCACGCCAGATTCAGATTTCTGGGATAAATCCCCTGCCCAACGGGTTAATTACATGATTTCTATGCCCCCCTTGGGGTGTAATTGTAATTCCTCCCGAAAAACCCTTCCCGAAGGTATCCCATATGGGAGTGAGTGCCACGCCCTTAATGGGTTTATTGTAATTCAGCCCAGAATATATGACATATTTTATGACTCGCAGAGCGATTATCTTTTCGAAACTCTGCGCATTTGCATTGCTGGGAAATTGTTATGGGGGAGAGCTGAGGAGATGAGGAAATTTGCAGAAAGTTGTGGAAGAGTTTTAGAAAAGTTGAAGGAGAAAAGTCCGTGGTATTATAAGAAATACAAATAAGAAAAGATAAAATAAGAAGAAACAGAGGATGAACAAGGTATGAAAAAACGGTCAAAAATAAATCGAAAATAGATCGCAAATGCAACCAGAAAAGCTTAAAACAGATTGAACAAATCGAGATAAGATTGAAAACAGATGAAGAATTCATTCATACCATTCTACTTTCATATAAAGTATTTCCACTCCTCCCTATGAATATGCATAATTAATCTGCTATAATATGAGTAACCACCTGCAAGAAAGTCTTATCTGTGTAGCAGATAAAATAATCAAAGTTCCATATCGAAATTCTGTTTGCTCTCCTTTTCCCCATTTGTGTGGCGAATTCTAATTGAGTTTTCCCTCTAATTTATGGCACTGCATTTTGGACAGAAAAAGGAGGGCAAAAGCCATTTCTCAGGCCATAAAATACAATCGTAAAATCAGTCACCTGTGAGAAAAGACAACCACCCAAAAAAAAAAAAAACGAAAAAAGAGTGAAAAAAACCTTAGATAATACTCGTACCCCTTGGATAAAGTTGGACAAAATTTGCATAGGAAAATCATAAAAATTTCTTGTGTTGTTTTTTTTTGGAAAGTGCAATTTTGAGGCGTGACAAAGGGCGTGAGTGGGAGGGTCCTTTTACCTCTTTTCAGCTGAGGGAAGGAGTCTTTTTTTAACACTCTGGAAGTGAGAGAAGGATGTGGAAACTTTGGGAGAAACGGCAGAGACAGATTAAGAATGAAAGTTTTGCCAAAAGAAGATCCACGTTTTTCCTCCTTTGAAAGGCTTAAAAGCTCTCCAAAGGTATTCGTTAATACCTGTTTGAAATTGCCAAAACGTGATGATATTTTGGGCTAAAACTTTAACCTGAAGGTGGACTTCTGGTCTAGCTTCAATTTCTTATAAATATTTCCTCAAATTGCGGACTAAAACTGCGTTTGTTTCCACTGCAGATGTGTGTCACACAATCAAGTGGAACGTTCAATGAGATTCCTTCGCTAGAGATGGCTCTGAAGGGTGTGGAGCAGGGAGCAGGAAGCAGGGAGAGTGCTGAGTGTGGCAAAGTGTTTGGCAAGTCCTCAGGGGAAATCCATTGGTCAGCAAGGGGCCACAGGACGACACAGGATAGGACACGACACGGAAAGCGTTGCAAGGCAGCCATTGAGGCAGCCGCAATGTTTACGCTGCGGTTCTCTGATGATGGCACTCCTCTTAGAACTGGTACTCCTTCTCCCCCTTCTCCACCACCTCCTCATTCTGCTGCTCCTGGGTGATGATGAGCCAGAGGATGAGGGGGTGACCAGTGCCAGTGTCCTGGGGTTGGAGGTCATTCAGCTGTCAGTTTTAATAGAGGCCGAACACTTTGATGGCGTTGACGTTGAATGTCCCTCAATATTGGACGCTGACTCGAAGCTGGACTTCGACCTGGAGGTGGACACTGTACAGGGAGGTCGCATGTGTGTGGCCATAGACAAATCGAATGCCCCGGGGAGCAGTTTCTAATGAAAGACAACAGAAGCGGGCAGTGCACTGCAGCAGCAGCAGGAGGAGGTGGCGGCAGGAGGCCTTCTGCTCATTTGGCCGAAAATTTTGACGCTTTATGAGCGGTCCCTTTAGTGCTGAGTGTGCGCAAAAATGTAATTGAATGAATACCGAATACGTAAGCGAATCCACCAGTCGAGAGAAGGTCATCCAGAAGGCCATAAAATGTTTGTCTTCCATTAGGCCAAAGAATCTTACGAGAGCGAAGCTCCTGCGACTGCTCTTTACAGAGAGGCAGAGAGGAGGAGAGACTCCTCTTCGAGGCACTCTTCTGAGAGAGACAGTGGGGGAGTGGGAAAGCTATAATAATTCCCCCGCCTTTATAAGATGTCAACTAATGTAGGATCCCCCATAAAACCCATCCATGGCGGAGACATGACAGAGTTATGAGCTGTTGAGGCATCCGTTTGGGAGCTGCCATCCCATCCCACGCCGTCCTTAACTTAAGTTTCCTTTAAGTTTAACCTCTTCGTTGAGTTTGTTTTTGGGGTTTTGTTTAATTCGCGTGACTCGCGTGTCTTGCAGCATTTTGCAAGTCTGCCCTGTACAGAAGGTATAACGATTTTTAGTAAATGTTGGCAGGCAGAATTGGAATATTCTCAGAGCCCTTTCCGTTTGCAAAATGGGGAAATCTCTCTGATTTCTGAAGATATTAATATTAAAATTGAACGTCCTATACATCCCTTCATTTGTTTTCTTTCTGTGCATATATTAAAGATTCCTCAAGTACGATCGATCTGCTAGGGTATCGAACGCTTCGGCAGCCAAAGCCTGTCATCCTTTCTGTTTTTTGTTTTGTTTGTTTGGGCCCCAGAGCTATCGAATCCTCCGTCATTGTTTTGAGTCACGAATGCAGATGAATGTGTGGGTCGTAGGGGGACAGGTAGGGGATAGGGGAGTCCGATCCGCGATCCGAGACTTGGGAAATATTGAATCTCATGTTACGGGCATCAAATATTTATAATTTCTCCCGCCGGTTTCCACCTCTGTCCCTGCCACTGGCCTCGTGCCAAATTATCATGACAACTTATTTAACTTGGCTAAAAGAGTAGGGGCAGCGGTGGCAGGGGAGTGTGGTGGCTGTAAGAGAAGACGGAGAGGCTGGGGAAGGGGAAGCCCAGAGGCTGTATCCATGACTTGGCCTCTGGGCTTTCGACCTGCCGCTGCTCTGCGGTACGCTGCGGTGGAAACTTCACCGAGTTGACAAAAGTTGAAAGTTTGCCCGCAGCTCAAATGCTAATTAGTAAGGCAAATAGGGGAAGGATAAGGGATGCTGGAAAAGAGGGGAAAATCAGCTAGTAGAAAAAGGGGAGGGAGATGGTCGCGTAGGGAGTGGGGCCAGCTGAGAGATCATGGCTGCAAAAGTTGACAGCCACTTGGCACGTAACGTTGGCAGGCTCACACTTTCAGGGCAGCCCAGGGGAGTCTTGGATCCAAGCGGAAGACTTTGGACAGGGTAGTGGGAGCCAGGAAATGGCTGTGAGAAGAGCCACTTTAATGCAGGAATTATCTGTTAAGGTTCGTAGCGAACAGTTACGTGGGAAAGTTATGTACAAATATATAAGAGCTATAGATGGAATAAATATATAAATATTATATATTAGCAGAGTTTCTGGGCAGCCCTCCGAAAGTTAACTCTTCGTTTGGGCAGCTTCATCGTGGCTTCTTCCTTCCTGAAGCAGCGGAAATCATAATCTAAAGGGCCGTTCAACTGGAACCTCTTCAAAGATAGGCCCTAATCGGATCCCTGGACTGTAGTCCCAAGGGAGACAGACTAAGTCTCCACCCGTTAAGACGTGGACGGCAGGCGTGGACTCATCAGTATGCCTGGCCAGATGTCAGGATGTGGGCGGCAAATGTCCTGGAAACTCTCGGTTCATTCACTCAGTTGACATTTGGGATTCCAATTGATTTCGCCTCTCGCACTGCTGCGATGTTTGCTCTGCTGATTTGCGAAAGACGAAAAACACGGAAAATTCGCATTCATTTTGCAAATGAAAATGAAAATGCAAACCAAAATCCTTGTGCCCAAAATGGCAAAGGCGAAATATTCAAATGTGCAATATTGACACTTGATTTGCATTTATAATGGCTACGTGATTTTCGGCTCTCGATTCGATTTTGTTTGAGGATTAGAATGTTTTCTCCTTTTTGCGGTTTTCTTTTTTGTTTCTTTTGCTATCGCTGACGACTGCGGACTGAGGTTACGGTGGCTGCTTGCTCCTGTTTGCTCCGTGCCACTTTTGTCCTATCTCAGGGATTGCATCTTTGGGAAAAATGTGTTAATTTCTCTACCCTGCTGAAGAGCAGAAGTCCTTCCCCCTTGCTCTAGTTCAGGACCTTCTTCGGTCTCGATTCAAGCATATTGCGCATAAAAAATTGAACAACCTCTCGGCTCTGACCCTCGGGTTGTTTTCACCATAAAATAATCTTTTTAAGCCGAAAACAAATTACAAATACGAGAATACGATGGCAGAACAAAGGCTGGCCGGAGAGAGGGCGACGCGACGAGTGGAATACCCTCTATATATAATTTGTTCCATTTTTTCCCGCTGCTTTGCATATTTTTCCTGCTCCCGGTTCCGTGGTCCGCCTGGTCCGTGTTCTTCTCCCCCTTGTGTGTGTGTGTTTTTCGGGGCTCTAACAAATTATAATGTATTGGAAATTGACAGAATTATGTAATGAATAGAAAATTATGCAAATTACAGCGCTGTTACATTTAATGGCACGACCTTTTCCGCCTCCCACTCTCCCGCAGCCTCTGGCTCTGGCACTGGCTCTGGGTCTGCCTTTGGGTGGCCTCTCGCACCGAACCTGACCCCCAAAGAGAAATCGAATTTTATTGACAGGACAGGCCATAAGAAGGTGAATTTTCCAGCAGCAGCAATGTGTTTTCCCAGGATGGAGGCGTAACGAGATAGAGGAAGGAGCAAGAGCCCCAATAGTAAGGGCTAATGTCATTGGGAGGAACAGAACGAAAGAAGGAAGCGTCGTTTGAAGGCCATTTTGTGAAGGAAACAACCTTAAAGAGTCCTTGAAATGATGGGAAGGTGTCTTTAAGGATTGAATAGAACTACAAAAGATATCCGTTAGGAACAAAAAAATATATCGAAATTCTTAAGAAGTATGAGCAAATATTTTAGAGCTATTAATCCCTCTTTTCCAAGCAGGAGTCTCCTATATATCATATTTTATTTGCTGATTTGTTTCCTTTCGATGACAACATGCAAATAAAAAACCCCTCGTAGTTCCAGATTCTGTAACAGATACTGACTTCTGCCGAAATCTTTGCTCTCCAAGCAAGATGATGAAATGCCCAGTTCATTAAAAGTCATCCAAGTTTATCGCCAACTGGGGAGCAATAAGCTAAAGTTTTCCCTGCTCAACTGTCTGCATTCCCGCCCACCGCCCGCCGCTTATCAAGCGTCGTTTTTCATATTCAAATATTTTTCTTTTCGTGGTAATTAATCATCCAGAAAGAGCGGAAAAACCACCAGACAAACAGAGAGATAGAAAGAGACAGAGAACGCGATACAGAAATGTCTCTCTCGAGATAATGTCAACATAAATTGTTTCGGCAATTTTCTACAATTTTCCAAGCATTATTTATGACGGGTGCCACGCTGTTTCTCTCTCTTTTGCTCTAGGAAAATGCGAATTTAAAGCTTGAGCTGGGGAAAATTAGCCCGCTTTAAGGGCTACTGGGGGAAATGTGGAAGCTTTGGGAAATGTGCAGGTTGAGGGGCATTCAGTTTGACGTGTTGACTTTGGCCTGTGGCCAGCTTTGGGGAGGTTGAAGGTCCAGCAGGTCGCAGCACACACTCTGGGGGAAGGCACAAGGTCCAGCAGAGGACACCACTGAATGCGCCATTTAATGAGCCTGTCAGCAGTCGACGCTGGTCGCTTTTCCTTGACTCAATTCACTTCACTAAACGGGGTGTTGGTGCGGGTTCTGTGTCCTGTGTCCTGGCTGCTGGCTGCTGGAAGGGATGTCCGCGTGTGTGGCTGCTCAACCCCTCACTCTGTGGTCAGTTTAATCACAAAGTTTAATGAATGGCTTAAGGGTTGAGGGCGAAACACTATTCTCCCCCTGTTCCGGCAGCTTATTGACAATCTCCAATCAACCGGAGATGCACCCAAAAATTTCCATAATCCAAATCAAAAATATTATTTCTATTGTTTCTGGCAGTTTGGTGGGGCAGATTTCACTCACTATTTTTTCATTCAAGGGCAGAGATATTCTTACCAGTTCTCAGGGAGTTTTCTTCCCTCCTTTAAAGCCTCACTTAACCTTCTGCGAAGCAACCTTCTTGCTTTTACAACTAATTTCTCATCGAAAATTATGCAAATTAAATTTTCAGGACTGCTTCCGTCTGGCCACGCGAATCGAGTCTCCCCCCACCACCACGCCACGCCCATTTCAGCTGGTAAGTAAGCATATTATTATAATTGTTGAGACCTCTTCTCGGGTTGTGCCCGGGTGGTGGTGACTTCTCTGGGATCTGGCTTTCACCCGGGTAGTGTTAGCCCCCTCGAGGCGTAAACAAAATTATGTTTTCATTGTTCGCACACTTGACACACGCTTCGGTTTTGGATCATTTCGCGCTGGTTGAGAATCAGCTGAGAGCCTGAGCCTGTCTTTGTTTTATATTTTACCAGTATCTGTTGAAAATTAGTTTAAGTAAAGCATTTTTCCTTAGATATCTTTGATAGCTGCCTTTTCTTGGTATATATTTAACTATGTATCATATATTACTTAACATTAAAGATCTTGAAACACCAATATAGACTTTAACTACCATCTACAACATCTACTTATTCCAATAAAAATTGATTATCTTACATTTGTTGCTAACTCTTTATTTACGTTGGGATTGAAGGTACTGCCTTCATGATTGCATTTCTCATTGGAGACCCATTCTTTAGCTACAAATAAACCTCCTCTAATTGATTGACTTTACAGCTAAAGCAGTTACTACAATTTTGGAAATGTTTTACCATCAAAACCCTGTCTAGACTTCATTTACTACCTTGCAGCACTCGAAAATAACTCCAATTTATTATTTGTGCTGCTTTTTTTATGGCAACAGTCGTTTAACAGTGGTTCGTGTCTCGGCTATGCCGAAACAGTAGAAAGAGACAACCATAGAGCTGACTATGACGGCAATGCCAGGGGCCAGAGAGGGATGAACATATGAAGAACTTTATGCGCTAGAAGGGGAGCACCATATCTAACGAATGAAGGGGAAATCGTATATACTTGAATGGTGTTGCCATTGGCTGGGATTCTTTTATATAAAACAAAGCCTTCTGCCTTCTGACTGTGTGTGTTTGGGTGTGTTTGGGCGCTTCGAGGTACGATTCATTTTGCGCAGATCCATCATCGTCAGCAGACGTTCCGTCTGTCCGCAGTTGGAGGATGTGTGTGACAGGATACGAATAGGTGTACGTAACAGGATATTAAAGGAACGAAATGAAGAGAAACTAATCGAAGTATTATTGATAGTGGAATTTTTGAGGAGTTTGAAGTTTCCACAGATGGAATTTTCAGTTTTAAAGTTTCCAGCCCATTATTAAAATTTTAAAGCAGAGGCTTGAAAGAATCGCCACACTCCGACGGACACCAGCAGTTCTAGTGCTTTGTGGCTACGAAAGCGTCTCCCTCCATAGAAACTGCGCATAATAGCGGAGGTGAAGGTCTCTTGGAGTCTCTTGCCAGTGTTTTGTGTCCGTTTCCGTGTCGATTCAGAACACTACTCGTAATACTCGTAGAGTAAACCACTCACGCTTCTACAAACTCCCAAGATACTAGGTGGACTGACTCCTGCTATGCAGCAAACATGTTGGGGTGGCTCCCTTGTGAGATCTTTATTTATTTGGAGTATATCCGGCTGGCGTGGGATTGAGATTAGTCTGGTACAAGAGTTTCGTCGGGTGGTGTTGCCGTTTGTGGTGGCTTGGAGAACGATCCCTTGATGGGTTGGTGGATGTACAGTTCGACGCCCTCTGTGACGGTTATGCGATCTGCCTCTCCGGAACCCCGTCCGTGCTCGATCTCCAGAGGTTTGCCCTTAGGTGGTGACAGCGTCGGTCTCTGGATGCTCGGTCGGATGAAGCTGGGCGTCGTCAGGGTTTTTCTCAGGCCGATGCCCTTGTGTACATCCAGCCGGGAAGATCTCGAAGATTTCGAATCCGTTGTGTAGCGTCGCTCCCGCACGGAATCCCGCCAGTCGCTCACGATCCTCTTAATGTAGACATTGTGGATCTCATCAGGACCGGCAGAGGCACGCCGACCTGCTTGACGGCCCACCTGAATGACGCTGATGGACGTCTGGGATTTCTGGTTTCTCAACGACATGTTTCGAGCTTTGCTAACTTGAGTATCGAAATTTCCAAATCCTAGACCATTTCCTTATGGGTGCAAAGATGGATGCACCAAGAGCCACAAAAGCAAAGAATTTTGAAAGGTAGTTGCCGAAATATTTAGACCATTGTGAGCTACCACAAATGGCTGGGAAAACAAATACAATTTGGGATGTTTATTGAACAGCTTCTCCAAACAAACTGAAGTTTAAGCCCGTGACATATGTACAGGTTCCTTTCTCAGTTGATTACTTTTTATTCACTTTCTTTAGCGGGCCTGCTGACTGATGGGGGTCCCGGGGAACCTGCAAATCCTTCCCATCTAGTAAATTAAAAACAAAGTCATGATAAAACATAAATAAAAATCTATTAATTTCCAATTCTTGTTTCCAATATCCGTATGCCAAATATGGCATACTTTTGGTGTTGGCTTTATTAAAAGACCGTGGCATACTTTCAGGCTGGTACATTATGGCCTAACTGTTGCAAAGTAGCGTGTAAAAGGCGAATCCTTGCAGCCCTGAGAACCTTGGCTAGGGTTCAACGGATAGCGGAGACCCTTCCGCTCACGAGATTATTCTTCGCGCCTGGATCGGATGAGAGAAGACCGAGTTATCCTTGATGCGAAACTGATTAAAACCGATAGGGGAGACAAAAGACTAAACCAAAATTTGGGCCATATTTGGCAGCCAAAAGTGTGGGAAGCAGGGAAACATTTCATAGCGGTACTCAAAAGACATCCCATCCTTCTCTTTCATTTAAATACTTTTTATTCTTGAACTTGTATCAACTTTTCCTTATTCTGTTCTTGTTTTACTGCCATTAAAGTTTTGAAAACGCACAAAGTATAGAAAACCTTACAGATAGATTACAATTTAACTGCCAGAACTCGACTAAATCATAATTTAAGACGATCTTAAGAAATTATACTCTTTTTTTAAACGTTTTTTTGTTGTTGTTTTGCAGAATCTTATAAGGTTTATCTATATCCTATTAATATAATAGACATAAAAGGTAGGGGGATCGGTTGGGGGTAGGGGATGGTGTGTGTTTAAGGTTGCATTGCATATAAAAATAGAAACTCTCGATTTTCAAACAGTTTGGGGGATACTTCCTGGTTCCAGTTCCAGTTCCAGTTTTAGAGATGCTTTTTCTTCCAGTTGTGGTTCCCGTTTTAGTTGTAGCGCTACTTCTGGTTCCGGTTGCGCTTTTAGTGTTGTGGCATTTAGCTTCCGTTTTGCTTTGTTGCCAGGGATAATTGCTCTCTTTTGATCATCGCTTTTTCATCGTTCTCCCTGGGGCTACTCTCTTGCTCCCCATTGGGCCTTTCCGTTTCACAGTTCGCATTTCTTAGGCACTTTAGTGTTTTTCAAACAAAAAAGTCTACAAAAAATGCTCTAAATTTGTTCATATAAATATTAACTGGGGATCTATTGCCATATGTGTGCATATGGGTTTCCTGTTGGTTGCGTGCTTCTGACGCTTCCACTGGCTCCTGGCAGATACACCTATTCTTAAGGGTTCCTTGGGTTGGGGATTCCTCTCGGGTTTCCCTTTCATGCGGCAGTCGATATGTGGCTCTCCAGTGTAGTTTTTCATAAGTACTGTTTTTTGCTTTGCTTTGCTTGAGCTCTTCCATCACTCATCATCACTCGTTCATTTCGATCGTAGATCGTTCATCGTTCATCATTCATCATTCATCATCAAAAATCGCAACCTAAACGCGTAGGAAATTAACCGAAATTACAAACAATATTCTTAGTGTTAGCTAAAGTTCCAATACGCGACCCCTATCCATAATTAGACATATAAAAATTGTCCCCTCTCCGGAGAAGCGCTGCGTTTTCCACAGTACGTTTAAAAACGCGTCAACTGCCGCTGGGCGGGCGTTTAAAAACGCTAGCGAGCTCATCTTTGGAGCTGCGCGTCGAATGCGGCGGTTGTTGCATGCATGGATGGACGGGCGGGCGGCCGTCCAGTGTCCACGCCTAGTAGTTACTACTGTTAAGTGCCTTAACATAACGTAACATAATCTACAACGAGATGCACGCGACTTTCTGGCGCTCAAATTGGAGGCGGGCCGCGGATGTACCGCAGCTGCGGGGTGAAGCTCATCGACAGGTTGTTGAGGTTGTCGCAGCAATTGGGTTGCATGAGGCAAGCAGCGCAGAAGAACGTGATGAGCGCAAGCTGCATGGGCACTGCCGCACGGGCGATGCGCCACGCCCAGCCGCGCGGTGGCACCTTTCCATCGTCCACATCGGTGGTGCCATTCTCGTCCCCGCTTTCGAGGCTGAGGAGCAGCGAGGGATCGTCGGAGGGGTCGCCGCCGCCATCGCCACTGGTCAGGATCAGGATTTTCTTCTGGTTTTCCTCTGAATGGTCTGCCGTCTGATCTTCTCCTGCCTTCTGTGCCTGACGAGCTTTGCGCGCATTTCGGCGTTTGCCTGGGGATTGCGGCTTCTCTTGTGTCTGCCCCTGCCCCTTGCCGGTAGTCGCCTTCTTCACATGTCCATTGGCCTTGGGGGCCACCTGCTGCTGCTGCTGCTGGTGGTGCTTCTGCTGGTGGGAGGCAGCGGTGCGCACAATCAGATCCCGACAGGTGTTTTGTAGGTGCTTCAGCTCCGCCTCGGCGCTCTCCATTCGAGCGGCAATCGAGCGCATGGCCTCGCTACCGGGGGCCAGAGCCAGTTCGAGCTGCTTGGCCAGACGCCGGAGCACGCCCAGACGCCGTTCCCTCTCAGAGAGACCGCCATCGGAGGTGGCGCCACCATCAGAGATGCCCGAATCGGAGAGGGACCCATTCGACGCCGTGAACTTTGCGATGTGGTAGAGCTGATTGGGGTCCAGATGCTGCTGGACGGCTATCATCTGCTCCTGGCTGACGTGCACCTTCTCGGAGAGCAGCTTGGCCACCAGCTTCACGTTCTGTGCGAGCTCCACGGGCGTCGTCTGTCCCTTGTCCAGGGCTCCCTCCAGACCCGCGAGGGTGCCTCTGTCCTGTCCCAAGGCCAAGTGGAATTCACTCAAGCCCGACTCCAGCTGCCGCCAGGCAATCAATGAGGCGGTGAGCATCTCCAGTTGAGTGTTGATTCTGCAAAGGATTCCACAATTAGAGACTTTTGTGGGGAGATCTAATGTGGATAGGACGTACCTGGCATCCGCTTCATCCCAAGCGCTGTACATGTCGCTGACCTCGTTTTTGAGGTGCTTGTGGAACTCCTGTTCGGCGGACATCAGAGAGTGGACATCCCAGGCGCCAGTGGACGTGGAGGCCTCGCCAGTGGCCAGTGATTCCACCTGGTTGCCATTGCTGTCGGTGACGGTGATGGCCACCGATCCATTCAGCTCTTTCTTGGCGGACTGCTCCTCCTTCTTGGTGGAGGACTCGATTGAGTGCACCTCCTGCATGCCAGATGGCTCTTCCTTCAGTGATTGTTCGGACTCCTGTGGTGGATTCTGTTGGTGCTGCTCCTCCAGGGCGCTTTGGAGTCGCCTCTCCTGGCGTGTCAGCCAGCTGTGGACGGAGGCGTTCAGGCGTAGCATGTGTGTGCGGTAGCTGGAAAGCTGACTCTGTTCGGACTGCGGGATGGACGGGGAAAGATTACGGATTAAATGAGCGCTCGCTTAGAGATTGGAATGGGTTGAGGTACCTTCAAGGCCTCCACTGCTATCTGAATAGCGGGCTCCGTGTCCAGCAACTCCGGTGTGGGCTTATCCCCCAATCGCTGCAGCGTTTGCTTCAAGGCACTCATCTCCTGTTGGAGGCGGCGCGCGGCAGAGGCATTCTCGCTCCACGACAGTAGATCCTCCCAGGCGGACAGCAGATCTGCAAGAGAAGACGGGGGTTGAGGATGAGGTTGGTGGTGGTGGTGGTGGTGGGTTAGGGGTGGCATCGAGAGAGTTAACGGTTAGGAGAGTGCACCCAAAGGAGAGACAGAGAGAAAGGCCTTCTAATTGGTCTCCAATCTCATTTCCATTTAAGTTTTCCATTTGTGGCCCTTTGTAATGAATACCTTTCGCTTTTCCCCCCCTCACTAACCCGCCCCCTTGCACTTAAAAGCTGGAAAATGGAAAATTGCTGGAGAAAAGTGAAAACTCTTTATTTGCAGCAGGAAAAACAGTTTTCAATTGCTTTTGCGGTTGAAATAATTTGAGTCTCATTGGAAACCATTTGTACAAATTGCAAAAGTTTTGGTTGAATGGTTTACCCCTTCCCTGGGACTTATAGTATAAGTCCCCCCTCTGTCCAGGCTACCTTTTCCGCTTTGATCAGAACCAATTGTGGATCGTGGGCTGCGTTGGTTGGTTGTGATCAGAACATGGGGCGGACTGGTTTGATCTGAATGCAATCAGAGCAGCACAAGTTCGACATCGAACACTCAGAACAGCAGCAACAACAGCTCTAAGCTGTGACAAATAAATAAAAACCGTAAGAACGGCAGCAGCAACAGCAACACTCACTCACCCGTTATGCGAGCGACAGGGACAGGGACAGCGACAGACGACTCTTGTGGAATTAAGGTGCGATTGGCGCAGATCAAACAAAGAACAGCTGTTGCTCCACTGCCAAAGAAAAGTGCATGTGGATGGCGAGGCCTGCGTTTCGGGCTAATTGCATTGCAGTGCGTAATGTGCACAAATTACTTTCACCTTGAGGCCAGCCAAAAACGGTATTTTTTTGTTACTGATTTACGATAAGCAAAGGCAGAGTATCCGTATCCACTGGGCTCAAGTAGTGCTCCCCAAGTGCCTATAGTACAAAACACAACCGAACGTGTTCGCAGCCAAACTCAAACTAGTTGACTGAACTTCAGTGCAGACGCGACTAAGCTGCACTTGGTTGCAGCTCCACAGATCCAACCACGCGTTGCATGCAGCCCCCACAATGAAGTCCAGCAGCCCACAGAGCAAGTCGAGCGCAACCAACTGCAAGATCGTGAGGGACAGGGAGGGATATACATATGCATGGGGTTCGACTTTGATGTATGTACGCACTTTGGCTGGGGTTTGGGTGGGGTGGGGTGCTGCACGCTAAGCCTCTTCTTCTTTATCAGTCAGGGGGATCCAACTGGTTGGGTGACAGATCAAAACAGGCTCGACAGACAAAGTTCGACTTGGTTGGCCGATAGCAAGGGAGCGAGAAAGGGAGAGGGGAAGCTACAAAGGAAGTTCGAGGTTGATGTATGGGACAGAGCCACAGCCACAGCCGCACTTTTATTGCATTACACAATCTGGTACGCGATCAAACACGTTCGAGTGGAGGGGGGGCGAGGGTTCGGTTTGGGGCTTCAACTCCACCTGCTTTCGGACAGAAAGATATTGAGTAATCCTCTGCAGATACTCCCCGATAACTAGCCGCCACAGCTGTGGACGCACCTGCCAGCAAACAGTGCGAAAAAATTGCACATAAAATTGATTAGCCATTAACCGGGCTGAAATAGAGATGACTGGCCCGCAGAGACTTTCTCCTTGCGATAATCATTCATGCAACCGACTAAATGAATTGCACTTTTCCGATTTTCCAATGGGTGGATGGGGGTGTGTAGGTATGTACATGTTTATGTTTAATTAATATCCAGGGAAAACCCAACCCAACCGAAACTAATTTCAATTTCATCAAAAATATGCTCATTTTCCTCGCTCTCTTCTTTGCTGTTTTAAGCCGCTTTGCTGACATGCAAAATACATTTTTCACGAAAAACAGCAAACAAATGAAAATGCAAAAACCGCAAAGGGGAGGGGCGAGGGGCTGATGCACCAAGGTCGTTGACGTGTGCCGCAATTGCTGGCAGCAGTTTCAGTTTAAATATGAGAATTTGTTTTTTTGTGTGGGAGCAATACGAGCACTTATAGAGCGAGGTGTCGCCATGAGAGAACAATCCGATGTCGAATGCAACTCGGTCGAGACTTATATCTCAGTTTATTATGCGAGTAATATAAGACTCTTTTAAATGCGATTTATTGCTCTCTGGACGGGTAAACGACTTGGAAGTAGCCTGAGAGAAGTTTCCCCAGCAGTTGTGCTCATAAGACAGACCTTTATCAGACCCTGTTGCCAGCCCGAACGACAGACCTCAATCTTCCTTATACAATACATCCTTTCTTTGATTGCCTTTCGCTCCACAGAAATTCGCGTGTCAAAGGGCCATCAGCCTCAGCCTTGCCCAAAATGCGACAAAAGGGCGTGGTGCCAGTTTCTACTTTCCGCCTCAATCGGTGAATGCAATGCCTCAAAAGGTATTTATTTTGGCTAAAGATAGAACAGCAAACAAAAAGCCAGAAAGGTGAGGTAATCAGAGAAACTACCTCCAAAAACGAGCAAACGAATGGACTGGGGACTGGCAGTGGAACGTGCAAACCTAAGCTGACCTAAGTCAAAGCTCAAAATATTTGCCAAAACATACTCGTAATCTTGAATAATTATTTTATGGTTCTGTTTGTGTCTCTGTCGTGAGCAACAGAGACAAACAATTATAGACAATTAGTAAAATATATTTTTAAATGCTGATTATTGAATCAGAGAGACAGAGAGAGAGAGAGGGAATCTCAAACATATAGCTGAAAAATTAGCATAGAGATGCGAATGGAAATGAAAATGTGAGTCTGCTGGAGGTTTCTTTCTGTTTCTGCATGACTGAAGTCATAAATTTCCCGATTCGAGCAGGAAATCTATAAACGGAAATGGCAAAATGCAAATGGAAAGGTGTGTGTGTGTGTTTGTGTGTGTAAGGGTCATTGCCTTCAGAAGAATCGCACTGAACTATTTAGTGTAAACCCAAAACAAGAGAAGCTTGATCTGGTATCGAATCGATTTTCGATATTTCGTTGGAACTCACTTTTCTAATGAACCGAAGGTCAACCACAAATGGGGCACTACCGAATAATTAATGGTGTCGAATGACAACAGGGAACTTGAACTTGGAAAGAGATATATACAATACAGATACCATATAGAGGCTGGGACGCCGCCAGTTATGAGCTAATTGAGGCAACCGGTTCCTGCTTTTCCCCCCGCCACAGCTCCAAAATGCAAAAACAACTTCTTATGAAACTTCAAAGCGAAACGAAACGCTTGTCCATAACAGTGTGGCCCTGTTCGTGTTTACCGTTAATGAGTGTGGCCAGAGGAGCAGCAAAGCGGCAAAGCATGAAGTGCATGGCCAGAACCTAACCTTAATTAGCAGTCAATGCCTGTTATGGCGGGGAAGGAAGGGGGAGAAGTATCTGCTGGAGTTGCAGCCCAATTTGGCAGCTTGTATTGTGGATGGCATGGAAAATGGCTTATAGATGGCTGCCCAAGTGCTGGAAGTCGGTCACTGTGTCTGCCAGAACACTCCGCTGAAGCAGTCATTGGGTGTAGCCAGAAGCTGAGGCAATCATCGTCTGAGTGATGCAAGCTTTCCTTGGATCATGGGAATTATTACAGTAGGAATAACGCAACTGCTAGCGGAACAGATGGAGCGGAGAGAATTGAGTAGGGGAGAAGATCATCAAGTCGAGTGCGGGATTTATGATCCATAACAGAGCTGTGGATCTCTTTTCGGGATGAGTGTCTGTAAAAATTGCTTGCAGATGGGAGTCTGCGTTGTGAAAGCGTTTTACAAGTGTTGTATAGTGTCCCCTCTATAAGCGGATAGCTTGCTTTCTCTGATTCCCTCGATCCTCGCTCCCACAAGAAAAGTTTTCACTCCATAGATTGTCCGCCCATGGTAGCTCTGCTCTAAGTAGTACAGCTTTCCCTGTACTTAAGTTCTTCTAATGAGTTAGCCATACTTATGTCTGTTTCTCTTTTATCTCTTCGCATTCCACTGAAGTATCTTCAGACTCGTCATCTCCCAGTCGCAGTCGCAGTCGCAGTCTCAGTCCCAGCCCCAGTCCACCCTCCCCCCTTTTAGTGGCTCAATTATCTCTGCCTCGTTTGCGCTCTTATCTCTTGTGTACGATCTCTACTCATCATCGTCTATGCGATACCATACATTCCCCCTACATCGTTTACACCTGTTTCCCAATTATGTTTACTCTACTCCATTTCACAACATCTCTTTGGACAGAGCAGAGCGCCAACTCTTTTCTCTTTCTTTCTTTCTTTCTCCGAGGGTTTCACCTTCTGTTTACCTTGTTCCGAGGAGGAGCGCGAGGTGCTGGCGGAGGAGCTGGCGGAGAAGAGCATTTCGGAGAGGTCCGTTTGAACGGCCACACTAACTTTCGGCATGGCGAAAAGCTTTCTCTCTTCTATTTCTCGCTCTCAAAGTTTCACTCCACCACCCAAGGAAGTGTAAGGAAGAAGGAGCGAAGGCCTCCACTGCTGCAGCTGCTGCTGCTGCTATCCTCTCCTTGCTGTGTGACCCACTTTTTGTTTGTTTTTGTTTCGAACAGCACTTGAAATCACTTTTCGTAATCAATTTGTGTTTGAAAGCAGCATTTCAATTTTACTTTCAATCTTCCGCACACGAAAAACAAACTATTTGAATCCCCCCAGAAGTGTTGGGAAATTTGTTGGCGCGACCTCGAAACGTTAACGGGGGGTAAACACTGCGTAACTCTTATAAAAGACCGCAACAACTCTTATACGCGTTAGAAGGTAAAGCACGCGACTTTTTATGAATGGCATGACTAGGAGTGCAGGCGAGGATTTTGGTGAATGCCTGTTCTTTGTATCACAGTTATTTTCGCGAGTTATGACGGAGAGAGGGATATGTTTGGAGATTCTGGGGAAAATGTCGAATTTCGCGGAAGCACAGTTAAAGATTTTATGCGGGGACAGACATGGGAGGGAAATAAACCGCGTGAATCGCGCGCCGAGAACTGAATGACGGCCGGGCAGAGAAGAGGCGGCGGCAGAGACAGCAAAGCTCTCGGGCAGCACAGTTACACTTATTTCTTTTTATTGCTTTTGGCGCAGCAGCAGCAGCAGCGTTTCAGGTGGTGGAAGTGTGGCGTCGAGAGAGGCAAGCGGGAGAGAAGCAACAGACAGATGGAAAAAGCGTGAGAGAACATAACTTTTGAACTTGGCTTTGTCACACGCTCTCGTTTCGGCTCTCTCTGTAAACTTTCGTGTGTGTGTGTGTGCGAGAGAGAGGGTCCGCTTATTAGTTTCGGCAGCTTAGCGATAGCAAAAACCAAAAGCGACGACGTCATTTCTAACGAAAAAGATGAGGAACAACAGTAGCAAGACAGAGAGAGATAGAGTGAAAGAGAGAGAGGGAGATATTGTGATGACGATATCGAAGCTCAAAAGCTTGAGCTACAGTTCGATGCTCACTGGTAGCTTTAGTCGAAGCGACATCTGGCGCCTAGCTGAAAAGCCAATGCCACAGTTTGAGAGTCAGCTAGCAATACCTCTCAACTCCACAGTTCTGTGCATTTTCCGTGCTGAGACGAAACCTCTTTGTTTCCTTTACTCCCACACCTCTAAAATATTAATCAATCAGCCCTCGTTTTCTCTTTGTTTCAAAATTTTCTCCTCTCCAAACACATTTGTTTATACATCATTGCGCTGCCAGAAGACTTGTATTTGTATGTACATATGACGTCAGTGGGCAAAAATAAATTTGCTCTTGGGAGGGGTCAAAATTAAGCAGCTGGCTGTCTAGGTAGACTTTTCCCCTCCCCTATTAATCAGATTTATGGGACTAATCTAAATACTATATAAATACTTCAAAGAATGAGGAAAATTTAAGAGTTTTCCATCTGAGAGAGAAGACCACTACGGTTTGAAATGTGCCAGCAATGCTTTCGAAACTTCAGCCACTTCTCAAACCCTTGTGTAGATGACGTGTAAGTTGCATGTAGAATTCGTGTAGAATGTTGGTAGAAAAGGTTTCTTTGGTGGAACTTGTTCTAAAATAGGGAGGATATATCCTGATGCTATTTATATGTTCTCTTTTTGGATTGAAAAACGTAATAATTTAAAGGGTAAGCTTGTGCTGAATGTATAAACTGTTAAATGAAGTGTGGCTGAATCGATTATATGACCGATAGAACCCCTTAATACCATACGATTCAGATAATACATCAGTGGAAAGTACACGAGTGATGGTGCATATTAGGTAGGTTCCTTACAGGAAATTGCAATAGTTATGGAAGTATTAACACTAAACGGATAGCCTTTACAGCTCTTAAGCAGAACGACAGCTTTACAGGTCGTTAAACAAATGAAATGTAAGTTAAACGCTTAAAATTAAATCTTAAAAACTAGAACTTAAGACAAAGATCTGTTTGAGTACAAGAGTGGATACAGGGTTCGACCCATTACCGCTTTTTGTGGAAGTACGTACTTCGATTAGTGCGACGATTATTCTACGACGATTGATGATCAAGCTAAACTCAAAGCAAACTAAACAGACAGTTAAACGATGATTAACGATGATCATTAGATAGTTAAATTAATTTTGTTAAGACATTTGACAAAAACACACAGGCATTAGGCGGCTCTACATGGAGTTAAACAGAAGGATGACAAATGTATGACAAAACACCAAAAATATCAGAAAATATCAAGAAATTTTCGATAAATATCGAAAAATAACTCTGGTAACAACAGGAATTATAACAATTTTTAGTTCTGCTTTTGGTGTTTCGATGCTCAAAACGTAATTTTTATTGCCAAAAAAAATGAGAGAAGAAAAAACAAATGCGCAAGAATAAGCAAAATAATTGAACAAAAATAAAATTATTTAAAAATAAAAATAATAAAATTAAACAGAGACAAGATAAGGCAAAGTGTGGTGGATTCGATGCGAAATGCGTTTTGTCAAATGCAGCAACAAAATTCGTTTAAATATATCATATATCATATTGTATATCGTATATCGTATAATGGTTTAAGGATCCACGTATAATACATCCAAATAATACAGATTCGGTTCATGCTTAAAGCCTGGCCAAGACCCCCCACGCGAATGTGGGCTATTCCTGCTCACAGCAGACCCCTAAGGCCCCCAAAGAGCCGCTCGAGCGGCCCCATTGGCCGGTTGACCAGCGCATAGAGCGACCTGAGAGTCCCGGCCAGGAACCTGTAGAGCGCAAAGTGCTCCAGCAGATTGCCCAGGTCCATTACGAACTCCAGGAGTCGCGCCACAAAGCGGGTAATGGGCGCACACTTGCACTCGGCGATGGTTAACAATCCACCCGGATTGGGGATCGGTTCTGCATCGGCATCCCCTTCGGGTGTGGCAGCCAGGGGCTGGCGCCTTCGCCTTCTGGCCGATGATGTGGATGATGATGATGGAGGCTGCTGCTGGGACTCACCTTTTGTCTGGCCAGCGCACTGGTTGGAGAGGACTGTGCCGGGCGGACCGCGTAGCACGGCCTCCAGGCAGCGAATGTTATCGCGGCAAGTGTTGATGATTTCATTCTGCAAGGCCACAAGAGATCGAAATTAGTTGGGGGCTCCCTTGAGGCTGTCATCAGCTTTTTCCTTACATAGTCCTCTGGACGAAGCAGATGGCATCTGATCTTCAAGGCTCTGGTGTCCTCCAAGCGGTCGCGACTCTGCTGCAGGAGCGAGCGCATCTCCTGCTCCCCGTCCTCGGAGTCATCGCTGCTGGATGACCCTGTCGAGGCTGGAATCAGCTTGATGCACTTCTCCAGGTTCCGCGAGGAGCGACGCCTCTCATCGGCGGTCACTGTGCGGCGTCTCCTGGTGGAGGTATCGCTCTCCGAAGTGCGTCGGAGCAGGGACTGGGCCGAATGGCTCATGCCTGCGCCGGCACCAGCGCCAAAGTCCAGTTTGCGTCCCACGGATTCGGTGCGCACATTTAGCTGCTGATTCGTCGGCGGCGTCATCAGGGCTGTGGCAGAGGCCGACAGCGAAGGCTGTGCCTGAAGGTTCTGATGCTCCTTATCCTTTTGTGTATTGCTAATGGTTTCATCCATGTCTAGAGCAGAGCAGCACAGGTGTGGAGTGTTAGTGCTGGTCTCTGGAGAGAGAGAGTGTGCTGAAATGTTTTCCTCACCTTGACACGACTTGCGTCTCACTTCGAGGGTCTTGCGACGCCTCTCGTACTGCAATTCCAGGGCTCGCTGGCGGCGGGCGTGATCCACACTGCTGCTGATGGTCTCCTGATTGATGGCCAGCGGCTTCAGCTCGTGCCTCTGCAGCGAGTCCATTCGCGGCGGTGAGAACGAGTCCAGATTGTTGGCCGCCGACAAAGAACTGCAGCCATCCGACTGCGAGTCGATGAAATTGCTATGGGAATGGATCATCATCGGATGGGATTATTTATGGGATCCGTTGAGCCGTTTATAAATAGTTTTCTTGGCAAGCTTTCAAAGGTCATCTTGCTCTCAGAGCTCAGCGCTCAGCTCTCATCATATATCTCTCATCTCTATGCACACTCACCGATAGTCGTCGCCGAATTCCAACAGACGACGGGCCGCATCTGAATCAAAGCCCTCGGAATAGTTCTCCGAGTTGTATTTCTCTTGATAGTTGTCCCAGGCGGTCTCCGAGATGCTGCTGTGATGATCCTCAGTGCTGAGTTCTGTGCGGGCGAGGAATGATATGATAATTGCAATAATTGGCTACGTTTTGGCGCGACATAATGGATGCGACAGATGTGATGGATGTGTACAAAGAGGAGGGGTGAACAGATGTACAATGAATGGCCGTGCAGCGCCCACTGTACATCGGAGCTAACTGAGGGAATGTTTGCATTTCTATGGGGGGTGCATTGGCTGTACCTTTGGGCCTGGTCTTGACCGGCTTGGGTGCTTGTGTTAGAGAGAACAAAGATTGACAGAGAGATAAAAGTGTGATTCCTATAGAGCTATTGCTTAAACGGAGCATCTATTCCGTAGCCTATTCCTACCTGCTTGCTGTTCATCCTCGTTCATGTAGTTGGACAGGGCGGCCAGTGCGCCCAGCCTCGTATCGGTGGCCATTAATCCGGCGGTGGTGAACGAACCCACCCGGAACTTCGGCAACATCAGCTGTGACTCCGAATCGCCTTCAACCAGCAGACTACCCTCTGCTCTGGGGCTCCCGGGAGCTCCCTTCTGGATGCTCAACAAAGCATTTGTGAACTCCTGCAGCTGCTGCGAGGACATGGACTCGCAGGACTTCATCAGAGTCTGCGTGAGATCCCCTCCTCCAGCCTCGGAGCCCGAATCCGACTTCCTGCCTGCGGAGGCAGCGGAGATGCGCTTCTTGCGTGCCTTTCGGCGTCGCAGGGATCCCTTGCTGTCGCTCTTGCGGGCCGCATTGCTGCCGGTGCCCGAAGAGGAGGCCGCCCGTGGCCTGGGTCCCGGGGAGAGCGAGTCCAAAGCGCTCTCGCTGATCGAGTGGCTGGCCAGGCCCGGCGGGGCGTTCTGACCCACCGAGACGATTGCAGTCGTCAGCTGGTGGCCGGCGGCGTCTGTTGTCAGCTGCGAGAGGCAGGACACGGACCAGGGACGCTCCGACTTGCGGCGTGCCTGCGGACGCTTCACAATCTTTACGTTCAAGCTCTGATTGCTGCTGCCGAAGCCCAGGGGCGTGACAGGCTGCCCAATGGGCTCTGCAGATCCCCCCATCCTCTCCGTGGAGTTGCCATACGAATTGGTGCTCGTCTGCATGCAGGTGGCTATGGAATCGGTGAAGCCCTCCGAGGTGTCCGATCCGCCGCCATTGAGTGCGGCGGCTCCCACTCCTGTCTGTGGCACGGAGTCCGTTTCGGATGCCTCTCCCGAAGCCTCGCAGTCGTCGGGCTTGCATCCAGGGAGCAGCTCATGGGTGTGGCTGCGTGTCAGCAGCTGTGGTGTGGATGGTTGATGCTCCAGCCACTCCTGGCAGGGGATCACCGGAAAGAGTATGCATTAGATTCGGGTTCTGGAGCAAAGGTTCTGCGTTGGACTCACCTCTACGCGCTGCTTGATGGGCGGCGGCATGTGGACCTCTCGTTTCTTGACCGTCGACGAGATTTGGATGATGGAATGTTTCTGCTTCGTTGGCGTCTTCAGAGCGGCCTCTTGAGCGTCGCGCACCAGATGCTCGGCTTCCAGCACTAGCTGCTTGATTGAATCATGCGAGACCTAAAGAGCGACACAGAGTTGTATTTATAGAGATGGTAAAATGGAGTCATAGAGAGGCTACAGCAGAGGCTATGGAGCGAGTGAGTACGTCGAGAGGTCGGAAATTAATGAGCGTGGCAAATCGCAGAGTCTTTGCCGCTTTGCCTGTTGATTCAGTGGAGTCATGGGGCTGACTAATATCGGAAAATATACATATGGCTAAAGCCCAGACAGAGAGAGCGAGTGAATGGTTACAAGAAAGAGGAAGTTCACTCGAAGAGAGGGAGGGAGATGAAGTGCACAGTAAAACAGAGAGAGAGACAGGGAGAGAGCGAGAGCCTATGCCATGCCTTATCAGGGTGGGAGGCATTCTCTTATCGTGCAAAACCATTCACTCATTCCCCTTATCGCAGTTTGTCACCCATTTATAGTGCACTTCAACGTCATTATTGTAGAGTGGATTTCAATGGAGAGTGGAGAGGGGAAGACAGAGTGGAGACGAGTGCGCAGAGTGTGCGAATGGGGGAGTGCAAAGTGGAGACTTGAATTCGCAATTTGCACAGACACTTCTTATCTCCCTCTAGAGTTCTATTTATTCCTGGTTTTTTTTTTAGTGGGTGGCTCACTCATCAATCAAGTGAGTGGGTCGTGGATTCTATACCAGGAAAAGTCTTTTGTAGTGCACACAGAAATGTTTGTGTGTGTGTGGGAATGGCACTGAACATAATAGAAGACAGGAAAATAAATGTTCAAGTGGAAAAAGGAGGTGGAAATAGGGACAATTATTAATGTTGTGGCTTTAAAGTGGATTACGTGGGAATAAATGTAGTAAGTATTCGCTTGGCTATGTATTTAGATGTGGAATTCTACCCTCAAGATGGTCTTTAGGGTGTCTCCCTACCCCCGATCCACATTGTACTTATTTCATTCCTTATAAGGAGATCATTGGTTTGGTTGGTTTTGGGAACCTCGAAAAGTAAACCCAACGATAATTTGATTGAATCAGAGTTCTGCTTTACTTTGCTTACCAAAATCGGAACTCAAAATACTCGTAGTTTTCTCTGTAGTTTTCCCCAATGGAAGTCCAATCAACCATGGCTAATTATTCCATTTGGATTACGAAAATTATGTAGTTTGTTGGTATTTTTTTTATTTAGGCGTATTTCACTTTCGTTTTTTTTTTTGCTTGGGGCAATTGAACATTTTGAAGGTTTTTTCTTTTCAGAGTGTTTTAGTGCCCCAAAAACAGATGTTGATGGCTGTGTTTTTTTTTTTTTTTGTATTTCTGTTTGCAAGTTTGCTTGTGTATCTTTATCTCTATCTGATGTATCTTTATCACTCATTCAGTGAAGTTGAAACACTGTCTACACTTGAGTTTAATGTTGATCTTGGGCTTAATTTAATTAACAACTTCCTGCGGCAATAAGCGGCACGCGAAACAGCAGCAATACCGTCGAGGGATGTTTGGCAGCCACTGGCCACTGGCTACTACTGACTGAAGCTCAGTGGCAAAACGGAAACAATTTTCTAATGCGAATGCGCGAATGGCCCGGCAAGTGAAAACAGCCGTCGTTTACGGCTCACAGTTACTCAGCTGCGGCGGAGAGCTAAAAGCGGAGGGGAACAAAACAGCAGCGATTGGGCGTCCGCGATAATTAAAGGCAATTATTAATGCGAGTCTGTGGCATGAAGCCACCAATTAAGGCCCAAAACTGGAAAGTATCTACAGAGAGGGAGAGAGACAGGAGAACTGCCTCTTGAACTGTCAGCATCTATCTGCTGACAGCTGCTTCTATTGGTTACTCCTGGCAGTATCTCTCCCTCGGTGAAGCCTTGACATGTGTCGATGGATCGCCATACGCACAGCAACTCTTTCTGTTTCTGTTTCTTTTCTTTTACTGTTCGTTTTGGCAAATCTAATCGCGTTAATTATTTAAAATTGAGGCCACTCTGAAATATTTACAGTTGCACAAGCACTGGGGTTATCTAGCGGTGGGGTTTTTGCGCTCTTTTTGTTGTTGTTGTATTTATTTTTTGTTTTAATGCAAATCTACACTTTTTCTACTGTTTTTTATTGCTTGCCATTGTTAGTTTTTTGTTAAACAATTGTTTGTTGTTTGGTTGGTTTTCATCTGCTACATCTGCGACTACGACTGCGACTGCGAATAGTATCTGGGAGAGTCAGTCTCTCGTCCGCTAACCGTTTCGTCTGCCGACCGTTGGCTCCAACGTTGCGAATCGCACTGAAGCGAGCGAGCGGGCGAGAGACACAGAGAGAGAGAGAGAGAGGCTATTGCTCTGCCTTGTGGCTCTGGAATGGGAGGGAGGAGTGGAGGAGTGCCGGACGGACTACTGCACTCACACTTCGACAGCTACATGGCCCCCCCAACCCAACCCCATGCCCCATGCTCAGGCACAGTTAAAACGAATTAAAATAAACTGTCGAACCGAAATGCGTCTGATAATAGCCCCAAGAGGGGCTAGGGGTGTTGGCGGGCGGGGGAGGGAGTATTGTGGAGTGTGTAACAGCGGGACAAGCGACAGCTAGATAAGATAATGGCAGCGCAAAAAATCAATGTGAAATCGGGTAAATCTTTGAGAGCAACTGCCATTAGCAGTGACCATGTCTCCATGGAAGGGGGAGAGCCTAAAAGAGGCGCTATAAGAAGAGTGAGCCCATCATGGGCGCTCCTCCAACTGTCCCTACAGAAACTTCTCTCCAACTACGCCTACATATGGGAGAGTCTCTGCAAGCTATCATTAATGCCTGAATCATTTATGTCTTTATAATCTCTGCCTCTCTCTCCCACTCTCTACAATAAATGTTTATATCTGTCTGCTATAATCGTTCATATTCCCTCATTGTCTGTTGTATCTCTTTCTTTTTGCTGCTTTTTAATTTGCCAAAAGAAACACAAATCATTTGTGTCCATCGATAAGATAATTGAATTTTTAGTGCTGTGGTGGTATCAATGGATTCCACCGTCATTGCTCTGCCGCCTGACTTTTCCTTATCGGGGCAATCTCTGGGGGAGAGAAGGTGACTTGACTTGATGTATTACGAGTTCAGGTTCAGGTTTTGGGTTTTTGGTTTTGGGTTTGGGGTTCGCTTTAAATTTGTCAAAATTAATCAAAGCTGCACAAAATTTCACTCTCAATAAATCAACGCACTGCACTGCATGCGTAGCAGTGGTTCGGTTCGGTTCGGTTCCGTTCGCCTTCCCCCAGCCACAGACTGGCCTGCCCTCCGGCTGCCGGCTGCAGCGGATGGCAGAGAAAATTGCGTGCAACGGCGACAAATGCAAATGCAAATACGAATACACAAGAGCATGCGCAACATGTTGTGGTTTGGAGCTGCAGCTGGAGATGGAGTTGGGGAAGTTCGCTGAGGCAAAGGAAAGTGAGAGTGTCCAGTGTCAAACACGTTGGTCGACGGACATTGATGGGCCCAACGCAGCGACGACAAATGATAGATGAAAGACACAAGCCACACAGCAGCAGGGGGTGGCAGTGGCAGTGGGAGTGGGAGTGGGAGAGACTGACACCCACACTCTGGTGACTCTGCTGACTCTGCTCCACTGAGCCATAGATCGCATTACACTCAAAGATGAGATGATGATCGCTTACACTCCATTAAATGGCAAGCAAGTTGTCAGCGGCTGCCAGGGATATGTTCGTGCATGTTTTACCAGCGAATTTACACGAAAAACAAACAAAAAACGTTGACCACAAAAGGAGATTAGAGAAATTTGAGACGCAAGCGCACACGCACACAACTGGAGTGGGGACGGACCACCGGCATTGAAGGCGTCCATTCGATAGGCCAATGATCGATGGATCGATCAGAAAATGAAATTGTAAACTAAGAAGCCGCTGGCAGATCAAAAGAAGAAACCCACCCAGCTAGTAGAGCCCTGGAATTCGCCCGCAATGAAGAGAAAGCCAAGAAAAGGAAGCTCCACTCCACTTCCTTCCTCTATCAGATACTCACTTTGACTGGCGAGGAGAGCATCATGGATGCCGACATGGTGGCATTGCTGCTGCTGGCCTGCGACTTTGATGATTTCGCAGACTTTGCTGGGGATCGTGGTGGCAAATGCCGATTGCCATTGGTGGTGCAACTTGTTGCTGCTGCAGTTGCTGCCTCGCTGGGCCACACGCTGATGTTGCAAATGTCCGCACGGCTATAGAAATGCTGCTGCTGGTTGCTCATCTGTGTAGAGAGGAAAGAGCGTAAGTGTGAGTGAGAGTGAGGGAAATGTAATGTTAAATCATGACTCCATCTCTATCCAAAAGAAAGATTGACAGTTTCCTTTGCAATTTCCCTAGTACGGGTACAAATAAATCCCTGTCTACTCGTACTGTCCCTTTCAATTGTTTGGCTTTGTTTTGTTTCGTTTCGTTTCATTTGGTTTGAATGAAGAAATAAATCACACGTTTCCCAAGTAATTTTGTACGGAGAGTACACGAGAGTACTTTCCCATTTTTGACGTGCTCAACTCAATTTTCAATTTCCCGAGCCTCCAAAATGAACGTTTTTCCTGGACCACGACATGGCATGTCGCGGTAGTCATCGATCGAAGAGGCAGGTCCCCGTCCCAGTACCAGTACCAAGTCTCCCAGTCTGTCGTTTCTTATCCTCTGCAGTGGCTCTTGTTCCCATTTTGAATGGCAGGAGTCGGTGCATGATTCGCTTTCATTAACCCAACTGCTTAATCATTCGCCGAGGTTTACCATTTATTGAAAATGCTATATGTACTATATATATGTATGTAGCTCCTTTTGTAAGCCACCTCCTCGCTTACTTCACTCCAAAAACCTCCCTCCCTTGCCCTCCCTTGCCTTGCCTTTCCTTTCCCCTTTTATTGACACAAGTCACAGACACAGACATGGCCGAAAGAGCGACAGTCTTGAGCAGCGACCAGACACTTGACTGACTGTGGGAACCGGCTCTAGTCTGTAGGCTTGAATTCGATTTGTATTGGTCTATAAATGGCAGCCAGAGATCGCTGGACACTGCAAGATTATAGAGCTCAGGAGGGTTCTCTGAGAGTCGAGCAAAGGGTTCGTGGATCAAAGGAGATCGACTGAAATATTCAAAGGGAAAATGATCCTCCCACTGCTCACTCTTTTAGCTTCCTTCCACTTCCACAAATCCCTCATTAATAACTGATTTCTTTTATTTAAAGTTAACTCTATTCCTGCTTGGAATATTTCCTTTCTACAAGGTCTCTAATATCTTTATCTTTCAACCCAATTCGACATATTTCTTCGTATCACTCACCTGATGAGTAGATTTGGTGGCATTTCCATTTGCCATATCAGCAGTTGTCTCATCAACGCCCCCCATTTTCCGATGCAGCTCCACCTCTGCTCCTCCATATCCATTTGCATCTGCATCTGCATCTCCTGCAACATCGTGTGCCCCATCCTCATTGTTGTTGGCTGAATCCAACTCTTTGTGGATGTGGCTGTGGCTGTAGCAATTGTTGTTGCTAATGATGTGTCTGTCGCTGGATTGGAACTCCATCTGCATCTGAAACTTTTGCTGCTGCTGATGGTGCATGACCAGGTCCATGGGGCGCTGCATCTGAGTGACTCGTGAGGTGGCCGAGGTCTCTGTGTGTCTGCCGTTCGAGTTGGACGAGGAGCAGGCGCTGCTGCTGTCGTAGTTGCTGCTGCTTGTTGCCACAGTTGTTGTGGCAACAACTGTTGCAGATACTGTTGCTGTTGCTGCTGCTGCTGCTGCTGATGCTGCTGCTGTTATGGTTGTTGTCGAAACCAAAGCCTCCTTGTTCTCCTTATCAGAGTCGTCGCTGGGCGATACTTTACCCCCCGAAGAAGTTGTTGAAGAAACGGCCGTCGACTGCAGACCATCGACAATCGTTGTGGCAGTTGTTGCCAGTGCTGCTGTGGCAGCTGTGGCAGTTGCAGTGTAGTGCCAACCCTCGTCGTCGTCATCCGATGAGGCATCAGCCGATTTCAGTATCTATATGTGCAACATCCATAGAGACACGAATGAAGAGGAGCATTGTGGGAAAGGGAAACGGAATGAAACATTAAAATCAGTGGAAAACCAAAAGAAAAACCCAACAGCAAAAGAAGCTGAGGCTGAGGCTGAGCCTGAAGATGAAGTGGTAGAAAATGAAGTTTAATTAGCGTTACTTGCGCAAAATGGCAAATTGTACGAGGGGCACAGACAGAGACACAGGCGCACTTGCCGCTTGCAACGTGCTGCTGCACATGAGCTTTGAAGCTGCCACTCGCCGCAGCGACATGAGAGGACATGAGGCAACGCCTCTTTCTCTCTCTCTCTCTCTCTGTGTCTGTCTGTCTCTCTGTCTGTGACTTTGTCTTTGCTGGCAATTTATTTCCATTTGGGATGGTGACGACCCCAGAAGTCAGTCTGTTGTCATTGGATGCGGGTTGGGGGCTTGTGGGGTTGTGGGGGAGACAGATGAGTAGGAGGAGTGAGGACTGAAGGAGAGAACTGTGGACAGAGTAGGAGTTCTGTTCGAAGTCAGAGAACAGACAGATGAACAAACAAATTACGTCTGAATGCTGAGGAGTGTAGAGAGGGAGATATCTCGCAGTTAGGGGCAGACCTTAAGGCTTAGGAAAGACCTCAAGCGGAGAACAGACCTCAACTTGATGAAGATCTCAGACTTGGTTTTTATTTAAACTTGTTTTTGATTGCCATGAAAGATATTGTGGAGAATTATTTTGGCAGCAATACAAAATGCGATTTTTACGAAAGATATTTCTTTAAAGAAAATCGAAATAAAATGGTGTAGAATCTTTAAGGGAATATTGCAAATAACTATAGCAAAAGCTGTGATAGACCTACGATATCTACGAGTAATCTATCAAATATGTTTCAAGGTCTTCTCTTTTTTTTTGCTACATTAACTTTTCACAAGAAAAGTCTTCAAGCTAACTAATTAACTGGCTACTCGAGCTACCAGATCCTCTATGGTCGGATCTCTGGCTCTCATTTGTCTCATCAAAAATTTACTTTGTTTCTCTAACTGAAATATTCTTCAGGCTAAAAGATTTTTTTTTTTAGATTTCTTTTCTGTTTTAGGTTGTTTTTTTTTTGTATAATATTTTTAATTATATTTTGAAAAATTATCTTTTTTTTGGTTAGATGATTAATGATTCGAGCGACGTTTTGGTGTTGGTTTTAGTTGATAATGAAGACTACCGTAAAATGGAACATCAATTATATTAAGAAATTAGTTAGGCATGCCAAAAACTATACAATAGCAGAAGTTAGTCATGTAGATAGATATTTTTGTTTAGTTGCTTATAAGGAAACAAGCGAAACAGCGAAAAGCATGCTAATTAGTGGGCCCATGGAAGACGAGGGGGAACTCCGACTCCATCCATTTGGATGGAGACAGACAGACGTGATGGAACACCTTTTCCTGTGATGATCAGATGATGACCCATAACCGACACACAGACACAGACAGAGCAAAAGCTCGAAGACTGACACCCAAAGACGGAGACCCATAGATTGTGTGGGGTTTCACTTACGTCGCCTCCACCTCCAATCTGATGCTGATGCTGCTGCTGCTGCTGCTGCTGCTGCAGACAGGGATCATCTTCGCTGGGTAGATCGCTGCATTCCGCTGCCGCCGACTGCTCGTTGTCCGTGTCCAAATGCTTGAAGTAGAAGATGGCGCAGTTCTTCGACTTGCGGTTCGACCTATTGAACTTGGATGTGTCATTATGACGATGGGTCTGCTTGCGCAGCCCCAAGGGGGATTTGTTCAGCTCGTGACCATGTCCATGGCCGGCATGCCCGTGACTGTGCGCGTGATTGGTGTTGCCGTGCGAATTGGGCGTGATCACGGCCACGGCAATGCTCTTGCCCCCCGACGACTTGTTGCTGCCACTATTGCCATTGGCTATCTGAATGGGCAGCATTTTGTTGCCCAAATGATGACCTGCTGCAGCATGGCAGAGCTGCTGCTCAGGCCGTTGCCGTTCTGTGACATTTCTACGTGTGTTATCAAGGGTGGCGCCCTGCGGGGATTACATATGCCCACGCCGCGGCGACTCAACTGTTGCACCTGCTCGAGATCGCTGCTCTCGGAGTCTGCCTCAAAGTCGGTTAAGGTGGCTGCCCCCTTGGTATGGGCGGTATGGGGATGCAGATGCGGATGCCAGCAGCCGGAGCGTTTGCCAATCAAAAAATCCACCACATCGGCTCCCAAATTTGCGTCTTCGTCGTCGTCTTCCTCCTCTAGCTCCTCGTCGGCCTCATCGCCGGGCTACAGACAACAACAAGAGAGCGGGGGGGGATGGATGTTAAATTCAGTGGGGAAGATGCAACACACAGGGGGAGGGAGGGATATGGGTATACACATGCTCTCTCTCTGCCTTAAGAGTGCTGCCAACTTGGTATTTTTCTTTTTGGTTTTGTTTTTTGTGCTTTTGGGATTCGTTTTTTTGTTTACTTTTTTTGCCTGAAAGATCTTCAGATCATTTGTTAAGTATTCTTTGCTTCCTTTTTTGGGGTATAACTGTTTGCTGTATTTGGCTAAGGATCGGGCTTGGGGTTTTGGGTTGTGGGTTAGGTTCATGGCATTCGAAAAAAAAAAAAAAAAGTTGACAATACTGTAGAAGGAGGAGGAGTAGACATGCAACAACTGCTCGTACTACAAACAACGAGACACACAAACAACTACATACAAACAAACAATAACGATATGCAAATCATCAAGGCATCATAGGATGGTGGGAAGGGGACACATCATTTACCTTTTGGGATGCAAGACAATCGCGTGGCTGATCCTGAGAGATGTGCGACGACTGTGTGACAATTTCCGTGGCCGCAACAACGTGGCACCTTTGCAGTATCAACTCGGGCAGAGAGTTCTCCAGAAACTCACTCTCCTGTCCCTGATCCTGTTCCTGTTCCAAATCTAGATCGGAATTGACCTCATTCAGATCGTCTTCGGTGGCAGCATCGCCCTCGCCCTCGTAGCCAAATGAATCGTCTTCGGTGTCGTCCTCATCCACGTCCTCGTCGTCGTCGTCCAAACCATTCTGCAATATCAAGATATATGGATAGGTTTTCATTAGATTGGGTTGCTTTAGTTGGAGTTTGTTGTGTGGGTTTTACGTCTTGTGGGATGGACAGACATTCATTAAAACTAGCAATGCAATAATGTTGTATGCACAAATATGAGTCTGGCTAACTTTTAATTGGCCGAAAAACTCTCGCTAAAACTCTGATCTTCATCTTTCGCTGGGAAAAACTCTACTCTACTCTGCCACTGCTGCTGCTGCTGCTGGACAGTCTCCTTCCCACATATTTTGTGCTGCTTTCCTGTTTGTCCATCACGTAACCATTCACTGACTGAGCTTCCTCTTCCATATGTTGACTAAAATTATAATTGCTTTCAATTGTCGACACACGAAAGAGTCTTGGACGCGAGATTTTGGATTGGACTGTGGATTGGATCAGCGGGTGGACAGGCCAACACCAAACACTTGGTGCTGTCTGCTGTCTGCCCCCCAGACAGATGGTGGGATAAGCCCAAGACAAGAGGCGGCAAATATGTTACAGATACTCTTTCTGCAAGTTTATTTCCATGGTGTACTTATTGGAGTGCTGTTAGTGTAGGAATTTCTATCGATAGGTGGAACCTTATTTAGTTGTTAGTTTCCCCCTCCTAATGTTCTTCTTCGAAGTGTAGCGCGTCATCCAGCAGCATCCCTCGGTCGGTTGCCTGCCTTTCTGCTTGAAATTCGCATACTCATTGGCTTCCGTTTCTTAATCTCCAAAGATAGAGCATTCCTTGGCTTCGTTTTCACACATTTTCCTTTCATAATTTTCGCTTTTCTTTTTATGTGCACACCCACTCATGATGTGGCAGTGGGCACTGAGAGTGGGAGACGTCTGAAGAGGCCTTGGCGGGTAAATATTTGAAAAATGTATGTGTACGCTTTTACAAGAGAAATATAGTCTGCCATCCCCCCTCCACCCGTGCGCTAACCTCGAATGACCTTGCTCTATCCGCATTAGCATTACCTCATGGCACACCATTCGCATCGCCATCGCCATCCCCAGCTCCATGTTACACACTGTAAAAGCCTCTGGTCTCAACACTCTATTAAAATTTAAATACGAAATTCCACAATTAACCCCTGAAAAGACCTCCCTCCGATCCCTCCTCACCCTCAAGACGATCTGTGCAATCAGCTGCGGCATGGAATGGAATGGTATGCACTGTAAATGGCTTTTATAGCCCCATCAGATGGTTTTTGGCCGAACAATTTAATGTATTTTTTTCGTTTCGCTGTTTTGCTTTTTTACTTTTTTGGATTTGCGTAATTTCGTGTAGTTTTTGGTGTAGTTTTTCGGGTGGGAAATGTTTCTCAGAATTCCACTTGAAGGCTTCCTCGAAGGTCAGCCAGCAGGCAGGCCGTTGTTCTCCTCCTCACACACAGATTATGTACCTAATTGTCCAGATGATTTATGGCAAGAGGAATTGCTGCTGCTGCTCCTCCTGCCACCACTTGGTGTTGTGGCGCCTCTTCGTTTGTTTTTGTTTATGAGTGAAACAACAAAAGAACAGAACTTTAGTGCCAACAGGCGAGGTGAAATGTAGCCCAAATAAACAAAAAAGATGTACAGATGGACAGCGCCCTCCCTTCGGAGTTGATGGGATAAACAGCGGACTACGCAAAATAAATCTATGGATTAATCGGTTAAGAGTTAAAGATCTGTACAGGGTCTAGAAAATGGCCATCCAAAAGCTGGAGAACCTATGGAGTCTTTATCTTTGTTTTGTTTTGATGCATCTTTTGTTTGGTTTGGATAAAACTGGCAGATAAGTGGGGGATTCCCTCAGATATTGAGTGTAGATCAGTTACAACTATTTTTCGGCTGTGCAATATTTACTGTTACTATGAAAAATATAGCAAAAAATGATAGTTCCCAGATCATCTTTCTTTATCTAATAATAGTGTTTGAAGATGATATAAAATCTATGGCAAATCAGTTCCTCTCTTACTTAAACGTCATCTCTTTATCCAACTTGATCTTAACTAATGCTCTTTCCATCAACAACTAAACGTTTCCCCCACCAATTGTATATTAGATGGGGAATTTAATATCTTCCCCCCAACTTGTTTGCTGGAGACTTTCTCCAAATTATCATATCACCCGCATTTGTGTGATGCAATCTTTGATCCCAACCGAAGCATCTCTAATTTATATCTCTCTCTGTTTCTCTCACTTCACGCTTTCATCTCAATCGAAATCTCCAACCAATTTGGTTCAACTTCAATCTCAATAAAGTACAAATTAAGCGGAAAAACTCCGTTGACAAACGGTACACGGAGGAGAGCTCTAAAACAGATTAGTTAAGGCCCTGAAATCTCCAGCAATCTTAGCTACGAACCGACTGCCCACAGTGGTTGTTTGGGCTTACCACAAATTTATGTTCTTTTTATGTAAAGATCAGACGAGGCACGCTGAGGAGGATGAAGGGAGAAGCAGAGGGGAGAGCAAGCTCTAGGAGGCAGGGAGGAGAACAATCTCTGGGAGGAGTAGGAAGGGCGTACGACCTCGAGAAGATCATCAAAAGATGGTAACGCCTTCCACTTCCACTTCTATTTCAGTTGAAGAGGGTTCTCGTTCTCCTTTTCTGTCTCTCTCTGTGTGTTCCGCATTTAGTTGGAAATTAAGTTCAAGGGAACTCCTCCTCACTTGATATAAAGTTGGGGGCAGGGCGGAGGAAACTAGACCCCAAGGCACGTCGATGTGCCCCATGAACGTGTCGCCGTCTCTCGGGGCCATCGCTTAGCACCTCATTTACAGGCCGCCTCGAAAAAGTAGTTTCTCTCCTGGAACTGTCACTCAGAGATTTCCCAGAGATTTAGATCTCTCCCTCTCTCTCTCTCTCTACGCACGCAATTTCAGTGTGCTGTGTCACAATTTTCATGTCATTGCCGAGCGAGCGATAAACTAGAGCGATAACAATCGATACGTTTTGTGGGGGAAAACTGTGGGAAAATGCACAACAATTGCTACTGTTTTTTGTCTATGTGTTTCCACTCATTGTTTGCTTCCATTTTCATTTCATATGAAAATTATGCATTTCTCACACACGCCAGCGATTAATTATCGTTAAATGCTTTCGTGTCATCGATTGGTTGTCCGAGCTGCACAGTCTTCATTAGCATATGACTGTAATTATCATGCCATAAAAACGTGAGTTGCATTTGCCAAGATATGCATTTATTTTCCATTTATGGTGGAACTTTTCATTGGAGATATTAAAAATTAATGTTGATACTTAATGAAGCGTGTTTATGGGTCTGTTTTGGTGTCAGTTGGGGCTTATTTATGGTTCTGCAATGCAGATAGATGGATGTCTTATTCCCTTTCCAATTTTGGCAGATGTATGATAAATACCAGCATTATTCCATGGTTAACTCCACTCTTGCTGCAAAGCATTCATAATTTCTCAACAATTACTTAATTCGCCACCGCAAACCATTCAATGAATTTTGACAGCACAAAAACTCCAAAAACACTCGAATGGCGCGACAAAAATTGCAGACACCCAAATGCAATAATAACAACAACGTGCAGCAGCAAACACAGAGGAGCGTTGACAATCCGCACAGGCAACAGGCAACAGGCAACATGAGCAACATGCAGCAACATGAACATTTCCAAGTCATATGGAAAACGGGCAACATGCACCAAGCACAAAACACCAAGCACCACCAACCCCACAACCACATCCACAATCCCCACCCGCCGTAGTAGCGACAATATTATTACTTTCATTGTTGCTGCTGCTGCCGCTGCTGGGGAGAGCTGTTGGAGATATCTGGTGGTGCTGGCTGCACAAAACATTTCCTGGTACAGCAGCAACAGAGCCACAACATTGGACAACGTCCCCACAATTTAGCTCAACTATTACAAATCGCATTAGATGCTAAATTTAGCAAAAAAGCAAAAAAAAAAAAAAAAAAAGGCAGACAGAAAGAGAGGCTTCTCCCCGACGCTCCATTGGTGCTGTCGGTGCTGTGCCCCATGCCACCATAATCTCTGTCTGCAACATCTGCAACATCGACAGGCCGTTGGCCATAGTTTGCATATTTTCACTTCACGTCTGGGCATTCGCTGTGCCTCCATGGCTCTTGCTTGGTTCGTTCTTGTTCTCCACAAAGGCCTCTTTGACCCTAATATGTTGACAGTGCAACATGTTGCCGGCAACACACTTGGGGCAGGCAATGGTCTGCAGTCGAGTGGAGTGGAGTGAAGTCCGGGGTCTGCTGTGGCGTGGGTGTTGCCCCCACGCCCGTGTGCGGAGCCCACGCAGAGAGATGCTAATGCCCGATTCTTAAGCCACGCAATTGCTCATAATTTGCAGGTTGTTTATGGACTTTACGTTGCAGGAGGGGTAGGCAGACAAAGGGTAGGGTAGTAGGAGATCTTTGTACCCTGTTATTGTGAAATGAACAGGGTATTTTATGTGGAGACGACTTCTAGGCCTGGGAAGTTCTGTTTGGAATCACTTTGCGATACATTTTTGTATTGGTAAAGGGTATCCCATACGCAAAGTACCCCAAAGGTTCCCTTCCTTCTTTTAGTCACTTTGTTAAGGTGTTGCTTTGATTTATGGCCATAGCCACAGGTTGCATGCATTGCTGCAACTGCCACAAGCAAATGGGAATGGAAATTCAAATTCGAATTCAAATGAAAATGAAAAATTGACAATTGCAAGTTGAATCAAAAAAGCGTTGCCGAAACACAATGGCAGTAAACAAAAGTCGCAATTTGACATTTGGAAATGTCAATAGGGGACTCTGACAGCAGCACCAGCAGCAGCAGCAGCAGCAGGCGGCCCCCATTCGAAGATGTCTCAAAGATGTTGCCACACGACAGACACCCGGAGACACACCGCGTGGCAACATGCTTTGGCTTTGGCTTTTCTACAGTCATATTGCTCTGCTCTCGTTTGTTAGCATTTCTCATGGCGGGGGAAATTCCCCCCTTCTTCTCTATCCCAACTTTCCTGCTTGGTAATTTCTCAACTTTTGTTCGATCTTCAGCGTTTAAAACAACAGCTGCTGGCATGGCATGGCATGGCATGGCAATCGATGCCAAGATTGTTATTCTAGAGTTTCCTTATGGCTCCGCTGCGCTCCCCACATTGTGGGGCGATCATAAATCAATTTGCTGACCAACAAAAGCTGTCCAGAAATCCATAAAAAATCCACACAACAAAAAGAAATCAAAGACTTGCCAACAGAAAGAAATCATAGACTCAAAAAACAAAAAAAAAAAACAAAACAGAGGACAGAAATGCCTCTAGAATTCGAATTCTTATCGATTATATAGTCGGGAGGGGGGCCAATATTGGCCACCCATCGAACCATAAAATAATGAACCATTTAAGTGGGAATCAACATTAGCTGCGGTAATTGAAAAACGTAGGAAAAACACAGAGCCGAGGTAGAAAAACAAGATCAAGCCAGGAGATCATCAGGCATGAGGCAGGCGGCAGCAGGCCCCAAAGGAATATTGTTGGTCCAGCAATCTGTCATTATCTTGGCCAGAAAGTAGATCAACTAACGGTGGCTTTCAGTTGCACTAAGCCACAGAGCAACAAAGAGAGGGAGAGAGATAGAAGGGAGAGGTGGAGGCAGAAAGAGAGTGTTGTGGTAGCCAGAGTGATAGAAGGGGGAGTGTTTTTGTAGCACATGTATTATAAAACCATTTTTAAGCTATCCATTTATAGGGGCCTTCATGATGAGGGTATGTTCATTTGGAGCAGAGCAAATGTATGCCTAGATATTCACTAGAAGAAGTACATATACAAGATATAGAGGGAATGTCCAGTACATCCAAGGTATGCTACAGCTATCATATGAGCTTAATCGAATGATTTACAGCTGTTATAAGTACAGCTCCGTCTATAAGGGTATCAAAAGATAGTCTTTCATTCATTGTGCAACTTTTAGAGGTTTTTCATGATGCCCAAAACTCTTTTTATTTACTTTTTTGTTACCACTTTTATTATAATCTTTTCTGTTTTTGTTTTTGCAGCGAGCTTGCGGCTAATTACTTCACCAACGTTGCAACTGGACCCCGAATGAAAGTGAGACCTGGACGACGGCCAGAGGCAGTAATTACACATAGTATTTCCACCACGCAAAAAATAAAAACTTTACATACAAAGTTTTAGTTTTAGTTTTAGTTTTTGCCATTTAGAGTAAGCCTCATTGTGTGCTGGCCCGCTTGTCTTCCGTGTTTCAGTTGATGTTCGGGGGTGTGGCCACGCCTTTACTTTGCTTTGCATTCAATGGGGTTATTTAACATAATTATTGTGATTGAATTTTCGCAGCTTTCCGGGACAGAGACAGAGACGGCGTGCAACGTGCAACGTGCAGCCAGCAACATGTGTAAACATTACAACAACATTACAGGCACATAAATTGCAGTTCCGATTCGATTGCGACGTGACTGCCAGCCAGGCTAAATGGTATCCCTCCCCCCCACAATCATTTGTATCTCTCTCTCTCACTCTGTCAATTATTATGCGATTTGCATTCACTCATTTTAAAGCCTCGTTTCGTGCCTCAAAACTCAAACTCAAAACTCGAAATTAGCATATTTGTTGTGGGGTTTCTTTCGAGACTTTTTTTGGGTGTGGAGTTGCAGACTGATAGTCGATTTGTGGATTGATTTATGCCGCTCTTTGATTGATGTCTTGATGGGTTAACAAACCAACCAAATGATGGGCCAATTAAGTGTATAAATATTCAAGAAAATTCACTATTCACTTTTGATAGACGTTAATTATTGAGAGAGGAATGGAGGTGCAGATATATGCAACAATTAGCAGAATTTCCTCAAGGCTAAAGTCATGACAAAACCCCAAGGCCACGTATTGTTTCCTCACTTTCCACAAAGAATGAGATATCTTTTCCCTTTCAAACAGATCGACAGATGTTTCCCACACTCACTCTATTTTAACCTTCAACCCGTACAGAAAACCCCCCCACCACCACCATTCATCGTATCTTTGGTCTGCAAAACAAATAACATTTCCCAAGAATAAACAACATAATTGAAGGAAGGGGAGTGGAGTAGAGCCACAGCAATGGAGCGAGCAGTGAACAAGCAGCCACACAAATCATAATAATCATAACAATAATGAGGCATAATTCAATGCAATTCCATTGCATTTGTTTAACAAAACTCGTTCGGGAATGGGAATACCCTTACCTCAAGAGCAGGTACATATAAGAAACGTTGCTCTGGAGTCAACAAGTTGCAAATAAAGAAAGGGATATATTTCTAAGATTGCCATCAAACTTTATAGAGAGTAATTGAACATATTTCTACATTATATTTCCAAAGTTCTGCAGAATCCCAACACCATATCATGAGTTTTCATTATTTCTATGAAAACATGAACTTAAGAGAGTATTGGGTGCTGATTTGGATCTCAAAGAAGAGGAACAATGAAAAATGCAAAGAATATAGAAGCATCGAAGGAATAGGAGCAGAGGAAGTGGCAAAGGAAAAAAGCAGTTCCATGGCAGAAATCCAAAAAAGAAAACCGAAAACCCAAAAACTATAAATGTCAGTCGGTGTGCTGCTGAAAAATTAAGTATTAAAAGTAAAGTTATTTTTTCGTAGTCCAGACACAGGCACGTCGTAAATTTGATTTGGTTTATTTTCATTTGCCCTGCTCTGCTCTCTGCTCATTTCGGTCACTTTCATTTGGTTTTGGAGTCGGTTTTGTGTGTTTCGGAGTAGTCTACCGTTTTTATTTTTTTCGGAGTTGACTTTCCTGAACTCTAAAGTTGAGGGCGCATAAATTTCACTTTTACTTTTCGACCCTCGCGCTCTCTCGAGCTGTGCTTTTTTTCGGTTTTTCTGATTTTTATATTTTTTATATAAACATATTTCTTTATGGCAGCTGCTAAAAAATGAACCCCTCAGCTAATAAAGGGTATAAGGGGGATAGATCTTCAGAGGGAGTGGGGCATAAAGATGGGGAGACATATACCCCGTAATTGGAAACACTGAGAGATACGTGACAACTCTGCTTGGAAATCGGCACACAATATAGAGGATTTATCTTTCTTTATAATCTACATACATATATTCTTCATATTCCTGAAACTACACCGAGAGAAACTTGGAGAAACTATACAATATTAATTGTAGAAAGATCTGAGAGGTCTCTTAAAGATCTGCGCCATCTTTTGACGATATTCCACATGTTAATGATTCCTCCTCCAAAATCTTTACCCAAAGAAATCTCCAGCATTCATGCCAAAACTTGTTCTCTCAGTGTGCCTACACTGTATGACATTTACGAATATGTCCCACACAGTCCCCTTTGGTCCGCTTTTGGACCGCTTTTTTCCGGCTGTTAAGGAGTTGTCGTCGCCTTCGTTTGAAGTCTTTAGCCGAGACCGAGCCGAGGCCGTGTTTGTGGCTGCTGATGAAGCTTATCCTTTATGGACAGAAATTAGTGGCATGGAGTGGGGGGCATGGCCAATGTAGAGCAAATCTCCCGCTTTGGGGGCAGCGCGTCAGGAAAGTGTTGAAAATTGCCACAGTGCTCGAGGGGATCCAGCGCCCACATGCAGCCACAAATTATCCATGGGATCGGGTGTACAGCGACCGGAGAGCGGGGAGCAGGAGGATGCAAATTATTGCATCAGAGAGGCCGAAAGTGCAGTGCTGTGCAGTGCAGAAAATGAAATTGTTTCTTGGCCAACAACCAAAATCTCAGAGCAGAGCAGAAGGCGGTAAATGGTGCCCGTTGCACCGGCGGCCAGGCTCCAAATGAAGCGGTTTACAAAGAAAGAAACGAAAAAAAAAAACGTGAACTGCTCCACAGCCAGAGGGGGCCTCCGTACACAGCGAGGAACGTGGCTTGTAGCAGAGGAAGGCGGTCCACAGAGGAAGGTGGCTTACAGAGGAAGGTGGCCTATAGAGGAAGGAACGTGGCCCATAGAGGAAGGTGGATCGATGTGGAGCCGGGGCCGAGTGTGTGTTTGGGTCAGAGAGGAAGCTGCTACTGCAGCTGCTGGATGGTTGCTTCAATTGTGGCTTCTACATCCAGTGCGTGTCCCAAATGATTTACAAGGCACGAGGCCAGAGCATTTTGCACTCTGCCTTCTCTGTAAATTACACACAATTAACAGAGAGAGAGAGAGAAAGAAGGGGGGGAGAGAGAACTGTAACCAGGAAACGTTTAGAGCCAAGAAAAGAGGAGGATCCCCACTGAACGATCGTTCGGACAAAAACTGGGCCAATGTGTTCGTCTATAAGGCCAATTGACTTTCACTTGGATCTAAAGCACGAAACGGATGGGGATGGATGATGCATGCCCCAAAGAGGAATGGCCAGCAAATCAGTAAAAGTTAGAATAAAAGGAGAATATAGAAAAGAAAGAAAGCGAGAGGAAACAGGAAGTGGAATACAGAACAGGAACTAAGCTAAACTACGCAGTTTTGCCTTTAGTCGCCTTTAAAGGGAAGCATTAATGAAGATCATTTGACCTGTCTATTCCAACCAAGGACTTCTTGTATCAAGAGAGTGATTTCTTAAATATTTAAATTAAGCAAGGGAATTTTACTTATGAATGGGGATAAAACTTCATCAAAATGGTGAAAGATTCGGGCAAAAATGTGTTAAAAATGGATTAAGAAGAGTTAACTAGTAGTTAGGGGATTTTTTCCTTGGAGAATGTGTTACAAAAGCTTGTCCCAAGATCACAGGTGAAACTTTGCTCTATCGAAAAGGAAAAGGAAGCGCTTCATAAGAGGAAGAGCAGATCAGTAGCTAAGAACCATTTTACATGGCTTTTCTTTCTCTAAACTCTGATGAATCCCTTCTTGATGCCACCACAAACATTCTCTAATGACCTTATCCACCCTTAAACACCCTTGAAACACTTCTTCCTTAAGAGTTTTCTCTTCAAATTAGATTAGACATTCGTCATCTGGAAATCTTCTTCCCATCGAACAGGAACCATCGAACAGACAACACAAACACACCTTTTTCTTTTCCACAGAGGGGGAAAACTCTGCTGCACTTGCACTTGCAATCGCAGTGGCAGTTGCAGTTGCACTTTATACAGCCAGTACAGCTTTCCCGATACACATTTTTTGTCGCATTGCCGGCATTTTCACTAAATGAATTAATTAAATCAACTCCGAATGGGAGTTATACAAAAACGTAATTAGAAATTTCCACAATTGGCTCCAACAACAACAACAACGACAACGACAGAGGCGACGCGACGCGACGCGACAGAGGCGATACGACAGCGAGGAAAGCGGCGCCAATGCATTTTCTTTCTTTCCAAGAATCTGTGGTATGCTCGCGCGCACGAATTGAATTGCTTTTCCTCCTGCATTTCCCCTGGCTGATTTTCCCTCTTCAAAGTTAATCCCAAAGTGAAGAAGTGCTCTTTCCAAGGGCATTTCCGCACCGAAATGGATTTATATCAAGTTCAAAGTATCGACAAAGAAGGGAAAAAGTGTCACGCATGGCTCTGTTTTGTATGATTATTGGGGTGTAGTGTCGGAGGATCTATGGAAAGTACTTACCGCTGTGGAGCTACGTTTGCGCAGTAGATTATCGAGGCACAACTGCAGTTCGAATGCCTTGAGATATAGCAGATGATAGCGATCCCTCAGCCTCTCCAAATTCCCTTCGCCCTTCTTTGGCGGCGGCGGTGCTGGAGCTATTGCTCCTGCTGCAGCTGTGGCTGCTGTTGCAGTGTCACCAACGACGGGTGTGTTGCCGGCAGCGCCAGAGGCAAAGCCACTGCTCAAACTGCTGGACTTTGTGGCCGAATCGCTGGCCGCCGACTCAATCGAGCAATTGCTGGTCAGTGATGCCGGTTGCTGCTGCTGTTGCTGGATCTGTAGCTGCTGCTGCTGCTGCTGTTGCAGTTGGAACTGCTGTTCCTTTTCGGCGGCACGTATGCAAGAGCTTACCACTCGGGCGTGTGATACAATTTCATGGTACAACACCTGGAAGCACACAAAGAGAAAGAGAAATGAGAAAAAGCGTCCATTGAGGTTAACGTTTGAGGTTTAAGTAAGTTAACATGACAGTTGGTTGATATGCCCAAACAGCTAATTGATTAGGCACTCGAGTGGGGGGAGGGACAGATGCACATTCAAGGGGAGAAAGGTATTCAATATCATGCGAATGGTCGAACATTCACTCCTTAAATGATTATGCGGTGACATCTGGATTATCTTTAATTGGATTACAGACAGTACAGACTTCCTTTGCTTTCATAGCAATATAAACTTTCCCAAAACTTCTGCCACACGCGTCTTATGCGTCATGCGGCAGCGCCCATCGACCGTCGGTTGGGCTGCCTTTCTGCCTGGGCTTCGCGTGCAAGAAGCTTCGGCTTGTAGCGATCCCTCAGCCTCTTTGTTTACCTTCGAAGATCCCACTTTCTGCTTCTGATGTCTTTGCTTTCCTCCTCCTTCTCATCCACCACCCAAGAGTATTTTCCTTTGCATCTGTGCAGCGATTATCCATCGCTCATTTGTCATTTTAACAGCTGCTGCCGGGGGCCTCCAACCTCGAACCGCAGACAAAGGTCAACCCGTAGAAATCCCACGCATTGCATAAGGCACCAGCCATAGACACAGCCATAGCCACAGCCATTGTTCCACGATTAATCATAGAGGGAGGAGAGATTTTTCGCAATAGTTTTCCTGCACGCTGCAGAGCGATATTCAATTTATCAAACATCACAAAAATAATTACAAGACAATTGACGCACAGAGTAGGAAGGTGAAGGAGACTCCACCAAAAGATTGGGGCGTGACCATGCCAGTGACACCCACACATGTGGCAGCAACAGAGAGACAGAGGGAGAGACCGACTCCCATCGTATCTGGACATTGATCTCCATACAAACAGTTTAACCCCAAAGCCTGAACTCTTGCATAAGGCAAAAACCAACAGAGAGATACGTGCCTGCCTCTGCCCCCAGGAGGTGCAACAAAATTTGAAATTAGAAATCGATAAATACACCGCAACCTCTTCACCTCAAAGTGTCGTTATTTATGGCCCACGGCCACATCCTTACTCACAAATCGAAGGAGAAGCCTGCCCCTTACTTCCTTCTCCTTCTTCCAAAAATCAAAACATAAATTTCAATTTTCACCTGTTTTTGAGATCTTTATTGGGCGACGAGACCCTTCCCCGTCCCCTTTTCTTTGAAAAACAAATTGAAATGTCAAAGAAATTGAGGCGCCGCATTCGGGAAATTTGCAAATTTATGAAAATGATTTCTTTGGACAGCTCTATGGCTGTAGCTTTCCCTCCTTCTTTCCTCCTCGGATTTTCCTTTGATTTACTTTGTCTAATGGCCAAAATTGACACTCAAGAGGCAGCTGCCACATGGACTCTTCTCTCTCTCTCTCTGCCACACAGACTCCTCTCTACCTCTATCTGCCACTTTTGGGTTTGAAGAATGATCCGAGAAAGCGACGCCACTTGAGAGATTTATGGGGAAGCCTTACGACTGCCTCGACTACTACGACTACGAGGAGACTACCTCTGACACTTGTGCCTCCTGACTTTGTCTCTGGCTCCTGACTTTTGCGGGAAAGTTTTGACAGGCTGCAGCCGCACAGACAACAGACTACAGACTGCATTTTCGTTGGTTACTTTTACTCCCATCAAAATTGTTTGCCCAAATTTAATTATATTGAGAGAATTTCAATTGAAGTTTCAGCCTGAACTGCTGTCAATTTTACTTTTACTTGTGTCAATGTATCTTCTGAAAGTCTCCAAAATGTCATTACAATATGAATTAGTTTAAGTGGAACACTTTTTGGTAGAAAGCTTTGAAAATATTGCATCTTTCTTCTACGTAAAGACTGAGTTCTATACTGAACTAGAGCAAATATTCTTCTACATAATCCGTGACATTTCATCCGTACATTTTCCTATGTAAAGTCTACTCAAAGTTTCCCCTTTCTTCAGAGAAATGCACTTCCTGTTTTGTTATCTAAAATTCGATCCATCTATCGTATCTTTTTCATGTAATTTTGGAAAGAAATATCTTACAACTTTTCCAATTACCACACATGTTTCCATTTCGTTCAGAGACCGGCACTTCCTCGTTCTTTATTATCTATCAATCTCTACTTTTACTACAGTTTCCCCCCCTAATCATGTATTTTTTTCATTTTAAAATCTATTTTTGTTTGCTTTTTACACGTTGATATTTTTTCTATAGGCCTCAACCAATTTTCTGCATCATGAAAATTGTTTTGCATTATGATCTTTATCATTATATCTAATTATAAGACCCAAAGAGAACAAAAGAATTCAGCAGGGGAGGGCTCGGTTTTTAGGGGCTTGGCACTGGCTTGTCCCTGCCGCTTGTTTGGGCAAATACTTTAGATAAATGAAGGCAACTTTAACCAACAGTTAAAGAGTCGTGTATGGGGGTCTTTTGGCAGAGAGTAGCGCTGTGGCAGATGCGCCAAAGAAGAGGTTCTCTGCCACAGAACTGAACTCCAACAGAAGAGGTTCTCTGCCACAGAATAGCAGACGAGGAGACCTCTGCCTCTGTGGAAGAAGAGGCGCCTCCAAAGTGAGTAAGACTTCAATTGAATGTGGGGGAGTACTCGTAAAAGTGGCGGGAGGAGTGCCGCCACTCTATGGCGGGGGGAGAGCAACCAAGAGGCAGGTGTGGGTTGTTTGCTTATTTGCGATAGTTGGAGGCTCATTACCAGAATGAAAGACCAGAGAGAACCTACCTCCGTAGCCGAAACCGAAACCAAACCTCAGACCCCAGACCCCAGACCAGACCCAACCTCTAGACAAAAGCCTATGGCAAAAGTCTATGTCTATGGCAACATTGTGTGTCTTTTTGTTGTTGTTGTGGTTTTTGTTATTTTGGAGGAACGCCTTTCTCTTTGTTTTTGGTTCGGAACCACTCCCAATCTTTGCACGACTCTAAGCAGCGCAATTTTTGAATGCAACTCCAACTGGAGCCGCTCTGTGGCGTGCCACCCACTTTGAGGTCTGAGGAGCGGAAGAAGGGAAAGGCTAGAAATATGAGAATTTAGAATTTTATGCAAAGTTCGTGACTAATCTGCCGCTGAAACGACGACAGGGATCCACACACACACACACACAGCTCTAGACCACATCAAGAGGTCTCAAGAGATTATTGGGTAGCGTACGGGAAATAATAAAAGAAATCAAGGCAAACAAATTGAAGTCACAGCAAAGTCACTGCGAGAGTTCTCGAAGATTGAAATCTGATGCAGCAAAGGAGGAGAGACACGGAGCAGATTCGGAGCGAGAGAATGTTGCAGAAAAAGTGAATGTACAGTGGTGTGAAAGTGTTGGCAAAGGACTTGAAACTCAAGTGATGATTGGACACAAAAAGATACAGGTGTTGGTAGAATGATACAAGTGTCTGAAGAGTGCTTTTAAGCACCCACAAAAAGGCCAATATAGAGTGAAAGTTGAACACCTTAGGCAGGAGATCCGCCTAAAAGAGTTTATACCAATCACCAAAAGCAAACATTCTCTGAGAGAGCTTTGAACTTACGATCTCTCCCTAGTTTTTCCAACAATATCTACCATTTTTTAATACAATTACCTTAATTTTTCCCATCAAAAAATTCCCCAAAAAGTCAACCCTTGCTCTAGGAGATCAGCATCCCAAACTCCACTTTGATTTTCCAACAATTTAGACACATTTCCTTCATTTTTCTTATGACTTATTCTGACTAATTATTCTAGCAATTTCCTAGTTTATTTCTCGGACGTTTTATCATCGAAATTGCAACACATTTTTGGGGGCACACAAACACACACAAAAATATATCCCCGCGATTGTCTAGCCACCGCTCTCATGACGCACCATACGCACACGTGTCCCATGCACAGTCCAATGGATTTTTCCTGGCTATCTTACCCATTTCTGTTCCCTGTTTATTCATGCGAAATGTTCCAAACGAAGAGGCGCGCGCGTCTTCAGGCCGAAAAAAAAAACTAAGTTCTTCTAATGCGTTGAGGCGGCTATTTTTACACATCCGAATAGAAACAACAACTGTTTTGTGCGGGGCACGTATCTGTGGCTCTGTATCTTTCGGATGTCTGTCTGTGGTGTGGCGTGTGGTGTGGTGTGTTATGCCAGAGGTTCGTTGACTCACAAGAATGACCAGAGGTTGAGCAATCGCATAAAATACTACTACTAAAAGACTCTACGAGAGATCGTACATTCATTATCGGAAATGTCAGTGCGTGACCTCGACCGCGTTTTTTTCCTTCGAATTTTTGCATTTTACAATTTGTATTTCTATACATTTTATTCGGGTCTTCGGCAACGCCTTCTGATTCAGCGTCTGATTTCCACCCCATTCTTTGGTTCTCTTTTGTGCTGTTGGATTATGAATAGAACTCGAAAGAATGAATACGAAAAATTGTGTAAAAAGACAATGATAAATGTCTGCTAAAATAAGCGATTAAAAGTCACACCCAAAACGAAGCCCACAGGGAACAAAAAACTTTAAAAATTAATTGAATTTTCGTACACTATTAATCAGAAAAGTTGAGAGTCATAAAAAAAGAAATAGCTTTAAAAATCGACTACAAAATTACTCTTAATCACTTTGAAAATTCGGTTAGTTTCAAAAGTGCTCTATTTGTTTTTCAAACAAAAATCAAAATTAATATTTCGAATCAAAACTAAAACAATTTACCAAAAATTCAAAAACATTAGCAAATCTCTGTAAAAAATTCCATCAAAATTCATACCGAGAACGCACGCTTTTGGACCATAAATTTTCGACCCAAAGGAATCTAAATTTATTGCCAATTTTCGTAAGGCAGGAAGTCAACAACAACAAAACAACAAGCTCCAAATTCTTCAGCGAAAAAACTGTCTGAATTTTTTTTTGGGAACATTTTCAAGATGTCACATAAATTGGGAGCACACGAACGGAAAAATAAATTAAATTTTGGCTTTGTTTTTTTGCAAACATTTTTCTATGTAAAGCAGTCACGACATTTGGAAGACTTCCAAAATGGGACTAAAAATAGAGTCGAACGACTCTAATTACCTGAGAGAATGGAAGCAGAGAGAGATGGAGAGAGAGACTGAGAATAGCGAAACAACAGAGAGAAGAAAAGTTTGATAAAGATAAATGACAAACGGAAAGAAATAGATACACCGTGAAAAAGAGCACGAAAAAGAGGCCGAAAAGAGGTCTCTATGGAGAGGATCTCTCTGTCTCTCTCTGGAAAACTCTAAAATGCTCTCTCTCTCTCTATTGCTGTGAAGACGTCTCCAGAGGTATATGTTGTTCTCTCTCAGGAAAGACGACCCCAAAAGTGCAATTAATCAGCGGATGACCCAGAAAACTTCTCACAGTTCTTTACAGATGATGCCACAACATCCTCTTACACTTAATATCTCTGCTCCACTCCAACCTCTCCTCTTCAAACATAGAATATCTCTTGCAACCGCCATCCATAGAATATCTCTCGTGGAATTGATGCCGTCGACGTGCTGTGACCAAATGCATTGAGAATTAGCCTGGACAGGCGCTGTGGAAGTGAGGGACAAACCGCTTTGAAGTCCGAGACTCCGAAGCCCCGACTCTCGACTCTGCCACAGAATTGTGTGAAGTCGAGAGGCTGCTGCCGCCTCCCCTCCTTCTTGGAGTCACAGTTAAAGCCCCGACATGGCCTATTGAGTAACACATATAACACCATCAGCAAGACAGACAGATAGAAGGAGGCTTTAAGTTGGTAGGGGGAGCTCTGTTTTTTTTTTGAGCTCAAACACGGTTGACATAATCACGTCCGAGTGTCACGTTCAACTACTCTCAAAGCGATATCTCTGCATAGAGAAGAGCAGCAGGGGAGATAGCGAAGCAGGGAAGATGTGATGGTCGTCTCGGTTTTGGTCTTTTGTTGGCATCACGTTCTTTGCCCACAGAGAGAGAGAGAACAAGTTTTTTTTTGTGTCTATCGCTTTTGTGGTCGGTCGCTCTCATTAGAAACATGTTACATGGAAAAACTGATTATGAAATTGCTTGCCAAGAGCCAAGTAACTTTAACTGTTTCTGTAATTATTTTCAATGAAATTAAAAAACAAAAAAGTGGTGTGAAAAATGTCAGAAAAAGAGGAGCTTAAATTTGAGAAGAGAGAGAGACAGATTTTAAGAGCGAAGGGAATGATTTTTCCTTTTCCAAAATAAACATTTCATTATATTTATGTCCAAAAAATATAACTTTAAAGACAAATCTCCCATGAGATGGAGTTCATGGGAGTTCCCCTTATGTTTCCTTTCGCTTAAGCCAACACATAAGTATCTCCTCTGACATTTCCCCATTTTTTATGACCCTCAAAAGATCACTAAGCACTAAGCAAAGATCACTCGTAAATCTCTCAAAGTTCTAACTAAATCATTGAACGCCAATTAATTCCACTAGCATCCAGAATCTTTAGCCTTCTTATCGGCTCTCCCTCTTTCAGGCATCTCACTGTGGAGCTGTGTGTGACCTGTGACCGTTTTAGAATCTCTCGAAACAAATCTCTATAGATGGTGGTGGCCTTCTCTCTCCACTCCCATTGTGAAACAATCCCTTGTGGCAATGGAAAACCTTGGAAAATCGAATAGAGCTGCAGCAATGAGAGCAATTAAGATCAGTTTCACGACTCAGCGACGAAAATCGTTTTTCCAAATCGAAAAATTGTCCAATTAATTGCATGCATAATTATAGACTCAGAAATATACAGAAAATCAGATGACACATGGATCCCATTCAGCTCTAATTCGACCAGAGACAGACACATATAAAGCTACTTTCAGTGGCATATACAAAGTTAGAGAAAAGCCAGCAACCACCTGGTTGCAGATTTTACCTCTGCTTAGTCTTCCATTTGGTACTTGGTGGTCATGTCTGTGACCCAAGTGAACTGTCAAAAATTGTTGCTGTTATTGTAGAAAATGCGTTTTTTTATTTATGGAAAATGCATTTCCTTTTTGTTTGTTGTTTGTTTTATTTTTCCGCTTTTTCCGCTTAGTTTTGTGACCATTTTTGGGTTGTTGGCAAGGGGGGGAATGCTGGCTTAATGCTGTGCTGGGAAATCAATCATGAAATATGTTTGTGCCATTAACAATTGGATTTGTAAACGAAATCGGATTTGGTACTGGATTTGCAGTTCCAGCACGCGGCAGGCCGTAGGCACCACAGCCAACCAACATGCAACATTAGTCTGGAAATGGTTGACTTTGCCTTTTAAACAAATGGCAATTTGTTGTTGATTTTTCCTCAATAATTCAAAATATTTGATTTACTTTCGCCTCGTGCCGCATTTGACATGTTTTATTGGTTGGGGATTTATATATGGAGTTTGGATTTGGATTGAGCGTTGGATATGGACAGTAGGAGTGGGAGATTCGATTGACAGTTGGGCATTGAGAGGATTGAGTGCTGCGAAGTGATGTGTGTTCCAGTTTTATGGGAACCCTACTGCTCTGCCCTGTGGGAGAGTTCGCTGAACCTGTTAACCCATATATCAGGGCATCAAAATTTGACACCACTCGAGTGAAGAGTGAGGAATGTTGTGGTCAAAAAAAAACTATCCGATTACCAAGCTTGTGTCTCATTAACACTGTTTTTTTTTGGTTTTATTTTTGTTTTGTTTTGTTGGCTTCATGACCATCTTCTGAAGTGCAATTAAGATGATGCTCTGTGTGGGCCAGAAACAAATTCAAGCCGAACACACTGACAAGGTCATGAATATGTGTAGTTACAAGTTTGAGGCGTCAATTACTTGTGCAGAGAGGATCGTTCCGTTGCCCCCAAGGCCCCTGCTGGTCGTCTGCTGTCTGCTGGTGCATTTCCACACCTCTACCTCTCGCTCCCTTTTTAGTGGCTCTGGGGTTTCCACACCTCTTGCTCTTTGAGACTAAGAGGTCTCCACACCTCTGTCTCTCATCCTCTGGGTCTCTGGTGCTCTCTGGCTAGGGGTCATTCCGTGTTTGGGGGCATCTTTTTTAGGCTACTGCAAGACCATTGACCAAAACTGACGCTCTGCCCAAATGAAATGATCATTAGGCGACTTTCATTTGCCAGCCAACGTCGAGTGAGTATTTTTTCGACTTATTTTTATTCGTTGTTTTTCTTTCTCCGGTAGGTTTTATGCCGGCGGCAATTAAAATGAGATTATTACCAACGTTTCAGGCGGAAAACGGTAACGAAATCAGTTACCGCTAAAACCTCAGAGAGCAAAACCCGAAAGAAAAGCCCAATCCTTAACGACTTGTTAATTGTGTAATAAATAGAAAGCTGAAAGCAGTAATGGAACCTCAACCTCAACCTCAGACTGAACCTGAACCTAAACCTGAAAATGATATGGGAGCGGGTTATATGGTTTATACTCGCAAGCAGGTAGGTTAGGAGTTTCTGTGGGTAATAATTGAAATTTAATGCTGAGAAAAAGGGTTGGAAGCCATCTTAAGAAAGAAACCTGCACAAAGGATTATTAAAGGGTTGGGCAAAGGCTATAAAACTACCCATAGAAGGATCTGGTATTGAGGAAACGTTGAATGGGGCGCCAGTGGGGAAATATTCTATAAAATTTCTCTTCAAACATTGAATTTCGATGTATTTATTCCTGTTTAACGTGACTCCCAAAATATCTCCCGTCTATTCCATCCTGCCATCAGCCTCTCCAGCATGACTTGAGGAGTTACAGTCCTCCCTCCATCCGCCTGTCCATTTAAACAACTGGATCCTCTATTAACCACTCGGTAAAACCCCCCTTTTTGGGCACCCAAAACACAATTCGCCAATGACATTTAACCATATTGAGGGGCCATAAAAGAAGACAAATCCTAACCATAATTACCCACGGCAGCAGCTGCCTCTAAAAGATCACCGACTGGCGATAAACCGACAAACAATACTCCACTCGTACTCTGGTGTACTCCGGTGCAATCGTAAAATGCAATGCCCCATCCCTTGGGGCCACACACACGGAACAACAAAAAGGAAACAAATTAAAAGTTTAACAAATGAAAAATTGGCCAACAAATGTTTTTGGTTATTTTGTTAGCATTGCAAATGAATTTTATTTTATTTTCGAGCATTTCCTTTGTTTTCCACGCGGGAGAGGGAAGGAGATAAATTTATGGGGAGGAGCTATAAGATATCCTCGGGCTAAAACACACAAAAAAAAAAAATAAAAAAAAAATAAGAAAAAGAAAAGCCTTTTGAAGATCCGCGACAGACAGCCTCCACTTTCACTATCGAAAAAGATGGGGCAGACATATGGGTTTGGGCATCCGATCGAAGAGTCTTTTTCCCGCCATTACGACACCTCAATTTGCGATGGGGTCGGTCTGTCCAATGCCCAGAAGCTATGAAAAGGCGCACAAGTCGGAGAGGCAGAGGTAGAGGCAGCGGCAGCGGCAGAGTCACGGGGCAACCGCTCCTCCCCAATGGGACCTTCCCCCTTTTTGTGTTTTTTTGCTTTTGTAATACTCATTAAGCCACAAACAAGTTCATAACTCCTGGGAGAGGTGGAGGGTCAGGCAGCAACAACAACCAAAACAACAACAGGGTTTGCCCCCAAACCTCACAGTACTTCCGAAAAGTAAACGAACCAGAGCCGTGATCGCAAAATGATGATGATGTTTGGACATGTGAGAGAGGCAGCCACCTGTAGATCGTAGCACGATCATGGCCCGGATCGCATCGATGGGCTAAAAGGCTAAAAATTGATTTTTAAAAGCATGAAAGGAAGGAAGGCCCAAAGGAAAAGTGGACGACGGGAACATCCCATCCCATCAGCAGCCTCTATGTGGATGCTACTGCCACTGCTGCTGGAAAAGGGTGTAGACCGTTCAATCGACCGCAAAGTAAAAGTTCAACTCGAGGTCTCGTCGAGGCCCTCCCCACCCCCCGCCACTCGCTTCGGCGATGACGTTTTATGGTCAGAGAAACACTTTCCTTGCTTCGATGATGATCAATCGATCGGCTCGGCTGATGATTATCTCTCGCCTGCCCCGTCGCATGGAACGTGAGATGCTACCACAGAGGCTTGAAAATTTTCGTTGTCGTCTTCTGTGGTTTTGACCTTTGGCGACATTATTTAACCGCAAAACAAAACAAAACAAAACAATACATAAAATAATTTAACACAGGGGCGTCGATCAGGGATCATAATCGTTGAAGTTCAATGGCATGGGCAAGCGGAAAGAGTGGAAAACTCTGTGGGAAAATCCGCAGAAGAATGATCTAAATCGGATCTCCCCCAATTCCTGTAATAAACTTTCTCTTCCATGGATCTTTCCCTGCTTCATTTGTCAACGTTTTTTGGCTTTCTGGCAGAGTGAAAGTCGCCATAGATCTTCCTTAGAGATCCCCCAATAAACCTCGAACTTATTCAAAATTCAATTGAATTTGCACGCAATAAACGACGCCTTCAGATTCACACATCAACACCTCCGCCGACCGCCACTGATCCTCCAACTCCTGCTGCTGCTGCTGCTGCCGCTGCTGCTCCTCCTCCTCCTACTACTACTTGCACTGCCTCGTGGACTCTATTTCCAAGTTCATAAAACTCTGTGCCACACTCCTGTGGCACTCTGCTGTGGCTGTGTGTGGAAATAAAACCAATATTTATGAGCAGGCGGCATTCGGCAATTGGGAAAAACTTTATTACCAATTTGCCAATTTGAATAAAATGAAACCAAACGACGAGACACGAGACACAGCTAGAGCCGCAGCCAGACTTCAGGGAGCAGCACTAGCACTGCTCTGCTCTGTGTTGCAAGTATCTGTGGCTGAGAGGAGAGGAATGGGAGGCAGGGGAAGGCAGAGGAGATGTGGCAGAGTTGGAGGTGGAAACACACCTTCCTTCCATGTGTGGCACTCTGTCTGTCTGTAATGTCTATGACTTGATTGAATGTCTTGTTGTTGTTGTTGTTGTTTTGGGGGGGATGTGTAGTAGCAAGTGGCACAAACAATCAGTGCTGCACCTTGTGGCACTTGTGGTATACACTTCAAAGGGATGAATCACCGCTTCCATGTGTCTGTTCTTTGCATATTTTTGGTACATTTTAGGTAACGACCAGTGACCCGCAAAAGAAGTGCACTGCTTCAGTGTGCCCGTTCTTTACATTATTTGCAGTATATTTCAATAAGAATATTCACTAAAAACATAGCTGCTGCCTGCCTCCTGTTTATATTAGAAAGTCTGACCATCTGCCACTTGTTGCTGGATTTCAATTTTGCCCCCTTCCTTTTTGGCTTTCATGTGGCGTTGACTTTATGATAATGGGGGCCCCGTTCCGTTGCCATTGTCACGTAAGGATCGTAACAAATATGAGGGTTAGGCGGCGAAGACCCTGACAGCACAGCACAGCAGCAGCAGTCGCAGCAGAGTTCACGGGGAAGAGAGACCCCACTTCGATAGGCACCAGGTGCGAAGAAATGCAAATGTGGGGAAGACTTTTCGGTGGGTAAGGTGCCAAAAGTCGTGATGTGACTCAATCCGTTGACTCTTTGCACCCAAAGCAAGAGGAAATCCAAAAACCCAAAGAAAAACCAAAGTTTGGAAAACCTGAGAGAAGGCATGGAGGGAATGAGGGGGGGGAATGAAAGAAAAAACCTTTTGGCATATCAAACATAGCAAATCGCCAAGAGACAAAATCTCTTTGACAGCCTTCAACTAAAAGGAAAAACTACAGCAGAAAAAAAAAGGCAAACTACTACTACAGCAAAAGCCAAGAGACAAGAGACAGAAACTGATGCAACAAAAACATTGTAGCACTGCCGGAAGAGAGTCCACAGGAAAAACACACAGAAAACCAAGACACAGAGAGAGGGAGAGAGAGAGAGAGAGAGAGAGATAGATGCAGAGTCAGCGCCAGAGAAAAAGTTCAAACATTAACAAAAGTTCGAATTGTTTCCAATATCGAAATGCACTTTTTGCCTTTGACAGACAGCAAATGCAGCAAAAGCAACCCAAGAGATACACAATCTGACAGCAGTCCAGTCCACAGACTCTGCACCGATGGACAGACGACAGTTGGAGCCAAACGAAAGTGAGGCACTCAGAGAGGCAGAGATAGACCGACAGACAGACAGAGAGGGGAGGGAGAAACCATTTTGATCTTTGTTTATGCTTCTTGGCATTTCTCGGAGCCCATTCCGAAGTGAAGAGAGATCCATTCTGCAGCTGAAACGAGCGGAATGGCATAGGGACTGGATGGCTGGAGGGGGATGCCCATGCCAGCCTCTTCTTTGGCAACCAATTGATCGAAGAGTAATCACAACGCTGGATCAATGATCATTAAAGGGACCTAAAGACCAAAGGCAATCATTTGCATGTCATTTGCAGGCTGCTGTTGCTCGTAGTTTGTATAGCAAATGGCTAATGATTAAGCAAAAGTTTCTACAGCTACTTCTAGATGTCATTCAATACTTAAAATAAATGAAGGCAGGAACCAACGAAGAATGGAGCATGATAACTATGATCTATGATATGATAAGTACCTACAACAGAATTTGTACATGGCTTATTCTGTCATTCAATGAATTTACTGATCCACGGCAATATTTAGAGTGGACCCTCCAACAATATAGTTTTCAATCAAAATAAAATATTTTTCTATCTCTTTCATTAATTCTTGCCCTTTTTATTATCTTTTAACAATAATTTATGACTTCATTTAAGCCCTAAACGATTTCCTACCACATCAATCTATATATGATGTCAAGACTCGTTCCCGTGCTGATTTTCCTTTCAAATTGATTACCCAACATTCGATCGATATTACATATGAGAGCGCCATAAAACCGCAAAAGTAAATGACAACAATTAAAAAATAATGGCACTCGGGCAATATCAGCAAGAGAAAGCGCCTAAAAGGCTAAGGAATAAAGCAAACGAATGAATGAATCAACGGAGGAAGGCATGAATCAACGAATCAACGTATGAGCCAACGAATGTTAATTATGAATTGAAAATTTCAACAATTTTCGCAAGAGACGAAGTAATCCTTAATCTCGGTTCCATCATCATTTTTGAACGAAAATTGGCAATTGGCAAATGTCTCACACAGTATTTCATACGAGTATTTCTTTCATTTCATTTCGTTTATTTCTTTTTAAATTGCGATGAAAAATTAAAATTTGCACGCAATGTCCAAAACGTTGGAGTGGAAAATTAATGAGAGGAGTTATGAGAGGAGGGAGAGACACTAGCGGAGAGTTATGAGAGGGTGAGACACAGAGACACCCCCTCGAGAGGAGAGCAAAGGAAATCTGTTGCCATACACTCGAACTCCATTTGCAGTTGCAGAAATGAAGGCGAAAATATTGTTGATAGTTTTCGTACATGAGAAATGGCAGGCTCCTTAATTGCGGAAACAAATCAAACGAACAAACAAAAACAACAAAAAAGTTAAACCAATGGGAAAATTTCGGTGTTGGTAAAACTTGCGCAACATCTGAATGAACATCAGTTATAGCCACAGATCTGTCATATGTCTTCGATTCTTACCTAAAAAGAGAAAAAAAAACAGAAAGGAGAAGAAAGTGAATTAGTGACACAATTTTCAATGAAAAAAAAAAGGGAAATTTATGGAAGCACTAACCGCCCCAAGAATCGGAAAGGGATTTCCTTTATACTCGTGAATATATAATTTATGACTAAATAGGGGACTCCCCACACACACACATCTCTCCCTCTCTCTCTCTCTCTCCCTGTTTAGCTGACAAAACAAATGATTTGTTTGGCTTACTCCAGTTTCCAAATTGGAGATGGAAAAGGTGTGTGTGTGTGTGTTTCCCACTCTCCACAGAATTGACAGCTCCCCCAAAAGTACCAGACGTTCTTTTTACTATGGGAAAAGCACACAAAAGAATCCAAGGAAGAGGGAAAGAGAACTGGAGCGGGTAGGTAGTTTGTTATGCTAATTGAAAAGCGAACGAAGAAAAGCTTTTCCACTCAAGTATGGGAAATTTATGTACGACTCAGTGTAGCTCCACTGAGGCGTAGAGAGAAAAACTTTTCACCCAATTTTCTGGCTCGTGACATTCGCGTGGGTGGAGCCGTTGGAGTGGGCAGGCGGTGCAGCAGGCGGGTGGAGCATTGCCTCCAAGTGGGAGGGCGGTGGTGGTAGAGGGTGTGTGATGTGGGGGGCATAGGGGCACAGACAGACGACGCGACTTGGGCACGCGACGAATTTCGATTTTTTTTTTGTTACTTTTTTTCTAGTTGTTTTTGTTGTTGTTTTGTGTGGCCTGCGGTTTTATATGCCTCTTCCTCTCCCCCATGTGGCCCAATTTTCATGCAGTATGGAATGCATTTTCCCAGATTGTCGATAGAAAGTTCCATACAGAAATAATGTCGACTCTGGAACTCAATAAAAATCGATAAAAAGTAACAACAACAGCAGCAGCAGCAGCAACAGCAGCGTGAAACTATGCCCCACATTTCCTGCCACACAACAACAACAAAAATCGATAAGATAAAGAGTTTTAGTGGGAGTTGTGGGGCTCTCCTAATGGTAGGCATAAATCATCAGAGTTCAGGCAAAGATTGGGGGCATATGAAAGGTCTGTCTGTCATATACAACCATTCGATTGGGGCAGTAATTTGATTGGAAATTTGGTTAGGAAATTGGATTCGCTTTTGGGAATGCAAAGATTGAGTTGCAGCCGAAGTCTTTCACCAAGTAGGGCTCTAACATACTCTCTTTGGGGGCAGACTTCGATCTGCTGATCCCTACCGATTGTATCCCTCAGCATACAGTCCCTTCTTCCGCTGTGCCCAACCCAAAACCCTCTGTAAACACTGAAAAGTTTATCTGTTAAGCCCTCTCTAACACCTGCTGCTTTTCCCATAGGTTTACGTCCAGTCCACTCCCAGGCACGTTTTTGAATGGCATTTTGTTTTCGCTCTGATGCGCTCCATTGCCCCGCAAAAACAAACTCCTTGAAAATGTTACGAATTTATTGTTACACCAGCAGCAGCAGCAGCAGCAGAGACACAAAACAGAAACAAAACACAAGACAAGACGACTTGAGTAAGACATTCCCTCATGGCTAAAGATGTACTACCCGTACTCGTACTCGCACTCGTATGCATAAGAGCGCGCGAAAACTGATCAGGGGAAATGCAAATTGTTTATGTAAGCAGAAGAGGAAGCTCCCGGCCGCAGCAGCGGCAAGGCCGCAAAGAGGAAATAGTTGGGCGATGGAGGATGGATAGACAGAGACATCCCGCATTGGGTGGCATTCACATGGAGGTGGGAGATCGAGACCTCCGATGATCATTCATGCATGAGGTATGGCAGTGTGTGGAAGAAAGGTCTTTGACTCACGGAATCACACAAATGATAAGAAATACTTTCAGTGAAAAGTGATTTCCCTCACAGCAGGACAGGGCAGGACGAGTCGACACCTCAACTCTCCCCAGAAGTGAGATCAGAGTTCAAAGTTCAATTGAGAGCCAAGAAAACACAACAACAAAAAAGGGGAAATCCCTCGAATTGTCAGCACAATTTGAAACCAATTTCATGGCCTGTCAATCATTTCATGGAGCGGGGGAAAGAGTGAGAAATGCTGTGAAAAAAGGGCAGAGGCAAAGGCAGAGGCAGACCCTCTGCTGATTTATGCGACAGCTATGGAAAATTGTTTTTTCCTTCGCCAATTCTGTATTCGGTTCGTGGCTTTTCAGAGACAGGGTCAGGGGTTAACATAATATTTTTCTGATTGCATTTCAATTTCTTCACATTGGCCATAAATCTTGGTGGCAAGTGGCAAACAAATTAAAAGTCATAAATTATTGCCACGATTCGCTGCAATTCCCATTCCCTACCCCCCGCCACCCATGCAATTACCATTTGCAATTGCAACTTTCAATGTGCAACTGTGCAGCATGTTGCATGCCACTCCACTCCACTGCACTCCGAAGCGTCTCTTCTGGCGGTGCAACAAATATATTCAATCTTTTTCCCTGGCCACTTTAATTACGCCAATCCGTAAATAGAGTCAAAGTTTAAGCCCGAAAAAAAAAGAGACGCTGACAGTCGGGAGATGACAGTCGACCAGCTGCCCCAGTGGGTGGTTAACGTTTTTTTTAATTGAAATTATTTTCTTTTTTACTCAAGGATGTAGACTCTCCTTTCGAGGTATTTCGTGAGTTTTGAGAGGTTTCTATTGGAGAATTGGCAAGAGATTTGCATTGAAAATGAAGAGTTTGAAAGAGGCATTTTGTACGGAGGAAGCTACAGAACACTATTGCAAGAGAGCTAAGTGTTTATTCATGATTCTACCTCATTAATGTTTTATCTAAACGCTAACCCCTCGATGGATTTCAATTAAAGTCTGAAAACAGTTTACTTTTACTATTATCCAAGCAACTAAAAAAGTTCATGCCAAGGCAATGAGTAGAACTTGAGTTATTCCCCTCAAAATAAATACCAATCCACTCAAAGTTTACCCCACAAACGTATTAGGGAGTACAACAGATCTCCTCCTCCTACAAAAAGGCAAACACATGTCAGGCCCCATTGAAACAAAATCATTTGCTCCCAAGTCCAAAAAAAAATATGTGGGTTGTACTTCTGGTTCTCTGGTTCTTTGTTTTTTTTTTATGTTTACGAGTACTGTGTTCGTGTTCAACGACATGAGGCTTAATTATTTTTTAAATGATTTCCCAACATTTCTGTTGGTTCAACATCATCCCACAGGCCTCGGATAGCATAGGGTCGGTCTCCAGGGAACGGGAACGAGCACACATGTGCTTCCAAAAACCCCAGACCCAGTCCCAGTCCCAATCCCAAAGCCAAGACCTAGACCATAGCCAAGCCTTCAATCTATTGTTTGGTCGGGGGGGACACCCACGTATAGCATTTCCGTACGAAAGAAGCATTGGAAATGCGTTTCCCCAGAGCTAAAGTTAAAGCTGTAGCTGGAGCTGTCGAAGACACAAATTAATCTTTCTTTCCTCCTCGTACTCCTCCTTGTCTTGCCAGAGTGATAACAGGCATAATAAAGTTTTCAACACTCAACACTCAAAATGGTAAAGAGGATTGAGAGAAGGAGGAGGAGTAGACCTAACAATCTGCCCACAGATAATCGTACAACATGCAACATTTTGAGGCTGGAAGAAGCTCCTCTATGCCACATCTACTCTACCATGCATGTATGTATTCCCCCAATACCACTACCAATACCAATTCCATTCCATGACGTTGTCATTTGTGGGGATTGCGTGACGATTGCGCATTTCTCCAGTTCGGTATGGGGATTGGGTCTTGAATTGATGGGTTTTGATGGTTTTATAATGTTTGCTGGAAAAACGTTTGTGCTTTAAAAAAAGAGGTTTGTGCTTTCCGCCTTAATAGAAACATATATAGGAAATGGTTGGGCCCCAAAGTGAAATCTTCATTTAATTCAAGATATTTATGGACTTGCATAAGGAACACTTACAAAACAGTAGACTCCTCCTAACAAGACCTAACCTCTGACGATCCTTTGACGATCCTCTCCTCAATTACAAATTATTTTAAATTTAAATGTAAAGCCGCTCCTCGTCAATCAATTTTTATGTGCGCCTTCAACTTGAGACAAAAGTTGCAACAACAAAGTTTTGAGGATGAGGCAAAGGCCTCGCCTTCAAGAGCATCGCGATAAAAATGGCAATAGATGTTAGGCTTGGGATAAGACTTAAGGAAAAGGATGGTTATAATGAACCAAACAATGAGATGATGGGCTGAGAGAAAGTCTCAAATTAGAACTTGATGCTCGAGATAGAAACAAAAGGAAGTTGAAGTTTGGGCTGGAAACAAGAAGATGGCCGTACGCCCACAATTCCGAAACAGAAACGCAGAGTTTCTCCATTCTACCCATCGGAAAATACAGGAGTCTCCACCCACTCCATGTCTAGACTTTCCCCCATTTTTCAAGCTTTCTTTCTGTCTCCTTCCTTTTCTTTAATAAATACACTTTTAATTATCGAAAAACTTTGTTTAATGTTCGCATTCGATGCATTATTTTTTATTCAATTAAAAGAAAACCGGAAAAAATCAAGGAAATTAATTATGGTACGAATTTCAATTACCGAAAAAAACACAGTTGGTAGATGGGGCCAGCAGGTGGCTGGGAGCTAAAGTCTAGGCTCTAATACACGGGGTCTGGGCTGTAAGTCGATGTCTGGGCTTTGTGGCATAGTTTTTTGTGTTCACCTGACAGGATAGTAATTTTCCCCCTCTCTAAATCTCTAGATCTCAACAGCTATGTTTTCCACGCCTCCAAATCGCAATTGTTGGCGCGTGAAAATTTTATTGCAATCTGCTCTCGCTCGCACAATGACACCAGCCCGAAAGAGACCCAGAGACCCCTCGAAGCGGAAGCAATTGTCTCCCCTCAAAAGAGAGATTGCCAATCATCCATCGTACGTACTCTTCGATCTCCTACTCCTGCAGCTGCAGGCATTTCCTAGAGTTCATTACGGGCGAAAATTACTCCCAAAAGCCTCGAAGCCTGAACTCAAAGCTCAAGACAAGGCGGCTCGTTAGCAGGAGCTGCACTCTTTCTCTCGTGCCAATTCCAGTAGCCGTACACTAATTTACACTCTGAACGAACGGACAGACACTAATTCACGCCTCTGGTTGGATGAATGAACGCCTAATGCCAGGCTCTGAGACTCCTAGAGAGAATCCAATCCAATCGATCTGGTTCTTCTGGGTATCGCTGTAATCAACTCAAATGCTGGTTTCGGGTGTAAAATCTCTGCTGTGTGGGGATCCTCCTTCTTCGTTTGCAATGGAATTTTATCGGAATAAACAGTGGAGCAGCGAAGGCAGTTCTTTGGAGACTCCTCCTTCACTCCACTTCGGGGCCAAATGTCAGGCTCTTCAATTGAGGGACAGAGGCCAGCAATTTGTAAGGTTTCGTTTGGGCGCCCCTCTCTGTCTAGAAGCACCTGTTAAGTGACTTTCCTCTAGCAACGTTTCTACCATTTTAATACGTTAATTTCCACTTTAAACGCCTCGACATATTCCAAATCGTTGACTACATTTAAAGTCTTAAGTCCAAAGACCTGCTTCTCTTCTTGCTTGACTTTTTCTCATTTCTGTTTCTCTTTTGCTCCTTTGTTAGGTCGGTCCTCTTCTCTCTCCCTTAATTATTTAACTCTTTTCCTTTCCACAAATCCCCTACCAATTCTCTTCCTCATTCTGTCTTTATTTCTGTTGCTATTTTCTCGCAACTAACCGTCCTTTTCCCCTAATTTCTACTCCACTTTTTCCTCATTTTTGTTGCATTCTTTGTTTAAGTTTCAAGCAACTTCTCAAGCACAGTTTTCACACTCTGCACTAAATGAAAATGCTTTTCATTTTAGCATTTCCGCATGGCAGTATTTTCCACATATTTCAAGTGGGTGGCAGGGGCACACACACAAACACACACACACTGTTGCATGCAACAGATATTTGCGCGTGAATTTTTCGCAAAAATAAAACTTCACTTGGCAGTTGATGGATTTCCGGGAGGCGCTTTTCTTTGTATAGCCCACCCTCAATTATGCAAACGAATTGAGGTAGGGGAAAATGGAGGAGAAAATGATGGAATAATGGGGGGGAATGAATGAAACTATAGAGGCAAGACCACCCATCATCATTTAGTTTGATTCGTTTCGCAGTTTTTGGGCTTCCTTTGGGCTGCAGGCCATCCATCGACTCAAGAGTCAGTTCTCAAGTCTTAAGTCTCTCAAGTTTTTTGCATAATTAGATGGGACCCGAACCTTGAGGGAGGATTAAGGACTGTGTGAGGGTTACTCAGGTTCAGTGTCATTTGCATACTAAAAGCCCCGAAAGGCCAGTCGAAATTGATTGGAGAATTAGCTTAAGGCTTAGGCCCAAAATAGTGGAATAGTGAAAGCCAATTGTCAGTGTCGTCTTCCATCAGGTGGCAGGGGTGGTGGCAGGGGGAAGACCTCCAAAAGTGGGAGGTGTCGAAGGCAGGGGTTAACCGAATTAATTTTCCACTCAAGCGTCGCAGAGTGAGAGAGATGACCCCAAGGGGATAAGGAAACCCCCGCCTAAAACAGTGGAAAACTCTGACTTGTGGTTTGTTTTTTCTTTTTCGATTTTCTGTTTTCTGTTTCTGGTTTTCCCCGCCCCTCTGATTCGCTTCTCTCGCAATTTGGCAATGCAACGGCGGCGATGGTGGGGTTATCGCTGGCAAAACATCTTCCAAAAATGCAAAAGTAATGTTCATTCCATGAGGTACAAAAGGGGGAGTAGAGAGAGACAGAGAGAGCCTCCTAGGGGGGACTAGCGGTACCCGTTCCCTGGTGTTGACTTTTCCTTAATAGCTTCCGTTGAACTTCCCATCGAAAAACTGATGGAAAAACCGCCAACGGCGAAGGTCACGAACGTCAAGTGCGTTTCCATGCAGGCGTGGCCCTCCCCCTCCGGTAAGGAGACGCGCTACCAGAGTGTGGGGCAGCGGGAGGAAAAGCCATGACTCTTTTTGGCCACAAAGGTAATTAAGCGAAAGAAAAACATGCAGCCAAACATTTGGTCAACGCAGCGACACAGCCCCAAAGGCGGCAATGAACTTTTGCCACCCGCCAAAAAAAAAAACATGAAGAAAAAACAAAAAGAAAATTATGGAAAAACGGCGCCTCATCAATGAATGGGGTGTTGCATCATCATCATCATCAGATGGACGAGGGGTAAGTCCGAAAAAAGGAGCGTGTGCAGGGGCGGTACAGTCGTAACCAAAGTGCCTGTCACCCCCTCCAGTCATAACTCTCTTTAGCTTGGAATTTAATTTCCAGAACAGCGGAAAAAAAACAATAGAAAAACCATCAAAGGAAATTGTTTTTCGTGTGTGTGTTGGAAAAACTATGCGAGCGATTGCTGTAATTGCTGTTGTTGTTGTTGTTGCTGCAGTTGGTGGTGCAAACTGCAGGCAGGTGGCTAAAAGAGAGGCGGAGAGGGTGTACGTACCGCCAGAGAATCCGGGGAGAAATTCAACCAAATGGAACGAAAGAAAAAGTTGCTGAGAAGCATAGAAGCAGAGAGAGAGAGAGAGAGAATTGTGTTCTGAGTTCCGGCAACTGAATTTGAGGAATGGAATGGAAATTGGAATGAGGAATGAGGGTATAGGAATGGGTACAGGTATAGGTGGAATGGGCATGATAATGAGTGTGTGGCATGTGCTGTGTGTAATGTTTTGGGTCCGATCTCTGCCCCACTCACTGCTGCATATTATATGTGTATTAACGTCGAGAAGAGCAGACCAAGTAAGGGAACTGTGAAGGGAATGGGAGGAGTCTTAATTGAATGGGAGGGAGTGTTGTGAGGAATGTAAATGTCTTGAGGGAGGGCCATTCTGCACAGCTTTGTTCTTTTTAATTGTTCCTCCATTAAATGCTATTGTTTTTGTGTCTCTCTTAAATGATCCCCATGTTCATTTAATTTTTTAGATCTCCATTCCATACCTTTTAGCATTCGTTTGCTATGCTCTTCACTCTACAGTTTCTACAAAATGAATATCATAATTTGAATACTTGAAATATTTCATTCTAAGCTCATTTCCAGTTCGAACTTTACTTCCCATTATTTTCTGTTCCCCCAGAAAGTACATTGAACTATTGTGCTATTTTCAGAGTGCCACGAAAAACCCACTTACCCAGGAACCGTTCCCCATGATATCATATTTCTATTGCTCTTGAGCCTAGCCCTATTTTTATCAGGCAGCAATGCATTATCAGCTGCACAAAGTAACAAAAACTTATCAAAAAATCAATAGTAAATTATATAAGCAAACAATCATAATCATATCTGGCTGCAGAGATATAGAATCAAATCAAATTAAGTGGCAATTTACAGAATTTTGCGTCGCACTGCAGACAGGAAAAAGAGATACAGCCAGCACCTGCTTGTGGTCACATAGGCCACAACCGAACCGAAGGGATATCTCATTATGGCCATGATATATGACGTGTTAGCCGGTTTGGGGAATTATTGAGGGTTGCAAATGCACTCAATACGGGGGCGGCAGGGAAACCCGTGCAGCGGAGAGTGGGCAGTTTTCCAAGCAGTTAAGTTTTTCCTCGTCCGAAAGTAATTTATATTAAAGTTCAACCAAAAAAAAGTACCAGACATAATGCGACCGGAAACCGCAATAAAGTTGCAACTTTGGAGCGTAACGCGGGTAGCGAACGGTACGAATGGTTTACGAGTAATTTGGAATAGAGTAATCGCAGTACGAACGGATATCATCTGGGAGTACGAATCGTACTCAGGCAACCCACTCATTAACCCAGTTTTCAGTGTTGGTTTTTTTGTGTGTGTGTGGTGTGGAATGCCCCCCATTAGATCTCTTTTCCCTCCGCCCTGAAGCATGAAATTCATCCTGTAATATGAGAGATGAAATCAAATCATTTGTTTCAGTTGAAATATCTTTATAATGCATCTCCCTACTAACATCGTTGTGACAGTTTGTTAATGGCATAGAAACTAGTGGTTCGATATGTAGAACAGCTGCTGTTTTACAGCAGGGGGTGGAGGATACACTGACAGACAGACAGATGTGCCCTGGGGTGCAATTTGGATGGCAATTCATGGAAAACATAGGGGAAAATATGTTTAAATGAAAGATGGGAGTGGTAGGGATGAAATAGAGGGGAACAAGTGGTAGAGAAACAAGTGGGGAAAAAGAGATTATTTTAGGAGAATAATAAAGAAACTTTGTACTTTAATTAGAGCTCCAAAATAAATCATTTTTCAGTGCTACATTTGCTGTACCTTCTGGTGCGATGACACATGGAATGAGATCATAATTATGCGTTCCGTCATTCCTTCTACGACTACTGTCTGTCAGTGATTGCGTTTCACCCGATCTTTCTTTTTCTTTGCCTGTGAGTGATCCTCCTCCAAACCCTGGCTCTCTGCCTCCAACGACTACCGTCTGTCAGGGTAGTGATCCCATGAAGACCTCATGACTGACACGAGCTACTTTATGTGGCAGGGAGACCGAACGAACAAACCTTAAGGGTCTCCCCATCCGTGGCATTGTAAGTGACAATTAAAGCATCAAAAACTTGACTTTTGAGCAAAGGAAAAAAAAAAAAAAGTGGAACAATCTCTCTTTGTATCCGCTGACGCTGCTGCCATGCTGCCAGGCTGCCACACGCTCCCTGCTCCACCCCTTTTTGATGTCTTGCCGCAATTTGCAAATGAAGTAAGGTCGGATCGGTGTCTTGTGGCAGCAACAAAAGAGGCAACCACGCTACTCTACTCTTTTTTGCAACGGCATAATTAAGTATTGTGGCCTCATCAGCCATTTACGGGGCTTTTGGTTTTTGGTTTTGCTGCAACAGACAACGGATCGCGTTCAGTGGCACAGACCCCAAACCAGAACAGAACAGACCAGACCCTTCCATTCCTTCTACTTTATTTCTTTGCTGTTCTTTGCATATGCAAAGCGGTACTTTCCTGGCCCCAAAAAACAACTAAAACGGCGGTTCTTGTTGGTCTCAGAATTCGTTCTTTTATGGCCATTATGAGCGGCCCATTGTTTTGTCTAATTAGATTTTTGAAAAGCCTCCAACCGCCGGATCTGTGGCACGCAAATCGAGTTACAGTTATGACAGATCTTTCGCTTTTGTTGCTGCAACACGATCCGCAATATATCTTTGCTGTCTGTGGGCGGTGGGGTGGGGGGGAATGTCGGCTTTGTCGGCAACTCCAAATCGAAGCTCATTTGGGCAGCTGGAAAATCACATAATAATGCGCATACAATTTTTTTGCCCAACTTTTTGGTATCGATAGCCGTTTAAAAGCCCGCTGCCGCTGCCGCTGCCGCTCCATGGAAAAACAAAATTGTTTCCATGGAATTTTTCTTGTGCGCATTTCTGCTGCGGTTTCTGCCACAAAACAAAAGGCTTGGCCACGGCCCGAACCGAACCGAACCAAACCGAACCCCGTCTTGAGTCGCTTCGACTCTTGGCCAAAAAAAAAACAATTAGAGTGTGGAAATACTCACAAATATTGGGGGGTATTTTTCTATGTGTGTTTTTTTGTTGGACTTTTGCTTACCTGCAAAGAAAAGAAAAAAGAGAAAGAATTTTATTAGTTTTGCTTTGCTTTTCTTTTGAACTTCGCCATACATTTCCCCTTCTGGAGATCCAAGGGCTCTGCCACACATTTCCAGCTCAAAAACCATAAACCCGTAGCCCCAATTAGTTGCTGAATCTGGGGCCAAAGTTTGGCTGCACTTTGGACACAATTTAAAGCGAAGTTTTATGATGTCAAAGGCTGTTTAACTGCCGCAAGTTTTATACTAATTTAATTAATGGCAAGAGACAGAGACAGAAATTAAAGCTCTGCTTCGTTGAGTCTAGAGAGCCAATAAAAAACAAATTTGATGAGCGACTGAGACCGAGAGATGCCGCAGAGAGAGTCGCAGAAAGAGCGCACAACGCCCACAAATTGAATCGAATGCGAGTAGGGTAAAGATCGGTTAACCCTAATAGATGATTCACGATTCTAAAGTGCTTCGTCGAATGATTTAAAATCAAAGGCAAACATTTGAGGTGCGCCTATTTTCTGTTAAATATCTTTGCACCACATCTATGTGAAGAGAGCTCTACAAAACCTTTTAGGCAAACAACCTCTAAAACCCATCTGAAACGAATGAATCATGAAGTGGATTCAGTGTTTAAATTAAAGTTAACTCTTCAGCCTAAAAAGCTTTTCTTCTATAGAGGATATCTTTCATTGACTTCTTAGAGGAAATAATACACAAAAACGTCACAAAGTAGATCTAGAAATATTTTAAAACTCTTCTTTTGGTATGGGGATGTCAATTTCATTCCACATCCTTTAATTTGTTAGCTCCCAGTGTCTTCGTTTAATGCAAAACTTTAAGAGATTCGTACGCTACACTACAAAATAGTGGATACCATAAAGAAAGACTCTCTCGAGTTAAGTTCCCTTATCCTATCATAAAAGCTTGTTTGCAACTCTTTCCTCTTTCGCTCTTGATGTCATACATCATAAAAGACATAACAGGGGACACCATTAAAGCCAACAACTAAAGCAGTTTTATAGACCATCCCTCAGTAACAAGTTTGGGGATTCATCTCCACTTTTGATCTATGTCAAACAGCTGTGGCTTTGATTTTACTTTCATTTTGATGAATGCTTCTCCCTCCCCACCCCCCACCGCTTGAAAACCATTTAATTTTGGCCATCAAAAGTGCCGCAGTAGCCGATGCGATGCCTTCGCGTTCATGTCGCCACTTTGATTGACGCTTTTATTGCTGGCTCCAACGCCACATCTCTCCACATCGCTCTCTTGAATGCAGTTTTCCTTCAGACATGTTTGCATTATTAAATATTTTGGTGGGGAAAAAGTAAACACTGGGGAAAAAAAACACGTTAAAGAGCGATCGAATATCAGCATAAAAATTGCAAACAATTTGAATGGAACGATAGTAAAAGAGACTCCACAGACTACTGAAAGCCCACTCCCGCCACTCTAATCGAATGAATGTTGGCTCAAGCTGAAACTTAAGCTTAAGCTTAAGCTTTTTGGTGTATAATTTTCAAGTATCTAATGGATACAAATGTATCTGTGGGGTGTGGCCAAGCATAACGGAAAGATATATGGAGCGTATTTCTTTAAATACACCATTTACTTGCAACTTTTATGAGCAATTAAAAACCAAAGTCTGCAAACTGAAAAAATCATTTCTCATGCGCTTTGAGAAAAATATATCTTTTACATGAAAGGGGAAGCCAGACAACTTGTTGCCGTCTCTCTCGAAGCAGTCTCCTTCCCCACATCTTGTCCCCCTCTGCTGCTCTCCCGTCTGGTCACCCAACTTCTGTGGCTGCCCCTTTCCACCCAAGTCTCTCTCTCTCTCTCTCCTTGCTCTGTCTCAAGCTGGCATTTGATATCGATGATGTCTTTGTTTCATTTACAGACCCCCAAAGAAATTATGCAAAAACTTTGGCTCACAGCAGGAGGCATGAGGCATGAGGCAAGAGGCAGTAGGTAGGAGGCAAGAGGCAGAAGGCATGCGGCAGAGCCCGAGGCGAGCGAAGGAGATCGCAAGCCACAGATTTTTGTGGTAAACCAAAAAAAGAAAAACAAGCAAAAGAAACTTGTGACAGAAGTAAAAATATCTTTATACGTGGATCATACAACTATATACAACATGTGGCACACTACAGTATGGTTCATAAATGTAAGGGATTAACCCGAGAGTAAAAAATTAACAAAGTTATGGAAATATTAATAATCTATGGATTGGGGCCTATACTTTTGGATATTTTATGACCGATCCAGCACCAAATACTCCAACCAAATTACCTGTACTTCACTCTCTCTCACCCCAGATTAGCCATGATAACTCGAAAATGGTTTAACAACTCTTTTGATTGGGCATTATTCCCATAATTATACATAAGCAACTTTTATGCGATAATTGTCTCAAGTCTCAGTTTGATAACCGACAACTTCCTTCGATGATTTATGCCACAAAATTTCCTTTAATTCGATAATTGACCCAATTTCCGAGACACTTTCAATAATAAATCTTTCACTCTGTGCAGCCACTTTTGTCGTTATGAAACGCACTGTTTAAAGTGCTGCATTGCGGTGGAATATCCTACCTTACGTGTATTCGAATGATGTGTATAATCAAAAGGGAGTAAAAGGGTATCAATTACCTCGAGAGTTATGCCACAAAAAAAACAGAAAAGAAAAATAAAGGGGCACCCAGAGACCAGATCAACCTTCAGGCGGTTGCATTTTTATATAAAAACATATTCATCCTTGCTTCACTCACAGAAAGGGGGAAGGGGGGACCCTCCTGTATGATATGTTATCTCTCTCCACTCAACATTGGTTGACTTTCTGTTTCCCCCGAAAAATAAAACTCCGAAATTCGTAGTAAGGAAAACGAAAGTGTTTTTCATGCCAATTGGCGGCAAGTGCATCGGCAGAGCCCCATCGACTGCGTGATAAACCAATTAACAAGAGAGCGCGCGCGCAAGCCCCCAACCCCCAACTCAGTCCAATCTCAGAAAAAACCAAAAAACGAGCAACAACCATAACAAAAACAACAGACTAAAAAGTGAAATCTTTTCTTTTTCTTTTCTTTCGCAGAGGTCAAAGCTTATGCCCCACACAACATCACATCACATATAAAAAAAGGTGAGTCAGAGAGCAGTGCACATGTTTGAGGGGACAGTGCGGGGGGGCCGGAGTTTTCTTTATGGCCCGACAGCAGCCATGGAGAGCGTAAAACTATTTGGATGCTGATTGTTTTGGCTTAAAGCTGACTAATGGCCAGCGATTTTGTTTGGCTTTTTGTTTGGGTTTTCTGCGTTGATCTTTTGTTTGGACAGCTCCCCAGTGCCAAGTGTCACTCAAATGTCATACAAATGGAAGTACTTCCATGTTCCTAAAGGGATGTTTGTGTTTGCACTGAGAATTTAATGGGAGAGAACTTTCTTTTCTGCTTGGACAGAGGGACGCTGCTGCATGACGTGAAACACGTTTAACCATATTATTAGCTTACGCTTTTAAATCCCAAAAGGTTTCAAAGATTACGACATTTTTATGACAGATGCAGAGTAGGAAAAAAATTAGAATCAATGTAAAAAAAAAATAAACAAAACTAGAAATTATTTTTCCTGATTTCTTTAAGCTTTCAGCTATCAGTTCTCCCATATTCTCTATTCAGTTATCTTTCTCGCCTTGCCTTTCTTTCTTCATAAGTTCTCTGAAGCCTTCTCTAAATAATAATAAAGAAATCTCCAATCAATCAACCAAAGGCGGAGACACCCCCAGAGACAGACGGATAGACAGCTAGAACATTAATTGAGTCATTAAGTGCAAACAAAGTAGAGGCGTCGCTGATTAGATAAAATTATATATAATTTAACCGAGTTATTATAAAAGCAAATATGGAAAGAAGCCCAGGAAAATGGAAAAGTAATGTAGATAAAGTGTGGAAATCATAAAAAGCAATTGGGAAAATTAACAGAACACCAGGGGAAATGGGAATGAGACCTATAATTAAATCAAATGGCAGACTATCTACCTTCAGTGATCATTCACTCATAATCTGATGACATTTTAACCAGTCAAGAAGAGTTATTTTTCAACAGAATAATTCTCATTAGAATCGAATGAATTGTTGCTTCTGAAAGCCTCATCTTCCATTCCAAAGATCATTCAATTAATGTTCTAAGTTCTTACTGTAATCCTCATTAGAATCTTTGACTCGGAAAAAGCCAGCAATTCCCGAGATTCCATAAACCAATCATAGCCAAAGAGATTCCGTTTGGAATAAATATTCATGATATTCATGACTGACAACAGTTCTACTTCAGCACCTCTGCCTCTGGCCTCTGTACATCTCAATCATTGAATCTTCAATCTTCAATCTCTCTCAATCTCAATCTCAATCTTAAGCTTGCCCGCTTCCTTTGGTAAATCTCAATCTAGAGCTTCCCCTTCTATTATCTTCATCTTTAGACATTTACAACCTCTCGATCCACATCGTAGCTGTGATGTTTACCCATCCAGAACTGCAGCAGACACAATTCGCAATTAATTGAATTACTATACGACTGCGAGACTGCGGGACTGCGAGACTACGATTCTACAGCTATACGATGGCTATGAGCAACAGCAGATCCAATTCCAAGAACATGGTAACCATCGAGAGACACACAGACAGACAGAGAGACAGACCATTCTACAAAAACGAAGGCTAAGCAGAGGCACGGCACTAATCGAGGCAGGGTGGCAGTGTGGCAGGGAGGCGGCGACGCTTAAGCTTAAGTCTGTTCTTACTTCATTTTCGAAGTGGTTCCGAGGTTCGGTGTTCGGTTTGGGGCATTGCGTGTTTTTCGCTGCTCTAACGGAAATGTTTGTCTGTGCCACCAAGAATGATGTAACTTGAAGCTTGAACTGAAAGGCTGGGCCAACGGCCAACAGCCAGCAGCTAGCAGCCACATCCACATCCACAGTTACAGGAAGGGGCTTGGGCTTGCCACACGTAATGGAGTTGGCGTCACTTTATTATTACAACATTTTCCATTTCGCCAAAGCTAAAATAATAATTCGCGCTTCATTTTCCCCCACCAACAGCAGCAGCGGCGGCAGCAGCAGCAGCAGTTGTCGTCCAATGAAGAAGCCATTGACCTTAGATATATATATATAGAGGAAGGGGCATGCCCCATTCCCCAAGCGACGTTGCGGCGTCGCGTCGTTCAGCAATAAATCCAGAGCACAGAACACCGCGAAAGAAGAGAACTGACCGGCACTTTTGCCTTGGCCTGGACTCGGACGCGCGAGTCGGACTTGGGGTCTCTCTGAATGCGGACTCCAAGTTGCAATTGGAGTCTCTCCACTTCATTGCTGTGGCAGGCAGGAGGCGGTGAGTGGGGGAGTGCAGGAGGGTAGGCAGGGGCAGGGGAGCAGAGCCCAAACCAGGAGCCACAGCTGCATTCAGCACGTTTCAGCTGTTTCTTTGGAATTGTCGTCGTCGTCGGTCGTCGTTAAGAACGCGTTTTGGCGTTCAACAGCAACAGCGCATGACGGACGGCGCCCCCCTCAATCTTCACACTTGCCACAGGGGCAGGCAGTGGCAGTGGCAGCATTGCAACATGTTGCAGTGCACCAGCAGCAGAGTTCTCAACATATTTCGTGTGGCAATCGAAACTAGTTTTCCCTCGTTGGAGCTGCACTAATTAGAGCCACAGACATAGAGACAGATCGCAGAGCAGGCGGAGGAGGAGGAAGGAGATGGAAATCGATTACAGAAATCGAATTTCAAAAAGTGCCAAAGGCAACATTAAGCCAAAACAAATCGGTTAAACAATTAATCGATTCTTGATGAGGCAAGCACTCCCAAGAGACTGACAGAGACAGAGAGAGAGAGCCAAGCCTTTGAGGCTTAAAGTAGATGTCAAAGCAGAAATTTAAAATCATTAAAGAAGAGTCTTCAAGCTACCGAGCGATGAGCGACTTGAGCTATTGAAAGAAGTTAAAGAGGTTAAGCGATAAACAATCAAATATCTGTAAAACATTTTTCATACAAAATATGATAAATGGAAATTGGGAGAGAAGCTGTAGCTCGAACAAATAGATTTGGGCAGGAAGATTAGTAGGAGAAGGTGGAAAAAAGCAAATATAAAGAGAACAAAAGGCTCAACTCTGAAATAGATTAATTATCGTTAAACTGGAACGACGAATTTGAATAAGAATAGAAATCAGCACTGCCATAATATTCCATAACATCTATATATTTAATTCACATTTTATACGATATATAGGCTAGACATCTGGTTAAACATCTCCTGCAATCATAGCCCTAGCAGAGCCCACGGATACCTTAACCTTTTCTATAACCCCAAACGTTCCATTATCATGAACTTGTGAATATAATAAACCCTAATGCCACTAGAAAAAGCTACAAACAATCAACAAAATCCACAAAGTTTTCTGCTACCATATACTCATGCTATGTAGAAAAGATTAGTACCAAAATAATGAGACCATACCAAATTGCTCTGACCGCAAAATCAACCTAGATACCAAAATGAAAATACGTGCAGGTCGATAGATGGATGGATGGATGGATCGTTAGATCGAAACTGGAAACAAATCAAAGTTGGAGGAGTTTTTAAGAGGAGGAGGACCCGGCTTTTAAGAGGAGGATGTGGCTGCAGCAGGATGATGGGGAGGCACTTCGTTTGGGGTCTTTTAGGAGCCCCAAAATGAAACTACCCAGCGATCTGTGGGGGCGTTAATTTGAATTGAAAGCACGAGCTTCGTCTATATTTCTCTTCGAGACATATGATTATTCATTTGATTTGTGGCTGCTTGCTGCAATTTCCCTCACTTTTCTCAGTGCCCCCCAATGAAAACCGAAAAGAGTTTTCCTTTTTTATTGCTAGGAGATTTCACTTTTCTTTTGTTTTTTGTTTTATTTGTAGTTTGGTAGGTGGTTTTATTCGTAATTTAATCTGGAAATTGTAGGCAATTTGCTTGAATTAGTTTTTCCATCCCAAAAAAGATTTCAATGTCAAAAGTGTGGCCACTCCCCTCTTTCGATGAACAGAGCGGGGGCAAGCCCATGCCCCTTTCAATGAAAAATCTCACCGTAACAGTGAGAAAAACTTTTGTTATGTTAATGAGGCAATGAACAAACATTGCAACAGTCGCATGCTGCTGCCTGCCTGCTGCGGCTGCCATGCTGTGAGGATACAGCAGTGGATCCATAAACCAAATCTCATTAACGTTGCAACAAGGTCCGAAAGGCTGTAACTTGTCAGCCTTGCAGAAATTTCATAAATCTCGCCAGAGTCTCTCATCCTCCTTCCTCCCAACTGTCGACTCTGTCGACTGGTTTGCCTTGGTTTGGTCATAAAAACTGAGAATCTGCTGGAGATTCTTTATGCCCCGCATACCCGACCCGCTTTATACATATCTATCTTTGAGTTGCGGAAAAAGAAGTTTCTTTTTCTCCCTTTTTGAAAGGAAAAACTGGAAATGTTTTTCATTTCTGCAAATGACGGAAAACGTTCTTTGTTGGTGCTTTCTGTCGGTGGACACGTGTTGGGCACATGGGCACACGAGGATGAGGAAAAACTGTCATTACGTTGAGGGAGAGAGAGATGATTGCAATTAACAGAGAATGTCAGAGGTAGATCGGGGGATAATGCTTACACACGGACATCTGCTGATGATAATTGAATCTGTCTGCAGTGAAGAGGGAGACAAGCGGAAAAGAGGGAAAAGAGTCATCAAAATGAAGTACAAATATTGTTCAGTTAGCATTTGTTTCTATGGGAATTAAAGCTACAGATATTTCTTCAAGAAACACAGATATTTCCTACAGCATCTGGTAGCTTTGACACGAGTTCTTTTAAGATTTCATCAATAATATTCCAACAACATTCCTGCAACGCATCTGGGGCTCCATTAAGCGGAGGATTCCTCTGAAAGCCTTCCGCAAAAATGAGACATAAAAAAGGTTTTCAAGACCTTGCATCTGCAGCTTTAAGAACATCCTTAAAACAAGTTTTGTTTTTGGCCAAAAAGACGAAACAAGTTTTGGCCACAAAACAAAAATCAATTCGAAGTTCAAAGAGGAGCATCGGAGAGGAGCATTGGAGAGGAGACAGCGACTAAGAACAGACGCAAGGCACGAGTTTGGCGTCGTTCAAAAGAAGAGAACCGAAAATTCAATAAGCAGAAAACACAGAGAGAGGCAGAGAGACGAAAGAGTGGCAAAAGAAGGCGATAAACAGCAGCTGATAAAGAGAATAAAGGCAGACCACGAAAATTAGTGAACAGAACAGAATCCAGAGCTCAAAAGAGAACAGAAAGAAAACAACAGAGAAGAGAAAACTGAACAGAATTTAAAAGAGGAGAAAAGAGAGGCAGCAAGTGGAAATTTTTCGGTGGAAAGGGCAACAACTTGTGGCACCATTGACAACGAAAATTGGTTTAGAAATTAATGGAGAATCGCCAGGAAACAACAAGAAATTAAGGAAAATCCAACAGTAAAGGAAGGAATATAAGGTATAGAGGGTGGAGCGTAGTTGCCAGAGTATTCTTCAGGAAAAGAGGGTGAAGAAAGTGCCATAGTATTCCAGACAAAGGAGGATGGAGTGTCATGGAGTGTGTGTGTGGTGAGGAGTGGTAATAAAATAATCAATAGGAAATAGCTGTTGAAAGATATACCCACTCCCACACACTCCCCCACTCCGCCAATCCTCCCTGAATCAACCACCAATATATCGAACACCTCCTCCACTATTCAGGCAGGTTTGAGCCATCAAATTAAATTGCTTTCGGTTCGGTTATTGTTGTGCCAATACCAACAACGGATTTGGATGGACATCCAATTCAACCCTCCGACAAGTCCCAAACACGCAACAGAACCGTCATCATCATCATCATCATCATGAACAGAACCGAACTAAGAGCATCATTTCGAGGCAGCTGCAAAAACCTTTCCATTCCTACAAGAGAAGGGGAACATTTTGCTCGTAGTTTTACTAGCATACGACTATAAACTGTCATTCGTTCTGTCAGGAAGAGTCCTTTCCTCTCTCTCCCTCTAGCTGCCACACTCTCTGGGATGTTTTGTGCAACAGGATGTTGCAAATTTCAGTTGCAACCTCAAACCAGACGAAAAACCACAGATGTTTCCGTGGCATTGGGGAAGTAAAGTTTATTTTGTGGGTTTGTACTCGTAAAAATTATATGCACACAATTGTCGGGATTGCCTTCTTCCCTTGTTGGGGTTGCTGCTGCGGCCTGTGGCAATTGTTGGGTTAAGCTCTTGGTTAAGGGTTAAGCTGGGGGATATCCTTTATGCTGAAAAATTGCTAAATTACCAAAGCGTTTATCGAATTACAGTAGGAATCAATTCTCAGCATATGGCCTATAAAAATCAGGATAACTTTAATTAAGCTATTGTATTTTTTAAGGGTTTTGATTTAGAAGAACAAATGGCAGACTTTTTTCAAAGAAAAATAATACTGGAAGAGCTTTAATTTGGAGATCTTTCTTTTACGCTTACGATGGGAGAAGAAATGGTAGCTTTAGATGGAAGAGAAATCATCGTATTTCTAGAATTTATAGAGCTTTGAGAGGATCCTTCCTGTTTTTCTTTCCTCATCCCATAACCCACATTTCTGTATAATAATATTCCATATTCCCCCATTAATATTCCACATTCTACACTTTAATTGGACACTTCCTCGAAGAGAAGAACCACAAGAATACCCCGCCAAGAATATACTCGTATAAAAACCCATAAATTGGCCTCTGGGTCTTTTTTTCTTTTATTTATTTCCTCTACTTTTTTTGAGCGTCAGCAAAAATGTTGCCTAAATTGCCGGCTAGCTGCCACAGACACTCACAAATATGTATCTTCTAGATACGTATATCTGCATATATGTATCTTTGTGTTGGTTTTTTCGCTTTTTGTCACTTTTATAATTAAATTTTGCTCGCACATGATGGTTTTTATATATAGAAAAATGTAAAAAACCAGAGAACAAATAGCAAGAAAAACAACACTCACGATTCGAGACGAGACGATACGAAAGGCAGTCATTAGCGAAAAAGCAGAGCAAAACTATAACCCAAGAGAACTGAGAGACTGAGAAATCTGTGCGAGTACCTCTCATATTTTATTCTTAATTTATTATGCTTGAAATAAAAAAAACTGCTAAATGCCCCAAAGAATAAGCAATAATAAAAAATGGGAAAAACGTGGTGGAAAGAAATGAAAAGAAAAAGAGTTGATGCCAGAATGAAGACATACCACAAAGTATCTGTATCTGCTGCTGCTGCTTTTGTTAAATCCAATTCGTGTTGAGTAATCGAAGAAGTATCCACAAGTTGAAGAAGGAGACGAAGTTGAAGAAGATGCAGGCGCTGGCACAGGCACAGGGCACAAAGCAGATGCCGCGATAAAAGAGGAAGTGCCACAAGAGGCCGTAAATCAGGGCACAGAACGCGACACACACTGCAGCAGAGGAATGAGATGGAGATGAAGATGATGCTGCTTTGATTTCAGTAATGTGTTTGTATAATATCTTCCATATGTCGTCTCTCAGGATCTCTCGCTCGGCTGGCTCGTTCGTTCCTTTGCGCGCTCTTCTCTTCTTGATTTTGTTGCTTTTTTTTTTTGTTTGTTGGTATATTTTTCGTACACTTTTGCGGCTGCTTCGGGGCAGACGACACAAAGCAGGCAAAGTAGGTAGTTTACCTTTTAGGTCCGAGTGTTTTGCGCACACAACATACACACAGATACTCTAGTGCCCGCACACAGCTACAGCTGCGCAACACAGATACTTTTGCACACACACACACAGAACCGCACCGAATGAACAAACACAAACGAAACAAAACGAATACGAAACGCGCGAAGAGGGCGAGAGAATGGACGGAACGCTGTACAAAAATGCAGGCGGCGGTATATTGTGATATATCTTATTTTTTGTTGTTGCTGTTGTTGTTGTTGTATATGAAATGTTTGTATATCTCACTGTATGAGTGCGTATCTGTGTAAAGTTTAAACAGAGAATATTTTCAGCCACAGGCTGCACTTTTCAAGCATTCAAAAATATTAAAGTAAATATCATTTATATTGGGTTGATGAAAATTCAGCAAAGCGATCGTTAAATGCCGGTAAATGCATACAAAAAGACGTGTAACTGGGAATATTATTTACTATTTCACTTTGTCACATTTTGGCACTTTGTCTAATTGAAAATATTGGGATAGACTCGTGTTAAAAAATTCATTTAGAAATATCTTTCCGAAAAAGACGCGTTACGCGCGCGCGTTTTTTCTTTTTCCTCGTTGTATCTCATGTGTGAGAAATGGAGGTGGCAGCGCGTTCCGTGTATCCGTCGGATCCAAGTGAGCGCTCGCGTGTTTCAGACCTCTCTCGGCTATTCGGATCGACAATATATACGTTGGGCCGGCGACTTTTGTTTACAAACGTCACGAATCGCCTTTTCAGGGGTAGCAAATGTTGCGCAGTGCTTCTCATATGTTGCTGGTAATCTGTACTCATGTTGCTGGCAGAACCGGTTGCACGTGCCACCTATTGTTGTGTTTGGAAATTGCAATACCCTTTTTGCACTAATTTAGGAAAGAATTCTTTTTGCAAGATAATTTTCAATAAATGGCCTTGAAACGCCCCATTTATCAATGAAAAGTCAATTTGGATCAATTTTATTTAATACTTTTTAGGGTATTCAAATTGTAGCCAATTCTGCTTAAATGTTGCCTTAAGCCTTCTACATGTTGCTGGCAAATGTCTTCAGCAGAGAGCGAGAGAGAAAAAGAGCGAAACCCACAGAGGCAGCAAGATACATTCGCCGTAAGTTGAATTCGCCGTGGCGACCGCTTCGCTTCGTGCAGTTTGAGGCACAACATATTGCTGCAACATACCGTGTTGTCCATACACTTTTGTATCTCAACATGTGGCTCGATGTATCTCAACATTCTGCAGGGTTTTTATTAGAGTTCCGATGTATCTCGCACATTTAATGGCCGGGTTTGCGTGACATTCGCCTGCACTTTGGGGTATTTATGGGACCCTAAAGGGTGGGGTAACTCCTCCTCCTGCTCCTCTGTGCAAACACACATTCAGGAAGTAGTTTCGATAATATGCCACAACATTGTATCTGTATCTGTAGCCGTGTATGTGGGTGCCGCCCCACCAGCACCCCACAAACGTTGGCATGGAAAGAATTTCGCAAATTAGCAAAACAGGAAAATGGAAAAGCAATAGAAAAAAAATATTACGAATATCGAATGCCGAGGTGCATTCCCAGGACCGGGCGTCAAAGGTCTTTGACTTTTTCAAGGTGTGAAAGGCAATTAGAATGTTCGAGACAGGAAAAAAGATACTTTGTAACGTGAAAATAAAAGAACGAAGAATGAAAAATGATAATAAAAGAATGTAACCTGACAATTGGGGAATATTTACACCAATTAGGATGTCTATGAAGTCATTCTGTAAGATAAAAGAGGGTTCAAAACTGAACTTTGGTTCAACTACCTTTCCACAATGAATGGCCGAACAAAAGAAAACCCATCGGAATCCCATATCATGCTAGTAGATCCACATTTTGCATAATAGCCGCTGCCACACCTTGAACTCTTCTCTTTAATTCCCTCAAATTTATTAATGATCTTCAAGCTATCAACTCGTCTATTATCATAACAAATTAATCAACTACACACATGCCAAAAAAAATAAATAAAAAATAACATAACATAAGCTTATGCAACAAATAGTTACATATTTATATATGTATGTATATAGTGTTTGTAGTGTTTTAGTATCTATAGATATACAGACCACCCTCTGATTAATTTCCCTCAATTATAAGCCACAAAAGAAAAGACACAGACCTCATGGAGAAGGGCCAACAAATTTTGTAGCAGCCGCGGGCGGTGACAGCACACAAAAAATGCGAAAAAACGACCAGAAAAATACACGAAAAATGGAATATAATTTGATTTGACAAATGATGGATACTCGCGCGGGGGCCTTCTCGAAAGAAGAATCTCCCTTGATAGCCCGAAACCCAAGCCCATAACCGAAACCAAACCGTAATCAAAATTTATGTAAATTTCATAACAAGACCAATTATTTATAATGCCCTGTAAAACATTGCACAAAAACATTTCCTGACGGTCGGTCGGCCGGTCGGTCTCATCTCTCAGTCGTTGCCTTCGAAAAACTACCTTTAAAATGCGTAAAATTCATTTCGAACCCACAAAAGTTTTATAGCGCAAAAAACAAAACACAATGAATGATTATCACATGAAAAAGGGAAATCTCAATAAAATGTTGATGTATTTTACGGCCATTTGTCAAAGGTGCGCTAAGACGCGAAGCAAATTGCCCAAAGATCTCCGAAGATCGATCAATTACAGAGAGAGAGAGAGAGGCAGAGAAGTGAAGGCATTTAAGAGAGCAAAGCGATGTAGGATCGAATTGTATCGATGGCAACGATACAACATTAAAACTATCGAAGGCAATTGATGGAATACGATAGAATGCGTAAGAATGATCGAGTAGAGAGATCATCTATGATCCTGGAGAAATGGAAACTAATAAAGTATAGATGCATAGAAAGAATCTTTAGAGTATGGATGGAAGACTCCTTTGGATCCCTGCGCTTGTACATTTCTTGCATATTTTCTATACTATATCGATATCGGTTCTTTGGAAGAACCTACAAGCCACATCAAAGAGAATCCATAAGCGGAAGAAAGGGCTTACAACATTTCCTCTCACTTTCGATAATTTCTTCTTTCCATCGCCTTTTTCTCTCAAACATGCTGTCCAACATCGCAACGTCGGATGTAGAGCTAAAGGGTTTTGCATAATAAAAATATTGACATCATCAAAGCTCGGTTTATGGGTAGACCTCTCTCCAACGGTCGCAGGCCTCCGCCACAGCCAAAGCCCATGCCCTGGACTGGCGTCTCCAGATGTTGCCTGATTTATGGCCGTGCTACTTACGTGGTGGCATAAAATATATATAACATACTCGTATAGCCCCGTGCCACACTCCCAAAAGAGCTGCGATCATCAGCTGTGGGTAAAAGTTGCATTTGGAACAATTTGCTTACCTGAAAATAAACAGTAAAAGAAACAACAAAAATTAGTTGAAATCGTTTTGAAGTCGAGCGAAAAATGATAGAGAAGGAAACTCTATGGAGAGGGGCAGGCATATAGAGAAGGAAGCGCCATGGGCGGGGGGCTTATACATTCCGGATATTAGAAGCACATCTTAAAGATGGATATCTATAACTATTTGGGTCATTCGAGCCATTCATTAGACCAACATTTGACATGGGGACATGGCCAAAATGCATCATCATTGAGTCGCAGATTTAGCAGATTAGATTCCAGATTTAATTAGTGGATTCGTATTGCGTGTAGAAAGAGAGCGGGAGCGAGAGAGCGGGGAAGGGGAGAGGTGTTTTGGGTGTTTGAGGAGAATGTAGATACGGGAATTTATCATAAAATTTGCATATCTTTTACGCTGCCTCTCCGCGTTCCCCACATCGTTCTCTCTGCGAATCTTTCTCCCTGCCTCTTTCTCCCTCTTGCGCTGCATCTGTCTCCATGATCGTTTGAACTAGTTTTCTCTTGATTTTTGGTCTAGCCAAAATGTCGCCTCTTGCGCACAATTTATGCATTGTTTTTGCTGCTGCTGCTACTGCTGCTGCGGCCTGAACTGCTGTTCTTCTGTTGGCCCGGCCAACAAGCCACTGAGCCGTGACGACCACAAAACCGAAGACGAAGCCAAACGCAAACGCAAACTCATTTTCCATTTTCCACAGGCAGCAGCAGCAGCAGAAGCAGCAGCAGCAGCAGTAACAGAAACAGAAGTAGAGAACCAGAAGCTTTCACAAATCGCAAAACAGACGACGACCATGGTTCCGACGACGATGAAAACAGTTAAAAGTTGCGAGAGTTCATTGTTGCATGCACCGGGAGACCTAGAGTGGCAGTGGCAGTGGCAGCCACCGTTTACCTCTTCGGGTGCTCTTCTAACCCACCAGCAGCACTCCTTCCTCCAACTGGAGACCCTCCTCTCCTCACCATCCTCCATTTATAGACCCCTGTCGTAGCCTCTGCTCCTGACATTCGCCGTCTGTTCTACTGAACTACAGCGTGAACTTTGCGTTCGTTATGAGCGTGGCAGCGTTGAGGCGGCAGCGGAATGAAGCAAGGGGTGGCAGTAGCAACGAATCGGAGTGATAGAGATGAGTGCGTTATGACACGCACGAAAAATGTTTAAATGCAGGATTATTCAGAGCATAAAGCGAAGAGTCCAAGCAATACTCTATTGGAGTATCTCATCTCTATTACATTTTCAGGGATAATATACCTTAAATTGTAATGTTTATTCTTCTGTTTAAGAGCAAACAATTATCTAGACATTATATTATTCTTCAGCCAATTTACAGATGCCTCTGTTTTAGCTACTATTCCTTAGGGTTGTTCTTCTGCTAAACTGCCATCCCTAATTCCCCCCGTGACCAATTCTTTAGCTTCCTTTTTAAATACATAACAAAGTCTCCGCTCTGCTCTGCTCTGCTACCCTACCCTACCCTCTCCACTCCTCTTATCATTCATTCCATTTCGTTGTCGTTCGTCTTGTGGCCAGAGAGCGACAAGATACAGTTAGAATAATGGTGATTGATAAATATTGTCTATGCACGATTTTCAGCATTTAATTGAAGTTTGAAGCGCAAGGTCTTCGGTCTCTGGTCTCCGGTCTCTTCGTCTCTTTTCCACCGTGCAACCGTTCCGTTTCGTTCCGCTTGCAAGTTGCAACCTCCGCACCATTGAACCATTGAGATGGAAGTCTAATTGATGGCAGCATTTACAGTTTTGTGGCTGCTCTTTTGTCTCCCGCAAAACAGTTGCTTTCTCCACCCACTTACCCACTCACCCACTCATCCCAGAGATACATTCAAGTGGGGTTTCTACTACACAGAGAAGTATCTATGCTCCACAGAGTGCCATGTATCTGCTCCTCCTGCGGCACAGGAAACTTCCATTGAAAACTGCCACCCAGTTTGATGTCTAATTGTCAAGATTTTTATGCCCGATTTTTATGAGCCCCACGAAACGCTGCGGCTGAATCTCCCCGCTGAATGTTGAATGTTTTCTTCTTCGTATATTTTTCTTTGTATTTTTTTTTATTTTATTTTTTTTTTTGTGACCATGATTGCAATCACTTTCCAAAGGCGGCTGCTAGGCAGCAAACGAGGATTGTTTCTGAGCCACTTTTACAATTCTTGCAGATGGCTTTCTTCTTTCTATAACTTAAATTTCCACTCATGATAAACGGAAAAGTGAATTGCCTGAACGGCCTCCGCACGCCTGCCTGCCTGCCATTCGGAAAATGAAAACATAGGCAAGAAAACAAGGATATGGATATAACAATATTTAACCCATGGCGAAGAGGTAGATACTCTTGAATGAAGAGTTGTAACAGATGCAATAAAACGACAAATTATAGAGAAAGAAATTTAAGATTTTGAGAGATTAGAGAATAAATATTAAGTGATTATTTTTCGATTAATCTGCAAATAATCGGTAAATTATCTATGAATAATCTGTAATAAAAATAAATAAATAAACAAATAATTATATAAAAAAACTTCACGTAGTTTTATATTGAAAGAAGAAGAATAATATTCAAATGAAATTCAAAGCCATCCATAACAATAGAAAAATTCATCCTCTCATAACGTAGTCAATTTCAGAACGTTCATTAGTCGATGGTCTTATATAATCCCCACTCTCAGTCCGAACCAAAACCCTCGCTCAAGGCCAAAACTCTCTCCCCAAATGATAGAGTAAATATTTTAAAGCAAAGCTTAAGACAGACAGACAGGCAGCAACTTTCATGTTCTTTCGGCAAGATGTGCGGCAAATGATAACAGAAAATGCGTTTTCCCATTTTCCATTTCGAGGCATAATTTTTGTAGCCTGGCCAAACCATTTTCCGCATTTTCGCGAGCATTTTTCCATCGTTCTCTCGTTCCTTTGTGCTCTGCGTGTTCACAACTTCACAGCAGCAGAACAAAAATTGGAGGAAGGAATATAGAAAGGGGGAATCATCATCAACGGCCATGGGACGGACTTCTGTAAACACCAAAGAGGCGGAGTGGCATGCAACGAGTGGCTGCTGCTGCCGCCGCTGCTGCTGCTGTGGCAATAAAAGTAATAATCGAACTGCAGCCGCAGTTGCGTTGGCTGGAGAGTTATTGCCCATTGGCTGATCGATTGGGCCCACAGAAAGGTGAACGGAGGAGACAGAGAGAGCAGTGCAGTGCAGTGCAGTGAAGAGTGTGGTTGCCAGAGGGGCCAGAGCGATTGTAATTTGATAATTGGCAACGCTTTCTGCGTTCCGAGTGTGTTGCATAATGTGGAGCAGAGTGTGTGTGTGCGTTGCATCCATAAAAATCAAGTAGAAATAGAACTAACACTCGTAAAAGACGAGTGGGAAAGGTGGTAATAAATCTGTGACGAATCATTCGGTAACCCAAAACGAATGAAATGAAGGAATGATTTGGCAAGAATATAACTTAGAATAGCATGGTCACACTACAGCAATAAAAACGGCGTGAAAACAGGGTCACGCTTTTTCAGGCTCCTTTCACTGGATTCCTTAACTTTCCAGCAATAAATCTTCACAGGGAACACCATGGAATAAGCTACATACCTGACCCTATCCTCTACAATTTTCTAACCCACATAAAAGCAACACACAGCGATATATTCAGCGCTTTTTAAATCATTTCTTCATTCATCGCAAGCGAATTTGAAGACCTTCGAGCATTACTCTCTTAAGTGAAATTCCTAGCCCAATTTCCTAAAGATCTCAGGAGCCACTCTTAGCTTCCATTACACTCCCAAAGATTTCCGAACGGCAGGCAACATTTCCCACTTCATTGGCTGTGGGCCATAATCAAAAGTTTGGCCAAAAATCTCCACTGATCCCCATTCACCTTCTACTGCGATATGCAAGCCCAGACTCCGCCCCAGCGATTCCATTCGATGCGATTACACAATCTTAATCACACAAAAATTGCTCGACTCACAGGCCCCCATCCACCCCATTCGCAGCCATATAATCCCACAGTCTAATGAACTTTTGAACCAGAATGATTAGCAAGATTCAAGAGATCTGCTTAGATATGCAGTTGGGAGGCATAGAGAGAGAAGTCTATGGCTATCTGGAGATAGAAAGACAGAGAGAGAGAGAGAGAGAGAGAGAGAGAGAGAGCGATATGTATCTCTATAGCTAGAGATCTCAATCTTTTGTGGTTTTAAAATGCTTTTCGCACGCCAAATTGATTTCAATCAGCGAACAATAAAGTAATTTCCATAGAATTTCACACTTCACTGAATGGCACACAGAATGAATGATCGACTGAATGGATTGAGTGACTGATTGAGTGACTGACTTGACCCAGTGCTCTACAATCTCTTGAACAATATATAGTCTTTGAAAACTACTCTGTACAATCCTTCGAATTGCACTCACTGAGAGTTGGTTCGATTCTTTTTCTACTTTTGCAGCTGGTGGCGCGCACTTTGGGGCCAACAGCTGCATTTGCAACTGCCACAGCGATTGCGCCTTCGCACACTTCTAATGGACGTTGGACGACGCCCACTGGGGAGGAGGCCCCCACCGACTGCTTGAATGATTTATGAGCACGCGGCTACACGGGGCTCTCCTCCTCCAAGAGAAAAGTGAGAGAAAACTTCACTTCAAGGGTGTGAAAAGCGGCAAATGAGTTGTGCCTTTTGTGACCAGAATCTTTTCCTTTTTTTTTATTTATTATTTATTTCTTTTTTTTTTGTATAATGCAAAGCAAAATGCGCGCAAATTGCAGACACAAAACGTGGATTATGGCAGAGATCTCTCTCTCTCTCTCTCTGTGGCGGCGCTCCTTCTGGTTTAAGATTAATCGTTCACAAAAAATAAGAAAAGAAAAGAAGTAGAAAGAGATCCCCAAAGTCAAGCAAAAGTCTTTTTGGTGTTAATGAAGCGCAAAGTCTGGAGTGGAGTGGAGTGCAGGAGAGTCGTCGTCTGTGAGGCCCACCCACGCGTACACTTTAGCGGCACTTTACATTAAGCCACGTTGAGTCGAGTGTTGAAGCCGCAATTTCTTGCAGCTGTAGGCCTCTCCACATAACGGAGGATCCCGCCACCCACTCTGCCCCGCTCAGCGTGTAGTTTGGAGTGCGGAGGCATCACAAGAAGTCTTTCGAGGTGAGGCACAAGAATCATAGATCGCTTGAACTTGCCTCTGAGTGGCATCACAGCGGCAGGAGTCAGGATAAATGAGGGTAAACATCATTAGACGCTCAAACGAACGAACGAACGAACGAACGATCCATCGATCGATGAGCGAAAGAGGAATCCTCTCTAAGATCTTTGTTTGCCATAATGACGAATGGATATTTATTCTTTGATGGGAAAGTGGAGAAATGCTGGCCCCACAGATTAGAGGAAAGTGGAGGAAAGCAGGCCCCAAAGATTAGAGTATCATTTGCATAAATCGATCAGATTGTCGAAGGAGGAGGCTCTTTTGGCTTTTGGCTTTAATGATGATTGGAGTTCGAAAGGAGAAAGAGGAGATGTACAATGATCTATGGCATAAATGAAAGCCCAAGATGATGGTTGAGAAATCTGCAAACGAGAAAAGAGAGCATCAGAAGAAAGACAAATCTACAGGAGAGATTTGAACATCATTCTGATGAATGATCTGCAGAAAGATCTCAAAACAGAATAGCTTGAAGATAACTAAGATTTTCAAGCAGAAAGTGCTTAAAGAATTTTCTATTTTTTCCTCTAGGATTTATTTTATTACTCATACTTGAACTGTCTCGCCTGCCACTGGAATTTGTCATTCTAAGGTGTCTGTTAGTAAAGTAATACTGTCATTTCTCTGCTGAAGATTGCCATATCTTTTTCTGTAACCTTTTGCCCATTAATTTTCGCAGCGCAGCAACATTTCTCATCACTCCATTAGTTCTTAGGCCAAACCATCTCAAATATCCTTAGTCTATAGTCTCATGGTAAGCCACTGACCTCTCATGTGGCATTTAGCAACGATTAACCCCAACGGCAACCCTTGTGACACTAGCCACAGAGGTGCCTCGCCACTGCTGCTGCTGCTGCTGCCTGCCACTTCCTACAATGGAGGTCTTTGATTTCCTAGAAGCCACACAAGCGAAGCGTTTTGCACATATTTTTCAGCTTAGTTCAAACAACTTTAAACGACAGCTTACTAAAGTAAAGCAAAAGTTAAATGAGGAAAAGCAGCAGAGAGCAAAAGAGAGAGAGAGGGGGAGTGCTGTGGAGTGCCACAAAGAAAGAGAAAAAACTTTTACCACAAATCGGATTTCCTGCATCGATTTGTGGTGTGGTGTGATGTGGTGTGGCATGGCCTTAGCACGCGTGCCTCAAAAGACACCGAGACTGGAGACGGCTCCTCCTCGAAAAGTGAGGCTCCACAAAGTAGATCACAAAGTGCCATAAAAAGATACAACGACTCCGATGGAAACGAGAGCAGGAAGAATCTTCAGCGCACTCTCAAATGCCACAGATATTTCCCAGGGAAATAGAAGAGATTCTTTTCGCTGGCCTCTGCATTTTCCAAGAAGACATCCCGCCATACAGTGGTCGGGGGAGGGAGCGGAAAACTGTGGTGCTGTGGCAGAAGCTGACAAGTTTTTCCCTTATTTGTAAGCCGCAACAGGCAGATGGATGACAAAGAACCAAATGGAGTGGCAGCCGCCTCTAAACTTGGCCGATACACATATTGTAGATTGTTAAAACAAAACACGAGCCCCACAAAGAGAGAGAGAGAGACTAAAGGAGAGAAAAGCTGATCAGAGAGAAGAGAGAGAGAGAGCCGAAAGTTCCAATAGATGGCAAAGGATCTTCGCTACTCACGTAGCCTCTTCCATACACAAGTTAGAGGGCCCTGTTTTCCCCCATTGGGGTGTGGAGAAAACAAGTTTTCCACCTTTTCAATGCCATTCCCTGATTGAAGTTCCACATCTCCGCCCACTCCCTCTATCTCTCTCTCTCTTTGTGTCTCTGTCCATTCTGACAACGTGCCAAAATGCCCCTGCAGGCATCATCGAAGGGCCTGGGCTTCAAACTAATTGCTGGACACGCCTTCAAGTTCTTCTTTGAAGCCATAGCCATCCTCATCAAGCACCAATGCATATTCATAGTTCATAACGAAATGATGTTCGGTGTTCACAGAGAATGGGAGGGGGTCAGCAGGGAAGTGAGTGGAGTGGAGTTCGTAGTGAGTGAGTGGAAGAGTGGGTTTTATCTTCCACGTTCACACATTCAAAATGCTAGCCCCCACACTCTCTTCCGCGTCCACTCTCCAGTCATAACTGCACAATTGCCTCTGTGTTTTTTTAATTAACCAAAAAAAAATGAACAGAAGGAAACATATCTTTTTGCTAGCCGAAGCAATGGATACCCTAGGAGAGTCAGTGTGGGACACTCAGACACCAAGGCGAAAGTCACAGCCGAGGGGTGCTGCTGCAAGACCGCGCATATCTTATTAAAGGGAAAATTTGCAACTGATATTTAATTAAATGCTGAATTTATGCACATAGAGACTGCTGAAGCTAAAGCTTGTTTAATTTCCTTTACAAAACAATAAAGTTTTCCCCACAAAGAGAATTGCACATGGTTCCTATAATTATAGGTTTTTAATTATTATAGATTATAATCTGACATTGATCATTTTTTTTTTCTATATTTTTAAAATCATATTCAAGTGCAGTCTATAACGTTTTAACTCAACGACTTTTTGTTCTACCGATATTTCCCATCAGAACTAAAGAATATAGCGATCAGATCAAATGTGCAGCCATATCGATGCAACTAACATCATCTCCTAATCATAATTCTCGCTAATGCACAGGGTATATCAAACACAATCTACAGAAAAGTTGAGCAAGTGCACGGGGCATTACAAAAAAGCGTACAAAAAAATTAGAAAAAACAACATAAAGTGAAGAAAAATAAGAGAGAGAAAAAAATAAACAAAAAGCAAAGAAAAATTGAGGTGACAACATATAGGAAATGTCTAAATATACAACAAACAAAAGCTGGACAAAGCATAAATCACCTAGCAAGAGAAGGAGGGGTGGTGGAGGGTGCAGAGGAGATTGGAGGAGGGGAGGGGCACATTGCAACTGTAACTGCAAACAAGTTAATGAATGTATCTGAAAGATACATCTGCATAGAGAGACACAGACACAGAGGCAGCAGCAGCAGCAGCCTGTAGCCTATAGCCAGAGAGAAAGACTCTCGACAAATAGAGTTGGCCGAAAAGCAAAAAGCGGGCTATAAAAAGCGTTAACAAGACAACAACAGCAACAGCAACAGACACAGCAATTGGCAAACAATAAAATACACTTAGCAGACGAGAGAGACGAGAGAGATAGAAGAGAGTGTGGAAGTGGAAGAGCTACTAAATTGTTGTTAACAATTCTTTAGAGCCCAAAGCCAAGGCAAATAAATTTTTCTGTCTGCCAAAATGTGGGTCAGCAGCAGCAACAGCAGCCAGTGAAAATCCAGGGGGGGCAAAACGTTGGAAAATTGCAGCAGATGGTAGGCAGGGGGGCGCTTTAGAGATTTTCATTTTATAGAAGTTTTTTTTTTTCAATGCCAACGGCAGACATTTCACTTTGCCAGAGATTCCGACTCTTTTTCCTTCTTTGCGTGTTGGTCAGAAGATTTTTAACTACCGTTTAAAATGTATCTTATAGATACGCCACATAGAGTGCACTCAACGTACTCCTTCCTTTTGAATATATGAATGTATTTTGCTTCCCCTCATTAATCACTTTCAATCACTTGCAAAGCGTTCATTTTCTGAACAGCTTTTGCCAAATGCCATTCCATGCCTCTTCCAACAGTTGCATCTGTATCTTTGGCGTTTTGTGTATCTTTCCATCCGCTGGGTGCCTGGAACGGCAGGCACATTTGGCTTTTATCATTCCCCAAAAGCAAAGAACTGGAGCTACAGGAAAACACATTTGTGTGCCAGATATTTTTGCATTTATGGATTGTGTGAAGAATATTTCCAGGCAAACGAAAATCTCAAATAGAAATTAATGGCTTATGGGGAGCAAAAACTTCAAGAGATTCATTTGCAGAGTGTAACAGATGATTAGGGGAATCTTTACAGCTTTGAAGATGGTTTAATTAGCTTTGAAGATTGTTTCTTTAGCTAAGAAATTAATTTTTGTGGCTTTCAGATGCAGATCTTTGAGAAGATACATAAAAGTAATGAAGTTTCTTGGTTTTATGTCAATTGTAGATTATTTATTCATTCAAATCGAAATTGGTAGTTCTTTTTAACGGTGGTAGATCTGATGGCCGTAAGCAGGCACTCCATAGGAATGAGCATACGATGGAGCATAGACTGAGGCCTGATGGACCACTGGGGAGTAGGACTTCAGCACTGGAACATGCTGCACCACGGACACATGCTTCACGACTGGGACATGCTGCACTACAGGGACATGGCTGATGACAGGCACTTGCTTAACGACGGGCACCACCTTAACCACCGGTGCAACAGCCACTCCGTAGTGGGAGTGGGAGGGTTCCAGATATCCAGGAGAAGGAGCTGCCGAAGCGATGGCCACCAGCGCAAAGATGAGAGCACACTGACACCAGGAGAGGAATCAAAGGTTATGTTGGTGTATCCCTTAAGATTTCTCCTCTAAGATACTTACAATGCGGAACATGTTGACGAATTGGTTGTGGAATTTTAGGTTCTTGTAACTTGTGTGGAAGTCGAATAACTGTTGATGTTTGAGCATCAGTTTAGAGTCTTTATATAGTGGAAATATCGCTTGAACAAAATAAGCATAGGCGCCACGCGACAAACAAGTTTGTCCATTCACAAAAGCTTTTCAATCTGTTGTTTCCTTCCGTTTCGTTGAGCTTTGATCTGTTTTCGCCCTCCCCAAAGGTGATCTTCAACATAAACTTTCCTTTGTCATGCCATTTAGGCATAATCCCCTTCCAATATCACGTCACAATTGTCTGCGTGTCTGCGGAGTCTTTCAAAAGTTATGGAAAAGGTATTGTCATTTTATAGATCGTCGGCTGTTCGAAGACGATGCTGACCATCGAGAACCAAGGCCATGAAGACGATGGGGCGCCTACAATTTGTGAATACACCTTCAGATTGATCGACAGATAAATCTATTCGCACAATTAAACCAAAGAATTAAGATACAAAATACAATTAAACTGGTTTGTGCGTGCAGCCAGAAGACTTATTTCTGGCCATATATAATCTTCGACTTGTGACTAAATCAACAACAGTCATCAGACCTCTACAGAAGTAACAGCAGCTGCTCCGATCTTCAGTTTCAAATTCCCACAAAATCTTCAACATGTTCCGCACTGTAAGTATCTTAGCGGAGCAATCCTTTGGTGTATCCCTTAACCTTTGATTCCTCTCCTGGTGTCAGTGTGCTCTCATCTTTGCGCTGGTGGCCATCGCTTCGGCAGCTCCTTCTCCTGGATATCTGGAACCCTCCCACTCCCACTACGGAGTGGCTGTTGCACCGGTGGTTAAGGTGGTGCCCGTCGTTAAGCAAGTGCCTGTCATCAGCCATGTTCCTGTCGTGCAGCATGTCCCAGTCGTGAAGCATGTGTCCGTGGTGCAGCATGTTCCAGTGCTGAAGTCCTACTCCCCAGTGGTCCATCAGGCCTCAGTCTATGCTCCATCGTATGCTCATTCCTACGGAGTGCCTGCTTATGGCCATCAGATCTACCACCGTTAAAAAGTACTACCAATTTCGATTTGAAACAAATAAATGATCTACAATTAACATAAAACCAAGAAACTGCATTACTTTTTGTGCATCTTCTCAAAGTTCTGCATCTGAAAGCCACAAAAATTAATTTCTTAGCTACAGAAACAATCTTCAAAGCTAATGAAACCATCTTCAAAGCTGTAAAGATTCCCCTAATCATCTATTACCCTCTTCAAGTGAATCTCTTGAAGTTTTTGCTCCCCATAAGCCATTAATTTCTATTTGAGATTTTCGATTTCTTGAAAATATTCTTCACATAAAATAAATGTGTTTTTTTCAACGGAAGAATTCCACATTCCTTCGCATTTAATTTGTCAATTTTTTAAGCCCCTATCTCTGCACTTGCAATAAAGTTCTCGTCTGAAATAAAGCTAATGAAATCCTCTGCAAAATCTTCTTTATTTTGTAAGATTCAAAACCAATTGAAATGAGGGAAAATCACTTTCCAAATATACAATCTCCTCTATGTTTTTTTTCACACATTTAATAATCCGCGAATGTCAAAAGTGCATGTGAAGTTTCCATCATCTCTCGCATCATTTTATGGGACATTTTGTTAAATTTAATTTGCCACAAAGTCATTTTGTTATTTGCAACAACAAAACAAAAAGTCACACATAAATGAGTAGTGTGGAGACATTAACAAGGTGGCAAAATACAAAATATGGGGAGAAGACGAATACTGACGGCGGGCTAGGAAATTTCTTCATTAATCAGCGAAATAAAGTAACGCCTCAGCCGCGCTGCCTCTGCCAACTGGCAACATCATCACGATGTTCATTCTCCCCGCTGGATCGTCTTTAATTTGAGCCAATTAAAGTGGCGACAAAGTCTTCAAAACCGACTCCTCGACTCTTGGCTCAAACGCCTTGTATGCCTTTCCCTTTTCCCCCGTTTCAGCGATTCAGCGATTCAACGATTCAACGATTCACCGATTCAGTGGCGTTCGCCCCGTTCGATCTACTGGTGTTAATGATTGAACCTGAATGAATGGTTTGTACATGAATTTTTCATTGTTTTTTATTCGGGTCTGCAGCTCTGCGGCTCTGGGGCTGCGGCCAGAAAAACGACTCTCAAGGAAAAATACTTTGATATAAAAATAAATTGTGTTCGAAAGTAAAATTTTATGATTCGCGCGGGTAGCTCCATCGAACTTCATTTTTGTGGTGTGATTTTGCCTTTGGGTTTTGGTTTTTGTTTCTGTTTTTGTTTCCAATTGCCAAAAAGATTTATAGTTAAATCGATTTCTTCTACTGAAGGTTTTTCTTCTACATTTTATTTGGTTTTTAGCTTTGAATTCGGTTTAATTTTCATGGTTTTTCTCAACTGTTATTTCTATATAATTTTTCGAGAGATCTCTCGATTAAAAGTTTCGGCAATTTTATTGCTCTATTAAGAGAAAGAGAGAGATATAGGTTGCCAGAAAGGTGTGTAATTCCGTTTGTCTGTTTAATGACGAAATCATTTGATCCGCTGCCAAACCATGCAAGGGGTCTGAGTCTCCTTTGTTGAGGTTTCCATGTGGATTGGTCTGTGGTAATGACTTCATCCGAGACTCTAACAGAGACTCTGACAACAGATTTGTCTGTTTTTCTGTTTTTTTGTGATAAATTACATCCACTCTATGGCCTATAATAATATTTTTTTTCGTTTGGCTTTCGGTTTTCTGTTTTTTTTTTTTTTTTTTTAGGGGTGTTGCCTTTTCGTTGCCTTTGTTTTCATTTTGTTAATTATCCGCTTTAATTGTTAATTTAAATCACGAACATTTTATAATCATCGGAGAAGAAGAGTGAACAAAAAGTGAAACTCAATTGAACTTGAGAGTAGAGAGGCCTCTACCTCCTCCTTGCCTCCTCTATCGCTCTTTCTTTTCTCCTCAATTCTCTTATGGTTTTTTTTTTGGGCGTGAATCGATCGAAAGAGTAGGAGAAAGGTTTTTTTTTTTTTTTGAGATTCGATTGTTCGAGAGAAGAGATATGAGCAGATTAAAGGCGGATTTTGTGATTTGCTAGAAGTGTCGGCTGGAAGTAGGGATTGAAGATGTAAGATTGAAGGTTGATTGAAGTGCCAGTGGCTTTGTTTGTACTGTTTATGATGGAGAGGTTGTCAAATATTGGATTGAGAGTTCCATTTTGGTAGCAATAGAATTGTGACATTAATTTTTCTATAGCTCGATAGACACATTTTCACTCTACAAAAAATACCATAATATGACTGTAACAAATGAGAAATTCTACTCAACATAGAGCTTAAATTTTGTATTTAATTTAACTTTAATTTTTAGACATTTTTTATGCCTGTTTCAGTAGCTTTTTTTTTAATCACTCAACAAAAACGATTCTGATTCAATTAAATTTTCAATCGAAATGCAGTTCCCTTGGAAAATGCAATCGATGCTCCCTTTGGAAAATGCCGTAGCCTCGTTAAATGATGGCAAATATAAAATGGAAAGTTTATTTTAAGGTTCATTTAACGCGAAAGTTGAACTATAACTGAAACGAAGAAACTAAACTAAACGAAACGAAACGGCAGGCAGTCTCCTGCAATCGTAACTGAATTTCAAGTGGATTTTACACTCCAACTAATTCGGTAAATGTTTTATTGCCGCCCAGCGCGACCACTGCCAACCAGCAACCAGCAAGCAGCAACCAGCAGTCCAGCATTCAACATTTAGCGGCATTTAACAACTGAACTGCTGGGCGACCAGACCAGACCAGACCAAAGACCATATGGTACCCCAGGTCCAGTCTTTTGGCTAACTTATTGGGCGAAAGGTTATAGCTATGCAGCCACCAATTGTTATGCAAATCTGTTCGATGGTCGAGGGAGAGATTGCCTCTGCAACAAACAAACAACAACAACAAAAAAACACAATGGACACAACTCTCGGACTTGGACTCGGACGCGCGCGGATAGAATCGGACAACGAGGAGGCAAAAATCCTAAAAACCCAATCGAATCGCCGCCAAATCGAATCGAATCGCAAAGCATGGAAATTATGACTGCCATAAAGTGGAGCATTTCCTCGACTGTCCGACTGTCCGTCCTTCTGTCTGTCTGTCCGTCCGTCCGCTCACTCCCGCAATATGGCCACAGTACGAACGGTACACTAAATTGTCATTGCGACTATGGTCGTAACTGTCTCTGGGTCTTGGTCTTGGCTCTTAGTTAATCTTCCAGACAAAAGCCAAAGCCAAAAAGCCCAAATTGCGCCACCTTCACTTTTTCTGCTGTGGGGCTTTTCCTCTGCCCTCCCGTTTCCGCTGCTTATCTTTAAGGCTTTTCCATTGGCTTGCAGTTGTCTTGTCTTGACCATTTTTGGACCATTTAGTTGGTTCAAAACAAAGACATCCTTTCGTTCGGTGGCGATGCGACATGCAACATGATTGTTTACGCCTCACTTGCAGCAGCAGAACAGGCGGACCAGCTAGTGCTTAACTCACAAACTTAACCCATTGTTGCAGCTGCCCCCAACTCAAAGTTAACCCTTGGTGGCCATTGAGCAGAAAGGACACTTGGCGAAGGAGAAGTTTTTTTTTGTTCACTTTCTTTCAGAGTTTCCGCAACTTTTAAATAAATATGTCTGCAGAGCCCTACACAAATTTCTTCCCCCCCAGACGGGGGTCTCTGATCCCCTACAAATCCAAACATAGCCCAAGTTGCTTCACCATTCATCGTCTCATTCCCATTGGCTTAGCTTTAAGCTCTGCTTGGGGGGGTTTTGGTGTACAATTAAAAAAGGAGATTGCAGCCAGCACCTTGGGGGATCTGGATCTGTTGGCTTCTGGGAACTCCATCTATCTCGTCTCTTACATCTCGTTATGGTCCGGCGACATTGTCCGGCAGCTGACAAATTTTGTTGTTTCTTTTCAACTACCGAGATCATCTCAATCTTCCCGGGCACTGCCTGCCTTTCCTTTTACTGGCTCTGGGGCTTGATTGCTTCAATCAGTTTTGTTTTTTGGATTCCTTTTTTTTTTTTTTTTAAATGGAACTCTAGTTTACGACTTTGGACATTGAATGCGTGTCGTCTACGCCCCCGGGAGGAGCCCCAGCAGCAACTGTAACTGCAGCAGCAGCAGTGGTAGCAGCAGCGGCGGTTGCAGCAGTAGCAGCTACTACCAACAATTGACAGAGACAAACGCCAAACCACTTATTGGAAATATGTTTAACCATTTTGGGCAATTGACATTTTGTGCAGCAGCCCCCTCTGAAAGCCCCTCTCTAACCACTTGATATAGCACTCCGTATAGCACCTCTTTATACCCCTCTATTTTGCTTCTTTTTCGCCTCTCTTCCCCCTCTATATCTACTCTATTTCTCTTCCTTTTTCTTCACTGTTTTTCAATCGACAACGTGACAAAACAATTGTCGTAAATCAGGGTAAGGCACAAGGAGCTGCAGCATCGATCGAAGGGGATCGCTTTTCGATTTGCAAACTAATCTTTTTTGTTTGGTTTTTGTTATTTTTTACTTTCAGTTGGCTCGTGGCTCCAGTGGCTGCGTTTTTTGATTGCAGCTACATAAATGTGTGGCTGGAATTCCATTGAAAAAAAGCTTGCAAAAGGAATTTTCAATTAGCCAAAAAAAGAAAAACCATTGTGTTGGGAATGGGTCAAAGAAAAGTCTCTTCAAGTGGGTGCAGGAATGGGGAAGGAAATTAGGATTAAATAAATGTAAAGTTCGTATCTAAAAAGGAAGTTTGAACAGGAAGAGAAAGAAAAACTACTAAACACAAAGTGAGCTTATCAAAACCGGAAGAAAGGGAAAGCTCTTAGGGGAACTTTCGACTACTAAATTTATGCTTTTCTCTCCTTCAAATCCAAGGTTTCCCATGATATATCCTCCCCAATTCTTATGCAATGCGAGGCACCCGTCATGGTCAATAAAGCTCAAATCAAAAATCAAAACCGACACAAATCAAAGCCAAAGGCGGAGCACACACACACGCGCGATCCCCCGCACAATTGCATAATATGGGTAGCCACAGCTCCCCATCCGTTCGTCTGTCTGCCTGTCTGTCTGGCATATAACCAATATTGTTCAGAGATAAAGATCCCCCTAAATCAAAGCCAATTCAAAGCCCAGACTCCACTGCGCCACTGCACACTCCCCCAATTTCGAAGGTGTTACAAACGTCCGAATGCCAATTATCAACACAGCGCCAAAGAGAGGCTCTGGCAGCTCTGGGGTTATCTCTTCTTCGACTTCCAATTTCCAAAGCAATTTTCACTTTCAATTCAATAAATTTTCGTAACGAAAATTGGGAGAAAACAAGGGAACTTTTGTGTTGTCTGAATTTTCAAAGGGGCATACGGCTTCAATTGAGCAGCGGAAGAGAGAAGGAAATGAGAATGACTGACGGATTTGAGTATCCCAAGACAAAAACAAAAAATAAGAGTTACACAATCTCTGAAACGGCGTGGAGAGGGAAGACAGCAGAGAGGGTAGATCTATGCCACAGAGCGATCACTGCCACAGAAGGGGGTAGGAGCGGGTACAAGCACACGCACTAACGGAAGCAATTGAAGGGCGGGGGAAAAACCACAGCAACAACACAAAAAAAACCCGCAAGTCATGGCGTTTGAAGAAAACCCATGAAAATGAAATGCGTAAAATTTTTGTGGGTTGCCTGCAACAAGACACAATGTTTCTTTTTCATGTTTTGTTACACTTTTACCACCAGCCAGCTCGGCGATTAGTATCTTTTTTTCGCTTTCTTTTGGCTTGTTATCAAAATGTTAGAGGTCTAGAGTAGATATGTATAATTTTTTTGGTTTTCTGAAAGTTTCAACCTTAACTTTCATGAAAAGCCACAGAAAACGTTTAACGTTTTTCTCGAACTTATTCATTTTAAAAACCTCAAAAGTTGAGAAATTCTGTCCATGAATAACTGAAATTGAAGATTTGAATGTTGTGGAATTTCAGTTTAATACAATTTTAATTGTAAAATGATTTTTGTACTAGTTAACTTCATATTCGCTTGATTTTAAAATTAAAATTCAATTTTACTATCATTTTACATTTCTGGCCCACACTTAATTGATAAAACAAATTCAACCACTATCTAAGCCTTCAGATTTTAATGTGTTTCAATATTGGTTTTTAGTAAAAACTTTTTACGCCGTTATTTTTTAACGAAATTCTTTAATGTTGGCAATTTAAGTCCGGTTTTTACGTCTACTACTTTACAGATCTTCTACATTTTACATTTTTGGTTCGTGCCCAAAAGTATGCTACAGAAAAAGTGCAGTCGGACTTACCGAGTGTACTGCCAAATGGCGCTGCAATTCCGCATTGCCATACAAAGTCAGCTCTGTGATTGTGGGGGAAATCTCCAATTTGCTTTCCATTTCGCGCAGCCAGCGACGCAGCTCCTTGGGATCCTCGCAGAGAACACCATCCGGTCGCTGGGTCTCGTCGAGCATCTATATAGTTCCAAATTAATTTCCACAGCATACTTTATGGCCAAAGCACTTATTTACCTTCAAACAACATTCGTTGGATTTCTCGAGCACCGTGCTGGCGCCCTCTATCTCACATCTGGCCTCTTTGCAGGTGTCCAGCAGGTTCGTGTCCATAATATAATTGTAGTTCGTTTGTATGGCCGCCCAGAGGTCGTCTTTGCCGGATGAACCCAGCCCCAAGGTGGCGCTGCTGTGCAGACTGGTTGAACTGCTTTGACTGCTTTGTCCCCACGAATAGCGATGCATCTTGTTGCCGTACTTGCCGCCACTGTGTGCATTTTTCTGTGGAAAGAAAAGACAGAGAGAGAGAGAGAGAGAGGGAGAGGTAGAGTAGTGTGCATTTGGAGACAAAAAAGTTGTTAATAAATAAGTAATTTGAGGCCTCCAAATATGGGCTGAAGAAACATAATGCTCCCCGACCATCTTAAACCCGTTTTGGCCGCGCTCCAAATTGCAATGTGCGCGCAATTAATTAATCATTGATTTTCCCGCAGAAAAATCGTGCAAGGAAATTCCTTATTTACACAATCGTCCCAGAAAGCAAAGCCACAGCAGCAATAGCCACAGCAGCAGGCAAAAGTCGTAATTGAAATTGAAATCCGACATGGAATCAGTCATTCATTCAGCAAGATTCCGAATCGTTGGGGCTTGTTTTCTGCTGATTTGAGTAATTGATTAAATGAATAAGCAGCAACAGCACCAGCACCACCAGAGCGCCAGGTGGGGTTCCTCCCCTCCCCACTACTCGCATTTCATGCGAACTCCCAGCCCCCTAATCCGCACTGTCCACAATCCCCCACACACACACTACTCAGTGACTAAGAAAAGATCAGAGACATATGGCGACGTGGGGTGGTCTTTGGGGCAGCCTTGAAATGGTTTTTTCTGCGGTCTACAAGTCTATAAGTAAATCGAAGCACGGGCTGTGGGAACTGATATTTGGTGTGTGGAATGCCAACACTCCACAGATTTGCATAAGCCACGGACTGCAGACTGGTGGGAGGTCTTAATAGAGTTCTGGAATGTCATTTGGAAGGTGCAACGGACGGCGACATCTGGGGGAAGGCAACTAGGCAACTAGGAAGCCTATGTTTTGAGTAGACTGTACCTACTTTGGGAATGCAGCCATTAGGAACAGTGTTTCAAAAGATTTTAAATAATGTGAATTATGGATAAAGATGAAAACCTAAGCTGAGAAGAAGAACTTTACAAGGTAGAGCAAGGCTATAGCCTTGCTTTTGGACTGTGGAATGTGAACAGCTAATTGACATTCCCTGCTTCAAAGTCTCCCTTCTGGAATGTTGGAATATAAACATTTAATGGGCATTCTCGTGCAATGCGATCTACTGATGAATCACAACGACAATTCCATTAACTAAAAGCAGCCTAGTGGCCTCTTCATCATTTATTTTTCCAGTTTGCAGCATAAATCAGCAATTTGCGTTGCAAGTTTGAGGCGCCACTGGCACTGACTTTGTTGCACACGTAACCGTTACAGGCTTTTGGTTCATGCTAATAATGAAATTTATTAATAATTTATTAAAGCAATTTCCGTTGACACACACACACACACACACAAGAGAACACAAAGGCGACACACACGCTATTAAGGCGAACAAGAACACGAGCATTTTCATTCTAACGGTAGGCTGCGGCGCTGTCACTTTAAGCGAACAGAAACTCGTTAGCGTGCGGAACGGAACGCAACGAGAGCTTACTCTTTAGTCACTAGAGTCTGTCCACAGATCAATTGCAAATTTATGCAAGCAGCCGGCACAGCCTACACAACACACACAACAGGCAGGCACAAACTGCTGTACCTGCGTGCCACCTGTACCCCATTCCCACTTCCAGTAGCCCCCATTCCCACTTCCAGGTGCTCGCTCACTCACCTTGAGGCTGTTGTAGGGCCGCTCCATATGGAGCTTCGCCTGCATGACATCACGTCGATGCTCCTGATGCTCCTCTTCGTTCGGTTGCAGTGACGTCATCGACTGTGATTGCTTGCCACTGTTCTTCGAGTAGTTCAATGGCTGACCGGCAGTGGCGCCACCACCACCACTACCATTAGTTCCCGTTCCATTTCCCTTTGTTCCGCGTCGCTGTTTCTTGAGGGAACTACTGCGACTATTGCTCGCAGATTTCGTGGTTAGGTGTGCTGCCCCCCTGTTTGGGGGCGTGGCCGGCATTGCAAATATCATCCCTGCTGTTGCAATGCTGCTCTCGAATTTCATGGGTTTCGTTGTGGATGAATCGAAGGGTCCTTCTTCCTTCATCATGGCCGCTTTTTCAGTCTCTTGGTTGCTTATTGATGCTCTTTCCTCTTCTATTGGAGGCGGCATCACTGCTTCTGCTGCTGTTTCTGTCGGTGCAGTTTCTATAATTTGCTCTCCACCTGTTTCTTGCCTTATTTCGTGTTGCATTTCCATTGTTGCGGTCTCTGTTTAAGCTCGTTTTTTGGTAGCGTTTCCCATGTGTTGTGTTTGTTAGTTGTGTTGGCGATTATGTAAATTGGCTTAAACTTCAGCTTAAAATTCGTTCAACATTTGCATGTCTGCATGGCTTCCTCTTATTCCCATTGTTTCGTTTCGTTTGCCAGCGTTCCGCTCTCTGGTTATGACAATGACCTTGTTGGCGCTGGGGGTGGTGGTTGGGGAGGAGCCCCTGCTACAGTCGCGTTTCGTTTCGTTCCTTTCGATTTCCTTTGACGTTCGTTTTTATGCAAAATACTTGTTTCGTTATTTTGATAAAAATGTTTTTGTATGTTAATGACACTAAAATCGAAACAAGAGCAAAAGAAATTGCAAATTAGTGGAAAGGAAATCACAACAAAATTAGGGATATGGATGTATGAATGTATAGATCTCTGGTCTCTTCTGTTAATGATGATTGCCCCCCAGTCGATGATTATGATGCACCGCCGCATGTGGTGCCACATGTGGATGTGCTCTCTGCAGCCTAATTGCTGCCCCACCAGCAGTTATTCATTTACCATTTTTCCCTCTGCTACTAATGATTGGTATTATTATGTGGAAAAAAGATGAAAGCGAATAGCAATGGGAATAATTTCCTATAGTTTTTTTCTTGTTCCCCTTTTGAAGAGGTGTAATCTGTGATTGATATTTTCTTAGGAAACCCATTAAACTCTCATGTTAAGAGAGTTTTTAGACCCCTCGTTAGAGTTTTTTGTTTGGGAAAATGCTTAAATGCTTAATACAAGGATTTTTTTCTAATATTTTACTTTTTTTTTTTATAATTTACTAGTCCCAAAACTTGAAATTTCTTAATTAACAAACATTTCTCTGTCTGCCAGTCTTCTCCTACGGTGTGCACACATCATATCACATTACCATATCATTGCTGGGGGGCACACACAGCCGCAATTCCCCCCCGCTCTTATCAGATATTTCAACACAGTTTGCGGTTATGAAAGAACCCTCTCTGCATGTAAACCACTTTGGCATTAATTAAGTCTCCCAAGAACTTGAGTTCTCTGCAGTCGGTTTACCATATATCTACAATCTCCATATCACACCCACAACAGAAACACACAGCAAAAGCAAACAGTAAACAGCAAACAGAAACCGTAAACTGCAATTAAAAGCCAACTTCTATAATGGGTATAACTGCATAATAACATGGCTTCAAGCCGCCCCCCCATCCCCTTTCCACCTCTTGAAGCTCGAATCATAATAATTACGAATGCAAATATTACTTAATTTTCGTGGCAACTTTTTGGTCAACGACTCTGCTGCTGCTGCTGCTGCTGCTGCTGCTGCCGCTCTCTCGCAGACGGACAACAGTAGCAGTAGGAGGAGGTGGTACGTACGTAGTATATAAACAATGAACACGATTCTAATCGCAGAGCAAAGCAATCAAATTTTCATACGAAATTAGTCGCAAAAAAAAAACAAAACAACAAATAAACACTTGTGGGCCATATTCGTATGCAAATCAGTCGGAAGGGGGCAGGCACCACACTCGTACACACTGAGTGCACAGAGGCGGCAGTGGCATGGTGGCATGCTGCACGGTGCTGGTACCTTGTCCAACTCCAAAATTGGCCTGCTAGCCGTTCATTTAGCCACTTAAGAGCCACCACAGCCAGATCTCACAGCGAGATCTAAGATCGGAGAGACAAAAGCAGCGGAGGAAAACAAAAAAAAAAAAATAAAAAAATTGCCAACAAAAGTGGGTGGTGAATGGAGGCAGAGGGCGTGCCCAGCAACACAAATCAATGCTAAAAAGCTGTAAATAAAGTCAGGTCTCGGTCTCAGGTCTCTGCACCAATAATAATCGCAAGAAAATAAACTACCAAAAAAGGGGCTTAAACCCATTGATTGTAAAAGATTGTAGAGTTCGATTTTCAGATTAAATATTGGTTTAATTGGTATCACAAACAACACACTATTTAAACACTTCCACTAAGTTCTTTCATTCATTTAAACTCCCTTCTTTATTTAGCAAACATTTCCGAGTTGAAGTCTTGAGAGATCAAAGATTTAAGTAGCAATGCCACCCATGGAAATCGAAAGTGTTGTTTACCCAAAGAGATATAGTTTTGACGACTCTTGAAATAGATTCTTTTGTCATCTTTCGCTGCCTTCTTTTGAGTCGTAATCAGGTACGATGACTGACTGAATGAATGAATGAATAATACCTCTGTGTGGCTTTTGGCAGATTTACGAGCTTCTCGTAAACTTCGTGTCTGGCATAACAAAATGTGGTACCTGCAATCCCAACCCAACTTCAACGATCCCCACCCAACCCTAAACCCACCACAATCCACATATTTGTTGACTTCATTTTTGGTTTCATTTGTCTACGCAAAATATTTGTCTATTTTTAAGCTCTGTCTCGTTGTCTCGTCTTCTCTTCTCTTCTGTCTGCTCTTTACTTTTGCTTCCTCTTGTGTGTGCGTTTTGTGTTTCTTCTTTGTCTATTAATTGCCTTTGGTGGGCTTCTTCTGCTCTTTGGGGTCTCTACGGTCCCCCGATCTCTGGTCTCTGAGGTCTCTGTGTGTAGGGTCTTCTCTCTGTCTCTGCCTCTGCCTCTGCCTCTCTCTCTCTCTCTCTTCTGGGCTCTGCTGTGGGCTTATTGTGTGGCTACTTTTATGTGCCACATGTGGAACATGCTTGCTTCGGCTGAAGCTCTTTTTCTATGGAACCTTTGGAGGCTACAAGAGTTATTACCGAATCTTTACAGGTGTCTTATGTAAGAGCTCCAACAGGTGGTTGGAAGAAGACCCTCTGCAGAGGAAGACCCGAACCAAAGACAAACCAAATAAAAGTTTTAAAAGAAAATTGTATTTAAACAGCGATTTTATCGGGGGGACTAAAGTTGAAAGTGTTAAATATTTGGGGATTTGCATAATGGGCGAAAACAATTTTTATTTTTTATTTGGTTTGGGGTTTTTTTCCTTTTTTTTTAAGTATTAACATTTTTTAGCCTTTTTATCAGATTTTTGTGCATTTTTTGTATTTTATTAGCATTATTTCAGAATTGTATTGGTATTCTTTCGGAAAATTAGTATAATGTGGGTTTCTACTCTTTTATTTAGGTATTTTCTTCGTATTGTTTAATGGTATATTTTTATTATTTCTATGATTTATGCAATATTAATAGTAAATTAAATATGTTGGCACTCATGGGGCTATCGTTTATAAATTAATCGCTGTCTTTATTTTGAGCACAGAATCTTCGTATTATATTTTTTTCGCTTTTCTGCTGCTCTTGAGCATATTAATTATATAATTAAGTAATGAATGATGCCACAAAGGCATTAGCCGATTTATGTGTTTATGGCCATAAAAACATATATTTGTTTATGACTCACGAACTCTACAGGAGGAAGTAATGAGCGAGAGTGAGAGGGAAGGCACCGCCATGGCTGCCGTCAGGGCTCCCCCTTTTATGCAAATTTTCCACACACTTTTTGCATGCCAAATCGTCGGGGAGTCGTCGAGTGACTAAACGAAAGTCTGCTGCAAGTGAGGCTACGGCTCGGCTCCCCTTGGACCCCATGGAACTCCAATTCATTTGGGAAATTGCACATTTCCAGTTTACATTTTGTGTTTGCGATTTTGTAGGCTAGTTTTTCTTTGCCTTGGAGTTTCATTGATGGGGGGAAAACTTCCGTGAGGAAATGGAGTTTAAATTCCTTGATTATTTGGGGGTCTCTTATAGAAGTGCGAGAGCGCGAGATAGTTCCAGCCCAAACCCCATTTCCATTTCATTTCTCGTATTGTCTACACTTTTATCTTCATTTACTTCCGTTCTCTACATTATTTGCCTTACTTTTTGGTGCCAGCTCCATGAAAAGCGAGAACAGAATCCCCACCAAAAACGGATGTGAAACTCACTTAAATTTTTGGTTTATTCTCACGCTGGAAAGCTTCAATTAAAGGCCAAGCAAATCAAAATCAAGTGCACAAGCAATTCACAAAGCCATTCACTGTACTCGTATTCCGTTTCTCCCATGGGTTTTTGGGGTGTGGGGTCTGAGTTCCCTGCGTAGATTAGATAGCGCTGATGGAGCTATTCGGAGACACTCGAGTGGGACTTAAAGCTAATCAATTATACTATATGTAGTATAGAAAATGGCACTATCTTTGGCCCGAAAGCAGAGATAAGACTTCGACTTCGGCCATTAATTTAGTCATCGATACACTTGGGAGCGAATGAGTAACGAATGAACTGATCTTCTTCTTTATTCCTCTCATCTCTAATGGCTTAAAAGAGACTGTAGAGATGGCAACAAGTCTCGGATCTTGGCTCTAATGCAATAAAGAACCAAACCATTAAAAAGAGTTCGAAGACAGAGAGACAGACAAACTGCAACGACAATCCACATTCCACAGACCAAAAGCATAATTAAAATATTGTTTAGAGCAGGCAACCAGCAACTTGTGGCTGGCTGCAGAATTCTTTCCAAGAATCGCCACTCGAGCCACAGTTTTGGCCATTGAAGCCAAGTTGTTAGGCCTGAACCATGGCACAACAGACGATGGAGCAGGAGACCCCCAAAGGCAGACAACATGCCATAAATTGACAATTGCCAAGATAGTTGCAGCAGCAGCAACAGCAGTGGCAACAACAGCTGCTGCGGCTGCTGCTGCTGGTGGTGCTGCTGCTGCAACACCTAATGAATTGTTAACTGCTTCATGCCACATGCTTCACAGAGACACACACAGCGTGCGAGTGAGAGGGTAAAGGGGCACGGAGACGGCGTTACTTTTGGCACACGTGAATGCTGGACCAAATCGCCAAATGGCCAAATGGCAGGCCACAACAATCTGGCGACAATAACCATATTGACTTGTTACCAACAACACAGAGGAACAAAAACAGCAACGGCAGCGGCAGCAGCAGCAGCAGCAACAGAGCGAAACCTTTTTAGAGGTAAAGATCGAAGGAAGGCGGCGGATGGAAGGGGAGGTAGAAATCGATGGAGGGAGGCGGATGGAAGGGGAGGTAGAAATCCATGGAAAGTGGCGGAGCAAGGAGAGGTAGGTGGAGACTGTAAGGAGACTTTACTTTGGAGCAAACCGCAACGTTTTGACCACAAAAACAATCACAATATGTGGTCCAAAGCCTAGTTAAATTGTGGCCAAAAGACATGAATGGTGGAGGGGACGGGGAGAGTGGAGGTGAATACTCCAAAGACAATGAATTGTTTAATTTGTTGCGGTTGTCTGTCGTGTCGCCTTTGACAACGTTTTATCGGTCAGCGTGGCCAGAGACAGAGATGGGAAGGGAAGGGAAGGCAGGGATAGATATCGGAGATTAATGTGTGAGGGGATATATATACAGAGTTTTACTCTGATCTTAAGTGGATCACACTCACTTATCCTGCCAATATCCAATATTTTCGTTGCTTTGCATCCGTTGCTGCTTCTCTTTAGAAGACCCAACCCATATTCTTCCTTCGCACAGGGTAGCCTTCCCGTCCATCCCTTCTCCTTTGTGCCAAATGTCAGACAGAAAATGAAAACATTCGGAATGCCTTCCTTCGCCTTTGTCCTGAACTCTGCTCCGATCCCCACTCCCCTGACTTCTTTAACCACTTCGCCGTCTTCTCCTGCTACTCCTCCACATATGTACATACATGCAACATGCCACAAAGGACGGTGGAAGGAGACAACTGCAACACAGAAACAGCAACAAGAGTGCGACAGATGGCGACATGGAACATGGACACGGACCCGAGTACCAAGGACCGAGGCTCTCCGTCTGGCTGCTACAAAAGACAAAAGGCAACTCTTTTTTTTTTTTCTTCTTTCCTTTGTAAATTATTTCGGCGGTGCAAAAGCAATTAGAGAAGTGCTCCAAAACGAAAAGAAACAAAAAACGAAAGTTATCGTGAAGTTCGGCGGAGTGGACAAATTTACGGAACATGCAAACACAGTGTCGCCACCTCCCAACGAGGCAGCCACCCACTCCAACTCCAACCCCCCCACTCCACATACTGCTGCTGTTGCTGGAAAATTTGTCTACAGTTTATAAACATTTTTGTTGAACCCCAACTCTATCTATGGCATTCCTGCGCATATGATAAATGTTTCGTGTTTCTTTCAGTTTTTGTTTTTGCAGTTTGAACACGTTTTCCACATGTTCTGCGATCAGTTTTTTTTTTGGGGGGGGAACACGGGAGGCTCTCGAAACAGAAAAAACTAGTCCCGATTTTTGGCCACGCCTCTTGTTAGGGAGGGAAGTCGTTTGTTATGACCCACCTAATCGCAAAGCAGGCGGCAGGCGGCAGGCAACACTGGCAGGTGACAGGTGGCAAGGCTGTAAATAACCAACCCCTCTCCCGCACTCAGTGGCCACACCTCTCTGTTGCACAGTCCCGCTCCGCTCCAGTCCCTCCCCTCCCCAACATGTGGCTGACTACTTCTCTTAATTTAAGAGGCCAGCAAATTAGTGGTTTAAAGAAAAGAAAACATAACTTATGATATGGCTTCGAAATGAAACAAAAAACTTAATTAGCAACTGTAAAAGGGGGAGGAGAATGTGGAAACGGAATCCACACAAATGGACAATAAATTTAAAGCATTGAAAAACTAATGGAAACCCCACAAAAAGAAGGCGGAAGAACTGGTGAAGGAGTTCCTTACCATTACGAATTTTGTGTTAAATATTTAATGTTAAATGAGTTGTCAATGATTTCTGTTCAATTGCTTAAAGTCGCTGATTGTATCGCCGTCTATTTCCGATTTCTGATACTGCCGATTCAACAATCGGCTAGTTATTATTGTAGATATTTAAAACTCAGACAACTTCCACTTGTTTCCCATTTTCTTTTTCTCTTTCAATTAATTTCGATTAATTTCCCTTCATTCTATTCTGCTGGTCCATGCCTTTAATTCCATTTCACTCCTTTCTATTCCATTTATTTACCCCATGCCATTAGCCATCATTCACTCTCTTCGCTTAATTTTCCTTGACCCGACATTGACCTACTTCCAGTACTAAATACAGTCCGCAAAGTAGTCAGCCCCCTCTCTCTCCAGTGCCTACTAGCTCTCCTCTATTATTCTCCAGTCAAGATCAAAAGCCTTGCCATTCATTCATGGCAATGCCATCTACCCCCATTGCCACCTAATGAACCCCATCATCAGCTCGTTAAGCTACTCAAAATCTATCATTCCTGCATGACAGCTACACAAAGAGAGAAGAATTACAGCGTACGATACAAGAGACTCCCCTCCCTGACACCGACTCCGACACCGGACTCCTCTCTGTGAGTATGTCTCTATATCTACTATATCTCAATGTAAAACTTAATTAACAGACAATTACTCACATAATCGAGTGTGAAATGTTCGCAAATTGTGCGAAAGTCGAAATTCATTGGACAATCAATGATTTTTGTGGCGCCATTTGAATCGCACGTTCCAAAAGCTGCAACGAGACACACAAAAAAGAGAGGGAAAATGCGTGTTAAAACAAATAAGCAAAAGTGATGTGAAAATGTTTTGAATGGAGCGGAAATGGAGTTTGACAAATGACAACAACAAAGCAACAACGAGAGTGGAGTGGAGTGGAGTCGGAGTCGAGTCGAGTGGAAAATGGGGGAAAATTGTTTACCAATGTTTGTGATATTAGCACTTGGCGGCAGCGATTGCATAATGCAGTTGAGACGCAGTTGGGGTTGGAGGAGAAGGAAAACACAAACAACAACAAAAGCAAAAGCAACAAAAACAAAAACCGCGAAAAACTGAGGCATAATAAACCATCAACTTTTACTCTCGGCAACATTTGCTTAGCAACATTTTTTGTGGATACCCTAAACGAGGTTAGGGGTATGATGACTACTAGCAAACAGCAAGAGCGCATTCAGATATGTGTATAACTTTAATCAACACACACAGCCAATTTTAGAAATTTTCCTATAATTTTCAGATACTTTCTAGTAATTTTCGGTGCTATTTTTTGTTATCCAGAAACCATCGCTCTACAAAGGGTATCAATAGATTCGGTCCCCTTCCTTTTCTTGTTTTTGTGGCAACCTTTCGCTGTGGCACTCTCCTTAGGCCTCAGCAGAGAGTGGAGCGTGGAGTCGCCTGAGATCTCTCAGGCCTGTCTCGAGTGATAAATCAGCTACACCAACTGAAAATCACCCAAAAAAAAAAACTCCCACAAACCTCCTTCAAAACGATGCACGACATTTTTTCGTACACATTTTCCCCCACCTCCTCCTCTATACCACAAAACAAAAACAAAAACTACTTCGCCCGAGGGCGTCTCTGCGGCACAACAACACAACAATTCATTATCATTAATTATATTTGCACTCAAATTTGCGATGGAAAAACCACCCCACCACCCCACACCAGCCCCTCCACCCCTCACTCCATATCCACTCTATTAAGTTTGGAAAATCATGAAAAATTGAACAATGTCGATGAAAATTGAAAACAATTTCTGTGTAAAATTTCAATATTTCTCGTCATTTGCCGTTAGGCTTTCGACATTCAACAAAACATCAATTCCTCCCCCCAAAGACCCCAAAAAACAAAATCCAAAACAAAAAAATATCAAAAAAAAATCAAGACAGAAATAGAGAGAGACGGAAACTTCACCCACAGAGAGAGAACGAGAGAGAGCGAGAGAGATAGACAAAATATGGCTCATAAAACATTGAGAAAACCGAGAAAAATCAGCAACAAATCGCCAAACAACAATTTATTGGTCGCATTAACCCCAACGAACTCTCTCACTTTTCTGGAACTATTCGGGGGGGGTGGGGCGGTGAGGGGAGGCTAACGGGGTACTGGGGCAGCCGGGAGGGTCTGTGCCGGGGTCTGTGGGTCTCTGTTGCAGTCAATCGATGCGCGCGAGTTGTGAAAATATCATTTACAGGCAATTTGTAAAAAAGCAACAAACAAAAACTAACTGCAAACTTGGCGAAAAATTGCACGAAAAACCACCCGAAAAAAAACACAACGCGGTTTTACTTTGGCAAACAACAAAAGATGGTAGATGCAAGAGGTAGGGGGGGAGGAAGGCACACTTAGCGGAGGGGCACCACTGTGGTCAAGTTGTTAAAGTCGGAAATGGGCACAAACGTCGATCGTCAGCGGTCGACAACAGCAGCAGCCAGCAGCAGCAACACGAGAAGAAAACAATGACGACCGACGACAACGTCTCCAGGCGATAATTGGATCCCTTTCCCAGTGGAACCCCCAATAGAAACGGGGACTGCATGTTGGGGGAGGTACGAGTGCTGCTAAGCCCCCATGGGTAAAAAAAAATTCATTTAAACATTTTCTTGTCGAAGCTTTAAAAGATTTTGACACATGTCAGAAAGTGTGATGGGAGGGAAACAGAAGAAACAAGAAACAAGTGATAAAAACAAAGGAATCGAGTGGGTGTTTAAGCCCCATCTGAAGCAACAAAAAGTGTTAATAGTTTGAGAGTAAATCTGTACTTAAAGTTTGGGGTTACTCAAAGAGCAGAGATTGCGTGGGTTTTTCAATTGAATGCCAAAGTGATAATAGTTTCAGCTTTAATCGAAGAAAAATTAGAGAAAAAATGCTCATTAATGGCGCTAAAAAATCAATAAAAGAAATATCATCATCAGGAGGAGAAATCAGCACCAACAACTAACACCTACTGTACCTTCTTCTACCCATTCCTGGCCAAAGTCTAGCAACTACTGCGCTCCCATTATCTCTTCCATCTGCTCCCGCGTCACCCTCGTTATTAGATAAGTACCTACATGTAATTCTAGAACCCTTCTTCAACGAACAAACAGCAAACACACTCAGCTTTCTACATATTCTCTACTTATCCAACGCCTCTTAAAAGGTCTTTTGTTTATTTCTTTGTTTGTGTAATTTAATCTGCCCCACCAAGAGGCAGAGATGCGTAACCAGAAATTCTGTCAGCCACACTGTTGTGGTTGCATAAGCACAAACAAAAAGGTGAAACAGGTGACATCCACCTCGAAAGAATAAAGAATCAGTATTTATTCTCTCTCTTGGAATTCATTAATGAAACGAAACGAAAGTGAAAGAGGAAGAAAGACCTGTAGTGTGAGAGGGAGAGAGAAATGCATTCGAAATGCAATAGAAAGTGAAATGCGTTGGCAAAAGTCTTGAAATCTTTTCCAGAAAAAATCAACAAACAAACAAACAAACCCCCAATACCAAATGAGAGTCTTCTCCTCCGTCTCCACTCAGATGCTGGCTATCAGATATGCAACTCAAAAGATACATTGTTTGGGGCAGGTAAGCCCCCAAACCCTCCTCCTCCCTCACTCTCACGGCCTCTTTCTCTCTGTGACCTTGTTAGCAAATTCTGTTGACGTACATCGACGACATCCATGGGTGCCACCATCTCAAACGAGCCACAAACCATCCTTGGCTTCTCCTCTCTGCCAGTGAAATATTTGAGATTCACTTTCAGAGTCAGTCACAGAGCGCAGAGCAGCAGCAGCCACATTTTAACGAAAGTCTCGTCTCAAAGCAGTAAAAACAATGCACAACCACACACACACAGAGACACACACGCACACATGAGAGATACAAAGATACAGATGCATTGACAATCCATAGATAAAATACTTTTTTAACTATGACGCGAGTCCCACAGGCCGCCTTCCCCACCGATGGAGACGATGCGATGGCAACTTCTCAATGGCTTAAAAACAATGACAAAAGTCTCTTTGGCTACTGGAAAGCGTACAGAAAAGGGGGGAGGGAGGTGGAAAATCAAGAAAAATAAACTCAAAGACACCAGGAAAAGCAGCTTAGGGGTAAAACAGAAGCTGGATATACCCTTTAATATCGGTTGCATTTTATTTGTAAGAACATACTCTTCTCCCAAGCGTATTCTTGTTAATTAAATAATCAATAATCCTCAGCTTAATCTTTAAAATTTCATCTTTGCTTTACAGACGTCAAAGCAATAGTCCCCATGCCCCCACAGAAAGTGTATGCCATAAAAATAAAAAAATAAAAAACTGTCGTCAAGCCGCTGAGGAGATGTGTGGGCTGCTGCTGCTGCTGGCGTTCGGCATTCGGCATTCGAGGCAGGCACCAAAGACTCCGACGACTTCGACTCGACTCCAACTCCGAATGAAATGCCACAGATTTGTTTTTGATAAAATGCCACAGCAACAAGTTGTAGAAATAGCGAAAGAAAAAGTGAGAATCCAATGCAGAGAAAGAGAGAGATGCACAGAGACAGAGCAGTGCTGGAAGCAGAGAGAGAGAGGGGAAAAACCTAACTGCAAGACGATAAATCTTGCAGATCGTTGGACTGTCTCTCCCGTGCGTAAGAGTGGGGGAAAAATCCATACAGACACACACACAAACACACACACATACCAGAGTATATAGTAATGTCTGTGTTTCTCCAATAATTGGGGCAAAACTTATGCTTTGGGCGCTGTGGTAATTGATATGTTTACAGCTTTATTTTTATTCGCAACTCAATTAAAATCACATCAAGCTGCGCGACACAAGCCATAAAGAAAGACAATCCAAACAATTAGAGCTGGGATTTGTATTGGTTTTTGTTTGCTTGGAGTACTCGTATCGATCCTCACTTTCGTTTTCATTTTCAATTGCTTTTCCAAAGTGTGAAAGGTTCACAAGTGGTCGGTGATTGGTGATTGGATTGATCTTCGAGTGGGCCTCTAGTCCTCTCTTTATGGCAGCCTGCTTAATGATGCCCCAAAGTGAACCTCAAGTCAAAGCGATAACATCACTCGTTCGATGGAAAACAGATGTGGCATCAAGTTAGCGGTGATCTGAAGTGATCTTTCACATTAAGATACAATCAATTGGGTCTAGCAGAATCGAACTGACACACAACATTGACACTGAATGGCAGTTGTGTTTTCCAAGTGGAAGATAATCTTCGAGTGATCTTCGGTTTTTAAAACCGATGATCATTGCTTCGAAATAAGCTGTAAATGATCCTCTTTCTATTCCCAATTTGATCTTCTAGTTCTTGGTGATCTTCATTATTGAAATGTTTGATTTATTGGTGATCTTTATTGACACCAAATGATCGTTTGTTTGCTTGATTGAAGTCTCCAAATAGGTTATGATTCGCTTAAAGTGAACTTGAGCCTTTACAGATCATATTTTAAGCGATCTTTATGGCCATTTGATCTACATTTTGATTGAATAAATCTGTCAGGGTTTCATATCTTGAGGGATCTTCTTTCTATCTATCATTTTGGGGGGTTATTTTGCTCTATAATCTTCACATTTTTATTTATTTTGATGCCCATTTTAATGGTTTATTATACCAAAGTTTTCCTCTCTGAACTTTATATTTTAGGCCTACTTTTTTTGCAAACTTTCAGCCAACTTTATACCTCAAATTCGTCATCTCACATAACTTAATGTCCAGTTTTATTTCTCTTATGATTTTTAGGCTCAACATTTAGGTCGCTGCTTGGCTGTCGATTATGTAAACTCCTCTCCGCATTCGTTCACGACTTGATATGTGAGTTGTGGCTCTGGTTTTGACCGACTCTCGGACTCTGAAAGGTGGCATGTGGGCACCCTAGATACATACATGTACGTATGTGCCTGCAGCTGTTGCTCTGATTGCTGGCCATAAAGGGGAGCCAGAGTTACAGATGCTCGTACATAGAGCGACACAGAGACACAAAGTAGTCGAGCAATTAAAAAGGCATCAAACGCACTGCGGAACAAACAAGTTTACAGAGTCAGAGCCTCATCAGAGGTGCACCACCATCACACAGCATTGAAATTGAGATACTTGTTGGAATTTCCACATAGAGGAGAATCGCAGGAGCTGGGAGCCTGGAGCGTGTTCCTGGCATCTGGAAAATGTTCGTTAATTGTGGAAAATGCACAACTTTGCCATTGTCACAGGCAGCATCGCCGCAGACCTGCCGACTGCCTGGACTTTTACTTTGGCCACACAAAAATGTTTCCTGTGTGCCTCCTCATCAGTGCAACAGCGACAGCAACAGCCTCAGCCACAGCCACAGCGAAAAAGAGAGCGAGAGACATGCAACATGCAAGTTGCAACTTGCAACATGGAATCGCTTTTTGTTTCTCTCTAATGATTAATTGACTTTTGCACCCAAAACACGTTCGATCTTTGTTTGATCTTTGCTTCCTTTGGTGCCACGGTGCATGCCACCTCCTCCTCCTCCAGCTGCAGCACTCTTTTGCCTGCTTTGTTTTTGGATTGGAAAATTGCTCTTTTAATTTCCACCGACATTTCTCGGACCGATCGTGTTGTTTGCCATATAAATATTTATTCATTTCTGCCAAATGTCCATCTGTTTTGTTGCGGCACAGCCCCAGAGATGGTTGCGTGAGCCAACTGAAAGAGTTGCAAGCACGACAGAAACGTTGCGACTAATTTGGCTGCATATTACAGCAACAGATTTTACAGCGAAAAGACAAGACACTCTATTTAATAGTTTGAACTCTGGATCATAATTTTACCTAATAAGATACGCTCTCAATGATCTATTATCAAATCTATTATTTTCTCCTTGCTATTGGCAGCTTCCTTTCCCATCCCCTAGATCCCCAATTTAAATCTTTCTCTCATTCCTCGCTGCCACGAGACCTTCTACTTTTTGCAGCCTTCTCCACATCGTGTCACGCCATCATCTCCACTCTCCACTTATTGTTTTATATGACGTTTATCCGGGCTGGAAAAAAAGAGTCTCCCCATGTGTGCAGTGGTTTTTGGTTTGTTTTTCTTTCGGGGCAGCTTGTTGTTCGTGTGATTAATTTATTGTTCAATACAATTGCGTATGAATTATTGAGATACCGTCAGAAAATGACATGCAACGGCCGCCGACGACGACGACGATGACGACGTTGCCTCAGGTGTCTTACAAAATCCTCCATCCTCCAAGAGCACCCCCTTCCCCGCCATCCATCACCCAACCCCACACAAAAAAAGATCTCATTGTCTGATCTTCAAGGCTGGCGGGGCAAAAAGCAAACGCAACTCGCAGCTCTCTTTGTGTACGTGCCGAATAAAAAAAAAGTGCATATTCATACGAATATAATGTATCTAGCAGATACATTCATATCTCACTCTCAGCACTTTCACAATTCATTCAGAGAGCGAAAAACCATTGGGCAGCAGTCGAAAGTGTAACTTACGAATGGATAATCTTATGATTATTACCATGATTATGGGGGGTTAAGCTATGAATATAAACATGAAAACGAATGCGCCTCCAACACCTCTGGCGAACCTGAACCTGAACTTCAGATGGCTTAAAGTTGATTGGGGGTTGATTTTGGGGTTCAGTGAAATCTGTCGAGATTTCTCATGGGTCACCACTCAATGTGGGTCACCTTCACACTCCCTCAAAGTCTGCCGGTAAAGCTCTTTTGTTTCGTAGCCAACAGCTGGACAAACATTATTGCTATTTCCATTCTGTAGAACTCCCCAGAGGGCACCCACATGTGTCCTTCCTGAATGTCAATGCTGCCGCCTAGACCCTGTTCTGTCCTGTCCTGTCCCGTTCACAGTTCCCTCGCTGGAACTATTCTTTTTATGGTCTTCTGACATGCAAGCGTAACTACCCTTAAAGGGAGAGGGTATTTACATTTTAAGCCTAGGTTGGGCATGCATTTAATGCTCTATAAAGTTTTAATTCTCGGGCAGCCTCGTTTTGGTACACAATTAATCTGTGAGGTAAAATATTTAATTCTTTTGAAGGGTATCTTAACCCTCGTCTTCCCAATAGCCACAATTCTGTCTCTTGTTTTTCCCTCGAACAATTTTTGTGGGCTGCTAAAAAATTCGCGGCCATCGCGTGTTTAAGCCAAGTTTACAGCAAGCCGGCGGCACTGACGTTTGTTTTGTTTTGTTTTGGACTGGTTGTTACTGCTGTTTGTTACCCCCGAAAATTAGTTAAACAGAGACTTGGGAGCAGGGGTAGAGTCTTTTAAAACGTTGAATTTTAATTAGCGGCACTTGTGTCTGGCTCTCCAGTTGGTAATCAGCGGAGTGAGGCATCGGGCACGGGGACGAGGGTTATGAGGCGTGGCCCATACCCATAAATATAGCAAACATTTAACACATTATTCAACCAAAAACATAAACAACAGTCGTCCTTCATAATTATGCAAAATTGGTGATAAATATTGTAGTATTTTTCCAGCAATTTTTAAGTTTTTTTTTTGTATTTTTTGTATATTTTTTTTAGTTATAAATAATGAAAAAAATAATAAAAATTGATATTGATTGAATACTTTTTTCTTATTTTTTGGGGAGTCTAAAATTTGTATGGTATTATTCAGTTTTTTCGAATATTATTTCAGCATGTTTTGTTATTTTTCAGAACAAATTGAAAATTACGAGCATAGAAATATTTTTCTGTTACATTGTTAATATTTTTTTTTGGCTGGCCACACGGCATGCCCCAAAGCAAACGTTCAACGACCTTTCCGTTAGATGGCGTTTCAGACACTTGATTTTTACCTCTCTCTCTCCGCTCTCTTGCTCTGTCTGTCTTTTTGTCTCTCGTGTCTTTCACTCTGGCAATTTGCATTGTTAATCTTTCATTTTTTGCCATTTGTTTTAATGGTAATTAAATGGTCATAAATCAGACAACAACGAAGCCAGAGAAAATGCCAGCCAGAGCTGTGTGCATGCGAGGGCGGTAGGTATTTCGATTGAAAGCATTTCAAATTGCACTTAATGACACTCGAATAGGGGGGAATGGGAGTTGAATGCAAGTCTGGCCAATGCCTGAAATGAGAGAATTGGAAATACTGCTGTCCTTAAGTTCAACTTTCCTTTGGCAAATGCATTGCATACCACTAGAAATTGGCAAAATTCCATTAAAACAATTGGCAGCAATGAAGGGAAAAAAGAGCAATAAAGTGAAATGCATAATATATTTCATGAAAACATTAAATATTGTATTAAAATATGGAAAATTTTCCATTTCTATGCTTTTCAATTAAATTGGAACATAACATAACATGAACATAAATAAATTGACAAGATTATAACGAGAAAAAATATACAAATTTGCATTGAAATTTCACAGGTTTTCCATTCTAATTTTGATGGAAACTGGCAAATTTTCATTTAACTTTTTTGAACTTTTTTATTTTCTTTTTAGATGCAACATTCCTTGTGAAATTTGGCAACATTGCCACCTATCATTTCAAACTATTTTTCTGCGAAAAAAGCAACTCTCGAAATGACTCCTTTCAACCATTTGCCGCATGTGGCACTGCCCAAGTCATTTGCATTTCGCACTTGCAGCCCCTGGGGGCTGGGACAATCTCCATTAAGAATGCAATTTGCAAAAGATCAACCACCAGAGAGGTCGGTCTGTCTGTCTGTCTAGTCTGTCTTGTCTGTCTTGTTTGTCTGTTGCATGTGGCAACCTGTGGCACCATCACCAAAATGAGTGAATGAGCCGCCGCGAGGTTCCTTTTCCTGCGCGGAAAGCCACCTGACAAGTGGGTTTTTTATTAATTTGTCAAGACTCTTTTTATGTTTGTGGGGCTGATGGGTGAAATTTTTGGCCAAAAGAAGAGACAGACCGACGACCGGAAAATGCAGCAAAATGCATGGCTGGTGAAAATTGAAGAATCACCAAAAGAAATTAAGGTTGTATGCGGGGAAATCTAAGTCAAATGTGCGAACAGAATTGATGGCAATGCCGGGGGAAAGAGCGCGAAAAAGCGATGAGATTTTCTCTCAAAATCCAAAGTCCAAGTTTGACATTTCAGTATTTTATTTATTTTATTTTGTATGCATGGTCACACTGGCGCCAGAGATAAAATTCGCGTGTGTGTGGGGTGTGGGTGGCAACCAAATTACATGATATATAAATTTCCATTTCATTTCTTTCCAAAAGACATGAAAATTTACATTTCACATTTGTTTCAGTGAAACGAGGCGGAGTTTGCGGAGGCGGAGACGTACAAGGAGACAGTAGCCATCGCCCACTGCCGGCTGCCTGCTGCTGCTGCTGCTGTTGCATGCCACGCTCTATGCAGCTCTATGGTTTTGCTGCTTCTGTTTCAACGCCAGCCGGCGACAAGTGAATGGAGGAGACGGAGACGCAAGCTGTGTGGCAGACACCCGCATTGATTTTTCGACTGCAAATCTTCCTCCTGCTGCCCCGCTGCTGCTGCTTTTCCCTGGCCTCTTATTTTCATTTCCATTTCATTGGACTCTCTCTGTGGCAGCTTTAATGAGTCTGATTTCTGTCTCGTTTGCGAAAATTGCTGTCTGAATCCCCCCCGTCTTCCGTCGCGACCTCCGTTCGGCAGCTCCGTCTCCGTTTGCCAAGGTGAAAAGTCCGCCTGTTGTTTGAGGAGCGCTTTAGGTTAATGTTAATGTTAATGACGTTTTTAAGCGACATGACGTGATGCTGCAACTGCCACGCTGCCAGTACCAGTGCCACTGCCACTGCCACTCTACCATTGCTGCAGCTACCTCTATGGCCTCCGTTGCAATAACAATTTTAATTAATTTAGTTGATTGTTGCAGCAGGAGAGACACAGCCAGACCCTTTGGGACCACATGCGCCACAGGCACAGACACAGACACAGACGAGTGCCAGACAAATGATAAACATGGCCAAAGATTGCACTGATGATCAGAAATGATCCGAAAATGCTTAGCAATTAATCAAATTTATCTATGAATTGATTTCCCTAATGGGCAGAGTTTCTTCGTAGGTTTTATCGAATTTTGTTTGAATTTGCAAACAGGATATTCTCCCTCCCTCGCTTCCTCCCTCTCCCATTTGCCGATGGCCATTGTAAGTTTTCCCAAATAAAACTTGAATGGTTTCCACAGGAGTTCCCCATTTAATCAGAGTCACGGTCATGGCGGTGGGGATGTGGCATGTGCATGTCTCTTCCTTCGTTAGTGATTTCCCACCCTCTTTGTTCCTTCTATCAAATGTCATAAACCTGACAGCTGGGCTAAAGTTTTACTGCAGTGCTGAGAGAACACCCTCTCCCCTTGTCGGATGGGGAAGAAGTTGCATTGTCAGTCGGGTGTCGACTAATTTCTATTGATTTTAGCTTTGAGTAAACTTTGGGAAAGGAAAGGGAAACTCCGCCTCGCCTGCTGGATAAACATTGAAATATTCTATCCATCTATTGCCATGGCAATGGCGTAGCCCCCCAGTCGTCTAGGAATCCACATGAACATGAACTTGACCCCCAACCTCACACACACACAAGCACACGCCCGTCACTCAGTCTGAGTCTTTCCCCCATTTCTCATAGAAGGAGCGGGAACAAGATATCTATTCAAAACTAATTACACGCTTTAATATGGGAGGAGTAGGGTGGTCCCGAGGCGTGCCGCGTCTCCTCTCTCTCTCTCTGCATTACACCATTACTCAGCTATATTTTGGGAGTGTAAATGCAGTCATGGATACCCCCGCATACCTTTTTCCATCTCCATCTATCTCTGTTTTTTTTCCCTTCAAATGCAACGAATGCCCACTCAACCATCGGTGTTTGCCTAACGGTAACAATAATACTGATAGAGCGAAGGGGAGACATGGGTGGGAGATTGAGAGCGAGTGCAACCACCGCCCTGCTCTTTGCTTTCAATTAGAATTTGATTTGTAATCGATAAAGCGTGAGGTTTTGGTTATGGGGCTGGGTTCGAGGCAAAACTTTAATTACTTTATTTAGAATACCCAAATATTCCCCAAAATACACTTTGAATATTCAGCGGATGAAAGCTTTTTCGTTCCTTCTTCTTTGCTTCTTATTCTAGGTGGATTTTCTTTGCTTAATGCATTTTCTGATTTTCTTTTTGTATTCATTTCTCCTTTACTGTGCTTCTAGTATATTTTCTTGTACTTTTAGAGTTTTTTTTTTTTTGTACATATTATTCTAGCAATTTTCTAGCATTTTATTAGTAATAATTTTCTAGTACATATTTATTTAGTATTCTTCTACAGCTCTACTTCTACTACGCTTCCTCATCATAGCTTCACTTTCCACATTAATTCATTCCCTTCACTCAACAGTTACCTTCATTTCCACAGTTACCTAATTCTGATTCACTGCCCAAAAAAAATACAATAGACTTCCCCGTTAATAAATCTCCCCGTCAAGTGCTAATGATGCAACCAACGAATCTTTCCCCGCATGATCTTCACTTGATAAACTTATCATTCATTCATTTTATTCATTTGTCTCGCGTGTCTCTCCAATTAATTGTCAGTTCCAGTTACAGTCCATGGGGAAATCTTTCCTCTCCAAGATTTACAAGATTTCCCCCCTTTCTGTAAGGGTTAACCCCCCACAAATATTGTGTTCCATTTCGCAGCAGCGGCAAGGCAAGCAGATTAAGCAAGTCCCGGGTGTTAACTGGGTCAATTGGAAAGTTGGTTTTTATTATCGGGCTTTGGGCTGTATTTTTTGTTTGGTTTTTTTTTTCTTGTATTTTATCTCTGATGGGAAGTGCGTGCAGCGCACGTTGTGGCAAGTGGAGTGTTGAGGAGCGGAATGGAGTGATGGGGAGTGTTGAGGAGTGGAGTGAACTCTTGTGGGCAGACAGGTACCGCAGTGTGAAGTGTACGCGAGAGCTGGCGAAGAAGAAGGAGTGTGTGGCAGTCAGGTTGATGAATGGATTTGGTTTACTTTTGGGAACAGGTTGCTGCTGCTGCTGCTGCCAGTAGAGGAAGAAGGAAAGCCGATTCCGATTTTGTATCCCATCAAAATGAAATATATACATACATATGTACCTATTCGTCTGCAAGCACTTGAGAGACCCTACAAAATTCTTGAGAAATCTTCAGCACATTTTCTGGCCAAAACTTTTTCAAGTGAAATTTTAGCTAAAAATCTTTCTAAAGTTTCACTCAGTTATTTTATCCCATATCAACCTACAATATCACCGTCTCTTTTGTGGTAAGAAGACTCCCCATCAAAGTCATTTCTGATGAAAAACATTGAAAAAAAAATAGTTTTGGCTCAAAGCCAAAACCATTAAAAAGCTTCGTAGGGTACGAGATATCATGGCTTGACTTTGGTAATGAAATATTCAAATGACAACAAAAAAAAACGGAGAGTTGTTGGCCAAGCGACTGACCAGACAGACAAACGTCTCAAAAGCATACGAGGAAAATTCAATTCAATTTCAAATGCTAATTGCGTGCCAAGAGCATTGGACGGACGGACGGCATAAGCGGAACGACCCTGAAATTATCATGAAGGGAAGGTGGGGCCGAGCCCATGTAGATCCATATTAAATATCGAAATATTGATTCGGTTGGAGAGATTGCATTGTAATTCATTAACTTTGTGTGATTTAATGAGAGATATTTGTTAATGCTGGGTAATAGTTGAGAAATAGAAAATAAATACAACAGTAGGTCGGGGGGACCTTCCGAGATATAGACACCGTTAAGGAGTTATGAAGATATTTATTCATCGAAAAAAATTGTATAGAAAGGTGGATGAGAGATGGGTGAAGACACCTTGCGTGATGTGTACATATATCCTGGATGATTGAAATCAGTATAGTATATTATTCTTGTTAGTTTTCATTCGATGATTTCTACATTAATAGTATTAGAGCTATGTATAGAGAGCTCCATTCCACGCTCCACTGACATTCATACATTCGAGCCAAGGGAGAACTTTATAGTGCGCCATTTAATAGCCTATGAAAAAGAGGCAGACACGCAGGGTGGAGGCATAGGAGGAAAGGGCCCCACAACATAGCGTGGGCGTGCGTGCGTGCGAGTGCTCAGTGGGTAGCAGAATACAAATAAAGACCCAATAGAGGAGAGTCCCCAACATAAATATAAAAAACTTTAACAAAGTTGCGACAGTTTCAAACGATGGAAAAGTGCAGTGGATGCCTTCCCATGGATGGGGCCATAGGACGGGGAAGTAGAGTGCCACAAGTGACCATTAAAAGCAATTTAGACGCCACAACAGCATATGGATAGGAATAGATAGAGAGAGAGAGGTATAAAGAGAGCGGGGAAGGAAGCCCCTTTTTAATGTCTCCATTAAGGCCGTCAACGTTGCGTGGGTTTTTCTTTACTCTTCAAAGAAGTGGCACTTTTACCCAAAAAAAAAACCCCCTACAACTGGAGGTTAAAGGCTTTCCCATTTTAAACAATAAAAAGCCTCTGAAAACCTCCTTGGAAACATTTATCTGCAGCCTTTCTATGTGCCACAAAATCCTATGAAAGCCTCCTCTTATTTTCCCGTAAAAACCTCCTTGTCTTTTTTTATAAACACCTTCTCTAAAACATCCTCCTTTTTTTTGTGTCTCTCTTTCCAAACAATTTGCATCCTTAGATTTTTCCCAAGCTTTTACACGAAAAGGAAATTAATTTATAGAAAATGTAATGCTAACATGTTGGTTTTTTTTTTTCTTTCTTTCTTTTGGGCCATGGGAAGCAGGAAAAACTGCATTGCGTGTATGTTTTTCCCTCTCCGCCTTTTTTGTTGCAATTTTTCCACATTGTTTGCTTTAATTGTTATTGTTTTTCTATGCTCTTTTAATGGAGAAGGTATAGCGATTTTTAGAAGATGCTTGGAAAGCAAAGAGAACTATGAATACGTATCCCGATTAAGGCTTAAAATCGCTGACATATCATCATCATCAAATAAGGCAAGCTCTCGAAAAAAATATATTTAGATTAAGTAACTTTTGTTGGAAAATTCGAAAAAAAGAAAAAAAAATCTACGTTTTATCAGGCAAAAATCATCAATATCCCATGGGTTTTGAGAAGAGCTTACTTAGCTCCCGTAGAAAATATGCCAGGGTATCTAGAAATTCGCTTCTTTAAGCTACCCATCCTTTCGTAATTGTTGTTTTTGTAATGGAAATTGTTTTGCTGCTTCTTAAAGTTTAATTTAAGTTTTCTTTTGACGTTTTTCTTGTCTGTTTCTGCAGCTGTAAACTGGTTTTGGGGGGCAATAATTGAGACATAACTGTTGTTGTTAATGCATTTAACATTTTCCTTGGGAATTATGTCAGTTGGTTAGTCAGAGGGAGGGGGAGCCGGAGGGAGTGGTCTCTGGATTTCTTTCGCGGAGAGGCAAAAGCGGAGACTAGTCTCTTCCTTAAGTCTGCGATCCAATAACACGCACAATGCGGCAGAGAGGGGGAGTTGCAACGGAGGCAGGGGCAGATAATGAGGCCGTTGCAAGATTCATGTGTTTCCATATCACTTTTATGGGAATATGGAACACAAAATGTATTTATTATCTTTTTTGATTGTTTGCTAATTTTGAGAAATCTTTTTCCTAAGGCGTTTGCAACAATTTTGAGTTACAGAGAGGAATCCCCCATAATATGAATATATCCCAGAGAATATGCATATACGCAAATTTTATGCAGTTTTCGAAACTTGGATACTAATTGCCTTCCACATTGTGGTGTTCCATTTTGAATGAATTTCATTTGGAAATAACACTTTTTTCCTAACACGTTCGTTACATTCATTCTCCTCAACGATTTATTATTCATCAAAAGAACTTTTGATCGATCGTTTTCTTTTTATTTCTTTTTACTTCTATATAAATTTTTTTAATTTATTTAAAATAATTTTATCTTTTAGTAACCACTTGAAACCAGTTATATCCATTAATTACTCACATAATTCCTACATTAATCTTTTAAGCAATTCTTAAAAATACTCCACGCAATCGAATAAAGCAGGATGTGACTGTACTCCCCTCTGGTGACTTTCAACTCGAGCAAACGATATGCGGGTTGGGCTTATCCCAATCGTACACTCTTCCCTTCTCTTCCCTTCCCTCGTTAATTTTCTCTCTCTTTAACCCCCTGCTGGCCAACACCAATTGCCGCTTTCCGCCCTCATCAGCGGACCCATTGAGAGCGCGCTGTCAACATATCGCCATTTGTTTGTTCCATTTTTCAATTTGTTTTTCGGTTTCTTTTTGTTACTTCTGATCAGTCAGAGGGGTGCCAGGAGAGGGGTTCGTTCTTTCAGAGTGGTTTCAGGAGGGGTTTTTTGGGATCATTTGGATGGCGGGTACAGGGTTAGGGGCTCGACAAAAGTTCTGACATCATTCAGCAGCGATACGAATGTTCCCAGGGTTTCGATTTCAGTGATTTCTGTTTTGAAAGGAGTGCCCACTGCCCCAATCCAATCCACAAATCCTGAAAACAGACGTTGAAAAATCATATTAAATTGTTTTAGCAAATTTATTGCAGTAAACCGAAAGACATGACAAGACATTTTCCGAAAGGGGGGGAGGAGGAGACCACGCACCAAATAAAAACAAGCTCAAAAAACACACCTACAAGAGAGAGGGAGCTCGAGAGGAGAACAGAAAGAGGGAGAGGGAGGAGAGAGAGAGAAGCAAGTAGAGGGGCAGCAGAGTAATAGACCATCAGGAGAGGGGCTGCTAGAGAAGCGGAAGAGGCGAAGGAGAGTGCAGCGGGAGAGCTAACTGAAAATGTCAAATTGCCAGACAGACAAATAAAAAAACAGTTACGAAAAATTTGAATGAATAAGACGCTCAGCAGCAGCGATCGGGGGAAGGAAGGCGAATAAATAAAGCAGCCAAATGGGGGAAAAGGAAGGCGAATAAATGAAGCAGCCAAAGGGGGGAAGAGTGGAAGGAAGGCAAATAAATGAATCAGCTAACAGGGAGGGTGGCGGGAGTGGGGAGTGGAGGGAAGGAAGGCAAAAGATTGAATGAACAACGGACTGCCTGAATGAATGAATGATTGATTGAGTGTCTGTCTAACCAACAGAGTCTCCTGCTGCTGCCTCCCACCTCCTACCCCTTCTATCATTCCTGCATGGAGGCCTCATGCAAATGCATTTCAAGAGTCGTTTTGGCGATGCAATTGGCAAACAAGGAAGCAAAACTAACGGCGGCTGTCAATTCCCCAATGATCTCTCCGCCGCTCCCCACCCTCCCTACCACACGCTCGGGCTCTAAGAAGAGACGAGGAAGGAGACAAATATACAAAGAGCGAGGGAGAGAGATAGAGAGCATCCTAGAGCCGCCTAGGCGACGCCATCAAAAGGCAAATAAGAGAGCAAGTCCAGAGATGGCAAACGACACTTTTGATACCCTTAAACATTTATATTTAAAATTTATTTTTTATTGTTTTTTACATCTAGATGAGCATTTACATTTTTCAAAATTTCATTGGATTATCTACTATACTTTACATCTCTGAAATGCTTCCTTTTCTATCTTACCAGCCTCACATCAAAGTCATTACAGCCCCGTAGATAGGGTAAGTCCCACAATTGGCAAGAAAATTAATGAAAATGCAAATGGGAAACGACACTCCACTCCACGAAAGACAAAAACTGCAAATAAAACTACGAAAAATTTGTTCAGGTGGTGGCTCCACTCCATCTTGGCGTCCAGACAACGTCTTTGGCTTACTTTTCCTCTGTGGCTTAGTGGGTCAATAACCTAGCCAGGGGAACACAACCACACACCCCACCATCAAAGCCACAAACCAAATATAATCCAACAAAATTCGACTTTGATAAACGATTTGAAATGATTTCATAACCGACTACGACCCTGACACGCCATAAGAGATCAGAGATCACAGTGCAACAGAGCACCAACGAGAGAGATAGAGGGAGAGAGAGAGGGAGTGGGAAATGATCTCTCTAATGATCTTTAATTAATTTGATGTGGGACTTTGGGGCAAGGTAAATGGATTTGTTGTCTGATAAATAGTTGAAATCTTCGCTGTAGATAAATGGGGGGATTGCACTTTGATTACAGAGATTTGGTATTTCTGGCAACTATTAAGGAGAACTTGTAGATCGCTAGGGCATGGTAGGTATCCCTAGATCATTAGAAGATCATTTAAAGTTCAAATTTTAAACACACAAATTCCATCTTAATAGTTCGTCGAGCCATCTGAGCCTGCAATATTTATTTCGAAATTTGTTTACGAACAAAAAACGAAAGCCGTGAAGTAAAAAACAAAATGTTGAACTCGCCCCGAGTAACAATATCGAAAAGTTGTCGCTTTGACACCTTCGCGTGTCGCCGGACAAGTCAAAGTAATTTCATTTTTTTTGCTTGGTTTTTTTCTTGTTTCGTTTGCTTGGTTTGTTGGTTCCTTTTTGTTGAATTATCGTTTGAATTTGAATATTCTACTTGTCCAATCCGGTATTCTGTTTCATTCCAATGATGGACTCCTCCCCACAGGCTGCCAGTACAGTGCAGAGCAGTTCCTTGCCATCGTCAAAGTCCTCTCGCAGACTGCAACCCAAATCGCCGTCCGGTACTTTGAGGTCCTCGCGCAGATCCCCATTGTCGGACAAGAGGGTCACATAGCCGTCGTCGCTAATGTCCGTCAACTGGAAATCCTCGCGCCTCACATGCGGTACGTCCATGTTGTGTGTCGACGGGCAGATGTCCTCGTACTTCTTTTGTGTGAAGATGTCAATGCCCACCAGATGGACCTTGGCATGGCCGTGCTTGCCCGTCTTTGAGGTGGACATGTCGACAATCTTGCACGGACGTCCCTTCAGCATTACGTATCCGTTCTTGCGCAGACCCGAACACTGCATGGGAAACGTCTTGGAAGCACCCGAGTCCACGGTATCAAATTGATTATCATGTTCGTCAGCCATGACAGGGACTGACGAGAGAAGAAGAGAAGAGAGAATATTTTCTAGGAAATTTTGTTTTGAAATTCAAAAAAGAATTTACCTTTTTTTTTACTTGTTGAAAAAATAAAAAAAATATATTTTCCTAGCTTCCCGAACTGTTCACCCGAGTGGTTATGTTTAAACTAAAACTGAAAGGGAGTTTACTTTTGCAAATCCAAAACAACTGACTGAAAAAAGTCAAGGTAAACTCGGATCTGATCTGAAAATACATTAAAAAATGTATTTTGTAGGGGGAGTTTTGGTGCAACAAAGTAGGCTTGCACTGATCTTTCAACAATCATCATTGGCGTTCCTCTTTCAGGGAAAATGGCAAACATCTTCTCCTCCGCTTGGCGTGTGCTCGACTCCATGGTGAATCGTTCTAGTGGCACATCAGATGAATCTCTGGCAGCCAATCCAACAACACCAACACCAACCGAACCCGCACACCAACCTCACACCGCACCAAAATGGAACTATCCCCAGACACAAATTCGAGTGCAAGGACCCGCCTCCTCTATGTGGGCAACACTTGCCCCTCGCCTCAGTCGTCATGTGGCATTCACGCAGACCACGCTGCAACATGTGGCACATCGCGACACTGTCATCCATGGCGAAACCTCGGGGTTTCAGAATTTTGTGCGCGAAATGTATGAATCGTATTACAAAATGAAATTGGATCAGGAATGGCAGCGAGGGCTACTGGAGGACGAGTATCCCATCCACAATCGCAGGCTGAGTTTCAAAGATTTGGTTTTGTTGCAACGTGTGGCCCGCGACATGTGGCATCGCATGGACAGGGAGCGGCGCAAGGTGTACAAGGATCTGGCCAAAGAGGTCAAACAGAGGCGGAGACTGCGACTGCCCCCGGATCCGTATAGGACACCAGTGACGCTGATGGGCAAGAAAAAGTTGAATAAAACAAAGTCCATTTATCATTCTATGAAAGAACATCTTCTTGATGAGTGAAAATTGGCTGTATGTATATTCCTATAAAAATACAAAATTGGAAACATCTCCCCCCACAGTTTTTGAGTTTCATTTGTTTTCCATGAAGATTCGCTAAAATTCCACCGAAATATATTTAAAATTAAAATAAATTGAACTAACTCCTCCACAGTTTCTGAGTTTAGTTTGTTTTCCCATTGATTTTCAATGGAAATTCGCTATAATTTCGTATAAATATCTAAATATCTCTCCCACACATTTCTTTGAGTTTTATTTGATAACATCCTCAATTACATCAAAAGTTATGCCTTCCTACACTCCCTATATAGACGATGGTTGACCATACAAATCTGCATACGATTATCATTATAATATTATCATATGGATTACTATTGCTATATCCGGCCTACGGCCACGTTATGTGTCTGTCTTCCCATCTCCGATTCCGCCTGCGCCTGCCCTCAAAAGCATTTGGGGGAAAATGGTAAAGGGAAGACATTAGCGTTATGTCGTTTACCTGTCCACAAGAGCGACAGCTTTTTCTTATGCAGAGAGAGCTCCAACAAAGACGGAAGTACACATGATTTTCTTCAGGTTTTTCTGCATTGAATGATGGTCATCGTTTTTTACTTACCTAAAAGCAAAAGAAAAGAGATTTTTTATTAGATTTATGAATTTGAAGGGCATATGGATTTAAATAAAGGAAAAGGAATCAAAATAGATAAGTTATGCAGTAGAATAGCAATAACATCAAAAAAAATAGCTATAAATACAATAAAGATATCTCCCTATCGATATAATACCATGGAATATCATATAGAACACGCTTAAAACCCATTTACCATTTCATATATCATCGGTAAACATTTAGAGATTATTATAGGACGACTTTTATTGTGAAATTCGAGTGTTAAATATTTTCAGACTTCCACTGATTCACAGCTCTTCCAGGTCCATAAATAATCTTGACTTCCCCTTAAGGAATTTGCCATCTCAGCGATCCCCAGACCCCACTCCACAGTATTCCTTTCCTTCCATCAAAGTGTCATTCCACACCTAAAACGAAACCGAAATGAAACCAAAGCAAATCCGAATCCGAATCCATAGCAAATCCACAAACCATTCCCATTGCAACACTTTGGTGGCAACTTTCAACTCTTGAAGAATTTCATTGCATTTTATAGGTGCAAGAGGGCGTGACAGCCAACACATTTGCTCACTAGGGAACACAGGAGGAGGCGCCTCCACACTTCGATCTGTGGTGTGACATTTTCGTGACATTTAAATAGTTTGGGGAATTTGTTATTTCCTCCCACATGTGGGAGTTGATTTGTGCTGTTAAATGGGTCACAGACATGTATACAATATGCTCCCCAAAAAGAGTTCTCCACATAAATCACTTCCTTCTCCACACCAGCAATGCAACACTTCGTTCCTCGTTTTGTGGGTCGCCTTTCTGTTTTCCCTCTTCCTTGTCCATCTCTTGGGCATCCACATTTTTCCTTCAACTTCTGTTTCTTCCCCTTTCTGTTTTTTTAACCCAAATTCCCAGTGCCACGCCTTCTGCTGTCCTACTTATGCAATCAATGATTCGATGCTTTCCCAAAAAAAAAAAACAGCGGCCCCAAAATAAAGTAAAAACAAGTGTTGGGCCTCGGGCTAAGGGCTTGACCATCAGACCGATTTCGATTCGATACGATACGATTTTGGTGGGGTACAGTGGAGCAGCAATCGATGGAGAATCCAATGAGGTTCAGTGGGGAATCGAAGAAGGATTGGTGCAGCAATCGTTGGAGGATCGCTTTCCCCCTTTTTTTCCGGGGCCCAAATCATTGCAATTTTTGGCAGCATTTTGGAGGCTTTTTTTGTTGGGAGGGGTGGGGATATTTGCATTAACCAAAGGCAACAAAAACGTACATTTGTTTTAACGATAATTTAGTATGCAGCGCCCCACTCCACCCCCCACAGAGACTCTAGCAACGCTGCTCCGCTGCTCTGCTGCTCCACTCCCCCATAACGACTCTTGCAACATTTCCCACTTTATGAGCAACTCACAGCAATTAGCGTTTTATGGAACGATGAGTTAGGGGGGGAGGAAGAAGCTGGATGGAAAACCTGCCAAGAAAACCGTTACGCAATTTACTTTTTAGTCTTAAATCAGAGATAAAACTCAGAATTTATGTATGAAAGTGCCTGCTAATCATCATCAGCGGGAGAGAACTACCTCTCTCTCTGTCACACTCTCCCTCTGGGATCTGCAAGATCTCCGATCCGAATGGATCATGTGCTAAGTGATCATCATTATCCCGGGGGCTCAAAAGCCACCATCTGGATTTCTGTGTGTGTGACAAGTGCAGATAATTGAGTGCCCCAAGGGGCAGGCAGGAGACTGACTGACTCTGTGTAAAAGCTTGAGAAAAGTTAAAGTCAACGATGAGGAAAAAGGCGGTAAAAGATGAGAGATGATAACTGAAAAAGAAAAAGAAACAAAAACGGTGGGCAGAACAAGTTTTTCCAATGTCTTTGAGGTTGTTTTGCTGTGAAAGTATACATAGTTTTTTGTGTCTATAGTTTTGATGTTGTGGAGCTTGGAAGAGCAAGCTATGGATCGTAGAAATGCAGAAGTGATCGGGGGTAGGAACAAAGTTAAATGTAGGACTCCCTAAAGGAGAGAGTAATTTACGTATTAAGTAGGAAGAACCATTTCTAATCCATTCTAAATCAGTCAATTCTTCCGCTGCAGGGTATGCTCCAGTCGTTGCCATCCATCCCTCTGATCTGCTCGTCGTAGAAGAAGGCGCGACCCCAAGCGACACGTTTAAACAAGTCGGCTGATGGATTGATGTGGCTTCCACGTGTGTCAGAGCAGGACCACACCACATGGAAGACCAGAAAACCAGACCACAAGAAAGAGAACACGTACACACACACACACACACACACACACACACGAGAGAGAACACACACGTGAGTAAACACACTCGCAAGCAAATGCAGCAAAATAAACTGCAAGCTGTCCGCAAATGTTCTGTGGGTGAGTCACCACCCACCCCACCACCAAAACAAAAAAGCAACGGCAGGCGGCAGGCAGTCGAAACTAGTCATGCTCTCGCCCTGTCGCCTTCTACTCCCGCCCCCCCTCCCCCTTCGTCAGTCTTTGCATTCTTGGCAGTTGTCTTCCTCTATCTCTTGCTCGTATTCCTAGCAGGCACTCTCACAGTCTAATCCTAAGCCGGACTTCTCTCCCTTCCTCCTTTAGCATGGCAAGCAAGGTATGAGCTTTGTTAGGCTCTTCATATTGTTAGCGAGAGCGAAAGATGGATAGAGTGTCACAGCGTACAGGCACCTATTGTCATAGTCTCTCACCCTCTATAAATGTACCTTGGCAACACCCTGAATGAGCACAAAATTGTTGAAACCGCATTGCACTTCACGAAAATGGGAGGCGCAGAAGAGAAGGCGGAGCAGAAGCATAGGCGGCAGCATGTGGACAAGAAGTTGGACAAGCAGAGGGCGAAGAAGGAAACAAAATAAAATGCAATGTAAGAAACGGAGTGGAGAGGGGGAAGGGAGTCGGTGGGATGAGGTGTCCCTGAAATATATCGATTTCGCATGGCTTATGGACTTTGGGCAGCTTGGCCCTCTTCTGGCACCGCTTCCTCTTTAGCCACTCTTCGTCGCTGGTTTTCTGTTTTGTTTGTCGCCTGCTAAGAAGGCATTCACCTCATTTCCTTCACTGGACACAAGTCAAAGCGGGACAGACTGAGAAAGCAGGCAGAGAGGGAAGCGGCAGAACGGAATGCGATGCGGAGAGTGGGAGAGCAGAGCGCAGGCACTGGACAGATCATTGCATAATGTGGGCCTCTGTAGGTGTGTCTCTGCAACCGTATGCGTGTGTAAGAGCTTATCTGCTCTTTCCTTTTGCTTAAGGCAGGCAGAAGAGGACGCTTTGAATGAAAGCGGACGATGCTTATCCTCTTTCTTTCGTCTACTTCTTTTTTTCCCTCTGCATTTTCTGCTTCGATTGAATTTTAACTTTCCTTTCTTGCATGAACCATTAAATATTATTTCGCTGCTAATTTATGATCGATTCAATATCTGATGAGGAACCTCAAATTACAGGCAATGATAAAAAGGGTAAACAAGAAAAATCCTACAACTTCTTAAGCAGTGGTTATACCGAAATACAATTTTTACCAGATAATCCATACAACATATGATCGGTTGAAACTATGGATCCGTCAGGCCAAAGCTTTTATCCGTTTTCTTTTGTAGCATTAATTTTTTGTTTGCCAAAAACAAAAAATCTCCACAAATTGTTTGCCATAAAAGTCTCCAAGTTCTTTTGCATTTTGCTGTCGTTGCCTTCGCTTATCTTTCAATATGTTTCTTTAATGAGTTTTGTTGTTCCTTTTTTTCTCTTTTTTGTCAAACTGTAAATTAATGTCACTGAAAATGGCAGCAAAACCAATTTGAGGGGGGTGAATGGATGAAGGGAGGGACACCAAAAGAGTGAGGCGGAGAGACACCAATTTGTGTGAAGGTAGGGGGACACCAAAGCAGGCGAGGAGGTAGGGACAGATAAACCGCAAAACAGCGAAACACAAGACAAAAGCAAAGGGTAGCGGGAGGGGGCCATGTAAAAAAAAACCACTTGTTGAACCACTGACAGACTTTAGCGCTCTGTCCCTCTCAGCACCCCAGCTGTACCACTCGCTTGGCTATTCCGTCTCCTCTCTCGCCGTTCCTTGCACCTCTTGTCAATCCGTCAATTGTCAACATTTTTCAGTCTTAATAAGTTTCTGGCCAATGTTTGAAGCCAAATCTCAATTGATGTTTATGTTTCTTCTTTACGTTGGGGGAATGGATATGTAAATGGAGGTTAAGTGGAGGTTTTGTTGGGCTTTTGGGTTGGGTTTGGTTGGCTCCCATGGGGAGGTAGATTTATGTACACGCGAACGGAATTATGGGCAATGATTGAATGATTGAAGGTTCGGTGTTTCGAGTGGAATTTTAGCAAGGGGAGTGCTGGAAATGGAGTGCAAAGTGGTACAAGGCGGGAAAATTGAATGTTGCGAGTTTTAAGATATGTTCGGAATAGAACAAAACAGTTAAGGGGAACTAGGTGCACCTTCAGAGATAGTATTTTTGATCATTCGTTCAAGACTCAAAGAAAAGAAAGAAAATGCATCATTAATCTCATCCTCCAATTAATTATTTTAATATTTTTACTGATTTTCCGAGCCATAATTTCCCACTAAAGACAATTCGTAAAAACAATCTAACAATTACTAAAAGTATAAATTAAATCAATCAAATCCATTTATCAATAAAATAAAGAACATATAGAGCTTTTCTTTGGTTTGAGCTACACCCAATCTTTCTCTCCCTATCCTTAAAAGTTCCTCCGTTTTTGTACTTCTTCCTCTTGCTACATCTTCCTCTCGCCCTAAAATTGGGGGTAAAATTTCAATTTACTTTTAAGCTAAATAGCTTTTGACAGGCCTTGAAAGCTGCCCCATTATCCTAAGCCTCTTTTAGCACTACTCTGCAGCCATCGTCTAGGCCACAAGATGGACTGCCTCATTTGCTGGATTTATGGACTGCGAATGGAGTGGAGACTCCACTCTCATTGTCCTGCCTTCGGGGGGCAGCAGGCATGCCCCATGCTCGATGAAATATGAATGTCGAACCGAGGGACAGGTGACCGTCCAGTGCAGACCGTCCTGCTGCCCCTTGCCTTCGGACAGACACTCCATCGTTGCAACATTCGCACGTCTATGCAATTTGTGGCATGCAGCAGCAGCTACAAAACTTTCACATGGAATAGGCTGCAGGAAAAAAGTATAAATAAATCCGCAAGTAAATTTGTGCACCCAACACCCACCCCAAAATAAAAGATAAAAAAAGATAGCGAGCAAAGCATGAAAATTAAGTCTCCTGCGAACAAAATTCAAATGAAAGTAAAGTGAAGAATTGATGGACACCGTGTTACCTTACCCACAAATGTATCTATGTATCTGTGTATCTGCATGCCCCGCCCACACTCACATGACAAAAGAGCTGGCTAACAAATGCTGCTCAGAGGTCTAAGCCTGGCTAAGAGGGGGGCAGGCAGGCAGGCAGCAGCTCCGCCAATTTAATTTATGAGCCAAAGCGATCTATGCGATGACTATCGCCCGGCGAAGCGTAACGCCCTCGTGTGCGACGGCGGTGGGTCCAAGGCGGTTAGCGGTAAACAGGGTCTGGTCTCTTCGGGCTTCAAATTAGCGATGGGAGCGTGAGAGATGGGTGTGGGCAGTGGGAAAAATATATCAAAGTTTCACTTTTTGCTAGAGATTATTAAAGGTTTAATACACTATTTTTCGAAGTGGATTATTATTTAAAATATTATCTGAAACATTCAGTTTCCTGCCGCATCGTGTCACGCACGCTCCCATCTCTAGCCACTACCCCAGCTGTGGCACATTTATCGAATGCTCAAACAACGGCGATGATTCCCCGATAAGCACACACGCTCCACACATGAAAGGGAGGAACAATAGAAAGAGACACACAGAAAGAGTGATACGAGGGGGTGGTAAGAAGAAGGAGGCAATCGGTGGGCAACCGTTTTCGGTGGACGGATCCTTCGTCTTTCGTTATCCGCCATCCGATTTGCTTAATTGCATAAATTTTTATTTGGCCGATGATCAGTGCATAGCGATATGCAAATCGGGATCTTTGGAGGGGGTGGAGGGGCTTTCCCCAGGAGGAGAAGGAAAAGCCGCAGACCCGCATTAAATCACAGAAAAATCAATGAAAATGGTAGCAGGGAGAGCCTTGCCAGACTGCCAGACTGCCAGCCTGCCTGCCGTCGACTTTCGCTTGGCTAACGAAACAACAAAATAAAAAGAAAATTCTTCAGTTGACAGCAAAAGCGATCTTTTGGGTCCGTTTTTGTGTGTGGGAATTTCGGAAATTTTTGTTGGACCAGGTTTTTTCTTTCCTCTGTGGCCGGTGGAGCCGTCGGCGGCTCTCCTCAAAGGTCACTTCAGTCGTCGCCTCGTTTGCGGGGGGCGGCAGGGACTTTTACTTTTCTCATTTTCTCATTTGGTTTCTTCGGGTTGTTTTTGGCTTAAGACATTTGCTTTGGTTTCTTTTCTTTGGGTGTTATTAATTGTTCCTTTCGCGGTAATTACGAGTGCCAGCGGAGAACGAGGAGTGTGAGTGCTTTTGTGTGTAAACAGTCGTCGGTGGAATTTACGGGCAGGGGAGTATTCCATGGATGCCATTCCGTGATTCATTTAATCATTGAGTCATTCATTCACTGCAGGAGGGAGGTGTTGCTGCATTAATTGTGGTTTAAATTAGAGCACGGGGAGAAAGGTGCAAGAAATTAGATGATGGGCGATTGATTTCTGGATTTATTTCTATCTATCAAACTATCAAACTTTTTTCTACCATTTATCTGTACCGCTTGTTGGTACAGTTGGAGTAAAAATAATCATTCAAATTCCTTAGCAAAGCTTCTTGAAATTCCAATCATTTGACAAGAAAAAAAAAAAATGTATCCTGAGAAAAACTTTAGTTATTTTCGTGCTAATATTCGCAAATCTTTCCTACCAATAATTTACTAAGTTTCTCTGAATTCCCATACCAAAAAAAAGAGAGGGATATCTTCAACAAAGCTTTTCCCATGGTTTCCTTATATGGATGGTGGCAGTTATTTCGGCATTTTTGCTTAAAAGATAATCCAAAAAGTTTCGCCAACTAAATATTTTGGGTACATCTAAGATGGGAATATTTTGTGTGTAATTCTTAATCCAGAGTGTAAGGAGTGTGTGTGTGTTTTGTGTTAGTCAGACACTTAATTGAGGTGATTAACTTGTGAGGAATGCTGCCTGCCGCAAGCAAAAGTATCTGGGGGCTACGCAACAGTGGCAGCAGTGGGGGGATTCGTGTTGTGTCTGTGTGTGGAAAAGGTGCCAAATCCAGAGCGAGGCAAAAGCATTTAGAGGAGTTTTGTACAGTGAACACTCGTCATAGAAGAACAATCAAACGTTCCGCTTGAGAGAGATTGGGGCATGTATCCACACAGATTCAAGGATTAAAATGAATCCGCTAAGGAAATATTTCACTGTACTTTTGGTATTTTTTGTTGTTGCTATTTTTGGTTTAATTTTTTTATATATATTTTGCATCCATGTATCTAAGGGTATGTCACTCTCTCTGTCTTGCAGATGTATCTGCCAGAGATACGTTTCAAAGGCAAAATGCATCTGCCGAGTGCCGAGTGGCACCGATCTATAAATAAACCCCACCAAAGCCCATTCCCATTCCATTCCATCATGCATCAGGCAGGCATCCACAGATACAACATCCAGCAGATACAACAACTCTATGAATAGATTGCAACAGCAAAGAACAGAAACAGAAACAGAACGCGCACCAAACGAAGCGCCTCGAAATGATGAAGAGCATGAAGAATTTTTATTATCAACTCTCGAAGATGGACGAGAAGAAGAAGAAGAAGTTGCCACAATTTATAGTGGGGCGGAAGGGCAAGGGGAGCACGCACGCTGCTCAACCATCCATCCATCCATCCATCTCCTCCTTCATTCTGTTCTTTTCTTTTACTTCTTCTATTTCTGCTGCTCCTCCTCCTTCTCCTTCTCTATCATTTTCCTTCCATAGTTTAATTGTCCAGAGCCTCTGTGCGCTTCGTCTTGGGATTTTAATGAACCACAAAGCGATAAGCGAGAAGAAGAAACGATTATGGAAGTGGGTGGGCGAGGGGGGAGATTCTATAAAGAAGGGCTACGAAAACGGGGAGTACAAGAAGGGATCACAAGAGAGGGGAGTGGATCGTGCTATAAATAGTCGACATGTGCGACATGTAATCGGAATAAATACAGCCGATGATCCTCACTTTTGCTTGATATTTTTCCCCGTTTACACTCCATTCTCAAAAGTCAAGTAAAATCATTTGATTTACTGCAATTTCCCTTTTCTGACAGTCAGGAATTTCCCATTTATGGCGGCACTGAAAGAAGAAAAAAGAGGAGTAACGCAAAAGAAAAGTTCTCCCTTTGGGGACTGACACGGAGGAGGCACTGGAAATTGATGAAAATTACAATTATGTGTGAATGGATAATGGTATTGAGGGTTAGGGGTTATATGAGGGGTTATCAGGGGATCAATCGATAGCACAAGTCATTTATAATGGGACTTTACGTGACTATGGGAACAGATTGACTGGGCTAGAGGAAGCTGAAGTACAAATACTAGACATTATCGTCTCGGAATGATTTTTGATCTTTCCGAAAAATATTAATCCCCCCCAAAAAGCAACTAAAAATCATTTTAAAACTCTCAACTAAATGCTACCCAAATGCTAGTCTCAAATTCCACTTTTATAAACGTTTTACTGGCTTAATGAGATGGCAGATGGCAAAGTGTCGAGAAACTAGAGAGGAAAGTAGAGAATCTTAATCCGCTTAGTCAACACAAAGCAAACAAGATCCCCACCAAACCCCACAGCCAGCGACCGACGACCACTCCCCAAACGCGAAAACTCCACTCCACTCAGCTCGGAGAGACGCTGAAAAATGCGAAACTATTTATTTGAACAACAAAATGTGTGTGAACCGGTTTTCCAAATGAATGTCTTAAATGTTATTTTTATACAGATTTCAAGGTTAATTTGAAATGCAAAAAAAAACCACAACAGATTCACAAGTCTTATATGTAAATGGAGTTCCGTCGTGGAATTTAAAGATCTTTTTCTAAATTAATTTGCCGCCTTTTAATGACGGACTTACCGGCAGCTGCTGCTGCTGCTGTTGCTGACACAGTGGCCAAAAGAGATTTTCCTCCACAGATTTGTTGGACATAATTTGTGGGGGCGTACAACACCCCCACTCACTGCTGCTGCTGCCACCATAAAACATGCAACTGTTTGTTGCATGTTTCGTGTGCGTCAAAAGAAGATGTGAGAAACAAGAAAAACACCGAAAAGAAAAAAACTCCCGATGCGGAAATGCAGATAAAAAATCAAAAGAGCGAGGGAGAAAGAGAAAAACCTTTGGGGAAAATTAATGAGCTGCAAACAATGCGGACATCGTTAGGCGGGAAAATAAAGATTTTCATTTTTTTTGGGAGAAAAAACTAAAAAAAATGAAAAGGAAAAAGGAGGAGTACCCAGAGATGCCCCGAGGCGGGGGAGAGGTCAATATTTAGACACTCAAAGAAAAGATTCACTAAAAACGAATCTTAAAAATAAAATAAAAAGCAAAAGTTCGACTGCGGGAAAAACTAGATGGAATCTTCAAAGGAAAATTAATTAACAAATGCGGAAAATTCATTAGTGATTGATACATTCAGACATCCATCAATTTGAATGATATGATGCAATCAAACTAAAACCAAAACAGCAACAAAATCAATCACCAAATCAACACCAACAAAACATCGGCAAAGAAACAGATTGCTTAACACTCCGAAAATAGGACAAATTTGAAGGCAAGCAAAAAACAAAACAATGGAAACATCAATTGCGAGGCAGGGAAACACTTTTCGCTTTTCATTTTACACCTTTCATTAGGTCAGGTGCCTCTTCTTCTCTCTTCCTCCAACTTACCCCTTCCCACCACTTCCCTTGCTGTAATACTTTTTATGTTCTGTTTTTTGTTTTTTTTTTATAAACACAATCAAAAACGGGGTCATTTCCCATCCATTCTTTAATATTGGCACACAAGAACACACACACAGACACACAAAGTGGAATAGCAATAAGAACAAGAACAAGCAACTAATAGATTGGATTCAGAACGGAGTGGAAGTAGAAGAGGAAGGAAGAAATACAGTTCTGCTATTTTGATAGTTGAAATGTTTACACAGAATAAAGTACAGATCGCAGCACTTTGATTTGAGGATTGCAAAATGGCAAGCACTTAATAGAATGGAGAGGGGGCATGGAGTGGAGAGACAGAGACAGAGAGCAGGAGAGGGAGGCAGATAGTGGGTAGCATAGAGAACACAAGTGGAAGTGGAAGATAGATAAAGAGGAGAAGCGGGCGTGGAATCTAATGGAACGAAAGATTTCCGCAATAAAATATTGATGCAATCTACGAAATTTTCAGTGGAGGAGGGGGAGTTACGACATGAAACAGTTAATGAAAAGATCCATCAGCGATAACAGAAGGAGGAGGAGAAAGCAGAGCATAATGAGAAGGAGAAGCAGTAAGAGAATGAGGGAGAGATGTCTGATTGGGGTGATCTCATGCTGGGAATTTGTTCAGCCAAGGAAAATGAGTCAGTGATCAAGAATGTTATACGGAAAAGAAGGAGCACGCAACACAAAGAGTAATTATAACAGTGGGGTTCTAAGTGAGCAGCTGACTGCATGACTGTATAACAGTTACAGGCCGAATGCAGAACCAGAGGGATGAAACGGACACAAGAACTAACACCCCAAAATCGCAAAGGGTGAGTGTGTGCACTGAGAGGGGAAGGGGAAGACAAATGCAGAGCAAAGAAATGAGAGAAAGTTGCATGGAGACAGAGAGAGTTTGAATAGGAAACTCCAATTTGATAATTGTTATTTTCCTGTTTATCCTTATCTATTCTTCATCAATAAACTAAAATCACTCCCAAATATCCAAAGAATAAAAATAGGTGAAAAATAAACGATTTCCCCTTCATTTTTGGAGAATCATTCCAAGGCAGGAAACACAAACAAAATCTTTAGGAAATTTTTGAGATGATCTGACAAAACTTTTCTCTCTCTCATCCCGTGCTTGCTCCCATTTCTTCGCCCCACAAAATACGAAAAGAAAAACACACTCCAAATGATTATTGGAATCAAATTCTGTTTTTCTGACCTTAATTTTTACCAGAGGCAAGGAGGAGAAAACAGTTAGGAGTTGTCTTTCATTATTCCTCCATTAATCGAAGTGGAAAAGATTTCAATAATCATTTTAATAAATGTTCAACTTCCTCTTGGATGATTTTTGATATTTCTTTAATAGATATAGCGAGTGGAGACGGCTGAAACTCGTTAATTTTCGTTTCGGTTAAGCAATTTGGCTTAAAACTATGGCTAAAAGATCCGCCCCCACCGCTAATGAGCCATTAACACGCTTATCTTGAAAGCCAAGAAGGAGGAGGGCAAAAGGGAGTACGAGAAGAGCAAGAAAGAGCAGCAGAAAACGAAGGAGATCATAGAAGAGTGGGTGCATGGATGGTCTATGGTCTATGGATTATATACGCATATGGACATGGATTGGACCCTGGAATGAGGCACAGACCTAGGGGTGGTCGGGGGGTGATGCCCCCAAACAAGCCCCCGGCACGTGAGCCGGCGGAAAAAAAAACACTTTGAGGTTGGGGTCGGGGTAGGGGTTAGACGTCGGTGGCAAGGGAAAATGAAATGCAGCCAAAACGAAAGAGCAAAAGAGCGGCGCATGAAAAATAATATGAATTTCCTCAATTAGATTTCCCAGGCGCCTGACCCCAAACGAGGCACGAAATGTGGACAGAAAGAGGGGGAGGGGGAAGGTGGATAAAGAGTAAGAGAAGGAAATATACGACGACGAATGCAAATCGCATTAAGACGCGCGCGTTTAATCTGCTCCAAGGCATCGCCTTAACCCCGCCCCAAGGCGCACAGAGGGAGAGGCTGTACGGAGGGGGGATAGCTGGGAAATGGGGGAAAACGTCTGTCTGTTGGGGTCAGCAGGTCACTCGCGAGGTTGGAGAGGCGGGATGGAGGTAGAGTGCGCCAGTGGGTGAGTGCAAGTTCCGCATAAACGGGAAAAAGTGCATGAAAATCAATAAATAAGATGAGTGCCAGGGAGAGAAGCAGCAGTGCGAGGATGCGGGAGCATATGCAGGGTATATTTGAAAGCAGGCAAGGTACTGTCTCATCCAGCTGTAGTCTCTTTCGTACTTCCTTACCTTCTGTTTCATATACATATTTTGTGCTCAAGTGTCGCCTGTGGGAATTGGAACGGTACTCCTCTCTCTCTCTCGTATTTTCTCCACTCAAGTGGAATGCAATTCAAATCCGTAACAGCACTTGAAAGGCAGACAGAGATAGAGGAGAGGAACAATCGTTCAAATTTTGTTTATGGAGAGTGCAAGGGGCAAGAGGCAAGTGAAGAGAAGAGGAGATTGCTGGGAAGGACTGAATGTAGTGGAAATGCGCAATAGGAGAGAGGAAATGCAGAGTGGGAGAAAAGCAATAACAAATCCTTTTGCAATTATGTCACAATCTTTCTCCTTCTCCCACACCCACTTCCAAAACCATCAATCGCGCAACCCACGCATATGCACAGTTACACGCGCACACACATAAAGAGAGTAAGAGAGCGAGCGAAATATTATCGCAGTCGGCGGTCCGTCTCCCACAGCAAAATTTATTACGAAATCGCAATCGAAACATAACGGTAGATAGCAAAAGCACACAAATACCAACACGAAATCAAAAGCAAAAGAAATGAAATTGAAATGTAGATTGCGGGGGGAAAGCACTTGAAGGGGGGAACGAGTGGAGTGGGAGAATCAAGAAATGTGACGATCTTGCGCACTCCCTCCAACACACACTTGCCGTTGCTTCCTGATGACTGCATCACACATACTCTCTTGCTCTTGCAGTTAAAGTCAAAGAAAGAGTAGAAGAAGTCGGCAGCGGAGAGAGAGAGAGAATCGTTAATGGCCAGACAAAAGAAGCACAGCACAAAAGCGAGCGAATAAGCGTAACTGGGAAAGAAGTCAAGAACACAAGAGTTGCGCCCGCCAGCAACAAACAAAATAGAAGAAAGAACCTCGAAAGGGAGTAGGTCGAGTTTTTGATACCCTATGGCCGATCGTTAGCTCCTTGACTTTCGTTAGAATTTGAATAGTTTTAGGATCGTTGCCAGCTTTGTGAGAGAATGACTGCTCCTCAAGAATATGTTGTATGTTTAATAAGATTTATGGTCTCGATCGCGGTCTTCCTTCACTCGGAGTTGCAAAAATATACTTATAATAAGCATACTCTTCCCCTTAAAGGGTATTCAAAGCAAAGCCAAATGCACAAGAGGAACAACAGCAAAAGTGGAAACCAAGAACACACACACACACTGGCAAAAAACATTCTCCTTTTTGGAGAGTTTAGAAAAAGTTCTCTGCTTTTTTTTTGCATCTACCATAAAAGTTTATGGCACTTTTAGCATAATTTATGGACCATTAAAACAATCTTACATTTTCCGATACGACGACGGCACGCAGGCGCAACGGGGCTGCTGGGAGAATTAATCGCAATTCAATTGGAATTTGTACCCCGGCGGCAAATACAATATTTGCAAAAGCAAACTTTTTTATTTTACTCTTTGCTTCACTTCCACATGCACCAATACACTGACACAGAAACATGCACAGTGTGCAACGCACTGCTTCTCTTCTTCTTCGGCTTCTTCTTTCGGCTGAGTGTGTGTGTGTGCGTTTTTATTATCTTCGGGGATGGTTTTTCCACTCTTATCAAGGATATTTGCCAATTATTTGTTGGATTTTATTGACTATTTTTCAGCTACTTTGCGGATTTCTGTGGCACTATTCTTCCTCTTCTTTATCTCTTTTCACATGCACTTTTTTTATCGACGCCAACACTTGCACACACACATGAACATGAACACATGCACATGCATACGCGGCCACGGGTAAAATTTGCCTTTGCTTCCTTTACTTTTCACACAACATTTAAACATTTGTTGTATTACTCTCACACACAATTACGTACACATACACTCGCAAACGAATTGTTTGTTAAATTCGAAAAAACATTTAACACATTCTGCGGCACGCGGCATTCAAGCGCTAGCGGCAAAAAAGCGCGAAATACATTTAACACGACTTTAGCCGCTGACGGCCTGGCGTTTAAAGCTGCTGTTATATTATTAACTTTTCCGCAGGTGGAAACACTTGTGCCATTTAATAATTAATATTTTTTTGTATGGCCGTTTGGGAAACACGCGCGACGCGAACCTCGCGCAACAAAATTTAAAAATTTTTGTTGCTTTCCGTGGCAAAGTTGCACAGCAATGTTGCACATTCAGTTCGCCATGTAGCTGAAAATTTGTCCATACAAATCAAATGTACCTTACGGTATGGAACGTCGCAACAATGAATCTTCAGTCGGCTAGGGATGATAGATACTATGGCAATATTTCGATAAATGTTGATAATATATTCGTAGGCAGTCCTGCCGTTTTAGCACATTTCAAGCTAAATCCAGCATATCTGAATAGTCGGAAATATATCATGAACGTATTAAATATTAAAGCCAGGTTATTTTCATTTTAAAATAATAATCAAAACTATGGATAAATATGTATACCATTTTTTCTGAAAATTATTATTCTCCTTTACTATACGTCACTAAAGTGCACAATGTTGCTGGAAATGAATATTTGAACAGAGTGTAATGGGACAATAAGGTATGCAAAGTATGTGCAACATAATATCGACATATCGACTGCAATACATTTTTCGTCGATCGAAATCAGGGATGATATTCGATACATACTAGAAAAGCAACCGTAATACTAGAAATATTCAATCTCTCGTCGCCCTCATTAAAATTGGAAGGAAACAAGTGCAAGTGCAGCTAAAGTGCAATTATAAGGCAGTCGAAGGACAACGCAATGTAAATAAATATTCAAATTCTTCCGCATACTGCTGCATTTGCGGAGTCGCCACATCTGGTCACACTCCGCGCCAAAAAGTTTGTTTTTATTCTGAAATATTTTCCCGTTTTCTTTGTTTTAACCATTTGTTCGCCCCTGGCAGAATCCTGGGGCAGCCACCATGACACACCGCAGCCAGGACATACCCATCCGCCCGCGCTATGGTTACACGGAGGAGGAGAATGAGCAGGGGCAGCACACACAGCGGACAAACAGCGCCACACCCGCCTCCTCATACACAGAGATTCCGTTTCTGGCGCAATATCCGGGTGCAGTGCCCGAGCACGTCTTGCAGGACATCACCCCAACGGCGGGGAACACGAACAGCCTTCCCGGCCAGGGCGGCGGCGACAGCTATGTGAATCTGGACTCTGGCGAGGATGAGGATCCGCCAGAGGGCGAAGACGATGACAGCAATTCCAAAGACAGCTCCGGTGAGCCCCTCCAGATGCGCGGCAAGTCAGAGACCAGTGAGTGCCACTCTTACTCTTGTCTTGCATCGATTTCTATTATAGTTTCCGCTCCTTCTAGCAGATATTCCGTATGGTGAGTCTGGTGAAATGCGACACTTTGTGGCCCACAATCTGGAGGAAAAGCTGCGCGAGGGCGCTCCTGCAGCCACGCCCTTGGATTACTCCTCGGAGCATACGACGCCCTCCACATCGATGGGCCCTGGCGGAGGAGAAGGCATCCTCACGCGCCGCTTTCTCCAGTCGCGGAATATCCCCGAGGTGGACGGCAATGTGCTCAGCGACATTGAGCTGGAGGCACAATATCTGGCCTCCTCGGTGGATAATCTGCTGGAGAACCTGGGCAATCTGCTGCACTCCATCTCCTCCATCACGGCGGACAATGTGGAGGTGCACAAGAATGCGGTGAACAAGCTGACGGATACGCTGGATGCGAATATCAAATGCCAGTACCAGCTGCTGGCCAAAACGGAGGAGATAACCAAGTCCATGAAGCCCACAGAGCGCTTAGGCCAAAGAATGTGAGTCTGGCGAGTTTGAGTATTCTGCATGTAAATATCTTAAAGATACTTTTTGCCTTCCCACAGCAGAGAGATCAAGCGACTGGTGGATACGCTGGACAGCATTATGTAGCCTCTAAGCAAACAGAACCATGGATTTGTGTGTGTTTTCTAGTCATACTAATCATTCCATAAAGTAACATTACAAAAGTACACCACAGGAATCCTTCCTGCCTCTATTCAGAGCTTCTCCACCTTTGCCTTGACTATCCGCAGTGGATCCACTGGCTTGTCGTTCTTGTCCGTCTCCACCATTCCAATGCGCTTCACTACCTCCATGCCCGTGTACACCCGGCCAAAGATCGTGTGCTTCCCATCCAGCCATTGCGTGGGCGCCAAGGTGATGAAAAACTGTGAGCCATTCGTATCTGGGCCGCTGTTTGCCATCGACAGGATGCCAGCGCCCGTGTGCTTGAGGTCGCCATGCAGCTCATCGCCAAATTCCGCCCCATAGATGGAGGTCCCGCCGCGGCCAGTGCCCGTGGGATCGCCACCCTGAATCATGAAGTCGCGAATGATGCGATGGAAAACCACATTGTTGTAGTATCCCCGCCGTGAGAGCTCGGCAAAGTTGCGGCACGTGTTGGGGGCATGCTTCCAGTACAGTTCCACAGTAATTTCGCCCATGCTGTGCGGAAAAGCGGGAAAAACCCCAAGAAAATTATTCGATTTTTGCACAGAAAAAAGTTTCCACGACTTGCCTCGTTTCCAAGGTCACAAAATGTGGCTGCCATGCCTTGTCGGGTATGGCTCCAGCAGCGGGATCGGGCAGGGCCAGCATTTTCGGATTATCTCTTGTTTTTAAACTAAATTTCCGCGAAATTCGTGAATTGTTTACGTTTGTTTTGGGTGCAACTGAAACGAAGCCTAGAGGTGTCAAACCATCGAGGGCACTATCGATAGCATCGACAATTTGCTGCTAGTCTCTACTATCGATGGTTTTGAGCCTATCATGATAGTATCGAGCTACAGTCGTTGCGCTTTTGATATGTTTGGATTGGCAGCTATAAAATACGAAGACCCATTTGTAAACAAATCGACAGGGTGCATCTAATTTTTACAATGGACAAGTTCCTAAAAGGTTTCAATGGTTTTTGAATAATTATTAGAGCTATCACAATAGCGGGAATCGATTGTTTTTTTCAAAACATTCAAAACTATCGATGGCTCAACTATCAATCGTTTGACAGCTATAACGACGCTCTGAAGAATCAAATCAACATGCACCTACTCTACGTCACACACCTTGCAGTGTTTTAGATACTGAACAAAAAATACCACAACTGAAACGTCACCTTCTTGTTCCATCCTCCTGCATAACCTGAACCTTAATATGTAAACAATCCAATGAAAAATAGCTCTAAAAACTAGCCAATCCTGAAAAAAATGTATGTATCTATCGGATAAAATTATTTGTTTAGGGCTGAGAGTCCCAGCTAGCTAGTAATATTAAACTGAATATCAAAATTGACGAATTTCATACCAAAAAATATCATGGTATGGCATCCCGCAGGAACTACGAATTGCTCTAATCTGGCAGCGCCCCAAAACGACGTCACATTCGTTTTATGTTGTTTTTGTTTGAACCTTAATATGTACATAATCTAATAAAAAGGACTTCTGAAAACTTGCCAATATTGTAGAAAATTTATGTATCTATCGGATAAAATTATTTGTTTAGGGCAGAGAGTCCCAGCTAGCTAGTAATATTAAACGGAATAGCAAAATCGAGGAATATCAACGTTGAATGTTTTGAAAAACAATCGATACTATCGTGATAGTATCGGGCTCAAATACTTATTAAAAAACCATTGAAACCTTTTAGGAACTTGTCCATTGTACAAATTAGATGCCACCTGTCGATTTTTTTACAATTTTGTCTTCGTATTTTATAGCTGCCAATCCAAACATATCAAAAGCGCAACGACTGTAGCTCGATACTATCATGATATACGCAAAACCATCGATAGCAGAGACTAGCAGTAAAATATCAATACTATCGATAGTGACCTCGATGGTTTGACACCTCTAGTATCAACGCGTCGCGCCGTGAAAGAAATTCGAGTAAATATTATAATTTTAATGAACTGAAAACTGATTCCCGAAGAACGCGTCGGGCGCGTGATACTACCACAACAAGAGTGAGTGAGAGAGTGCGAATGAAAATATAAAATTTTCAATGTGCAGCATACGGGTGCGTGAGTGAGTCGGGAAATATGGCGAGTGTGTTTTTATAATCCAAAATAAATCTAAAACTACACTTTCTTCACAACATGGAAATTCAATAAAACCACAAAAAGTAAGCAAAAACTTCCACAAAATTTTCCAAAGCCAAAAACTGATTGAGGAGAGAGCTAGCCAAGTGCTGTGTGTTTGTTATGTGTATGTGTGTGAATTTTTTTGTTGCTGTTTTGTGAGTGAACGAGCGAGAGAGAAACTCTTGAATTGAAAACGATGAACCTTAAGTAGCGCACGTAGCGTGTCCGAGGGAGAGAGCAACATACTTTTAAATTGCATTTTTAACTTGTTTTCCCCTGAAAAATTGTTGTGGCTGTTGTTTCTAGCAACAATATGGTGTACAGCGTGTCTCTGGCAAAGAGAAACATTTCAAAAATAGCTGCCATATGGAAAGAGTGTGGTTCTCTCATGCGGGTCCTGCTTCCTGCTGAAGGATGTTTTTTGTGTTGAAATACCCAAGCTACCGTTAGACATGTGGCTACGGGACTTTTTTGTTTTGTTCATTCACATTTGGCACTTTACTGCCGTATTTTGTGAGTTTGGCGATTTATTATTGTTGGTTGGATGGTAGTGAGAAGTAGGTGTGTGTTTTGGGCTAGTCTCCTCTTTTACCGCCGCACCACCTCTCTTACTCCTCCAGCAGGCGCTGCGTCACCATCATCATCATCGTCAAACGTCGGCGATTCATCAAAGAAACGCCGCCGGCTGCTCTCACAACAACAACACTTTTGGGGAGAGAGTAAAACCAGAGAGAGCGAGCGCGGCGTCGACTGACACTCATTCATGCAAAGGATACCGAAATTCTCTCTTTTGCAGTCGCTGTCTCTGCCTGCGTTGACTGCGCCGCTTGCAGCGCTGGTTTCCTTCTTTTTTTTGTTTTTTTACATGTAAATCATTTAAAGGGAAATTGTTGCACAACTTTAACGAGTGGGTGAGTGGGCGGGATAGGAACGGTCTTTCTGCTCGTGGGTTTTCCCCGCATTGATTACCCCTCCACCCACTGTAGCAGCTGTCAATTAGTTTTTCCACAAGAAAAAATAAAATAGAGCATTCTCAAGAGCTTCCATATGTTGAGTGTCCCTGTTCTTTCTACCGTATCTCTCTTACACCCCCGCCCGCCCATTCGCGCTGAACAGCTGTTGGAAAGTTTTCCACAAATGAGATTACCAGTGGGTGACCGAGTGGGGGGTGGCAATGGGTGATAGAGGTTCTCCAGCTTTTATTGGCTTGTAATTGATGCCCCCCTCTGCTGTCCATCATACTGCTTGTTACACACTGCTTGCCTCTTGCACTGCTATACCCCCTCCTTCTTGTGGCACTGCTGTCTTCCATATTGATGATTGAATTGCGGCGTAGGCGATGGATTGTCGCACACAGACGAGTAGATTGGCGACGAAGCAAGTCGAAAGAGGTGATGACGTTAGCAGTAAACCCGTTTAAGCTGAAACTGTAACCAAGTTATCAGCATATCCCCCAGAAGTCCCAGTCGGAAACCGTAGGAAATCCTGTTGAGAGCAGGAGAAAAACAAGAAACCTTCGAGTAAGGAAAATATAAAAATCTCCGACTCTCCGTGTGATATAAAAACCAGAGTTAAACAAACTCTGAAATCTATGGAGAATTTCACATGTTACTCGTATTGCTTTGGGAAAGTACGCCATAAACAAAGAAAACCCTATAAGAAAACGTATCAGAAAGCAACGGGGAAGATTTTGATTGCTTATGGATAAAGAGAGAACCATCTAAAATAAATTACAACCAATTAATCTTAGCTTCATATTTTCAAATGGTGTAGTCGGGTCCAGATATTTACTCATTCAGTAATTTTAGTAGATCATATTACGGCTGACTACTGCAGATTTCTCTGTTCTGAATGAGATTTTCAATCAGTGCAGAGTTTTCTAGGGTCTACTGGCTCTGCTTGTCTGCTGCCTCCTAATCCAAAAAACAGTTCATAAATGTCCCATCATTAGGATTTGTAAATTATGTGTGATATGAAAAATAGTGTAAATTATGTGGGTCTATTCAATGTATTACTCTTTAAATGGAGATAGGGTTTCAGCAGGCAATCTATAATTCTGTATCTTCTATTATCTCCCGTATTGTGACCATTTACGATGGCTATTAGAGCCCCTATTTGAGGGTGGAAATAACTCTTAAGTAGCTCTTAAACAGAATCTCAGTTTCCATAATGGTTCATTTTATCCCATATCTACTGCATGTTTCCTTTGCCTATCCCTCTCCGTAGAACCTCTCTCTTCTGGGCAGTCTCCACCGTGGAACCGCATGGCTTTGCCCCATTGTTAACCCCAAATTGAAACAAGTTTTTGCGTGGCTTCTCCTTGGGCGGAATCCATATGTTTCGTTTGATCCTCTAAAGGGAAAAACCTATGATTTTCCACGTTGCCTCAGGACTCTTGCCTCTACCGCTAAGTCCCTCCTGGCATCGCTCCTTAGCCCGCTCCCGCGTTGGTCTCCCATTCTGCCCCTGCTCCCTTCTCCACTTAAACCCTATTTCTTCATCCTTCTTCCCCTCCCCTCTCTCTCTCTCTCTCACCCTCACCCTCTAGCTACACAGAGAGTGAAACTATAACTGTTTCTTGCTTTTGGTCTAAAAATATGCTCCACACTCACTCAATCACATACACATTCAGCCCCGTGAGTGTGTGCGCGAGTGTGTGAGTAATTAAGTCTGCCCACGACTACCACACCTTCCTTGCCCGCTCTCCACCTCTCTAGCCCATGCAACTATTTTTGCAAGTTGCCCCGCCCCTTTGCCGGTTCTTAGCCTCTGTCCCTAATCCACTCGCCAACCGCTGCCTGCCGCCTCGCTGTCCGCGTCGCTGCCGACGCAAATCCTTACGTGTCAAATGGAGCCACTCTCACACGCTGATGGGTGGGTGGGCTGTGCGGCAGGAAGGGTGGAGCAGGGTAGCACCCACGTAAGCAGCAGGAAAAAAAGTGATTTCGCGATTCGTCCCCCGGGCAGAGGCAGCACCAGAGTGGCAGAGGCAGCAGCAGCAGCAGAGGCATTTAAAAAAAGTAACCAGCACAGCAACTGAAGCTTGCGCCGGCGCCTATCCAGACAGAGAGAGAGAGAGCGAGGAGCTTGCTCTGGGGCCTTTGGGGCTTAAACCTCAGTCGCCAGCCACCGTCGAGAGTCTTTCAGCAAACGGCGTGGCAAGCGGACGTTGCAAGCGGCATGCGGCAGCAAAACCAGAAAAAAGAAGAAGAAATAAGAAAAACAGAGAGATTGTGTAAAGAGAGAGACGAAATCGTCGTGTACGTGTATCCTCTGCCTGGAGGCTGCTGCTGCGGCAGTAAAAAGCAAGTCGGTGCAGAAGAAGGTGCAAAAACAAAGTAAAATTCATAAATAAACAGAAATTCCGGCCAAAAAGGTGTCGCCTGATGGCAGGTGTCTCTGGCTATGCTATGTGTACAGTGTACAGTGTGTGTGTGTGTGTTTCTGTGTCTGTGGGAGAGTGATTAAATATTACGACTTAAACCTTTTATGTTTTGCAATTCCCCCCGCTAACAAATCAACAAACAAATATAAATATTCATTTAGTTACACCCAAAAAAAGGAGCGAGACAGATAGAGAGATGGTCGACAACAAAAATGAACGTATTTTTCTGCCCATGACGCTGCGGCGCAGCTTTGGGCACTGCTTATAAATATTCTGCATGGACGGAGCTCTGCTTTAGTTGCTGCTTAAGCTCTGCTTAGGGGCACTGCTTTAAAGTTTAAACTATGCTTAGGATTTGTCTAGACACTGCTTAGGCTTTGACTAGGATCTGCCTAGACACTTCTTAAGGTCTGCTTTTCCTCTCGCCAATCTCTGTTTAAGCTCGGCTTGCTATGCTGCTTCTGATTCTGGATTGTTCTGCTTGTTCTTTGCCGGCTGCGCTGCAAAGAAGTTTACAAAATATGTAAATGCGTGTGTGTTTTTGTTTGCATGGGTTTGTGTTTGTGTTTGTGCGTGTTTGTTTTTGTCTCCTCTGGGTCTGTCTGCTCTTTTTTCAGCCTTTCTTTCCATGCAGCTTTCCCATTCGCACTTCTTTGGTTGACTGGATGAATGAAGAGAGCAACAGAGCAAGAGAGAGGCAGATGGGGAGAGAGGGAAGGAGGCATTAATAACTCTGGAACCGGCTTTTTGTTGTTTGTTGTTTGCTTTTGAGTTGGTTGTTGCTTTTGCTTTTTGGCTTGTTTATGAAAAAGTTGCCGATTTTGTGGAATTATCGAGGGTTTCTCGGGAATTCTATTTTATTGATATCAAAGTGCGTAGAAAACAATGAGAGTCTCAGGCGCCACAGCACCCGGTTTGTGCGTGTGTGTGTGTGTGCTTTGGGCCAAGTGCGTAATTTCCAGAATTTCTGTTTTTGCTTTCTGCCTTTTTGCGGTTCTGCCTTCCGTCGCTGCTGCTGCTGCCTGCCCCTCTCACTGGCTTGTTTTGATAGTGGCTTCCCTTCCATATTCTGTCCGCTTTTTGCGTAGTTTTTTAGTGCTTCCCCAAGCGCAAAAAAAAGAAATATAAAAAAAGTAATTTATTTTTGGGTGCTGTTTTGGGCAAAAACATTTGAATGGAAATTTTTGTGAAATAAATTAAGTGCAAAGGTGTGGACGGCGTGTTGGGGAGTGTATGACTTTGTGTGTGTGTGTGATACGTGAATTGTGGTGGATTCTATTTTTCATTCATTTTTTCCACAAAAATTGTTCGTGTACTAATCCAAAATTTCCTCTCTCTCTCTCTCGCAGATTCTCTTTTAATTTGTTAAAAATTGTCTTTGTCTTGGATAAAAAGTTATTTGTAAATATATTTAAAATTCTTCGTATTAAATTTTAATCAAGCATCCAAAAAAATAAATAGAAAATTATCAACAAAAATTCCAAAGAAAGGAAATGAAAAGTTGTCGAAAATACCAAAATTTGAAATCATTTGGTCAAAAGGAAATCGTCGCGACAACAAGAAGAAAATTTTGTACAAAACGAATTTGTAAGGAAGAAAAAAGAAAAGGACCGCCCGCTCGAAGAATCACTCCAATGAGATCCCATTGAGTGTGAAGAGAGCAAAAGCAGGACGACAGACAGGGAGAGAGAGATTGAGAGAGAGACAGACAGAAGCAGAGGAGCGAAACGAACACCCAAACCATTAGTCAGAGCGGGATAGCATGCGCCAATGAGAGCGTCCCACCAGCTAAGAGCGTCCGATTTCGTTGACTACGCTGCCGTCGTGGGAGTGGGAGTGAGAGGAGGAGTGGGACTGGGTCTAGGACTGGAATTGGGCGAAGGATCGTATTACAGCAGCGATCTAACGGCATTTGTCGTGGAGCAGGAGCAGAGACAGCAGCAAAGGGAAGCAGAGGCAGCGGCAGAGGCAGCAACAGCAGCAGCGGAAGCGGCAGCAACAATCAAGCGAAAACGTCAAACAGGTGAGTGTGTGCAAGACAGAGACGACTGTAGTGTAATTCAGTAATGCAAGCAGTGCATATGTCCTGGCACTTCTTGAAAGTGTTTTCCTTGAGAGCCTGAGTCACTGGGTGACGAGAAAGATAGAACAAGCAAGATACTATTTATAAGAGTATTAGCCGAATATTCCATTTCCTTTGTGGATTGCATGTTGCTCCACTGATAGCACTTATCGATTGCTGACAATCGTTTCATTTGGCCTGAGTTATCGTTATCAGACACGCGCTATGGGCAGCAAATCGAAAGTGGGTTTTGTATTAATATTATTATTAAGCGCAGTATATGTATTTATTTATTATTTTGTTGCTGTGCTGATTCCTTTTTATTTTGCTTCTTATCTTCTTTTGCTTTGTATACTTGTTCCACTCCCCTATCTGCCCCTTTTTCATTGTTGATTATCGCAATAGACGCCTTGGTTACTTGGAGAGTGTGAGGGAGAGAGACATCAGCTCACATGGTTTGGTCTGTTCTTTTCTGCTCTCTCCTGCCCAGAGACATTCCCAGACTTCTCCTCATTTTGTCTCCGTCTTTGGCTTACTCTTCCACGCTATCTCTGATTACGTTTGCATGCTCAAACATGTCTGTCTCAGCGTTTGACATACACACACACTCCCCTACCCTCCATTCAGTCCACTCCACCAAGCTGCTTTTGACACCCCCACAATTACCCCCCAGTCCAATCCCCTAATTCGTATTTCTTGTTGATTTTCTTGGGTTTATTTTGTTTGTTTCTCAAGATAACTCAATAAAGCTTTGGGGTTTGAATTCTAATATATTTTTACATCACTTACTAAATTTTCATCCAAATGGGATCCCTATATCTCTATAAAGCTAACATATGTAGAACAAATCACTCGAAAAACAAGTTTTATTTTAAATATAATTCAGTCAAAACTCTAGCAAATTGTAGTTAAAGGTTTTGTTTTTTTTTTAGCTTAATAAATTGTGTGACTAAAGCTGTAGTATCTCTGTATATGCATGTGTATGTAGCTCCCTTAGGTAGGATCGATCTTCTTTCAGACCAAGAAGCTTGACTCTTATCTTTTATTTTATTTTATTGTGATGATGATGTTTTCGTGTTTCTACTTTGTTGACTGTTCTCTCCTCGCCTTCTGCTGGTTTTTTGCCTTACTTTATTCGCCTGTTTTTTGTGAGTTTTTTTATGACTATAATGATTTATTGTTTGATATATCACACGCTTCCCAAACACACACACATATACACTCGTACAGCTGGAAGGTCTCTTCTCTCTTGTTACCCATTCAATTCCGTTTCTTATTTTATTCCGTTTCTCATTGAAAATTCCAGCGGACGCAATTACCACCCCAATTGTCTCCCAATCTAAATTTGTCTTCTTCTTCTCCTCCTGTTTCTGCTGCCTTCTCCTTCTCTCTTTCTCTTTCTCTTTTTCTTTTCCATATACTTATTTACTTTTCGCTTATTGCGACTTGTAAAAATATTTGCTGTAGTTGTTGTTTCTGTCGTCATTCGCTCTTCAAGTCTGGAGGAATATTTTCCGTGCCATTTTTGTTTTGTTTTTCTCTGTAATTTTTTTTATTTTGTTTATCTGGATTTGTAATTTTGGTTTAGTCGTATTCCAATATTCTTCAAAATGTTTATCCGATTTCGATGTGGAAATCTTTTATTTATTGTTAAGGGAACTGTTTGACAAGAGATAAACCGATCCATCAGTTAGTTAGTCATGCCCCAATATGGGGATTATTGTGCCAAAACAATTTCATGTATTGTATATTTTGCTTATCTTGTTGACATTTCCCCATATCTTTCTGGAATCTAGATTGCATGCGAATTTTCCGCTTATCCAATTGATATTTCATTTGTTTTTTTCATTTGTTTGGTGGATTATAGCGCATTTTCCACTTATCTTATTGATATTTTCATTATCTTATCGCTTGCTTTTGGTGGGTGGAAATGTTTGGCAATTATTTTCAGACAGAGATACGAATAAGTAATTGAAATTTTAGTTTATCTTGGTTTTAATCGTAAAATCTTGTTTAATAAAAATTGTATGCTAAGGCTAGCATTGGATTGAGGAACTTTTACAAGTTATATCCTTAATTTCGAATCCAGACAAATTTTATATTTGCTAATTAGCCCATTTGCCGGCTTTACCTTCAACTTTGATCAAGACTTCCCTCTCAACAGATTATCCAAGTACCGAACCAAAGAATGAACCCAAAAGGGCAGTTAACAGATTTCTTTTGGAATCAAGTACATTACTTTCTTCATCCATCGGTTATCTCTGATCTCTCTTATCCTCTCGCGCTCTCTGTGTCTCTTTCCACCCATTCCCTGCCCCAATTATCTTCTCGCTTTAACATTCTCAAATTCCTCTGCGTTTTCCCCCATCTCTCTCCGTCTCTGGAGATCAACGTTTGCATTGTTGTTGGACTTTCGCTCATAAATCTTGTCGTTTCTGCTAATAACTTGCCCTTCCTCTCTCTCTTTTGTCGCTCTCCTCTCCTGTGGATCGCATCGAGTGGGAGTGAAAGGAGCCTAGACACAGCTGCGCGACCGACCCCAGGCACCCGGTGGGCCATCATCTGTCTACCTCACTGTCTCTCTTCCTGCTCCACACTTTGTCTGTCTGTCCGCGTAGGCGTTCCTTTTTAGAAATTTCTCTCTGTACACACACACAAACACACACACACATATATTTATAACCGGTGCGACGGAGCCTGCTCTGCTCTCCTTTTTAGCCTGCTTCACAGTTGTTTCTGGGCAGCTTTAATAACGGAGAATCTTTCACTTTGCCTCCTTGTTGGTGGCTGCTGTGACTACGCTTTATGCTGTTCCACTGCTTTCTGCAGCTCCTCCGCTGCTGCTATGCCTTCTGCTGGCTTCAGCGCCTTCTGCTGCTTTTCTGCTTGGCTGGCCCCTTGTTGATTGATGTCGTTATTTCATTGTATGCCCTGCCATTGATGTCCGCACGGCGTGTGACATATTAGAGATGGGAGCGTGAGCAAAAGACACCCTGTAATTGCTGAGAGTGGGTCTGTCTCGGGAAACAGGTTCCACCACTCAAAAGAGGTGGCAAACAGGTTCCACACTCACTCACTCACACACAAACACAGGTTCCCCAAAAGGGAAATTGGTACACGCGTGCATCTCTTATTAAAGCAGTTCCCGACTGCTCTCTCCCTACCAGTCCCCCTCCTCTCCGCTCCAGCCATTTTTTCCTTTGACTTCTTGTTGTTTTTGTCGGTTATGTGATACGTTAATGGCGGCCCAGGCCCTGCTTCTGTTTATGGGCGTGCGTGTGTACGCATGTATGCGTCCGTTCGTGTGCTTTCGGCGACATACACAAAAAGCAAAAGCCACAAAAGTAGAGAAGCAGCGACGCAGTAGCGAAGGCAGCAGCAGCAGCAAAGGTTTCTTCAAAGACATTCTAGGCGGCAGCGTAGCAGCCCACGCACAAGAAGCCAGCAGAAGAGAGGGAGAGAGAGCTAGACAGACAGAGGGCAAAGCTTACATGTCAATCATATGCTTTGACGACTGCTTGCTACTCCTTTTACCAATGCTTTTTCAAGAATCGCTCTTCTAGAACTGCTTGAACATAAACTGCTTTTCAAAGATTGTTTTTGAGTTTTCTTGCATTTTGGCATGTACACATATGTAAATGGGCAGAAAGAGCGACATGAAAGAGCGACAGTGGCATATACATATGTAGGTTGATAAGAGGGAGAGGGATAAATGTAAATTGAAAAGTTTCATGCCAAAAATCACGTAGTACATCGTAGGGCCCCCAAAACACACACACCGAAAACAGAAGGCAAACAAAACGGTAAACAAATGTAATTCAGATTCAGTTGCGGACTGCCATGCAGATTCGGACTCCGAATCGGAGTCGTAGAGCCGTAGAGCACAACGTGAGCCAACGACCGACCCAAAACCCGCGTGAATCCAATGAATATAGTCATAGGCCTTGCAAATGAATAATGAATAACATTCCATTTGGGATTCACGATCTCTTGGCGATCGATACTGGAAATCGAACTCTTGGCTAGGCACGAGAGATGGTCAGAGGGAGAGAGATGCACAGATAAAGCGATCGAGAGAGGGGGACAGTGACAGCTGGCCCAGTGGCAGTTTCTGGCAGATACACAGAGTCCCCATAAACATTTCAATTAAAACCACACAAAAGGAAGGGGAAAAGGGAGAGAGGATTGGGCGGAGGCAATAAGCAAAAGATAGATAAAGCAGAATGCCCAAAAGTTATCTCTGTTTTCTGTTTTTATTTGGTTTTTCGCGTTTTTCCTTAAATTAGTTTTGACATGCCGCAAAAATGCGACTATGTTCCACTCCCCGCCACCAGTCGACATACAGTGAAAGCTTCCATGGGGGGGAAATATTTCATATAACGCCGGGTCTATTCATGCTGATCTCGCATTATAATCTATATATTTTCTGGCTTCAACTTCTTTAAAATATGAAGTCTGTGTATTGGTCCCTCCATTAGAGCTCTCACTGTATTATATAGTCGTTGATATGTGATTGATAGGGTCAACCTAGACGAGGGCCAGACGACAGACGGGCATGAAAATGTGTGTGTGTGTGTTTTAACAAAACGATGAATGGAATGCTTTTTGCCCTGAAGGTGACTCTGAAATAGCCTCGACAGAGAGAGAGAGAGAGAGGCAGAGAAAAACGAGAAAAAGTACTCGACATTAATGACAAATGGGGGGTCTCCGAAATGGAAATGCTGTGGGGAATGAGAGAATAAGCTTTACATTAATCTCGAATCTGTTTTCAAAAATATAAACAAAGCAATTAGAGGGCAGCTTTTATATTTATATAAGCATACCCTCTCCGACTATATTTTTGTGCAATTTTCTGTGATTTTTATTAAAATATTTTGTATTTTTTTTGTTGCAGGTAAGCCACGAAAATTGCTGATGGGATTGTTGCCGCCTTTGTATTGTAATTAAGTGAGTTTTTGCTAAAATATTATATGATATTCTAGGGTTGGGTACTGCATGAGAGCACATTGATTTCCACTTTATTTTTTTGGTTTCTTCTGAGAGATCTCTGCCTCGCGCGCTCACTCGTTTCATCATTGGAGAAACAACTTTGAGAAATCGGACCAGTTTTCGGGGGCTTTCGAGAACTTGTTTCTTGGGTACAAAGCATACAATTTCCAGTCACAATGTTGTGGGGAGATTTTTTTTATTTTTTATTTTTCGTTTTTGTATTTTAATTGAAAATAAAACTTCAATCTCTCGTTGCGCTGTGCTGCTCTCTTCTCTACTCCACTTCTCTGCATCTTCTCTTAAAGCATGGAACGGGCGACAAATGGAGGTCAAACTTGAAATTCATCATTCAACAAAAACAAAAAACAGACAAAAAAAAAACCAACAGAAAAACGCGCTTTAAAAAAACAGCTGAAAGAAAATTCGCATTGGTTACAGATAGAGCTCTCGCTCCCTCTCTCCCTCTCCCTCTCCCTCTCTACCTCTCCCTCTCTCTTTTACACTATCTAGTGCTCTCCCTTTTGCACTCCTTGGCTCTGGTAACCCTCTCTGCTCCACCCGTTGTCTGGTTTAACCCTCGTTTGGGGAAGCGGTAAACCTTGAGGTTGTTTGTTTGTTATTTTTTTTTTTATTATTTTGTCGAGCGGCAGCGCGGCGATTGTCGAGCGGGCTGTCAATGTCTGCCGTCACTTGTTTTATTGCGATACGTTCTTCTGTAGCTGTAGTTGTATCTGTATCTTTTTTATATATGTGTGTGTGTATTTTGTATCTTTATATCTGTGTTTATTTGTTGTTGCTTTCTGTATATTTCGAGTGCGTGTGACAATGCAGGGCCTCTGAGTCGCTCGCTTAACAACAAGCAGCAGCAGCCGCCGCCGCAGCAGTAACAGCGATTCCAGATACATTTACAGCCACAAAAGATACAGATACAAATGTACAGTTGCAGATACAGATACAGATACACTCGGACGTGTGCGATATTGTTGCCTATGGAAATTGAATCTAAATTGGGTTAACAAGTGTTAATGAACAATTCCCACAACACACAACAAAAAAAATATATATGTATATATAAAAAAACTGCATCAAAAAGGGAATGGAAATGGGGAGAAAACAGATGGAAAGAGAGTGAGGGAGAGAGACGAATGATTGTGGGAACGGAGAAGCAGCAAGCGAAATGCTGATGTGAAAAGTACAGTAACCCTCGGTAACTGGAGAATCTCTGTCAAGCACAGAAGTGTGAGAATTGGAAGAGAAAAGAAAGAGAGATTCTTTGGAAAAAGGCATACAAAAAACGGTTGATCAACGAAAACATATTTTTGAAAGAAAAAGGCGACAATTGTAAGGGAGAATGACTTTTAAATTAAACAGAGATCACTCCCCAGAATATCTCTCTGTATCTCTGTATTCTTCTCCTATTCTGCTTCCGTTCCCTATACACTATTTTCTTACTCCGATACTCTTACTCTTTCGGTATCCTCTTGTGTCTCTTCAATCTGTCTGTATTCTCCATTAATTCTCTCCAAAATCTCCAATCTCCAATCTTGATTTTCCATCAATTCTCTGTATAATCTCCCCTTATTCTCCTTCTGTATTCTATACAAAATATTTTCATGTCCCAAAGTCCTTCTCTCGCTCCATAAATTTATCTTTTATATATTCACGTATTTTCCCTCAATTCTCCAAATTCCTCTACTTCTATAGCCATATTGGTTTCCTTCTCTTTATTCATTAATTTCTATTTCAATCAATCAATTTTTAATGAAATTTCGTTCGTTTTTTTCTTTTTGTTGTATTTTTTAGACCTATTTTGTATTTTTTTTGGCAGTCCTACCTGTGGGGCACAGATTACGCAAATCACCTGAAAAGCAGTGGATAAAGAAGCGGAAAGAGAGGAGAAATAGGAGAAGAATGAAAGAGGGAACCAGAGGATAAAGAAAGCGGGAACAGTGCAGGCAGAGGGAATGTTTGTGCAAAAGGAATGAAACGAATTGAAAGTAGAATCAAATTAAATAATATCAAAAGCTGCTTAAGCCCAAGGGCATCCGTCGGCTGGGGTGTGGGGAGGTGGCGGTGTGTGCACCAAAGTGTGCGATAAGTGAAAAGAAAAACACAAAAAACACACACAAAAATAAATTGTATAATAAAAGTACAGAAATAGAAATTCTCGAAACTTACACAACACCCACCCACCCACGTCCCCAGAGAGCGGCTAATGGTGGTGGGGTAGGGTAGGGTAGGGAATGATTCAGAGCGTAATTGGTATTACTACCCCCACCGAATGGAGGTGGGGGTCTTTCCCGCCGCCCGTCACCCGTCACAACACATTAAACGCAATTATAGAAAGTCAATTGAAAAGCCTGAAAAAAAAAACAAACTGCGCGGCTGTGGAAAGGCTTAAAAGCGAAACGGCGAGGAGGGAAACGATGCTGGATACCTTTTAATGGATCATTTCTACGAGAACATACAGAATGAAATCTCCATGCAGACAGAATAAATTTGAGCAGACGAGTGTGAAGACAGGAATACCCTCTCTACATAAGTAAGGGTACTCTGAAAACCGCGTTGCCTTTGGGCCAGTGCCGGGAATCAACGTGCAAAGCTGTTGATTGGGTGGGGGTTTATTATAAAAAAAAAACCCACACTTTGGGTGCAAACCATCCTTGGGATACAAAAGAGATGGAGATGCAGGGACCGCAACACGTGCCTCTCACTCTCTCAGACTCTATCTGTCTGTAACGTCTCTCTCTCTCTCTCTCTGTCGCCCTTCCTCTTAGCTTTGCCTTTTTGCTAATTCCATTTGCATGCTGCGAGGGCCGGTCGCCTGTGGGTGTCGTTTCTATTAAAATCCTTTTGCCCTGCTGTGGGCAATACGAGATAACCCAAATGGGTGACAGTTAAAGAAAGAGGAAAGAGAGCCAGATAAAGTAAGAGATATAAATAGAGGGAAATATGGTAAGAATGAGCGAGAAAATGGGATAAAGTCAACCGTTGGAGAGGATATTAAATTGGGCAAAAAGAAGAAAAAGCAAATGGATGCAGTGTGAGAAGATATTTTGTGCGTTGGAATATTGGAGGAACATAGCAGTTAGGGTAACTTTCGATTTGACTGGAGATCGTTTAGACGGATTAAGATTATCATCGATTTATCGAGGAGCCACTGTGACTGCCTCTGCCTCAACCGCAGTACTTGAGTGTACTGTACAGCGGATTACAGCCTTTGCCACCTGCCTTTTACACTCTGCCTTCCTGTGTAAATTGTGTAAAGCTCTCTCCCTCGCTCTCTCTCTCCCTACCACTCGGCTTAACAGCTTAGAGATCTAATCATTCCTATTCCTCCCACTCTCTTTCGCTGCTTTGCTATTTGCTGTTTCTCTGCTCTCCTTTTCAATTATTTCGCTTATCGAACTATCTTTAGTGGCTCTGTGTTTTGTCATTTTCGCTTTCTACAGGTGTGTCTGCTACCTCACGCCCCCCTCCACCTATCCTCTCGCTTTCCGCTAGCTGTGTTTTTTTATTTTTTCCCCAGTACCTTTTGTGGCTTGCAAATTCGATGACTAATGGCTGGGGCTTGTGCCTGTATTTGCGTTTGCCTTTGCTGTTGCTATTTTTATGCCGCTCCTCCTCCCCCCTGTCACCCTGCCCCTGCCGCCATTTAAGCCAAAAACAAGTTTTCAACTGTTTTTTACTTCGCTATTATTATTAATTATTGTTATTTTTTTGTGGTTATTATACCGCAGTTGCGGTGCGCTTGGGCGTCGTATCATATAAATTTGCCGATGGATAACCCTCTAAAGTTGCTGTTTTGGTTTTTGGTTTTCCATTTATCTTTATGCCAAACACACAAAAAAACCTTACCATAACAGAACAGTATTCCGCTGTATTTGTTGTGGATATCCGGATATGTCGTATGGATTTTGATATTCATTTAGATTAGATAAATTTGTTAAGCTTTTTGCGGCTCTGCTCTGCGGCTGCCAAGGTTGATTTGGTAGCGTCTGTCGCCTTAGCTGTCTTGAGATTTGTCGATTTCATTTCCATGTAATCGGATGTGCTTCACAGATCAGCTGCACAGCACTCGGATTGATTGCTCGTGGGTTTTGCCTCAAGGTTTCCCATTCGAACAAAGGGGAAGTGGCAGTTCTACGAGAGAGCTACAGGCAACGGGTTTAACTTCAGCTCAAATGGCATAAAATAGGGTTTCCTCTATGATATTTTACTTCTGCCTTGAGTTATGTTCAGAGCATTAATCTTTGCTGCATTTTCTAGTAAAATATTTTATTTTTCCCACTTACATTTTGTAAATTTTACGACGCCCCAATCTTTAAATCTTAAATGGTGCATAAAATAAATATATTTCGTGAATGCAAATATGAAAATAAGCAACAGAAATTCTTCGGGCAAAAGGGGAAAGGAATGGAATGACGACAAAAGTTATGCGACAGAAATGCTACCTCATCTCGAGACATCCATCCCCGCCTCCCTTTGCCGGCTCTTTCTCTCCCTCTCTGGTGATGCACTTAAGAAAAGACTGCAGAAAAGGAACAAGAAGAGCGGCAAGAGAGCATACAGTGGCAGTGGAGAAAGGGGAACAACATTCTCGTCCAAAAAAGTACTAAAACAAAAAAGAACAAAAACAAATTGCAGTTGGGCAACATTGTGGTTGTTGGCTACACTTTTGTTTGGTTTTTGGCATACCCTTTTTTTACAGAGGGTATGCTAGTAATTGCTTTAAGCAGCTTTAAACCTATAAAAGTTCTCTGTGTGTGTAGAAATACAAACATTAAATAATGCTCAATAATTTGATATTAGATTCTAAGGTATTCAAAGCTGCGAGCATCTCTTTTGTAGGGTTTGTCAGCTTTGTCTCTGCTTTAAGGCATGCCTTGAACATCGTACATCTTTCATCATAAATCCTACCTAAATATGTATGCACAATGTGCTCGTATATTCCTGTCTTATTAAATGGCTAAAATTTAAATATTTAAAGCGAAAATTGCCTCCGTTTTACATGGTAAGGGGATGGATGGGATGGGGATGCTTACGAGCATGGGGCACGGCACGCCTTTACAATATTTTTCGAGTGAGCGAAAGGTGCCGACCGTTGTTCTGGTTTTTTGGTAATTAAGTTGAAAATATTCTATAGCTGCCACAACATAGCCTCCACGCTTGCTCCCCTTTCGTCTGCTTGTGCTTCTGCTTCTGCTTCTACTCTGTGCTTGTGCTTGTTATTCTTCTTTACAGTTTCTTTTTTTGTGTGTTGCACGCATTTCTCCGCTGCTGCTGCCATCGAGAAGGTGGGGCAACGGCGCCAATGGGGGGAGACTTTGACGTTGGCGTCGTCGTTGCTGTCGCTGCTGTTGTTGACCGCTGAGTAGGGCAATCGTTGTTGTTGTTGTTGTTGGTGTTGTTGCTGTTGTTTTAGTTTGTGGCTTTTGTTGTAATTTCTTTGCATATTTAATTACAGAATTGGCTGCCATTTCTACTTCCCCAAGCCCCCTGCCCTCCTGTCTCTCCTTCTTATTATTATTTTTATCATTTTCCTTTTGTGAGGCGCCTGCCTGGATGGAGATTGCGTTTTTGTTCTTATTTTACTTTATTTTCTTATTTTCTATTTGTTGGAAATCTATTTTGGAACACAGCTGGGTGGACTTGGACGCTACGGAATAGGATGGGTTGGCAAACTGTTATACGTACAATGCAAACTGTAATACAGACAAAAGTTCGTTCGAAATGACTGGGAAGGGCTCAAGGAAAGTGGGGACTGGACTTTAGTGGACCCAGACAGAAATATTTCACTGCATTTCAATGCCCTACTCGCTGTTCCTCATATTATCTCGTTTGAATTGTTTATGGGGCCTGGCTCATGATTAAAGTCTATAAAAAAGTGGAAAAATAAAGATATTAAATGATAAAGATACTAAAAAAAAAGTTACAGACACTCGTAGTGTATGCCCATCGTGTATTGCATCGTTAAAATAATAAAAGAGAAATCGATGGAGAGCTAAAGTGTGGAATGCGATTGTAAGGCTGCTGTAAGGTTCATCTCTCTCTCATAGGTTGCCTATTATACATTTTTCAGTAATCTTTAATCCCCACGGATAACCCATACTTTAGCAAGCAAAGCTTTTCCGCTTTCCCGTTCTACTCTGCGAAATTCCACAGCTCGAGCTGAATATTCCATAAATCTAAAACAAGAATCCACGTTTTCGCCCTCTTCTCTGCTCCGCTCTCTCCCTGCCTTTTGTTGTACTTTGTAATTGCAAAGAGAGAGAGAGAGAGAGATTAAAATACAACATTAATTATGCATTTTTGTATAATTTTATAATTTATTAAATTAATGCTTTACATTTTTGTATAATTTATTAAATGAATGCTTATTTGTTGTGCGATGAATTATGTTAATGGCTTTAGCTGCGAGTATCTCTGCTTCTCTCTCTCTATCTCTCATTTGTCTCTCATTCGGGTTCGCATTGAGCGATGGGGCAGCGTTTGTAGCAGGGCGTGGAAAGGGGGTGGAAACTTCACTTTGAATGGGAGCCAACTTGCTTCTCTTGCAGTCTCTCCGGTCCCTTCTCTTTCCCACAGTCGCTTTGCTCCGCTGCCACAGTCGCCACTCTTCTCCGCCTCATTCACCATTCACCGCCTCTGTTACAGTATTTTTGCTCTTCCCACTCTCTTTATCCAATTGAAACTTGTCGCCTGCCTCTCTTGGCCCCTGCTTCTGTGTCTGCTGTCGTCTGGGCAGATGGGGGTGGTGTGGGGTCTGTGGGCAGGGGCTTCTTCTGGCGCTGTACTTGACTGAGTCTCTGACTCATAGTTTGTTATGTCCACTGCCTCCGCCTCCGTCTCCGCCACTCGGAAACTGTTGCAAATACCCTGCCCCTATAAAAACGGTTTGTAAAAGACGGTTTAGGCTTTAGCTTTGCTTTAGATATAAATTAATATTCTCTTTTTGGGAACAGAACACTTTCTGGGAAGTGGAATGTCACCCCAATGTATTTTCACCCTTTTGGGAACATTGTTTGCATTTTTTGTGGCTGCATATATGTATACAGGGTAGAGGTAAACAGGGTATCCAAAAGTCGGGCATTTCCATCTATTCCCCGTTTATGGCTTTCTGTTTTTGTTTTGTCTGTGTTTTTGTAGCTGCTACGCTGCTTCCTCTAGCGCTGCTTGTGCCCCTACTCATCTTCTTCTATTAGTCATTGGACATTCAGTGAAGCGAAATGTTGCAACATAAACTACCCATACTGCCGCCAGTCGCCAGTGTCCTGCCTCAGCCTGTGGTTCCACCCCCAAAAATGGATTATAGACCATGATGTCAGCATAGTCTGGCATTTCCATAGCCGCAACGCCACAACGCCGCAATGCCCCAACGCCTCCTGCTCTGTGGCGCCCCCCAAACAGCAGCCCCTGCCTCTGCCCCATTCTGTGGCCCCTGCCCTTAACCTACACCAATGTCATTGAGAGTTTTTCCCCATTCGACAAACAGCGCAAAAGTTTGTGTTCATTTTTTGTTTGGGTTTTTCCTTCTGTTTTTTCTTTATGTGTTTCCTCTTCCTGTGCTCTTCATGTTCCTTTCTCTGGGCATTCCTCTGCCCCCGCCTAAGCCCCTTGCCTCTTGTCTCTCTCTCTGGGGTTTGTTTTGTCTGGTTCTTGAGGAATTTCTATCGAGTGCCGCCGCTCCTTGAGGACCTGCGCTCCTTACCACAATCTTAGTTCCATCTTTTAGTGGCTGCTCCTTGCACTGCTTATCCTCATCTGGAATATCTTCTTCTACTGTTGTTTTTGTTTTTGTTTCATTTTTATGTTAATTTTTTCGAAGAATTTTCCACATTTATTTTAGCATTTTTCTCCCACATATTTTTATGGGATTTTGATTGCCGGCCACTCAATTTTTCATACTCAGCAGGGCAGGGAGCCTCTTCTATTAGGGGATTGCTTTTCCTAGAGCTCCCTTTCTGCTTGCCCCTACTTTCTGCTACTGTTAATCCTTCTAGCTCCTTGCCTTGCCTCGTGTGCCATCTGCTTATAATTCCATTCCCAAACATTCGTTCAAATTCATTTTCGTTATACGTTTTCCCCGGACTTGAAGTTTCCATTTCCGTTGAACTATTTTCTCTGGGGGGCGTACTTACACGCCCATTTTTATAGGTATTCTGAGGGGGGTCGGTTCTAGGTGGGGTGGGAAGTTCTGTCAATTCGGGGGCTCCCAATTTCGGGTCTTTGAACTTGTTTTTCTCTTCGCGTTTTTGCGGCTCGTAACATTAAATGTTGCGTTTTGTTGTTCGGTGCCCTTCCCCCCTGCTGATGCATGTTTTCTCCGCCACTGCTTCTCACTCCACTCTTCTACCTCGCCTCCTCTTTCGCGCATGTTCGTTCACTTCTTCTTTCTGTTGGCTTTTATGGCACTGTTGGCTGAAATGAAACACATTTTGTGCGTTTTATGCGTTGTTCTGTTCACCCTGGCGTATGAGTAATAATTTCGAATTTCGTTGCGCATACGTCGTGATGTTCCTTTTTTTTTTTTTTTTGGTTTCTCATTAATGGAATGTTTTTTTACCCTTCGATTCTTGAGAATTCATGTTCGATATTTTTATATATATGAGACGGATAATTAAATGAAAACAGGTGTTAAAGGCACAGTGAGTTAGAAAGAAGGAAAAAATATAGCGAGGAAATTAATGAAAATCAGGAGAGGGAAACGAACAAAACAGAAGAATCGATGGAATATATACTCTGGTAGCATTAATCGATATGAAAACCGATGGGACATTATAAATGCGTGCAACCTCAACGGGGAGGAGCGTTTCAATTGCTAGAATATTAATTACAGAACAGGGACCATGAGGCAATACCAATCGACGTGTACACCCTCCTCTCTTGCGCCCGCACCACGCCACAATTCACAAAACAACTTGTTGTTTTTCAGCAACATTGCAACGACTGCATCCATATTTTATAATATTGAACAGAAAAACAGATACACCAGCCAGAAATTGATTTGTTTTTCCCATTCCAGTGAAAGCGAGAAAGGAGGGAAAATAGTGAATGGAGGGGTCGCTAGAGAGGGCGGGGTGCCACACGGCGATGGGATGGGTGTTGCAAGAATGAGGCTAGGCCCATCAGCAGCGTGAATAATTCATCATGCAATTCATGTCATTCGAGTGGCAGCGGACAGACCCTCTCATAACTCATTTCGCGGACACGAATGTTCAATTTCAAGCATTTTAAAGAGGGAAATTTCTGGAAAAGTTTCCTATAGTATAACAACAGTAATATCACTTATCACTCCTCAAACAGATAAGAATTGAACGTGCCTTCATTTTCGTTATCATGCGATGACAGCAAAAGCAGAAAAATCATTCACCGCTGCAAAAAAAATTCTAATATGACTCCCCGACCCTGTCTTATCAGCAAAAGGGGAATGCATTTTGCAATTAAATTGCAGTTTGAATGGAAGGGTGCTGTCTCTGTTTGGCATCCACACATGTACTGCCTCTCCAGACAATCCTCTCTCGCACTCACTACTCTCCTATCCTCGAGATCCCCCTCCTACACTATTTCCCATGTGCGAAAAGTAACCAAAAAGTACACGCAAAACCGTAACAGCAACCGTTAAAAGCTCTTCGCACTTTGGTGGGAGGTGAGAGAGATGCAGTGGTGTTGGAAAATAAGAGAGAAAGAGCGTGTAGAGTAAAGCGGGTAGAGAAGGAGAAGTGACCTAGCGGGTGTTTGTGCTGGAGAGGGAGGGAGCCATAGCGGGTGGTAGATGTTGTGTATGGTAATGTCATTGCACTCTCCCACTCGGACATGCACTTGCGGCTCCTCGCATCATCATCATCATCATCTTTAACCGCAAAAGCAGAAGCAGAGAGCAGCAGCAAAAGCAAAACCAATACAAACAACAACAACAAGAAATGATAAAATTTCAGCACAAATAGCAAGTATTGCAACATGCATGAATTATGATAATAAAGAAGCAAAAGAAAAAGAACAGAGGAATGATAAACAAGTACGGAATGCTACAGATTATGAATTGGTAAATGATAATAAAAAATAAAATAAAAAAATTATAAATAAATAATAAGTTAACGTAAAGAAAGGAGGATTTCCTTTGCTAATAATGATATTGGATAAATACTGATGATGAGTTTGTCGAATATTATTCATTTCGTAGTTCATAACGAAATAGCTCACGCCACCCACAACCCTCAGCCCCCACGACTGACAAGCCAAAAGAGGAATGCATTTGAGTTTGAGACTTTGAAATTCTGAAAAAGAATTCCATTTTAAGAGATTGCAAAATATTTTCCAATTGCTTTTGCTGCTGCATGCATCTCTTCTCCTCTTCGTCTGTCGCTTTTGACCGAGATTTTTCTGTAGGGGACAAAGTCGAATTTCTGCTTTTGCTTCAGCTTGTTCTCTTTTGCCCCTCTCCACCAGTTTTTTTTTTTTTTTAGCTTAATGCGATTTCAATTGTGAACAGCAGAAAGAGACAGAGCGCTAGAGAGGGATATCAAGACAGAGAGAGAGAGACACAACAAGAGCAAATCAATGGAATGTGAATCAATAATCTTAAAGTTGTGTGTATTTTCATTTCATTTAAATTTCATTGCACCATTGCACGTTTTCATTTGCTTTTGCATTGCATTTTTTTGCATCTCTGAATTTGCTTTGCTTTTGCTTCTGCCTTACGCAGTGGCTGCAAATTCGTTGATTCGTGATTTCTCATTTACAGCTCCGGCTTGGCTTTTCCTTTCATTTGGAACCCCTTTTTTTGCCTGCTCCCTGCCTCCCTCTACCCCGCTCCTCTTGCAATTTGCTGCTCATTTACGTGTGTCTTTTATCATTATCTTTTTCTTTGCGCTTATTTTGTGTGTGTTTCAATCAAATTGACACGCTTTCCCTTTTTTTGCCTCATTTCCTTTGCTCCGTCGCGTCGCGTCGCCTGCCTTGCCAGTCCACTGTTGGCTTCTCCTTTCCATTCCCTTCCTTCTTTAGGCAGTTTTGTATTTGCATTTAAATTACATTGCAAACTGAAATTTGAAATCGTTTGAGGTTTTTTTCGGGTCTGCTGGGAACCGTCTTTGACTGTGGGATTGGCTTGAACTTTGGAACTAGCATGAGAGAGGCGAGGTGAGGCTAGAGGAGGCGCATGGGGCATGGCATGCCAAAATTTGATACCTTTTTCGTTAATGATCCCTCATGGCTCAAAAGAAAAAGGATCCGAATATGAAATAGAAAATAAAAGAGTTAAGGGAAAACGATGAATAATCAAGTAGTCACATGAAATTATGCAAGAGTGAATGATGGAGGAGATCTATGTACGAGTCTCGTCTATTGCTGAGGGAGAGACAGAACCAAAGCCAAAGCTGGTTTGTTCGTAGTGCAAATGTTCATCAATCTGCATGACTGGACTCATGACAGAGTGAATGATTTTGAGGCATACTTGCACCATATTCATTTGACATTGTATTTTTACCCAAACGAATCTCGCTTTATTTAATTAATTAAAGGCAATGATAGCCAGCATTTCATTAAAGCAGTTGGAGACAAGTAGTGCAACTGCAAGTAGTGTGAATGCAAGTAGTGTAACTGCAAGTAGTGTGAATGATTAACCGTAATAAGTCTCGTCCAGTGCAATTGCATTTTGTGTGTGTTTTCCCATTCCGCTTTGCGTTTGCATGCGTCAGATATGCATGTGCATATGTACATATGTATGTATGTGGTTGCTGTTGTTGTTGCCATACAAAGTGTCGTTGTTCCAGTTCACTCGATGATGATGACGACGATGGCGATGATTATGATGACTTGACGCACAGCAGAGTGTGGGCACAGGCAAAGGCAGTGGGGGTAGATGCTGTTTGTCTGACGTTGTTAGAGCGCGAGCGACAGCGAGCGAGGTGCAGGATGGAGAGAGAGAGACAGAGAGGGGCCTGGTTTGCGCTGATGCTATTTATGTTTGTAGTTGTTCTTGCTCAAGTCGCGTCTCAAGCATGTTATAAAAAGAAAAAGGTCAGGCAGTCGGGCTCCGGGCTCTTTAGGTTTGGGTAGTAAGCCTTCTTTGTTTGTCACTCTCCGGAACGCACTCTCTCTCCTCCAACTGCCTTACCTTCGTTTGACTATAGCTTGTTCTCGAGGCTGCTTTGCCATCGCCTGCAATGGACATGGCCTCCCTCTCTCTCTCGCCCTGTCCATCAAGTGCTTTTGACCTCAATTGAAGTTAACTCCGCTTCGCTGGTCATGTCAGTTATAAAAATACCCTGGAATATATGGGAATATTGTATAATTCACCCATAAGCCCCCCCGCGGTAGCCTCTTTTGCCTTGGCAACGTTCATTGCTCACCTTTTTCTTGGTTCTTTTTTCTTATTATTTTTGTTCTAAAGTTGTTTTCCACCCACTCTTACACACACAGACACACGCACACACCTTGGCACGCCCACTTTAAGCGCCCATTTCCGTCGGCTGTCGTCTGCCGGCTGCCGCCTTCCCACAACCTCTTGCCGCTGGTGCATTGTGCAATACTCTTCTTTGGTCGTCCGTCTCACTCCCTCTCACCCTCGCTCGCCCGCTTGTTTGCTGCTGTTAGCCTTATCCACCTCCTCTCCCTCCCCTCTCCTTGTGGGTTACTTTAGGTCATTGCAGTTGACGTCGCTGCCGACTGCCGGCTGCGGCGCTTCGTTACGCTTCTAATGCTCGCTTGAAGGACGTCGCTGCTGCTGCTGTCATTGTCGTCGCCGCTCGCTGCAAGAGTTATGTATACTATTTGTGCCATACTCTTTAATGCAGAGAAAAGGGTATCTTTGACTCTTTCGAAATCTCAGCTAATAATTTCAGGGAATAAAATCGGTTTAAAATAATCTAAATCGGATTACTAATTCATTTGAGTCTCTAACTTACATATAAACAATCCATTTGCAAGGGTATCAACACCTTCGTACCCCTTTTTTTTTTTGTTCTTTCTGCTGCTGCTTTGGCTGTTGTCATTCTCTTGCTGCCGCAGACGGAACCAAGCGACCTCTAAGCGGTCGTCAACATTTTGTTGACTTCGATATAAAGTCGTCTCGCAATGAAAAAAAAAAAACCATAGAGAAAAACAGCAAAGAATTCTCAATTACAATGCCAAAGATTTACTAGAGAACTCTATTGTCGTAGTACATGACTCGAATGTGGAATGTGAGAACAGTGAACAATGAGCAGAGGGGGACTTACAGAAAAAAACATAAGTTCAAAGAAAGTACTTGGATAAAGGATCGTATAACGATCGTTTAAGGTTTAGTTTACATAGAGAAATCCTTCATCATGCTATTTTCTAATAGATAATGGATTTGGATCGAAATTAAAGAGTTTTTACGTTCGTCAATCAGCGTGAAACCTTAGCCAGAAAGATCCGTAAACTTCTTCTGCAATTGTATATGCTACAACTCATTGAAACCCTAGAATCTTTCACTTAATTAAGCACTTATTCATAGCTCTGCCGTAGGTGAATCTTTCTTTTGAAGGTTCTCTCATGAAAGAACTCTAAGATCTCTCTAGAACCACCATTGAGACCCACTCATGATTTTTGCTTTCACGTCCCTAAAGCACTCATTCACTCATTCAGTATTCAATTCAATTCAATTTCGAGCCTTTTTGGCAATGGCAATTCACTTTATTTCAAATGTCTGATCTTATCATTGTGAGGAGCCAAAAAAAACTTTCACCCAATGAAAATTTTACGGTGCACAAATTTCCCTTTAATTTTGTGTTATTTTCGTTGGGTTTTTTTGTAGCGTTTTTTTTTCTTTCGCATTTGCCATGAATTACATTTAATTTGAAATGATTTTTGTTGCTGCCGCTTGTCGTCTTGTCAACTGCATGCAACATTTAACCGAAAAAACCAGAGAAAAGCCACACAAAAAAAAAAGAGATCAAAATGAGTGCACAAAGTGGATCGTTTGTGCTGGCTGGCAGGGAGGGATCGGGGAGGATTGTAGCGGGTGGCAGTTGTCGGCATTCAAAAGCTTTCACACAGTCCAATAATCCACATACGTTCCACAATCTGTCTGGCTGTGGGAAAGAGCTGGCACAATACGCGCTGTCGTGTGTGTGGGAGCGAGATAGGGAAGGAGTGTGGGTGAATGCTGCTTTTACCTCATTTATGTTCACTTTTCTACCCCACCCCACCTTTGCTATTTGCTGCTGCTGTGTTTTTCTCTGCTTTGGAAAACTCTCCCAAAATCATGCTGCCGTAGATCCGTGCAATTTAAATTTAAATTGCATTTGGAAATTTCACTCTGCTGCCACCGTCCACGACGCCTATTTATTGTTAAAGTGCAAAAAACAAAACGATACTCTTTAAAGGCCATCATTTTGATTGTTTTTGTAATTGAATCTGCGGATTGTGCTGTGATGAAGCTGCAGCTGCAGCTCTCTCTCTCTCTCTCTGTCTCTCTATCTATCTCTCTGTCTCTGTGTCTTTTCTCTCAATCGCAGAAGAAAGAAACCCGAGTAGGTTGCTCAAGTAAAGTACTTGATAAACGTTGTTGGTTGCTTCAAAAGAGCCTTGGAGAAACCCCTTTCTACAGCGACTGAACATCATTCGATTTATTACGCAAATAATGTGGAATGAGGGGAACCTATGAGCTTGTATGAGTCACAGATACACCTACTGCAAATCATATGCTGACTCGTTTAGTCAGTACTTAAAAGAGAGAAAAGAGCCAAACTTATGAACGAGAGAGAGAGACAAAGAGATCCAGCCAGCACCAGTAAGAGAGATCGCTGGGGGGCGTTGTAGTGGTTATTGTTTTTGCTGTTGTTGTTGGGGCGCTGGTTGTTTATTGGCGTCATTGCAGGCGACGGGCGATGTCTCTGCTGCTGTTGCTGTTGACGTTGACGTCGACGTCGCAACGTCTCTTGCATGCAATCAAGTGTGCAATGCAATTACAAAAATTAAAACAACAAAGCAGCAGCGCAGGCAGCGCCGTTGGCTGCAGAGAAACAATTAAGGCAACAACAACAGCAAGTGCAGCAGCAAATAGAAACATGGCGCACTGCTTGCTGTTGCTGTTGCTGCTACGGCTGCTCTTCGCCATATTGTTGCCAAGCGCTGAACTCTTTTTGCCATTTTGGTTGTTGTTGCTTTTGCTCTAAACAAGAAATGCATTCAAGCGGCATTGTTGTTGCTGCTATTGTTGTTGCTGCTATTGTTGTTGCTGCTGTTTCATTTGATTTATTGCATTTTCCATTTGGCCAAGCGTGGAAAATGGGCAAAACGCGAACTTCCGATTTGCAAAATTTAAATTATGTTTCCTCTGGCAACATGTTGCATGTGGGGGGGCTATGCAACATTGGCCACATTTTTAAAGCAGTATTGGTCTGGGGAGGGGTTATCTTTTCTCGTAGAAAGAACCAGTATAACTTGACTCTCCAGAGAGGAGCACTAGTACATAAGTATCTATCGATTAAGTGGGCGAACCTGAAATGATCATTGAAGAATCGAAGTATGTTCCACAAGGAGCAGAGGGATAATCGATGGGTTATGTATTTGGAGATGTATGGGGGAAAGCTCTCTTGACCGAACCACCCACAATGGTAGGTGCAAAAAGGTACATCCCCATCCCTTGAGTACTAACGATGTCCCCCGAGTGATCTTGAGAGAGAGCCTCCGCTCTTGAACCTCTTGAGGCTTGTGTTGATGAATAGAGCAACCGAAGATCTCTTTATTTTTGCATCTTTATCCCTCTCTCATTTGCCACTTGATATTTTTTCTTTTGAATTTATTTTTTCGTGATTTTTTTCTGAACTGGTTTCATATTTTTTTCGTATTTATTTCATTTGTTTGTTTGTTATTATTTTTTTTCTGCATTGTGAAAGTACTACAAAAAAAAAAACATTTCATGTGGGTTTTGTGTTAGCCTTCTTCTCCTTCTCTTTTTAGAAAGGCAAATGGCGACAGTTTTATCTTATTTTTTTTCTTAGTTTCTTCTTGCAACATGCTGTTTGCAATTTGTTGCACGAGTGCCATTTTTGGCATTTGTGAGTTGAGTCGGTGTCGGTGTTGTTGTTGTTGTTGTTGTTGTTCGAGTCGTGGTCTCAATCTTTTATGCATCTTTGAGAGTTTAGCTGTGGCTTCTGCTGTGCTCCTTGGCTTGGCTTAACTTGTTCTGCCTAACGCAAGGACTGTTTAATGGAGGGTGAGGTGGCAATTTGTTTGCTAAACAAATGCTAAATCTCGTATGACAAATAGAGTT